>CM057455.1:33575000-34175000 GCA_016271365.2 Neoceratodus forsteri | reverse complement strand
GAAGGCACCTCGGCCTCCTAAGCCCACACTCCCAATTTCCAGACTGCCTCCTCTCGTGCCAGGGCTTCTTGTGTGCCAGCACTTTGCCCTTGGAAATAGAGCGCACTGGGCAGATAGAGCGACCCTATCTCCAGAAGGTGTAGACCTGGAGGTGGTGGTGGGCTGCATGAGAAGAGAGGGGAGTAGTAGTCACGGAGGGAAGTAGTGGCTGGGAGTCCCCAAGGATGCCGGAAGGAGTTCCACAGGATAGTGGTGATAAAAAAATTAAAAAAAAATAATAAGGAAAGCACAGTGTGGGGGTATGTGTGAGGTAGCAAAACACAGGTCAGGTCAGGTTTGTGCAACAGCAACAAGAGGAGTGCATGGGATTGTGTATGTGTGGACGAGGGAGTTCAACATGGGGCAGGAATGCAAGAAGACAACACATGCAGGTATGTACAAGAGAAAGCACAATGCAAGATGGGGTAGAGGAAACAGCACAACATGGGGGAGGTGTGTGCAACAGAACAACATGAGGTGGGTGAGTGGGACTGAGTACACTAAGTGGGTGTATACAAGATAACAACACATAACATGGGTGTGTGGTACAGTAAAATACACAACATAAGGCAGATGCATTTAAGACATTGTACATGGGGCATGTTTTTGTGGGAGATAGTTACATGAGGTAGGTGTGAATAATGCAGGTACAGGAAGGACAAGGGGAGACTGAGGCACTGTGGGGCACCCTTGAGACAGGAAATGACACAGCAATTTGAACAAGGTGATCTACATACCTCCAGCATAAGGGGAGGAGATGGACAAGGATCTAGTGGATCACACTCAGGAGATGGCAACAAAAGGTGAGGTATTACTGCTGGGTGATTTCAATATTCTAGACTTTGATTGGACTAGCCCAGCAGCTGCTTCAACCAGGAGCAGGGACATCCTGGATTCACTGCAGGGGGAAGGACTCAGACAGCTGGTAGGAGATCCCACAAGAGAAGAACAATTCTGGACCTGATACTAACCAATGGAGAATGTATATCGGACATCCAGGTGGAAGGGCAGCTGGGATCCAGGGACCACAACATAGTGTGGTTTAACATGGGGATAGAGACATTGTCTAGTCACATTAAGGCAAGAGTTCTGGATTTTAAAAGGTCAGATTTTGAGAAAATGGAGAGGTGTATCAAAGAGGCCCTGCGAGGACTGGAGATAGACGAGAGAGTCGAGGAGCAGTGGAAATGCTTGAAGGGAGCCATACAGGAGGTGACGAACCATTGCATCAAGGTTGTTAGCAAAGGCAGGAAAAAGAGGACATCACTATAGTTACTGAGAGAGGTAGCAGGTAACATAAAGACCAAAAGGGCAAGTTTCAGGAAATACGAGAAAACTCAAAGGGAGCCAGACAGGGAGAAGTACCTAAAGAATTTTAAATAAGCAGGAAAGGCTGTAAGGAGAGTAATGGTGCAGACTGAAGAAAGGGGACAAGACTCTTTTTTTTAGGTACATCAGTGAAAGAAGAAAGACATGGGGGGATTGTAAGGCTCAGAGGGGAGACAGGAGAGTGCAAAGAGGGAGACCTCGAAAAGGCAGAAATACAAAACAAATACTTCTGCTCAGTATTCACCAAGGAGGGAGAGGGTCACAGACCACAAATGAGTAGCAGGAACAAAGGGGAAGGGGAGGTAAGCACTAGTCCATTTACAGTGCAGAGAGTCCTGAAGGAGCTCACAAAACTAAAAGGGGACAAGGTAATGGAGCTAGATGGCATACATCCCAGGATGTTAAAGAAATTGAGAGAGGAGCTAGCAGCGCCACTGGCAGCTTTGTTCACTGAGTCACTTAACTGGTGTTGTTCCAGAGGACTGGAAGAGGGTACATAGCTCTACACAAAAGTGGCAGCAGGGAGGATGTGGGGAACTTTAGACCCATCAGCCTCACCTCAGTTGTGGCCAAGATCATGGAAGCACTGCTTAAAGAAAGGATAATGGAGCACCTGGAGTCCATCGGGCCCAGGATCCCAGGTAGCATGGATTCACAGCAGGAAGGTCATCTCAGACAAATCTGATAGACTTTTTTGGTTGGGTTACTATGGATGTCAATCTGGGGGAGGGGTGGATGTCACCTACCTAGATTTCAGCAAAGCTTTCGACGACATCCCACACAAAAGGCTGGTCAACAAAATGAGTAGTCTGGGCATGGGGCACATGGTGGTAAACTGGGTTAGGAACTGGCTCACAGACAGGAAGCGGAGGGTGGTAGTAAATGGGATCCAGTCAGGGAGAGGGAGGTGATCAGTGGGGTACCTCAGGGATCAGTCATTGGGCTAGTCCTGTTTAATGCTTTCATTAGAGATATTGTGGTAGTGCTGGATGGAAAGGTCTGCCTGTTTGCAGATGAAACCAAGAACTGCAACAGGGCGGATACTCTAGATCAGGGGTTCTCAAATGGTGAGGCCAGCCTCCTGGGAGGCCCAACCTGTTCCAGGGAGGCTCAAGCAAGTCTGAAAAAGTAATGTTTTTTAATTTTGAGTTTTATATAAATTTTGTTTGAAAGGATGAAGCAAACTGAAAGAGGATAATTGTAGGTGAAATTTATGTATTTATTTACAAATCAGTGGAAAGGAAAGTGAATGAGTCGAGGCTCATTTTCAGGTGTATCCTGAGAAGGGTAGGCAGCGAATACAATTCAAAAGGTAACTGCAGAACAGTCAAGCAATACAAAATGAATAATAGTGCAAACAAATATGAAGAATAAACTAACAATGAGTGGTGGTAATTGTTCAATTTGTAGACTGATGGTAGAACAGTCCAAATACAAGGGCAGAGAATAGAAGTGCTAAGAGCAATAGTAGGAAGAAAGTAATCCCTGAGAAGTTGCTTAAGAGCAGGGCAAGAGGGGAGAGGCGAGGTATAGGAAGGTTATTCTAGGTAGAGAGGAAACAGAAAGTTGTCTGATCCCATGAAGGTACTGCAACAAGGGTAACAATGGTTCAAGAATCAAAATAGTGGAGCAAGTAGGCTGGCCTGTGGTGGGGGTTACAGTAAGCTGAATAACATTTATTTTATTTTATTATTTATTATTCAGATAACACACGTTGAGCACATGTGATCTTATTCAAAGGTTTCAGGTCAGTAAAAGACAAAGAACTGAATGACAGCCAAGTACTCAAAGGGGATTCAATTTATTCATAGTGTACTGTGCAAAGTACAGTATGTTAATTTTCTTTGGGGAGGCTCAGAATCTTTTCCATGGATTTGGGGAGGCTCAGAATCTTTTCCATGGATTTGGGGAGGCTCACTGTGACAAAGTCTGAGAACTGTTGCTCTAGATGGAGTAGAGAGAGAATGGGGAGGGATCTGTAGAAGTTTGAAAAATGGTCTGAAGTGTGGCAACTAAGCTTTTATTCAAAGAAATGCAAAATAATGGACCTGAGAAGAGGGAACCCTGGGGAGTGCTACAGGATGGGGTGGAGAGTTACTGCCTATTACAAAGGAAGAAAGGGACATGGAGGTTACCATTTCTGATTACCAAAAAGTGCCTAAGCAGAGTACAAAGTACTGCAGGGAGGGCCAGTGGCATGCTGGGATGCATAGGTAGGGTATCGTGTGAGGTGGGCGCATGGGGAAGGGCTCCGTCTGTAACAGTGACTCCTTCCTGGTGCAATCCTCTGGCCGATGGGAGGTAGGGTGACCGGATGAGGGTGGGCGAACTGGGCGACAGGATGTCGGTATGTGTGCGTGCATGCGGGGGAGAGTGAGCATGGCGGCGTGGGCTGGGGGGCAGAGGGGCTGTGGGGGTGGCGCTGCAGTGGATGGCCGAGCTGTGTTGTGGCATGGGGATTGGCTGGTGGTTGGGGTGGATGAGATTCCGGGTTCGAGGTCTGGGTGCTGGTATGATTTTATTGCCTTGGCCAGACGCTTTATTTTGTCTTTCACCCCCAGACATGTACCCTCCTGGGTTGAGAATCCTTAAGTAGTGGGGTGCAGGGGGTGAAGCCCCCCATGAGGGTTGTGGGGGGGGCACAGCCCACAAAAGCATTAAAAATCTCCTGGCAATCAGTTGTTCTGTGCGTTGGCTGTCAGAGTGCCAAAAGGTTTTGGCACTCTTCAGATAACGTGATCATCTTTAGGCGTTCACCGTTATCACATAGAACCCATAGGTAGAGGTATCACAAGCAAAAGGCAGGAGGTTGTTATGCCATTGTACAAAATGCTAGTGAGGCCTCACCTACAGTACTGTGTGCAGTTCTAGTGGCCGCACCTTTGTAAAGACATTGGCGGGGTAGAGCGATCCAGGGAAGGGCGACTAAGATGGTACAAGGACTGCACCTGAAGACATATGAGGAGAGACTAAAGGACCTCAGTATGTATTCACTGGAGGAGAGGAGGGATTAGGGGGACATGGTAGAAACGTTCAAGCACCTTGAGATAAACAAGGTGCAGGGTGGAGACATCTTCCAATACAAGAGATGTGCCAGAACAAGGGGGCATGACATGAAATTGGAGGGTGGCAGGCTGAGGGGAAATGTGAGAACGTTTTTCTTCACAGAGAGGGTGGTGGACACATGGAATAAACTGCCACAGGAAGTGGTGGGGGCAAACACAGTGGAGGGTTTAAACATGCATGGGACAGGCATAAGGGTACATTGGTGGTGGCAAGGAGGGCCGGGATTCCATTGACTAGGTAGGGTCAGTGGAAACAAACTATTGTAGGGCTTTCGGGCAGACTGGATGGGCCTGGTGGTTCTTATCTACCGGCAATTTCTATGTTTCTATATGTGTGTGTGTGTGTGTGTGTGTGTGTGACAGAAAGCACTACACAAGACAAAATGTGTGAGAGAGGGCTCAACACAAAGCAGGTAAGTAACAGAATGCAACATAACCCATACAGAAAGAGAAGGCCTTCAAATTCAATGAAAGTATTCTTCATTTTTTTTAAATTGATCCAGTTATTTTCGTGTTTTTGAAGTAATTCAAATTGACTTTGTACCTCAAACACCAGTTTTTATTCATTGAAAAACATCTCAATTTGTTCTCAAATGCTATTAAAGAAATAATGAAAAGTGCTAATTAGCCTTCAAAAAGAAAACTGAAATAATGGTAATAAACTGTTATGTACAAGACCTTCAACTGTACCTGAAATACCTTTTAAAGTGCAAATTTCAAACAGTCCTAAAACATAAGAATCAAATGGCCATCAAATCAGAAAAACTATCCCTCCCACCTATGGGCCCCATTTTCTTCCACCCAGACCAGCCCTAGGACCTCTGACTAGCATCCCCTACCTACATGTCCCCTCTCTGCCCACCCTGACCAGCCAACTGGAACCCAGGCCAGTCTACATTCTCCCTGTTCCCCACCCTGAATCAGCCATGAGACTGCTGGGCTGGCCTGCCTCACCTATGTTTCCATGGTATCCTCAAATGGACCAGCCTTGGGATGACTGGAATGGCCTCCCATGTCTACGTTTCCATTGCCCACCCACTTGGACCAGGCCTGGGAGCGCTGGATCTGTCTCTACACCTAAACATGAAGCTTGCCAAGATTTAACTCAATTCTGTGGCATGCTGCAGCAGAGTTACTACAGTAAATAATGCAATTTCAGTGGTAGTCAGTCCCTTTTGTCATGCAGGAAACTGTGACACTGCGCTTCCTCCGGGCGGGCTTCATTGTACATTCTCCATGTCCCTCAATCTGGATCAGTGTTAGGATCCAAGGTCTAGTTTTCCATAGGAAAATCTCCCCTTTTTTCCCACTTGGACTATCCCAGGGAACCCATACTGGCTGTCCCCATGTATGTCACCATGTTCCTTCACCCAGATAATCCCTTGGACCACAAGACTAGCCTTCCACATCTATGACTCCCCTTCCTGCCCACCCAGACCTGCCATGGGACCCCTGGACCAGCTTTTCCCACCTATGTCCCAATATCATTCCGTCTGGACCCACCCCAAGACTACTAGTACAGTGGTACCTTGGCCTTCCCTCATTTAAGTCCCTCCTTTTCCCCCACCCAGACCAGCACTGGAATCTCAAACTCGCATTTACCACCTATATCATATCCATCATTCTGCCCACCAGGACCAGTCCTGCAAACCCTAGAAGAGTATTTGACACTAACCTCCACATTCATCTCCCACACTGTCCAGCACTTGAACTCCCAGACAGGGTTCCATGTGATAACGGTAACCGTGTAATAGCGATCGCCATTTGGGCAAGTCTACATCCCTGAAAAAGAATTTTGGCGATGAAGGCTCACGACAAACAGCAAGATGGCACCGGAGATTAAAATTTTATTGTTTTACATGGGAATACCCCCAACACTAAAGGATTCTCAACTCCGGGGGGTGCATGTTGAGGGTGTGCAAATCTAATAAAAAACACGCGACCCATGTCACAAAAAACGAGTGCGCCTAGAACCAAACCCTGCACCCTTCCAACTCCAGCCTGCCACTAACCCACCACCCACAGCCAGCTACACTACCCACAAACCCTTCCATCCATCACAGTCCCTCCTCACCCAACCCCCATGTGTATATAAACATAGTGACATTCTGTCTCTATAATCGCTAAACCCCCTATCCGGTCACCCTCCCTGCCCTGTAGCCCTGGGTAAAAGAGCCTTGATTGAATTGCCCTTTTTGAAAGTGCTCAGTCGCAGTCACCTAATATACAGGATACCCCCAGACAGGTTTCCTAAACTCGCCTCCACCCTCTGCTTCCAGCAGGACCAGGCAATGGACCCATGGAAGGGTGTCCGACTCACATCTTTTCCCTTATTTTCTAATTGGATCAGCCATAGAACTCCTATACAAGGGTCCTACACTCACCTCCACCCCCATCTCCTACCTGTAGCACCCCTAGGTCCATAGAACTTGGGTCTGAAACACATCTGCATCCACTTTTCCCACTCATACCAGCCTTAGGACCCTAAAACAGGGGCCAGATACCCACATGCGCCATTATCAGATTTACTACGGCATACCAAAATACTGAATCTGGAAACCCAGGAGCCAAATTATAGCCTGACAGTTGGTATCCCATAAGTCTGGAATTGCCCACAGCTGAGTTTTTTTCTGTGTTTCGGAGGGGCTTCACCATCCACAGCTCCCTTATTTTTGATTGCGAACTCTGCTGTGAGCAGTTCTAGACTGTTGGGATACAGACTGTTGGGCTGTAATTTTCGGGCTCCTGGGTATCGGGATTTGGCAGTTTAGTATGACATACAGGGGTGTAGCCAGGCATTTCAGATTTGTACACCAACCTGCCACACTGCTACCCCCTTCCCCACTGTTGTTCATGCCTCCCCCCCACAACATGAGTCCAAAGTTCCTGGCTCCAATCAGATAATTCCCACACTAGACCTGCTGTCTGTCTGTGCTGCTAGTTTGGGGCTCACTGCTCACTGGTAAACGCCACTCACTGCACCACAAGTCTAAGATCATGGCAGAACTTTCTTCTCTCTCTCCCCCGCAGGTAGGCAGATTCACTCCACTTGCCACTCCACATGAAGTCTTCATTCTCTTAGCTGGCCCTGAGTCTGTTCTTCTATCTGCTGCTCCTCAGTTCTTCAACTGCTTCTCTTGCTCCCTGTACAATTGAACTAATAGTATGGCTTCTAACTTTGCTCGGACATTTAAACTCACTGCCCTAGATTTGCCACACCCCCTACCAGGTGCCGCAGCCAACCATTATAGAGGCAGACCATACAGACTTAATTGAGACCTTCAGCTTCAAAGTCCATGGTTAACTCTGCCTCCCCTTCCAAAACAAAGCTGAAAGAGAAAAGAAATAGCTTAAGAAGCCAAACAAAGGAATGTAAACATGTTGGACTAGAGAGGGCAGAGCAATGCTGGCCAGCTTGTTTGCTACCCCCTGCTACTAAACTTGGTACCCCATGTCTTACTTGGAGTAACAGTAGCTACGCCCTTGATGCCGTAATACTCCCCATTCATCTTCCACTTGGACCACACTTATTGTCATCATACTAGAATTCTGACACCACCTGCACTTTCTTTCACACCATTCCTAGAACTCCAGAACTAGGATTCAACAGCCACCATACTCTTACCCCCACAGACCACCTATAGGCCCCCTGGAGCCTGTTACTCATCTGAATCACCAAAGGACCCCAACAAGGCTTCCCCAGCTAGCATGCCCTCTTCCCAACCTGGTCTTCCCAGGGACCCACATAGACTCCCCCATGTATGTTCACCCTCTTCTGAGATCTGGACCACCTAGGGGACCATCCGAACCATGCTGCCCCCACCCAGGACACAGGGGAATGGAAACAATGGCCATGACTGGGGACAAACAGGAGTCTAACAACATTGCTATGGGGGTGGGGAAACCTGAAGCTGGGGATGGGGCTTGAGAACCTGCTGCCAGGGCTAAGATGGGTACGACAGTGAGTATGACACAATAGCTGGGGGGGGGCTCAAGAGCTAGTGGCCCAACCTTCAGCATGTAATGGGTATGGGCACACCATTGCAGTCAACCCACCCAATACAGATTAAGTAGAGGGTCTTACCTGAGCACTATAGGAGCCAGAGGGAGGAATCTCAAAGGGATGTTATCCACCACACCTGTAAAAAAAATAGAAAAGGGGGTCACAAAGGATTCATAGCTCTTAGATGGTACAGTAAGAATGGAAAGGACAGGTTAGACACAGAAATATACTTATCTAATGACTAGGAGTCCATGTCACCTCAGACATGTCAAATAAAATAAAATTAGGTTAGCTGATGAAAAAATAGAGGAGCAAAAGCTGAGAGGAAAGGAAGTGTGGTTTGGGAGGGGGCTCATCCAAAAACCTGTGCTCCTCTTAGTGGCTCTGTGACCAGTATTGTACCTGAAAGCCAGGAGGGCTAGTGGAGGCTTTCCAGGGGCTAGTAGGCCTGTTGGTAAATAAAAGAATGGTACTGGTGGTCTTGTGGGCTAGGAATGCCATTGGAGGGGCCACTAAGAAAAATGGTAGCCCTGACTGTCTAGTACCCTGTGGCTAAGGCCAATATTCCTTTGAAATGAATTGGTACCCTTCTCTGGGGTCTAGTGGGGGCTCTTTGAGCCCTAGTATTGGGTGGGTGCTGCTGATGTGGAATAATAGCAGGAGGAAGATACGCTTGAGTTGCACCTGCAGCCAGCCACATAGTACAATTGTGCTACAGTGAAATTGTCTGCTGGCACTTGTAACTCCCAGCCCACACAGAGCTCAGGCTGCAGCCCACTCTGCATCGATGGGGGGGGAGAAAGAGAGACCAGAGGGAAGTGGAGGAGGCAATAATAGAAGCTCCTTCCCTTCACCTTCCCAAACTATCACTTCAGCAGCAAAGTTTGTTTATGCCCCAAGGGGGCTGAAGCAACAGCAAGCAGGCGGCCATGGAAGAGCCACATCCCCTAGCTGCAACAGCAGTTTTGGAAGTTGGAAGTGAAAGGTAGCAGGAGCTGCCATTGAGTGAAACCACTACCACAGTAATGCTGAAGCCAGGAAGGGAGTGCAGAGGGGGCAGGAGCTGCCAGGGAGTAAAACCACTCCTGTGGCAATAGTAAAGCCTGGAAAGGGGGGGTGGGGTTGTAAGAATAGGAGAAGAGAGGATGGCAACAGCAGAAGCAGCCGGTGTTTATTCATTTAAAAGAGATTCACCAGGAAAGCAACATGAGCTGTAAACCGCTCATTTCCAGAAGCGTCCGGGGGGGTACATTGGAAGATGCATGGGACAATAATTCACAAGAAACAAAAAACAGAATCTTAGACATTACAAGTAGTAAATAATTAAGAACTAGTGCAGCGTACAAAATCTATACATTTCAATTACAGACCAGGTAAAAAAACATGAACATAAGTTATATCACAGCCTCATGGTGAACAGAGCAACAAACGTTATTGGATATGACAGTTGACTTAAACCAGGCGATTGTTTTAGACGACTTTGAACCTTTAGCCGCTGATCTCCTCATGAATCCCACGACCAGAAACTCATTCACCCCTCTCCCCAATCAAGGGGAAATCATCTTTTTCTCCATCTTTCATTCTAATCCTGGTCTTACTTTCATTATATCCCCTCCTACTTACACGCTCCCTGCTCTCCCTACATACTACCAATAAACTAGCAATAGTCTAGGATTGTTGGCTCTTCCTCTGTCTCTGTAAACCTATTCTATGAATTATAGCTGTTTTATAGTTCCAGCAGACCAGTATGTACTGTCTGTATTGATGACTACCTGGACAATGGTCTAGCAACATTGATTTATTGTACCTGTGATTATGTATTACATTGTATCAATGTCCAGGACCACCTTGAAAATGAGCTTGCTCAATGCTGTCTATGCCTGGTTAAATAAAGTTGATTGATTGATTGATAAAGTGTGGAGAGACTGAAAGTATATTACAATGCTAGTACTCTGAGATTGTAAGGAGGCCTAGGGGGTAAGTGCTGTTGGGATGACAGTAGCAAAGTGCTGGCTGATTGACCTAGAATGTCAAATACCAAGGGTGGGTGTGGGGGAGGGCCTAGGTTTCACCCCAAGGTGCTGAGAACCCCTGTTAGGAACATTGTTCAACCAGCTGTTGGGGACAAAGGCCAGCATTAGAAAAGATAAAGGGGAAAGGTGAAAAAGGATAAAGGAACATGGACTAGGGGTGGGGTTACCAGGGATAGTGTGAGGTGGAAGAGGCAGTTAAGGGAGAATTGCGGGTAGAATGATGGAAAAATAGAGGAAGCCATTGCCTTCACTCCTTCAGAAGGCAAACAACCCTGTAGTGGCAGGGGGATGGGGAGCTGGCAGGGGAAAGTAAAGTTGGACTAAGAGGAGAAGAATAGGGAAACCAGTGCTTAAACCCTCTTCAAGATGCAGAGAACCCTGCAAGAGAATGGAGGGATGGTAGAGGAAGGAGGAAAGTAAATTGGGCTAAGGGGAGAGGGAGATGGAAGCTAGTGCCAACACCTCCCTCAGGATGTGGAGAATCCTGCAAGGGGATGGAGAGTTGGCAGATGAAAGTATTGATGGTCTAAGGTGAGGGGGTTATAGGAGGGGGATAGGGTGGAAGGGTGACATAGTAGGGAAGATAGGGGGAGTGGGAAGCTAGAGCCTTCATCCCTTCAGGATGCAGTGAACCCTGCAAGGGGATAGGGATCTGGTAGAGGAAAGTGGAGTTGTGCAAGGGGAGAGAGAGAGAGGTGTCACATAGTTTAAGCCACACTGTGGCTTTAGGAATGCCAGTGGGCTAAATTTCATTGTAAACGTCTGCAGGATTCAGGCAAGATTGAGTGCTCCCCAATGGCAATAACAGACAAGCCCCCTGCAGCTGCAATCAAGCCCAAGAGAGTTGGTACATGAGCTGGAGGGGGTGTGGTAGTGCACATTAGGGCTGGGAGAGGCCAGAGATAGCCATGGCAGCCACAGCAAAAGCCCAAAAGGGAATAAAAAAACAAAACAAAACACAATTGCAAAAATACATAGCTTTAATTAAGTGGCTGGGGGGGTAAGCAATCCTTCAGGTTAACTCCAGGTAGGCCATGTTTGGTACATGCTGGCCAGTGCTGCCACTATTAGGGCATCTTGACATTGGCAGCAGGACCAGTCAGATAGTAAATGAAAGTTGGTGGGGGGGGCTATTGTTTGGCTGTTCCCGACAGCTAGAGGATATAACTTGAAAAAGTATAAGGTAGCATGTCTATGAAATCACCAGCCCTATCCACCTACAGCATAACTTGGTAGTGTTTAAATCACAAAGGGTGAAAACAAGGGGCTCAAAAGAGGTATAGAAAGAGGTCAGGAGGCGCTACCTTGACAGATTCCCACCTCGGGGTAAGGGGAGAGCTCACCCCTGACTAGCTTCAAGGGGTCTTTGCAACTTGAAGCACCAATCAGGAGTTGAGCAGGATTAGCTAAAAGGCTGGGGGGGAGTCCATACTGAAAAAAAAGCAGTACTGTCCAATGTCTGCACATTGCCTTTTCTTTGCCTGCTTAGTACCTGTCCTATTCCTGTAGCATACCTGCAAAAGGATGCCTTGTACAGGCCCTGTACAGTACTTGTAAAGATACAGTTCATTCCTTGCCCTTTTTTGTGGGGGTGTGGCCTGCATCTAGTATGTATCCCACATAAAGGAACAGGGCACAAATGCAGCCCCCCCCCCCACCAAAAAAAAAAAATACACCGCTAGAATCACGGATGACATTGGAACACAGACCAAAGATGGAGGAGAATCACATAGTGGGTAACAGGAAAATACATGTGATGCAATATAAATATGAACAAAGATGACAGAAAAGACCAAAGGTCCATCCAGTCTGTCTGTAGTTCCCTACTAAACCTCAGGACCAATTGCTCTTACAGGGGACTAGCCCTCACTATATACCCCACTGTTACTCTACATACTACAGCCATCTTGAGTAATCACTACATCCTTCACTTGGTCCCAGCCATACTTGAAATCATTTATGGTTTTATCACCCACCACCGTGACTGGCAGACTGCACTACCCTTTCTGTAAAATAAATCTTTCTTATATCCCTCTTGAACCTCTTTTTCATCGTTTTCCATTCATACCACCCATATCTCAATTGTTGCTCAGGCTAAATAGTTTCTCACAGTTCACCTTGTTTATTCTTTTCAAGGGGTTCCCTAGCGAGGGGCACAGGGAAGGAAGTGAGTCCAACAACACATGACCAAGAGGTGGTACATCGTATCCCAGGGGTAGAGGCTTTTAAGCAAGGTCTGAAAACTTTATTCACTTATGCTTTTGGTGTTTAATCACCCCCATGGTGTTATGTACCCAACACGAGCCCCCTTCCTCCAAAGCATCCGAAACTATGCCACCTGCCTCCACAGTATCCAATACTTGCCTGCTCCCTTCAAGGATCTAGACACTATCCCCTCCCTCTACAGCACCCAGCACTAGCCCACCTGCCTCCACAGTACCTTACACCAGCTCATCTTCATTGACAGCACCTAACACCAGCCACCACTGTCCACAGCACCCAACACCTGCCACCTCCCTCCACAGCCTCCATGATACTAGCCCCCTCCCTCCACAGCACCTGACACTAGCATGTTTTCCTTATAGCCCCTACCTGCCTGTAGCAGACAAACCCCTATCCCTGGTGGTCTAGTGAACCCTCACTCTGGCAGGTAGTGCCCTATCTCCCCACTGGCCCCCTCGACCCAACACTAAGAGCCAGCAACCGGCACAGCCTTCTGATCACCTCCACAGCCTGCCATAGACTGAGTTCTCCTGGCACCCATACCATACAGTGCACCCTATGAATGCAGTACAAAGCACCCCTGCAGAAATTCACTTTGGAAAAAATGTAGTGGACAGGCGAAGTCATGGTATTCCCATCCCCATATTATTTCCATCCGCTGTGATACCTGAGTTACAAATTGTAGTCACTCCAAGAACACTATAAAATTCACAGTATATATAAACATAAAATCCATGTCAGATGTTGGTGGCATAATCTAGTTTTCTTTCACAAAATACTATGCAAACACAGCCACAATTTATTAAACTAATACTATTTTGTTAAGCCAGCTGTTCCTGATTTTGATCCCTTGTTCCAATAAAAAAATATTTCTTCAGCTTAAATGGCACAGGGTTAAGATGTAAATTGCCTAGTAACATTCTCTGGCTTGCAACATACTACAGTTTATAAACACAACAACATCACAAGTACTACATTTGAATTCAAAGCCTGGAGAAGAAGCCTGTTCTCTTACCACACACAAACACATGTTGGTATATATTCTAATAACTGCAAATTCATACATTTCTTAGTCTAAAAGTCCAGTTTCTGTACAACAAAACTTTAAAAAGTCAGTAAAAACAATGAAAGCTCTCATTAAACATATGCCGCATGACATTAAACATATGCAGCAAGTCAAGAATTTCAATTGCAATCTGACCCACCACAGCAGTTAAAAATTTAAGCTAAGAGACTCTCTAGAACTATTCTAGATTTAAAAAAAAACACCTTTCTGAGTTGAACTTTTTACAGAACTGTAGAAAACAAATATCTGCAAACTCTCTGCATATCTTTTCTCACTGGTCTCACAAAGAAGCTACAACTACCAAGACTGTTTTCAAATTGGAAGTGAACTAGGAAGTGCCTCCCTCTGGCAGCATCACATCCTGCCAAAAAGCAAAAGAGTCATGGGAAATTAGGTCTTTGCTGAGTAGATTTTAAAAGCAACATACAAGTACAATCTGTCAGTTTTGCAAGATGCTTCAGATTATTTCTACAAAAAATGAGGGTCATAAGGAGAATTACACAAGGGTGTATTTTAGAGGACTGGCTTTAGTTACCCATTTACTTACCTAAGGTTATCAAAAATAAAGGATCTCTTTATCAGTGAAGTCCTTTTTTTTTCTGCACAAGTTTTCATAACTGAATAGTCTTGGGAGATCAGTATGGTCACAGCTGAACAAGACGCTGCTGTGGCAGGCCTGAAATATTTAAACAATAAGGAATGACCAGAGTTGCATTAACCATATGTAAATCACATCCTTTTGAGGTAATATGGCATAAGGCAAAACTGAGTGCCATTCCCCAAGGGTGTGATTAACAAATGTGCAACTCCTGTGAGCACCTTATTGTTTTTTTAACAATGTGAATAAAAAAACTCTTCAAACTAGCTGTTTACATTTTTTTTTATTAATTGTACCTGCTTTTGTATTCAAACAGTCCTTCCACCATCTGGTCATCAGTCCATCCACAGTCCATTTATGTTCCAGTTCAGCTTGCAGATGTTCAGACATATGTGCTTCTGCAGAGCTGTAGAGCACAAGAACATCTGTGCAGTTGCAAAACAGTATGTCAGATTCTGACATCATGCTGATGTTGGTATTGGCTAGCCAGCAAGTTTGTCTGACTAGGAAAGTAAAAAAAAACATGACAGTTTAGTGTCAATGTGTGGGGTTAATGGCTTAGATGCCAATCTTGAGCTGTAAAAAAAAAATCACACTGTTACCATGGCAACACTGACTGACAAAACATGCCATCATAGAGGGGAGATCTGAACCAAGAGCATAGTACAGGAATGATGACAACATTGTTTCCATGATGGTTGTCATGACAACAACCAATGGGTTTTAGTGAGTTCTTTTTCAGTCTGCATGCTGTACGCCCCCACAACACTGACCCCCCCATCTTAGCCAACTATCATCACCTGGAGTAGCATCTTAACCACCCTCCCTGTAGCTGAATCAACACCCTACACCTTAACCACCCTCGACCCTCAAACCTCCCTGCAACTAGACCTGCCCCAAGTTCACCATCCCCTAGCTGACCACTCTCTCTGTAAACAGAACCCTTCCCACTGGCTGACTACACTCCACACCACTGTATTCACCTTCCAGATTCCTGACCAGACTCTCCACTCAAACCTGTCTCGGTCAGTGTCACCGGTGGCATAGTGAGGGCTGGTGGTAGACAGGGTGGGAAGCTGTGGAGACTGCAAAGGTGTTGGAGGAGCTATGGGGTGATGGGCCTGGGAGAAGGAAGTGGTAAGGGGACTCAGAGTTGGGTTGTGGATGGAAAGGTTACTGTACAGGGAGCTGTGCGGGGATGTGAAGGGAGGGCAAGCAGTGTTGGGGGCCATGGAAGGAGGTGAGGCTAGTATCTTGGGCTGTGTAAGAAGACTTAGCTAGTCTTAGGCAACAAAGGTAAGGGAAGGGAGCTAGTGTCAGGGCTGTGCAGGCCTGTGGAGGAAAAGTATCTTGGCAGTCTGTATGGGGTGGGTGGGTGGGTGTTCAATGGGTCTGGGACGAGTCAGTGGTGGACCATGCAGGAAGGCAGTGGGTCAAGGGTAGAGAGGTCTCAACTTACCAGAGGGACAGGAATGTTAGGTTGCTGCAGCTGCAAGGTGTTACTGGTTAGAAGAGGCGCTGGGGGGAGTACCCAAGGGCTGTAAAAGGAATGCAAGAGGCATGAGAGAGGATTTAGTGATCTGTAAAGACAGGGGACATCAAGTTTTGAGAGTGTAACCCCCCTATAAATGGGGGTTCCCAAAAAGCCTTCCTTGGGTGTGCCTAAATGCCCTCTGCCAGGCAGGTGTCCTGTGTTTTAGCTGTTTGGAAAGAAATTGCATGAGAGTGCCTAGTTGCCTCTGCACCTGCTTCTTTAAGAGCTGCCTATTCTGCAGTGTGTAATTGTTATGGGTAGTGGCTGAGTGCTTCTATGCTCGAGTCCTGCCTGGGCTGTCAGATAATTGCTCCGATCTGCCATCGCTATTTGCACAGAGGGAGCCCTGTTAGAGGATATACTTGTTTGCTGAATATCTGTTAGAGTGGTAAAGATAATGTAGTTTGTCTAACCTTCTTTCTTTGCAGCATGGACTTTATCTGTTGCACCACCATTTTGGATTTGAACTGCCAGTCAGCACCAATCGGTACCTTTGGGGACTCTAAAATGGAGCCTGTCCCCATGGGTCTTGAGGGAGCAAAATTCTGTAGGAATTGTAGTTTTTGCATTTTGGCACCAAAACAGACCTGGAGGGGGAGCCCTTGCTTTGACAGACAGATGGATCAACCAATTGTACATTTTGGAGAAGAGGGAAATTCCCAGGCTGCCTGCAGCAGTGAGGCAGAAGTGAGGGGAGCTGGAAGAGTGAGCAGCTCCAGCTAGTGGAGCTGTTGCCCCGTGGGGTGGCATGGGGACTTGGCGGGAAGGCTGAGTCTGGCCTGCCTGCCTTCAACTCTCTCGAATGGAGAGATAAGAGAAGCTTTAATTTGGACCAAGTCTCTGAGTCATTTCGTTGTGCCTCGATTAATGGGCACGACGAGCAGAGAGCAGATCTGAGTTGGGAAGTGAAGGAGTAACAGCTTGAGATAATCAAGCAGCAATCCTGTGTGGATTCACGCGAGAGAACTGTGAAAGGGCTGAGTTTTGGCCTGCCTGTCTGCCTGCTGTCCCTGAGAGGGAAAATAGAGTTGATTCAGACTGAATCTGAGTTGTGAGATCGATTTAAGCCACTGGACTGTGACCAGGCTTTAACCTGAAGAAGACCGAAGATTTGCTGAATGCGATCAGCCTGTCAGGATTTCCAGCCACCTCTGAACTCCTGGTTGGTGCAGAGACTCTGTAATTGCGACCAGATAGCAATCTGCCTGGTACAGTAGAATTACTTACATGTAAATGTGATGTGTGCTGTTAGTGGGTCGATTTGGTTCCCCACTGTGTGTCTGAACTGTGCTTGCTGGAAGCTGCATCCAGCTCCACAGACTGAAATCGTATTCATCTCCATTTGGCCTGGGCTTTGCCACACTGGCCCAGCCAGAATAGCTGCTACACAGAGAAAGTCATCGATGAGAGACCTGCCTGGGGATCTGCCCCCTGCTCAATGCCTTGAACAGGAACAATGCCTCTGTGATTCGTGTGGGCCCTGCTTCTCCTGGCATTCCAGCTCAACAACCTGCAGTCTCGATTTCATCCTGCCTGTGTCCAGTATCGGGTATTGTGAGTAAACATCAGGGTAGCTCCCTGCAATAACAGCTAAATCTAAAGTGGTGTCATCTGATTGTCTTGTTGCATTTTCTTTCATGGACTGAGCCCTCCGGCTACAGATTACAAATAGTGTGTGTTTTGCATGTTGCTTTCTTCCATCACAAGGCCCCAACCAGCTGTCACAGAATATCACGGGCAACGTTCTTGGCTAGCCCATCATTTTCCTGCTTGGGTAGCCAGAGTGTGTGACTGTGTAGGGACTCTGAAGTGCATGCAAAACTGTCTGATTGATTTAGCATTTAAGCCAATCAACCTGATTACGCCCCTCCCTTGTTCAAGTCCCCTGAATAAATCAGATCTAACTCTTTTTGCATTTAACCTGACTGTGGTTCCTATTTGTGCCAAGAGTACTGTACTGTTGCTATTTGCTGTGCATAACTTTGTTTTACAAGGGGTCCCCAGGGTCGAGCTAGAGGAACCAGCCCTGGTGGTAAGTGCAAACAGTGTGGGTAATTGCATGGTGAATAAGGGTAATTGTGAAAGTGATTATTGTATATTGTTCTGGCCACTAGAAGGGACATAGTGGGGTTACAGTGTCCCAGAGGGCTGTGCTGAGGTTAACTTGACCACTAACAACCCTGACCTCTGGGTGGAGGCACCCGTTTCAGTACCCAGGCCCCTTAACCTGCAACTAGCCAAGCAGGCAGGGGTAATAGCCCTTGAAATAGTGCCACCTAGGGGTTACAAGGGTAATTGGCCAGTCTACCCCCACAGATGGAACTCCCTTCACACAGAACACCCGCCCCAGAACCTGGACCCACTGAAGAACATACCTGGCTGTATGCCTCCATCCACATCTTGACCCCCTTTCTACAGAGGGGTTTGGTGGAGTGCAAAGGGAGTTTATGTCAAGTGTTAGGGTCCAGTGGACTAGCAGTCCCTAGCATCCATTGGGAAACACCTCTATCTTCTCATTCCATGTAAATTAAGTCATTGGCATCCAGTGGCACTTCTTCACAATCCCCATCCCATATTAAAAAAGCAGCCTTTGCTGTCCAGGTGTTCCTCGTACCCCTGCTCTGTCATCCTACCAAAGGCAACTAGTAAAGCTCTCCAACCCACTTCTTCAGCTGGATACCCTTTAATGTGGGCCTTTAACCAACACTGATTATTGTGATTACAGAAATACATGCAGCACAATTTTTTGCACAATGAGCTGAGTAGTATGTATTTATGTAATTGCCATTTGCGACAATGACCCATAGTAGTGGTGGACCATACTTCTCAACTTTCTGCCATTGCAATAAGGGACACAGACACTCTGAATTCTTGCTCTTTCTTCCTCCCCCTGTGACTTGCACATACCCCAGATGGGAGAGGGGGATTTCCAAGGACATTGCTCAGATGGGGAGGATGGTCATGGGGCTGATAGTAGTCCTGGTTTATGAAGGATGGTTGTGCCGGGGAGGTAGATTGGGGGATGCAGACTCAATGGTTGCTGAGGTGTCATCCTTCAAACGAGGTGCTAAACTGAGGTTCCTTCTGCCCATCTCTGGTCTCCATCCAGGCGGAAGTAAAAGTTCACATGGCTAATTAAAAAAAAAACCACAGAGGTTCCCAGTGCCATGGCTAACAAAGACATCAGTGTAGGAAAAATTATATTTTAACAAAAATCCTGCTTAAGAAAGCTTATATTCACAGAAATGCACAAAACAAGAACTTGGTCAGTTTAGGATGGCTTACACCTTGGGTGCATGTGACAAGATGAAAATAAGTATAGTATAAGTGAGACTAAAACACCCAAGCCAGGATAAGTAGGGTCACCCCGCCGAGCCAGGAGAAGTGGGGACACCCTCCGAGCCAGAAGTAGTTGAGCCATACCTGCCCCCCTGAGCCAGAAGAAGCAGGGCCACCCCCCTTGAGCCAGAAGATGTAGGGCCATCCTATCCCTTTCCAGCAGCTATCAACCTCCCAAATTGGTCCCAATGGGTAGTTCACCCACAATGGCAGGGCCAGAAGATAGAGGTGCATGCGCTGTCTCCCACGAGTTCCTCCACTCTCCTCAGTACAGAGACATTTTCAAAAACATACAGCCACTTACCTCAACAAAAAGGCACAAGAAGTCAGGACCCTGTCTCTCTGGTTCCACAGACAGCTTTTCACTTGGTTGTTGTTGTTGCTGTTGTTGTTGTCTGGACTTTTACTTGAGGGACTGACTCTGTGCTGCAGCAACTAGCTGGGCAGGGTTGCTAGCTGCTGCACCTCTATCCTGTTACCGACCGAACTGCTCTCTAGTTTTTTGCAACAAAAGTACAACAGAGTCAGTGCAGCTCTTTAAGGTTGGCTTACTGCTGGGTCATGGGAGGGTCTATTCTGGCTATTCTGCAACACCAATGTAAGGGAGAGCAACCGGCTAGACTCGGTTGAAGGGGGGCCCATTGGACTGGTCATGAGTACTAGAAGGATCCACCGGGCTGGGCTTGAGTGCAAAAGGGGGCCCCACTGGGCAGTGCTGGGGTGCGGGGGAGGACCCACTGTGCTGGATTGGATGCATGAGAGGGACTCAGTGGGCTGGGCATGTGTGCAGGTGAGGAACCCAGCAGGCTGGGCTTGGGTGCAATAGGAATTTAGTGGGCTGTGATGGGGAGAGAAGGATTCTCCACCAACACTAACAATGAGCTGCGAGGTATGGAGAGTTTTACTGGGACTGTTGCATAGCAGATAAAAACAATTAAGTGCCTCTTTTGTTGTCAAGAAGTTATTGTTTATTGTGAATTTTTCTAACTTAGCTGCTGCATGCATGTCAAGCTTGCTACATGCGAACCTGATAAGCTTTATCATGTTTGCTTAGGTTCACTTGGTGTATACAAACCACCTGCAGTCACTGAACAATTTTGTGTGTGGCACACATTCTGTATGCATGCTGCACACTTGTATTTCTGTAAGGAACTGGAGAACTCAGGAGCCTGCCAACGTGGCTATGTGAGCAGAGATGCCTGAGGCTGGGGTTGGGACTCAAAAGCCTCCTGCCAGGACTATGAAAGGGTATAAAATAGAGCATGCCATCATGGTGGCTGTGTGGTTTGTGTGTGACAAATGCTGGTATTGGTGGCAGTGCATACCTGAAGTAGATTTACCATAAACAAGTTATATGTATGAAGCTAACATGACAGTAACATTAACTTTGAGATGGTGAAAGGATAAAACAATGAACAAAAAACTAGTTTAAATTGAAATAATCTACAGAAATGTGCATAAGGGAAAATAACTCTAAAGCTGTTAGTGAAACCAGAACAGCAAAAGTAGCTTAAACATTTACAAGGAGTTTCCATTATGCTAGTAATAACTATTAACTAGGGTTGCATGAACTTATAAAAGTTCTATCTTGCGAACTTTCTGACTAGAACCCAAAAATGTTCTATCTGGTTCTACCAGGTAGAACCCAGTAGAATCAGGTTCTACCAGGTAGAACTGGGTTCTACCATTTATAATCAAGTTCTACCAAGTAGAACCAGGTTCTACCAAATAAAACTAGTTCTACTATGTAAAAAACCAAGTTCTACTAAGTAAATCAGGTTCTACATGGTATAACAAAGTTCTATAATATATAACACAAGAAAAAATTACATTGTTCTACTTAATTAAGAAATCCACAAGTATTGTTTTTGTTTGGGAAAGTACATGTAGTACTAAGAATGGTATAAATACGATTAAGTATGGCAAAGCTTTGGTGCATAGGATTCTGTTGATTGCTAAAGCTTTGCAAAACTTACCATTCTTAAAGTTAGAATCTTAGTATTACATGTATATTCCCAAACATGCAAAATAAAATATGTGGATTTTTTTAATAGTTAAGTAGAACCAGGTGGTATGTGCTCATATAGTATAGAACCACCTGGTTACCAAGCAGATGCTTAAAAATATTAGTATTGAAACAGATTTAGCAAGCGGTAAACATCAGGGATGATAAATGACTCATATATTATCCCTGACAACTTTAGCTTTTTAAATCTGGTTACAGGCAGCCCAAAGGGTTAACCCCCTCAGCTACACCCTGTTACAATAATTTTAAATCTTCCCCCACTGTTAGACTCAGGTACTAATAGAGCCCAGTTCAAAATGACTGGCACCCGTGGTACCTATGGCTTCAGCTGCTTTAGTACCAAATAAGTACATTGACAGAAGTTTATAGTACAAAATGTATTTAATCCACACATTGTGGTAAAACAAAATGCCACACTGCCCCAGCGCTTCTGTACCTTACCTTCTTCAGTGCCCTCCCCCCCGAGGAAGGCATGATGCCGACACGCTGGGGCAGTGTGGCATTTTGCTTTACCACATTGTGTGGATTAAATTATTTTTCTACTTTAAACTTTAGTCTGTGTAGTTATTAGTTTGGGACTTTCTGTTATTCTGAGTAACTGTCAATGTTATTAATACATTACCCACCATCATTTTCTCCTTTCCCTCTAGTACACTCTCCTGCCCTGATCCCTATACCTCCCATAAGTAACTATGTCAATATTACTTCATTTTTCCCACCCTCCCAAACATCTGCCCCTTCCTCATCTTTACTCAGAATAATTGAAAAACCCATAACAGTATACCATCTGCAAATTGTGTTTATGATGCCAGGTCACGTGCATGGTTTGGCATCTAACAATGGACGGCGTATTGTATTTGTAAGAGAGAGTGTCCCAGGGGGTTTGGAGGGCTTGGAGTTTCGCATGGGGTCTAGGGTAAGATCAGGTTTTTTTTTTTATTGTCATACTAGTCAATTAGTGTACTATGTGGGAACACCATTTTGTAAAATCTTTTTTTTTTTTTATTTTCATTTTACAGGTTATGATGAAAACAGTTTCTATCTGGTGAATGGTTCCTTCAGATCAAAACATTGGATGTCATTGGGTGCAACATTGAAATTGGGAATGTATTGTAAAGTTGACATTTTACAGCAAAAAAAAAAACATTTCTTTTTAATTAAATTTCCATCTGGAATTGAATCAGAAGAAGATTTATTATTTATTTATTTATTTATTTTATTAATGTTTTTAACAGCCAGTAAGTAGTATTCATTGAGTGTGTATTTTGTAATAAAAATCCAATAAAACAAATGGATGAAGAGCTGTGTAACAATGTGTAGTCATTTCTGGTTATTTTAGCTAAACTGCCATATGCAGTGGTCCTTCAGTTTCTGGTACTAGTCAGACTGGGCCTTAGTGGCACATGAGAACCAGCAGTGGATGTTTGTTTCTGAAATTAATGGAACTTGAGGATGAGGAGGAGACAGGGGGACCCACCAGTGGAGGAAAGACAGCTGGAAAGGCTAGTGGCTACTAGTGACAACAGAATCCTTTACCATCATCATCGTCGTCATCAGCATGGCATGATGCCATCTGTGTGCTGTCAACCTGCATAAATTTGAGATAGTATATGTTTTTGAATTGAGGCAGGTTAATTTTTAAAAAAGTGAGCCTCTCTACATTCTTCGTGGAAAGACATGTTCTTTTGTCATTCAGTATTGCCCCAGCAGCACTAAAAATTCTCTCTGAATATGTGCTGGCAGGTGAGCAACTGAGATATTCAATTGCGATCTTGGTTAAAGAAGGCCAGATCAATTTTTTCTGTTGCCAATAAAGCAATGGTTTGTCACCTGCAGTGAGATGTACAGTCTCCTCCATATAATCCTTAACCATTTTTGCAGCAGGGACTTCTGGTATCACTATAGCCGGCTGAGCCTTCCCAGCTGTCTTTGTTAGACTAAAGTCTGACAGCATGTACCACAGTGGTTTGTCCTCTTGTGGTGTAGCAGCAGTTCTGGTTTGTGTTTGATGACCCAAAACATCAGTAGTGGTAGAAGCAGCAGCAATAGCAGATTGTGCACCTTCCCTCTCCACCAGATTTTGTTCAGTATTTGAATGTTGCCAAAAGGGCACTGATGATGTGTTACTTTTCTCAACTATATGTGCAGACACTTTCTCAATTAACAGTTCACGATAGTGTTCCAGGTCTTTAAAGTCATGTAGTTTGAAGAATGTCTCAATTGTATCCTTCAAACGAGGGTCCAGAAGTGTGGCCAAAATGTAATATTCTGCTTTGCACATATTTACAATGTGCTCATCAGCCAGGAAGGTTTGTATCATTTTTCCAACAAGTGATGCAGCACATATGTCATCATTGTCAAACAACTGTGACTCAAGTTGCTGGAGTCTCATCCTGATGAGTGAAATTAATGGTAAGATTTGACTTAGTCCGGCACCATCAGAGCTCACCACTCGGGTAGCCTCCTCAAAGTGTTTAAGGATACAACAAAGATTCTCCATCAGACACCACTGATTGGAGCTGATATTCACATCTTTCCCAATACCATGTTGGACTGCATATTGATGGATGGCTTTCTGTTGTTCAAGCATTCTCTACATCATATAGTAAGTGGAATTCCATTGGGTTGGAACTTCCTGTATCATCTGGTGGAGAGGGAGGCTGTTTTCAATCTGAATCTGCTGCAACAACTTTCAGGCTTTCACAGAATGGCTAAAGTGGGTGCACACAGTGCAGGCAGCTGCAATCAAGTTCTGCACATTTCAGTCCTCACCGATAAAGTCTTTTACCACCAAGTTAATAGTGTGTGCAAAGCATGGTACATGTGTAAACTTACCAAGTCTTACTGCTTTCACAATATTTGAAGCATTGTCAGACACTATAAACCCTGGTTGCAAGGACTTTGGAGTCAGCCACTCAGCAAACTTTTCTTCGAGACCCTCCAGAAGATGTTCAGCTTTGTGATCTTTTTCAAAACTATAAATACATAAAGCTGCCTGCCTTTGAACTGTGAAAGTCCCTTGCTTCTTGCTGCTGCTGCTGCTGCTCTTGCTAGTGCCATTACATGATGATTGAGATGATGATGATGAGGAGGAGGAGGAGGAGGGAAGAAAGTTTACCCAGTGGCCAGTCACAGCTATATAGTCAGTCATCTGACAACTGGTCCACATATCTGTCGTGACATGAACCTTTTTGCCCACTGAACCTTTCAGAGCATCAGACACGCTTTTCTGAACAACATCATACAAATCTGGAATGGCAACACTGGAGAAATAGGTTCAGCTGGGGACCTGATACTTTGGCACAGCAATTTCCATGAGTGCTTTTAAACCTGGGTTAGCCACAAATGAGAATAGGAGCAAGTCAGTGGCTATCATCTCCCCAACTGCCTTTGTCAATCGCCTTACCACAGGCCTGTTGGGCTTATATTTCTGTGACTGCTCAAAGCAGTCTTTCAAAGAAATTTGATGCCCGCTATGCTTGATGTTATCACCTGATTTTATGGGCTGCTTCCCTTGACCTTTACCGCCGTGAGGCTTTCTTCCCCTTGTGAAGCCTGTCCATCTTCTGTCCTCTGTTGTTCCTCTGCATATGTGGGTGTCTGACTCTCCAAGTTATGCCCCACTATCATTAATGTTTTTTTAACACCACAACCATCCTTCAAAGAACTCTTTTTTTGTTCTTTTTCTGCCCCTGTATTCTTCCTCTTCATCCCACTCCCCAGAGCTACTGCTACTTGACATACTGACTGCTGAATTACCTACTACAAACTCAGGATCTGTTCCACTGATTTCCCCCTCACTCTCATCAGTCTCCTCCTCCTCCTCATCATCATCATCCATCACTCTGGGTACTAAAACTGGCTGTGGCACTATTATGGCCCTTGTGCTCATCCTCTGAATACCACGATGGGTTACTTCTGCAACATCCTGAATTTTCTGTACTGTTGTTACTGTTGCCTAGATTGCCTGAGAAGTGCTGCTGTTTTTTTTACCACTCATGGCTGCACTGAGTCAAGTATGTTTAGTAAGACAAAGGGATAATTTTTCCCAAACAGGTAAAGACAGATTGCTGGCTGCGTCAAGTCAGGTACTTTAAGTAGTAAAACACAGGGAGATTATTTCTCAGACAGGTAAATACAGCACTACTGGCTGCATTGAATCAAGTACTTTAAGTAGTAAGACAGAGGGATAATTTTTCCCAAACAGGAAAATACAGCACTTCTGGCTGCATCGAGTTAAGTACTTTAAGTAAGAAGACACAGGGATATTTTCTCCCAAACAGGAAAATACAGCACTGCTGGCTGCGTAGAGTCAAGTACTTTAAGTAGTAAGACACGGGGATATTTTCACCCAAACAGGAAAATACAGCACTGCTGGCTGTGTTAAGTCAAGTAGTAGTAAGACACAGAGAGATTTTCTCCCTAACAGGTAAATAGAACATTGCTGGCTACGTCTAGTAGTTGTGAAAAAAGCAGGGTATTATTATTCCAAACAGGTCAGCAAAGCACTGTACTAATTAAAATATGTGTGTTGTCTGTACTGGGGAACACAGGATTTTTTCCTAACAGGTCAGTAGTACAGCAGTGAAAACTTTTAAACACAAGGAGAGTTTGACTGGAAGACTCAGTCAGAAATAACTCACTGCTGGGCTGACTGCATGGATAAGAGAGACATCAGTCAAAGACAAAGAGCAGAGCACTTTAGTTTTCACATTTAGCAAGCACTGCACCAAATAAAACCTTACTTTTTAATTTTTTGTCTCATACTTTTTTTTAGTAAAGAAGACTGCAGAGACTCATGCCCCCAATACTACGTGTACAGATTCAGAATGATTCAAATTGTTAGTAGTAGTACTGCTAAGTACATTATAGGATGTTGGAGGAAAAAAAAACATGTAGTTAGTAGTAGTAGTACTTGCTGTGACAAACTTTACTTTTTGGGTTGTTTTGCCTTAGCCCTGACTAGTTTTATTTTAAATAAAAAATGTATACAATCCAATTCCAAAGAAGACTGATTCCCAACTAAAGCAAGGCTATTTGAATGAAGAGCCAGAGCAGAGAACTGAAATTTAAATTTCAGTAACATGTGCTCCTCTAGGTATCCCTCTCCTGATTGTCATTCAGTCACTAACTATGTACTCAGTCTCTCAGTCTCTCAGTCTGTCACAAATGCACTTTGCAGGTCAGGCCCTCTGCTCCCACAGTGCCAACCTCAGAGTGCAAAAGTGTGAAAATGATAACGGACAGAGTAATCCTCCTGTCTGCTTTTGGGTCTGAATCACCTTTAGTCTCAAGTTCTGGGGGAATTCAAACTGTGAACGTTATGCTAGCGTACCCAAATGTCCAGGCTCAGATAATATTCTATTCAGCGGATGCCATATATCTTTCACCTGAGGGCACCTAACCAGGTATCCAAAATGAACCCTTAAAACTCTATAAGAGACGTTAGGTGTATTCTTACCTTTTTCCAGTTTAGTAACACCATCAAGCCCTTCATACAGCTATCAGACTTAACCATGTATACATCACATGCAAAAAGAACTTGGAAGACACACCCAGGCAGTATCTTAAAACAAATGTTTACTACAAATGGAAAAAAACAGTAAGATAAAATACAGAACAAATATCAAAGAGCATCACAATCACATAAAAGAAAAAAAGGAAAACTACAGAACAAACTCCTACCACAATACATTTAGATCTTTTCTATCTAATGTATTACTTCTGTAAGTGCCTTTAAAGTTAGATCAGAGAGCTGTGTCTCTCAAGATTCCCAAGATGATATATCAAACATTTCAGACACAAGTATTAGTTTTAACTTTGTGTCTCCACACCCCTTCTGTGAGTCACCTAGCTCCTCATTTTAGAATATAAAATTACAAACATGATTCCCTACCAGGAGGTATTTTAAATAATGTGAACGTCAGCAAAAACCCATTTCCCAAATTATGAGACTTTGATCAACCAGTTCCTTTGAGGTTTACAACCCTGCAGTCTGTCACCCAGGTGTGAGGTAGCCAACAGGAATCAGCTAAATGAAGTTCTTTCCTGATGTAATAAAATGTACATTTAGTTTCCAGCTTCAAAAGTATGAGGTCATAAAAAGGCCATAAAATGCAATTTCTCAAGGAAGTTAATTACATTACAGAGATCTCCTGGTCAGTGTAATACATCCTGTGATTTCAGCTGCTGACACCTTGTAATTTAAAAGGGCCAAATCTCACTGAATGACATTTCATACACTGACCATTTATTTATAATACCAATATCATACAATAATCATAACCAGTGGGCCAAGTGTCACACTACTCCCCACCTCAACTGAATTTGGGAGGTCTATCCCCTGAATGGGTTGAGCTCCCTAAGCCAGTTCATTCCTCATATAGACGCGACAAGCCATCTGCATTCTGATTGGTTGCTCCAGCTCTATGTAAGATCATCATGTTATACCCTTGCAAGGCAAGACTCCATCTTAATAGTCTACCATTAGTTTTTCCAATTTGTGTCAGCCAAACCAGGGAGTTGTGGTCAGTTTGTACCTCACAATGCTGCCCGTATAAGTATGGCTCTTATTTCTTTAGGGCCCACACTATGACAAGACACTCTTTTTCCACAGTAGAATATGCCTGCTCCATGGGAAGTAACATTTTACTCAGGTACACTATGGGGTGATATGGGGCCAAAGATTTAAATAAAGATTATTATCTTTCCCTTGGTTGGATGTCTGACTCAGTACTCCCTAATACCCACGTCTGAGGTGTCTGTCTGGACTATAAAGGGTCTGCTATAGTCAGGAGTTGTCAATACAGAAGCACTTCACAGTGCCTCCTTCAGTCTGGTAAAGGCTTTTTCACAGGCTGGTTCCCAGGTAATTTTCTTAGGTATCTTTTTCTTTACCAGGTCAGATAGGGGAGCAGCACTGTAATTGGGCACAAATTTTCTATAGTACCCTGCTGTCCCTAGAAAGCTCCTGACCTGCTTCCACATCTTTGGTTTGGGCCATGCCCAGATCACATCTATTTTTACTTGGTTAGGATGGAGCAGTCCCCGGCCTACAACATGCCCAAGGTATGCCAATTCAGCCATGGCCACCTGGCACTTCTCAGTTTTGACAGTGAGCCCAGCACTCTGTATCCTGCCCAGCACTTCCCTAATGTAGGACAGGCATTCCTCCCAGCTGGCACTAAAGATGGCAATGTCATCCAGGTACACCACAGCGTACTCCTCAGCACCATTTAACACCTGGTTCACCAACCTTTGGAAAGTGGCCAGGGTATTCTTCATTCCGGAAGGCATTACTTTAAATTCAAATAAGCCTACTGGAGTGATGAAAGCCAAACTGTCCCTAGCTCTGTCAGTTAACTCTACCTGCCAGTACCCCATTGTCAAGTCAATAGTCATTAGGTAGATCACCCCTCCCAACTTGTCCAGGAGTTCATCCATCCGGGGCATCGGGTGGGTGTCTGACTCTGTGATTGCATTCAGTCCATGATAGTCCACACAGAAATGGGTAGAGCCATCTGGCTTGGGCACAAGGACTATGGGTGAGACTCAGGGGCTGTGGGATCTCTGGATTACCCCCTAAATCCAGCATTTCCTCCACCTCCCTCCTAATGTCCTTTTGGACAGCCTCTGACACACAATATTCTGTCCTCCGTATGGGCATCTGTGTCCCTGTCTCCACATCATGTGTTGCTAAGTGGGTTAGTCCAGGCTTGGCGCTAAACAGGGGGGCAAAGTCTGCTAAAACCTTCCTTACTTCCTGGATCTTGCCCGGGGTCAGCTGGGGTGACAATTTAACTGCCTCCACAGAGGACTCCCACTTGCTTTCTTCCAGAAAGTCCAGAAGGGGGTCTCCTTCATCCGTCTCCTCCCCCAGGACTACACACTGCAAACACCATGTCAGCCCTATTAACATAAGGCTTCATCATGTTGACATGGTACATTCTTTCATATGTCTTCTGTCAGGTAACTCTATGATATACAGTAGTTCACATCATTTACCTTTCTGACTACTTTGTACGGTCCTGCCCACTCAGTCTGCAGCTTGTCTTTCTGGACCAGGATAAGGACCATGACTTCCTGACCCACCGTGTATGAGCTAGCTCTGGCTCTGCAGTCATACCACACTTTTTGTTTCTGTTGGGCAGCTGCCAGGTTGCTGTGGGCTGTCTCCATAAGCTTCTTCAGTCTTTCCCTAAACCTAAGGATGTAATCCACTATGGGAGATCCCTGGGTGGCATGCTTGCCTTCCCAGTACTCCCGGATCAAGTCTAGGGGCCCATGTACCTGGCGTCCATATAAGAGCTCGAAGGGGGAAAACCCTGTCGACTCTTGGGGCACCTCCCTGTATGCAAACAACAGGTGGGGAAGGTATTTCTCCCAGTCCCTCCCATGCTGTTCAGTAAATGCTTGGAGCATTGACTTCAGGGTACCATTAAATCTTTCCACAAGCCCGTTGGCTTGCAGGTGATAAGGTGTCACACACCTCTGCACCATCCCACACTTCTCCCACAAACATTTCATCAGGTCTGACATAAAGGAACCCCCTCAATCGGTGATAACCTCCTGCAGAAACCCAACATGGGAGAAAATCCCAAGTAAGGCATCTGCCAGTTTATCTGTCCTCAGTGAGGATAGGGTGACTGCCTCTGGATACCGGGTGGCATAATCCACCACAGTCAGGATGAACCTCTTCCCAGAGGAGCTAGGGGTATTTAAAGGCCCAACAATATCCATTCCCACCCTATGGAATGGCTCTTCCATTATGAGCAATGGAATTAGGGTGGCTTGGGTTTTCTTACCCGCCTTCCCTATTTCTTGGCACCAGTGACAAGACCTTCAATACTCCTTCACCTACTGGGTGAAGTTGGGCCAATAGAAATTCTGGGACAACCCCTGCATAGTGTGCACCATTCCCAGATGACCAGACAAGGGAATATTGTGTGCAATCTTGAGCAACTGATCACAGTACCCTTGGGGAATGACAAGCTGCCTGCCTATCACCCCCTCTGTCTTAGCATACTGAGTATACATCAGTCAATTTTCCCAATAAACATTATGTTTTCCATCACCTCCCTGTGCTCCATCAGAGTCTGCCCAAGCCCTCAGCTTCTCTAGACTAGGGTCACTTTTCTGAGCAGCTGCCAACTCCTTACACATTCCCAAGGCATGGTACAGGCCCCATCAGCATCTAAATTAAGGTCCCTAGCTCTAGCATCGGAGCACTCTGGATTACTGTCATCCCTAACCCTCTGACAATGGGTCACCCCTACTTCTTTGGAGTAACCTTCTGTAGCTGTGTGGTTAACTGCTACTGGGGAAATTTCTACCCTTTTTCATTAGTCTCCATATCAGGAGACACAGGCTGGGGAACCAGTCTCCCAGTGGTTTCCACAGTGGCTTCTATGGGGTCCAGGGAACTACCATTTCCCCTTCATGCTTGGCTTCAAGTAACTGCACACACCATCCCTGTTTGAGATTGTTGCCAAGGATGACATCAACTGCTAAAGTTTTGGCTACAGCCACCTGTTGCACAGTTCCCCCTGTTTCACCCCAGTCTAGGAGAACACTAGTGAGTGGCAATGTGGTCTCCTCCCCAGTGAAGCCTTGTACAGTTACACATTTATTGGGTATAAACGGACCAGGCTCTACCAGATCCCCTTTTACCAACATCAGGGATGCCCCTGTGTCTCTTAACCCATGTGTCTGTATACCATTCACAGTGACTGGGTGCATGTGTTCCCTCATGTTCACAGGCATGCTTCCAGGGATACACAAACAACCCACTTCTTTCCCAGCCCCATTTTGCATGTTGCTCATCCTTTTGGGACACTGTCTGGCAATATGATCAGTTTCTTTGCAAACCCAACACTCATTTCTCTTCTTAGAAAAATTGTTTCTTTGAAACCTGGGGCTAACTGGTTTCAATGGAGGCAGTGAGGGTTTTAGCTGCCCTGAAGGCATGCTTTTCCCTTTCTGCACTGCCACGCCCACCCCACTCTCTCTCCGAGCAGGTCTGCTCTTGACATAGTGGTCAGAGAGTTCAGCAGCCTCTTGCACTGTTTTGGGATCTCGGTCCTCCAGCCAGGTTTTCAGCTCTGACATTGCAGAGGGACTCAAAGGAAAACTATGCCTCTTTGCAGATGAGACAAAGATCTGTAACAGGGTTGATACACAAGGAGGCATGGAAAGGATGAGAAGGGACTTGACAAGGTTGGAGGAATGGTCAGAAGTATGGCAGCTTGGATTCAATGCAAAGAAGTGCAAAATAATGCACCTGGGAAACAAAAACCCTGAGAAAGATTACACAGTGGGGGGGGAGGTAGTAACAACAACAAAAATGGAAAGGGACCCAGGGATAATCATATAAGATGACCTTAAGGTTAGCAAGCAATGTGAGAAGGCAGTAGGGAGGGCTGGGGGGATACTGGGATGTATGGGGAGAGGCATCACCAGCAGAAAACAGGAAGTTGTTATCCCTCTGTACAGACAGTAGGTGAGACCCCATCTGGAGTACTGCATCCAGTTCTGGAGACCCCATCTCTGCAAGGACATAGACAGGATGGAGGCAGTCCAGAGGAGGCAACTAAAATGGTGCAGGGTCTGCAAGAGCCATATGAGGAGAGACTAAAGAGCTTAATATGCACACCCTTGAGGAAAGGGGGAGCATGATAGAAACTTTAAGTACCTCAATGGAATCAACAAAGTTCAAGAGGGTAGCATCTTTCAGAAAAAGAGATGAAGGCAATTCTTGTGGGGGGTAGGAAGAAATAGGCTGTTGGTTAACTAGGATCTGCAGCTTATCCTGTAGGTAGGGAAATGGGCAGACTAGGTGGGCCAAGCAGTCCTTATCTGCCGTCAAAGTCTATGTTTCTATGCCCAAAAAAACTGTTCTAACAATATAGCATTTTCAATTTTATCTACAGAGCTTGCTTCAATTCCTTCCCACCAACGTTTTAAACGCTGATGTTGTTTCATGGCTAGCTCCTCGTAGCTCATGTCAGGGTTTCTCCTGAGCTTACAGAATTTAGCTCTGTATGCTTCTGCAGTTAAATCAAACTTTTTTAAAAGTGAAGCTTTCATTTTTATTTATTTATTTAAAATCTTGGAATTACAACCTTTGAGACAGATACTCATTTCCAAAGGCTCCACATTAATACACAATACAGACATAAGTAAATACAATAGACAGTACAATACAGCATACAATGCCAGGGAAGTTTGATGGCAAGGTTGCATCATGAAACAGTATACTGAGATGTCTAATACAGAGTTGAGGCTGTAGGCTATGGGCAACGCAGTAAACAGTATGATACAGGGTACAGTGCCAGGGCACTTTGACTTCCGATAACAGCATGACCATTTTACAAGGATGTCCTGACCAGTTTACAAGGATGTCTAATACATTGTTGTGGCTGTTGACAGTGCATAGGATAATTCTAAAAGTAAGAGGTCAGTTAGTGGCCAGAGAGTGAATTGGGGGACAGTGCATGTGCCTACTATGCTTGGCTGGAACTGAGTAAACTGGGTAAGTTAGGGGAGGCAAGTAGAGCAAATTCTAGAGCAGTCTGTCTGGAGACTTTGTCCGAGTGCCTGAGTAAGAATTGCAGGACATTGGCTGTTAAAGAGGTCATGTGGCTGTTCTGAGTGGCAGATGAAGGCACTGGTGGTGGACTTAGAGTGTGCAGGTGCAGATGGGGGTGGCAAGGAGGTAGGTCTTGAGTGCCTTTTTAAAGGTACCATGTTTTTGATGGTTAGAGACCGATGGCAGGAGGGCGTTGAAGTAGGAGGGAGCCCTGACCAGAAAATACCTCTGGGTGAGTGTGGTTCTGATGCTGGGAATGGCCAGTGCAACTTTGGTTGAGCTGTGTGCATACACTGTGGGGGAAGAGGAGATTAGGGAGGCAAATAGGCCTGGGGGGTCAAGCCAATGAGGGATTTTTTGGTCAAGAGGCAGGACTGGTAGTGGACCCTCTCATCAACGTTCAGGATCTGGGCAATGGAATAGAGTGTGCATGTGTGTGTCATGTGGCCTGCAGCAGTTAAGAGCCTGCAGGCTTTGTTAATGACCACTTTTATTTTACTGATAGCTGTTGCATCTGCGGCAGCATAGACCAGCAACTCATAGTCAATCAGAGACTTTACCGAAGAGGTTATGGCTAGTCTCAGGGCTTCTGGCATAAGGCAGTTTGTATGGTGATAAAGGAGACCAATGCATGCATTGGTAGCAGATGTGAAGGTGTTGATGTGTGTGTGGAAGGAGAGGGCAGAGTCAAAGATAACCCCTAGATACTTATAGGACAAGACCTGCTCCAGGGTGTAGAGTGACTGTGCTTCAATATGCGATTGGGCATTTTTTTATTTGCTTTGGTGATGTGTGAAAAGAAGGGTCTTGGTTTTTTTCAGGTTCATGACTAGTCTATGCTCGGCAAACCAGAGTTCAACTTGGCTGAATGTTTTCTGAAGTGAGGCCTGAAGGTTGGTTGGGTTGGTGTGGGAGGCACAGATGATGGCATCGTCCGCGTAGAGGAGGATCTTTTCGGGGCAGGCGGTGGGAATTGTGTTCAAGAATATGCTAAATAGCAGGGTCCCTAGAATGGATCCCTGTGGGACTCCCAAGAGGATGGGACACGAGCATGAGACTGTGTTATTTATCTGCACACACTGGGACCTAGAAGACAGGTAACTAGTAAACCAGCCCAAGGGGCCTTGTGAGAACCCCATTAGGAGGAGGGAGTTTAGTTGGAGGGGGTGATTGACCATGTCAAAGGCCTTGGCTAGATCTATGAACACAGCCCCTACAATGTGCCCTCTATCAAGAGCAGTATGTACTGTATGTAGTTTGAGAATTCTAGTAGTGCCATGGTGGTACTATGCCCAGCATGGAACCCATGCTGTTCTTTGATAAGTAGGTCATGGGTTTTAAGGTAGTCAGTTAGTTGATCCACCACAACATTTTCTAGTGCTTTGAACAGTGAGGGGAGAATGGAGATTGGTCGGTAGTTTCTGGTGTTAGGGCTCACTACCTTTGTGGATTGGTGTAACAACTGCATTCTTCCAGGCTGTGTAAAACTGACCAAGGCATAGGGAGCAGTTCAGGAGGCCAGTAAGCAGGGTAATCAGCATGTTCAGTGCCAGATGGAGGAGTTTGATATCAATGAGGTCATTCAGGGGGCTAGTACTGTTCAGGGCTTTGGTTAGGTATTGCCTTGCTTCCATGGTGGAGATAGCTGGGAGACAGAAAGGTGGCTGTGGGTGGTTGGGACAGGTACTGGGTCAAAGAAAGTTGGGGGGAGAACGCAGCTTATGTCAGTAAAGTTATCGTTGAGTGTGTTGGCAATCTCCTTAGGGTCTGTGGTGACCAGTCCCTTAGATGCAATGTGGGACGGGGATGGCATGTGTGTTTTTCCATTTAGGGACTTTATGTTGTCACAGAACTTGCGTGATGAGCCCCAGGAGGTGATTAGGGTGGCTTGGTAGTGTTTGCTGTTATCATTACTGTCCTCATTGTCCATTTGACCCAATGCATTCCGAGCTTTTCCAGTAAGTAGTGGGGATAGCTGGAAGCTCTAGTACCCTCAAGGATTCTTTGCCTGAAGAAAAACTCTTTCAAAGGAATTTAAAAAGGCCTCCATATCCTCCCCCTCTTTAAATTCAGCTATCAATTTGGAATTCAATTTGTAACCCTGTCCTGTAGTTCCAGTTAAACCCTAGCCACTTACCTGCTCAGGTGCTGGTGGTTGGAGTCATAGCTTTTTCCAGTTCATGTCGCCTCTGATGCTCACGCTGTACCTGGTCAGCTTCTCACTGTTCTCACTCCCTCTTCTCCTCCTCTGCAACTTGCTGCTCTTGCTTCTCTTCTCTCTGGAACTCCAGCTCCATCCTGCGCAACTCAGTCTGCAGCCTGATTGCTTCTGGCTCCAGAATGCTGGTGACCTTCCCCTGCTGCTGTGGCCCTTGGTTTTCACTGGCCCTGCTGTCCTCCTCACCAGATCTGGACACTGCACTGGCTGCTGGCCCCTCCATGCTCATGGTTTGGTCCTTTACTGTCACAGTCTGTGACTTGACACTCTGGGCATCAGCGGCCATCAGAGCGTCCATGAGGTTCTGCTTGGAGGCTCTCCCCTCATGCAGGACTCCTCTCTCCTTGCCCAACTGCTTCAGGTAGTCTGCAGTGTGCTCACTGTATTTGGAAGCCATCTTCTTTCCTAACTACGGCTACTCTAACTTTCACTTTAAAAAAAATAAAACAGGTAGGAACTTTGATTGTAAGCAAAATCATATTGTTCTGTTTTCTTGTTTAAAAATAAATCACTGCCTTATTTTGCAAGTGAGCTGTGCAGTATTAAGCTGACTCACTGAACAGTTAAAGCTTGTGTTACTAAATTTATTGCACTGCTGCCAACCAAAACTGTCACAAATGCACTCTGCAGATCAGGCCCTCTGCTCCCACAGTGCCAACCTCAGAGTACAATAGTGTGAACAGGTAACAGACAGGGTAATCCTCCTGTCTGCTTTTGGGTCCAAATCACCTTTAGTCTCAAGTTCTGGGGGGATTCCTAACCAGGTATCCAAAATGAACCATTAAAACTCTATAAGAGACCTTATGTATATTCTTACCTTTTCCAGTTTAGTAACACCACCAAGCCCTTCAAATAGCTGTCAGACTTAACCACGTATACATCACATGCAAAAAGAACTTAGAAGACACACCCAGGCAGTATCTTAAAACAAATGTTTACTAAAAATGGATAAAAACAGTAAGATAAAATACAGAACAAAGAGCATCACAATCACGTAAAAGAAAAAAAAAGGAAAACTACAGAACAAACTCCTACCACAATACATTTAGATCATTTCTATCTAATGTATTACTTCTGTAAGTGCCTTTAAACTTAGATCAGAGAGCTGTGTCTCTAGAGTCCCAAGATGATATATCAAACATTTCAGACACAAGTATCAGTTTAAACTCTGTGTCTCCACACCACTTCTGTGAGTCATCTAGCTCCTCCTTTTAGAACATAAAATTACAAACATGATTCCCTACAAGGAGATATTTTAAATAATATGAACATCAGCAAATACCCATTTCCCAAATTATGAGTCTTTGATCAACCAATTCCTTTGAGGTTTATAACCCTGCAGTTCATCACCCAGGTGTGAGGTAGCCAACAGGAATTAGCTAAATGGCATTCTTTCCTGATGTAATAAAATGTATTTTTAGTTTCCAACTTCAAAAGCATGAAGTCATAAAAAGGCCATAAAATGCGATTTCTCAAGAAAGTTAATTACATTACAGAGATCTCCTGGTCAGTGTAATATATCCTGTGATTTCAGCTGCTGACACCCAATGGCATAGATTATGGGGGGGGCAGAGGAAGCAAGCTGCCCCCCTGCCCCCCCCGAGCAATCAGACATTTCAGACTGGGACTTTTTGACTCCGTGGAGTCCCCAGGTGTGTTTTTTTTTTTTTGTGGTTTTGTGGTTTATTTTACTGCTTCCTATGGATTTGGGACTGACATGAGTTTCGGGGAGGGGGTGGAGTTTCGGGGAAGGGGTGATGTACAGGTGTCCCAATGATTGGCTGCAACTTGCATTTTTTTAAATATTGTCCCAATTGGCTGCAAGCCTGCAACAACCATAACCATGCTCGATCTTCAGCCAATTAAAGTTGCCAGCCAGAATTGCGCACCACCACAAGCATAGCTTGAAACGTGCCATCCAAGAGCGCGTCATTGTCTGATCTGTTTTCTTTTCTGCTCCCCACACTCATGAGTGTCAGTGGAACCAGATCCTCTGGAGGACCAGACTACAAATGAATAATCAAAATTCTGGGACTTTTTCTGAATTTCTTCAGGTATGTACTGAAAAAAGGGGGAAAAAACCAGAAACGTGGTAAAAAGAACTACAGTGAAGTGTAGAATATCGAGGCAGACTAATAAGAAGGATTTAGGCTAGTTTCAGTTTTGGCATCTTCAATTTTTAGCCGCAGCCCGCAGCACCCGCTAACTGATGCTCAGTCCAGATCCAGTTTGAGCTAAGTGACTAGTTGAGTAAATGTGATCAAAACTTGAAATTAACTCTCTTTATGCCATGATTGTGACTGGACTGGAGCTAGAATATATGATTAGGAAGCAAGATGCCGGCCCGGTGGGGCTGAGGGTTGAGGCGCTGGACACCACACCTCGTGCCACGGCGGTGACCTGGGTTCAGGAACAAGCCTAGGTCATCGGGGGTTGGCAGGGATGGGAGTGGATTGAGCATCTGGAGGGTGGCTCTTCTCTCCCAGAGATAGGTTTGGGTTTCCTTGGTGCAGTGGGGACTCCTGGTGGTGACCAGGTATTTAAGCTGGGCCAGGTACGCTAATGGGGAGGAGTGCAGCGGATGCCTACGGCTTTCCGTGCTGGCGTCATTGCATGTCTGGCTCCTGGGGGTAAATATAAGGATAAAAATCCTCCTGGCAGCAGCACGAAGGTACCGACTGATGACCGATCATTGGGTCAAACAAAGCCCAGCATTTGGGGATGGGGGTTCAGGGTGATGTGGTCTCCTCTCTCACTGGGGGGTGGCCCTGCCATGGGGGCTAATCCATGGTCCTACTCACTCTCAGTGTCATGGCAGAGGCTGGCTCCATCTGGATCTGTTGAGCATCAGTGTACATCGCCTGAATGGAGTAAGCATACCCCATAGCTGCATAGGAGTGCAAAAAAATAGTTGACCAAAAAAAAAAAGGCAAGGGAAAGGGAACTGATGGCACACCCTGCTCTACAGCTAGTTTGGGTGGGGGATCATGTCCTTGAGGGTAGCCCATTTTATCTACTCTCTGGTCCTTGGGCTGGCTGTCACCATGGCCTGGCAGTGGGAATTAAAATATGTGTTAATTAAAGAAACAGTTTTGCTGCCTCAGCTCAGTCACACACAGGGAGGTTAGTCATCATAACTGAAAGATGCACCCACTAATTTTGGCCATAGGGATTTTTTTAAGGATTCCTCCATCATCCTCCCAGACTGTGCAGAAAGATGGCTGGCACTGGCAGTCATCATGATAGCCGCTAACGTGGGCTGAATGTGGCAGTTGCTGCTGCACATTAAATGTTGGCGCCAAGTGGAAGGGCTAGGAGCTATCAGGAATGGCTAGCTGAACTCGTCTGATTGTGTAACAGTAAGTGCCCCTTCTTTCAGTAGCATCAACACAGTAGTTCACTGTCTAATGAAGCACACAGTGACAGAAAACATATGCCAGACTACTAGCTGAAAATTCATATGACTTAAGTTCAACAAGTCATCAGTAAGGTCAGGCTGCTGACCTGTCTGAACACTGCACACCCTCATGATGAATTTGCATTTCCTGTGTTAGTGGTGGTCTTGGAGTCAGAGTGGTGTGATACTTGTCTTGCTATGATAGAGTGCTTGCATTCAGAGCAGCAAAATTAGGGAGCCATGTTTAAGATACAGAGGCACTGGCAGTACAATTAAATGTCTGGACATAAAATGGGAAGAACTTTGTTCTAAACATTTAGGCATGGACTAGTGAGACTAAAAATGTTCTCTGTTTTGCCCTTGGCTAAGCCCAGTGTGAAGTGACCTTCCTTGCTGCAATCCTGTAGACACTGCTGTTTTGCTGATGTAACTGGTTGCTTAATTGTGGTGTTCAAGAATGCAGGCTTTACAGCATTTATAGTTTAATTTTCTAGGTGAGAAACACATGCAGGTTTTGCTTCTTGATTTTAATCAAGAGATTGTCTGCATATTGCCAATTTTGAAGGGGGAACTCCTATAACCTGAGTATGTGGTGCAGAAATGCCCAATTAGGGCATTTAACAAAGTAATGTTTTTCATTTACCTGCTGCCTGGTGATTTTAATTAGAAAGACCCACTCCATCCAGAATGGCTGCAGAGTCTCGGGCGGACATCTCATGCAGACTGTGGCTTCCACCATAAGGGTTATGCTAATGAGGGCTATCAATGCTGTCATTTGTTGGTAGCCCTCATTAGAATAACCTTTGTGATGTAGCTGCCTGGGTTGCACAACCTGTCCACCTGGGGCTCTGCAGCCATTATGAACAGATGTGTTCTTTCTAATTAAAATTATCAAGCTGCAGGTAAATAAAAAAATTACTTTGAAGCTGAAATCCCTAATCTGGCATTTTTGCAGCAGTTCCTGCACTTACCCATGTTATCGGAGTTTCACTTTAAAAAGGAAATGAAAGACAGTCATTTTGGTAGTGATATCTGTTGTTTGCAACATGTCAAATAAAGCTTTAAAAGCAGCCAAAAAAAGTTGCAAAATGACCCTCCAAATGTACCAAACTGCATCTAAAACCTGATAGCTTATGGGGGCCTGGGTGGCCCCCAGACCCCCGGCCTATTGTTTTAGTATTTCTCAGAATGACCAGGTCTTTTAGCAGTCCCCCCCCGTAAAGAAAGCTAACTATGCCCCAGCTGACACCTTGTAATTTAAAAGAGCCAAATCTCACAGACTGACATTTCATACACTGACCATTTATTTTTATTTAATTAGTGATTTGGAAAAGACCTTTGAGCACAAGCTCTTTTACAAAGGTTCCACATCATAGATTGCAAAACAAAGAACAATAGGAGAAAGCAAAGGTACATTACAATGAACGACACATCTTGGATTCAGAACTTACAGAATAACTCAAAACATAGGTACAAGTTAAAATAACAAGAAAAACACTTTACTGTGTGAAGGTGGGTGGGGGGAAAAAGCAGCCACAGAGTGCCTTGTCAATAGTTCACAGGGACAGAGATAGCTGGCAGTGGGGTGAAGAAAGGAGGGATGAGAGAGAGGTATGTAATGCAGTGGAGGTGAAGGGTGGGGGAAGAAGGGCAATAAGGTATAGGGATAAATGGTGGGATATGGGGAGGTTGAGTGGAGAAGACATGCTAAAGTAAATGGTGGGGTGTGAGAGGGCATGGTCAGACAGCCTGCATTAGTAGTGACTGTTAGGGAAACTCACGGTACTGTGAGTTGGGGGAGGGTGGGGTGGCGGGTGCTGAAGGAGCATGACGCAGACTGATTGCTGAAGCAAGTCATGAGAAGGGACAGAGGGAAGGGGCACCTGAGGCCTGCCTAGTGCTTGCTGGGGGGCAGAGAGAGAAGGTGTGGCTGGACTCAGGGTCAGGTTCACTTAGAGAATGTTATTAGGTACTGTTTGAGGTCAGTTTTGAATTGTGCCAGACAATTGGTGGCCAAGAGGTGCCCAGGGAGTTCATCCACAGGGGAGCCCGGTAGGCAAATGCACGTTGCCCAAGTGAGGTGCAATGGAAGGGGATAGCCAAGGCCCCTCTAGTCCTCCCTCTGGTGACCTGTAATGAGTTGGCTGCCTTGATCAAATTGCCTACACAAGGTGGTGTTTTACCCAATAGAGCCTTCTTCCCTAGGATGCAAGTCTGGAATTTGATCCTGTTTCTTAATGACAGCCAATTTTCATGTTTGTACAGAGTACAGGTGTGAGTGCCATGCTCAGCATCCAGGGTGAGTCTGCAGGCTTTGTTGAGTGCAATCTGAACCCTCTTGAGCACTGTATCTGTTGCCGACCCATAGACCATTAGTCCATAGTCAATAGTAGATATAATTGAACTGTGGACTGAGAGGCGGAGGGCCACCGGAGAGAGGTGTTGCCTGTGCCTGTACAGGACACCAATCTTGGTATTGATTGTCTTGACCAAAGAGTCAATATGGTGCTCATATATGTGGGTATCATCTATTATGACCCCCAGATATTTGAACAAGTGAACTTGTTCCAGCGGAACCCTGCATAAGTTGGAGATGATAAGGGGGTGGTGCTTATTTTTGTTGTGGGGGCTGGACATAAGAATGGCCTTGGTCTTCTTGTAGTTTAGTAGCAACTTATGACTACAGAACCAGTTCTCAAGTTTGGAGAAGGAGTTCTGCAGCTCAGCTTGTAGGGCAGCCTGAGACATGCTGCTGCTCAGGAGCACAGCATCATCTGCATATAGTATGAGTTTGGTGTTGCAGGCTGTGGGAAGGTCATTTAAGAAGAGGCTGAAGAGTAGGGGCCCCAGTATTGATTCCTGGAGTACCCCTAATGATACCTCTCTTGCACTGGATACTGTTTGCCCAATTTTGACACATTTATAATACCAACATCATACAATAATCATAACCAGCTGGCCAAGCGTCACAATCACTCAATCAAGTGTACTTTTTAAAGTGATTTTTTTTTCTAAAAGTCAAACAAAATGAACTATGAATGATTAGATTCTCTTTTTGGCTGGTGATCAGAGATTTGTTTGGGTTCTACTGCGACGAACGATTCCAAAGGAAAGCTAGGAAAGCTTGAAAGCACCCTGCTCACACCACCACTCTCAACATATGACAAGGAAAATGTTGAGCAGGTCTAAGCCAAGGCATCGTGGTGTTCAACCACGTGTTTGTGTGACCTGCTCCACCAATGATTACTTTACTTGCTTACCTGTCTGAAGAGTGGGTGGTGTATGAAAATCTTCTTCCTCCAATCAAAGAATTTCTTACTGGAGGAAGGCTGGATGACAGACAGACAAGCTTCATTGTCTCAGGACTCTCCTCCCAGTGTACCATGTGGGGAGGACTCTGGGAGAAATACAGAGCATGCGCTGCAGAAAGGAGGAGGAACTGCAAGGTATGAAAACAAGCATTTGTCAATGCTGAATGTTTGCTTGCTGGAATTAGCTTTGGAAATGCAGGAGGTAGACAGATGCAGAATAGAAATGGCAGTGAAGTATTGAACTTCACGCCAACCCTACCGCCATCCTGTAGAGATGGACAGGCATTGGGGTAAGTGTTTGGGTCGCCCATGATGTTCATGCTATGTCATCTCACCCTATACTGCAGACACCGACACATGCTGAGGTGTGTCTTGGGGTGTTTGGCTTTACAGTCACCCCATTCCATAAGGACATACGCTGAAATGGGTATGGCATAGGAGAATGGGGTGAACTGTGGGGCCAAAGAGTCCAAGGTACACCTGGATGCCTGTCATGGGTGGGGGGCCGGAGGTGGGATAGCATGAGCAGTACAGTCGGCAATCCAAAGGACACCCCGATGCCTGTCAGTCTGTACAGGGTGGAACATTATGGTTAGAATCCCTAACGGCCCAGACGTTTGTTAGTATTTGCACTACACATTTTCAACATGGCCTTTTTGTGACCCCACCTCATGAAAGCATGTGGGACCTCTTCTCATGAAAAGTGGCAGTATGAGTTTGTCAATGTGTCTCGAACTTTGACTTCCAACAGCGACCATGCCATTCTGCACCACATGTACGAAAACACGGGCTGGGCAGGATATGAAGAATGACAGCTGTACCATCCATAGGGAGGTGTGAAGAAATGGCAATGCTGAAAATATGTAGTGGGAATAGTAAAAATGCTCACACTTCCGAGCATATGTGGAAGCTGGGCAATGCACGCGCGTAACAGTCATTTTATGGACGTTCATTACCAAATTTTCAACATAGGCATTTTAGGACCTCTGCTCATGAACAATGTCACTGTGATTTTCTTAATGTGTCCCGAACACTGATTTCCCACAGTGACTGCGCTATTCAGCAGCGTCAAAAACACATTTTGGCCAGGATGTGAAAAATGACAGCTGTACGGTTCATAAGGAGGTGCATAAAAATGGCAATGTTGAAAATCTGGAGTGAAAATATTGCAAATTGGCGAAGTTATGAGCATGGGTAGCAACTGCGCAACACACGCTCGTAAAACAGTCATTTTTTTGATTTTTCCCACCAAATTTGCAACATAGACATTTTGAGAGCCCACCTAGTGAACGCTGGCACTGTCGTTTCGTTAATCAGTCCCAAAAGGTGATTCCACGCAGTGACCGCGAAATCACCTTTCGCGGCCGATTAACGCCATGACAGTGCCAGAATTCATGAGGAGGGGTCCCAAAAACCCCATGTTGAAAATTTGGTACCAAAATTCCAAAAAATGCCTGCGATATGCATCAAAGTTGAAAAAACCCTATTTATTCCATTATACAGCTTACGGCATTTCCTCAGTTCGCGGTCGACTTTGAAGAGTGCAGATGTGTTCCTGGTCCACGAAGATCATCGTGCCAGACTCTGGAGGTAAGTATGGAGTGAGGGTGTGGGGAGGCAGGGTGCGCAGTGGGTGGGCGCGGGTTGTGGGAGGGCAGGGAGGCGTGAGGACTGTTTCTTTTTACAGGTGTAAATAAAAAAAACATTGCAAGATGTTTTTTCTTTACAGGGCATTGAGCACGCTGGGGTGGGCTCCCAGCATGTCACCTGAATGTTTGGGGGTTGCCGATGGGGGATTGGGCACCCCCATCGGCACATATGGAGTGTTGGGGGGAAACAAGAGCCGAGGGGGATCGGGCACCCCCTTGGCATAAATGGAACATTTTGGTGGGGTCCAGGGTGGGAAACTATTATGCTGATGGGGAGTGGGCTCCCCCATCAGCAACCTGAACGTGTGTGGTACTGAAGCCGATGGGGATTGGGGCCTCTGTCGGCTAACAAACACTTTTGTGGGGGGGCACATGCTGCCGAGGGGGATTGGGCACCCCTCAGCACTGGGGTCTCAGTAATATTGTTTGTGAAGATGGCGGCAAGCCGCTGCCATGTTCACAAACAATATTACAGTACCAACATTCTACCCAGCAATGACGGGTCACTCCTCATTGCAGCAGAATGCTTCGATGCTGCAATGAAGAGGCGGCCCTGAATTGCTGCAGCGATAACATTAGAACTTGGTGGCACTTTTAGAAGCCAGTGTCATTGGCACACTGTGCTTCCATTGGCCTACCACTGCCAAGCCCCCAAATGCTGTGCCTCCAGCGGTGTCACCAGAGGTAGAAAGTTGGGGGGGGGCTAATGCCCCTCAGTCAAAATCTTAAACCAACTAGAGGGGTCCGGGGGCATGTCACCCCTGGAAAATTTTGACATTTTTACCTTCAAATGGTGGCTTTTCCTTGATTTTAATGAGAAAAGATATGTTTAAAAAGGCTGGTTATCATGACCTCTATTTATTGGTATATGTGGAAACATTTAGTTACTGGACCACCGAGGTGGACAACAAGAGAGACACTATTATCCCAGCAGAACTGCTGGAATGTTAAGGATCCCAAAGAAAGTTGGAAGGTTACTGGAGACCCCAGAGGAAAACAGACAGACAGCATTATCTGAGCAGATCTGCTGGGAAGGTTACAGTACCAGAGCAAATATGAGACAAGTCAGACAAAAAGGTTACAGCTTAGGCGGTGCTCTGCTACTGGCTGCCTTGTCTGAGCTTGCTACCCTTGCTTGCCACAAACACTCAACACAAATCCATTAGGTAGGCAACTAGAAAAAGGCTGCTAGTTTTCTCTAATCTCTATTATTTCTGGCAGAAGCTGAGAACACTAAAGGGACACCGTCAGTGTCAGCCTTTAAGACTAATTTTGAGCTGCCCAAACTGAAGGTTTAGGGAGGAAGCTTCACAAATGTATAACGAACTGGTAGTAGCATACTTTAATGTAATGGCTCCATACTGTGTATTTTTGTAAAAATATTAAAATTTAGATGGTCTGTCTGCAATTTTGGCTCCACACATCCACGAGCTAGATAGGCGGGCTGAGTGGAATGGCGTTCATGCTGGAGATACTTATTTTTAGTCTAGTATAAATAAACATCTTACCAGATAGGGCTGTGAACACTGACATGCTCAAAAAGTCCCATTTTAAATGAGGGCTGTAAACTGTTTATTTAAAAGCAAAGTTGAAGCCATGATTTCCAGACATGCACATTACCAGGAAGTTGAGGCAGTCACTTGGTTGTATGACTTCCTAACCCTGTCAATCACTCCCCTGTGGTCCAACGACTGGCTTACCTGCTGCAGTGCCAACTGCCATGCCATTACTAACCTGTCAGTCAGTCCAGCCCTCCTCTGACTCTATGAATTTGACTATAATCCCTCCTTTCGCGGTTCTGTCTTCCTTTCACTGCTCAGTGCTCAAAACGACCCATTCAAGTAGCTCCCGATCTTCTTCAGCCAGTGTCTAAATCCAAACCTGAATCCCCTCCCGCGCTCCTTCAATTTCAGTCACTTTCATTTTCCTCCATGATCAGCATCAGAAGTCAAGCGGAAAAATGAAAGTGCGCTGCTCTGCTAGCACTTGAAGTGCTGCATCCTTAAAGGAATCACAGCTTCTTTATTCCACCAAGTCACTGAAGATGTGATTATTTCTCTCAATGGGGAAATGATTGAGGGGGGCTTCAACTTACATTGGGGGGGCTGTAGCCTCCCCAAAATCAGCCTGCTGACTCCACTGTGTGCCTCCTTTGGCTGCCACAGTGCCATGCCTCCACAACCCGCTTCTCTCCTAGACTGGCTCCTGTTGGCATCCACCTGCCACTGCTTTAAGGACTGGCCCCCCTCCATAGGTTCCAAGGGTAGGACCAAATAGTTTCTCTTATTTACTGAAACTGTACCACCATGAGCCTTACTTTGTTTTGTTATTTGTTGTCCCTCAACTACTTCCACCATGTATTGCCAAATGTAACAACTGTAACCTTTCATTATGTATTAACTGCTCTTGTTATGTTCTTGTTATTCTAATGCTTCTACTCTGTGCCACCTTACGTGGCCTGGGTCATGCCTGAAAATGGTCCCTGGAATCAATGTACCTACCCGGTTAGCAAAGTCATAAATAAAATAAATAAATAAAAATAGTTTACTCACCTGGTAAAGGTGATTATAAGAGCACCTTTTTACAGCACTCCGTATCCCACCCATTGAGGAGGAACATAACATAGCGACAAAGTGGGATAACGAATCAAATGAGTTTAATATTGAGCTTATGTGCAATACTGTTTTCAGTAAAGGTATGGTAGTAAGCAGTAGACTTTACATTGACAGTGTGGATGTAAGATTGTACACATGATACAAATCAATGAAAAGTGAAGGATGTTTTTCACATAGCGTTAAACTGTGTCATGTGCCTTTCTACCTGGCGATACTCCTAAAGGAGGCAGACAAGGGTCTCTTTTGTCAGTTTATATATCATTTTCAGGATTATCATAAGCGCTGGAAGAACTCATACTAAGGAATTTGGGAGCTACAGGGGAGGAGACAGATGCAGAGAGGAGGAGACGTATCAGATTTCGATTCTGGAATTTCTTTTTTGCATCAGCCTGAGAGGAGAGCACTGATTACCCATGTGTTGAAACTTGGAGTGCTGTAAAAAGGTGCTCTTATAATCACCTTTACCAGGTGAGTAAACAACCATTACCTGCCTCCTCTCTCTCTCTCTCTCTCTCTCTCCTGTGATAACTTCTTAGTTCAGGATGATTTGTAATTAGTTGACTGCAGACTCATACAGATTGTTTATGGCAGTGTTTGCTGCCCTAATTCTTGTGTACATTTTGAGTGTTTTCAGCTAGTATTTTAATGCTCTCATATACTATGTACATTTAGAGTGGTTTTAGCTAGTACTTTAAGAGTCTCATAGTTAGCAGTTTAGCTGGGCTGTGGGTTAATAACTGGTACAAGTTCTAGTGAGTGCTTTATCCTCTGAACTATCTCTTTGTGGTGTGTGCTGTGCTAGTAACTGAATCAGTGCTTACCTGTGGTCTGCCATCTTGGATTCTTCTCCACTGTTCTGCCCTGCAGTCTTTGCATGCTCCGTTGGGTCTAGCCTGAGACCAGCCTCCTGTCCTGGAATTAAGCCCTATTTGATTCTTTTGTTCTTCCCCTTTGCTACTCTATTCAATTTGTCTTTATTTATAAAATAGCGCTATTCCCCGAAGGATCATAGCGCTAGTACAATAAACAGTAAAATCCCAGCTAAAAACTCCACAAAACACTCATAACAAGCTTATATAGCATCAGGGAAAGCCAGATTAAACAGGTGAGTTTTTAATGCAGATTTAAAACTCTCCACCAACAGGCACTGTCTTATCCGATGAGGTAGAGAATTCCACAGGGAAGGGGCCACGAATTCTAACATATTAACATACTATTTGCCAGCAGATTAGGCCTTACGGTCCATCGAGTCTGCTCGAACCTAGATCCTTAGTTGGGTGCCGAGACCCTCCCATCCCTTGTGCTCCAGAAACTCCTATCATCCATCCCCACCCCCCTGGGACAAGCCATCATCTGATACTTCCACTTTCTGTGTCTGTCCAACCCTCTCTTGAAGCCCTCCACTGTGGATCTCCGAACCAGCTCACCAGGCAGTGCATTCCAAGGGTCCACCACCCTCTCAGTGAAAAACCTCCTCCTCTTTCCCCCCTCACCCTTCCTCCTTCCAACTTCCAACTTCCAACCATGCCCTCTGGTGATACCTCCCTGCTTTAGTCTAAAGATCCCTCCATGTTTACCCTATTTATTCCCTTGAGGTACTTGAAGACCTCAATCATGTCCCCTCTGTCTCTCCTCTCCTCCAATGAAACAGGCAGAGCTCCTCAAGTCTGTCCTCATAAGTCAAATCCTAGCCCTCATGATCATCTTTGTTGCCCTCCTCTGTACCCTCTCCAGGAGCTGTATATCCCTCTTCAAGTGTGGTCTCCAGTACTGTACACAGTACTCAAGGTGTGGTCTAACCAGTCCATTGTACAGCGGCAGAATCACTTCCTTGCTCCTAGAGGTGATCCCCCTTACGATGCATCCCTACATCCTGTTTGCCTTGCTAGCTGCTCTTCTGCACTGCTCAGAGTTATTCATACATGTATCCACCATGACCCCTAGGTCTTTTTCCCCTATTGAGGCCTCCAGCGCCTCCCCTCCCAGGGTGTACCTGTGTTTAGGGTTTCCCCGACCAAGATGCAACACCTTGCACTTGGTGATATTGAAATTTAATTTCCATGTGTGAGCCCAGCTTTCCAGGAATTCAAATGCTTGGGCGCCAGATGACTTTAAGTGAACCCTGGGAATCTCTAGCAATCCCTCGTCGGTGGAGTGAAGTGGCTGGAAGGGGCAGTAGGGGTGAAGATCTTGCAGATAACTCATACTCTGTCCATGTAGGGCCTTATAGGTCAGCAAGCCGACCTTTAAGGTGATCTGCCATTGAATGGGAAGCCAGTGGAGATCACGCAGCACCGGCATGACATGGCAACCTTGCAGTAGCCCAGTCAGCAGCCTAGCTGTTGCATTGTGCAGCAACTGCAAGCAGCAGATATCAACCCCAGTAGCTCTAGGTAAAGGGAATTACAGTAATCAAGGTGAGAGGTCACAGAGGCATGGACCAAAGCTGGAAGGTCATCAGGCAGAATTAGGTGCTTGATCTGAGCAATATTTCTTGAATGGTAAAAGGCAGTCTTGACAATGAATGACACCTGTAATTTAAGCGTCAGTCCGTCATCAAGGACCACACCCAGATCTCGCATCCATTTGGAGGTCATCAGCTGGCAACCGCTAAAGCCAAAGCCCACCTGCTTGCCCTACCGAAGACCCCTCTACCCGACGACCTGGATCCACAACCAGAACCTTAGTCTTATTCGGTTCAACTTCAACCAGTTGTGACTCATCCAGTCTTCAGTCTCAGAAAGGCAGTTGTTAAAGCTCGAGATAGCTCCCACCAGATCGGGCACAAAGGACAGGTAGAGCTGAGTATCATCTGCATAGCAGTGAAAACTCAGCCCATACCACGTTACAATGTCTTCCAATGGCTGCATACACACCATGAACAACATGGAAGATAGCACAGAGCCCTGCAGGACCCCATATGGCAGGGAAAACTTGTCTGAGGAGTAAACCCTAGATTCAACTCTCTGAAACCTACTGGTGAGGAAAGAATGGAACCATCTGAGGACCGTACCAGACAGTCCACAGATCAACTGCAGGCACTCTACAAACACACCATGGTCCACAGTGTCAAATGCCGAAGATAGAGATCAAGAAGAATCAAGATGGAACGGATCTTCCAATCTCTCGCTATCAGGAGATCATTGAGGACCTGAACAAGGGCTGTATCGGTGCTATGCCTTTTCTGAAATCCAGACTGGAGAGGATTGTAGATGTCATGCATGTCATGGATGGTCAAGTGATCCTCCAGCTGCAGCGCGACCACCTTCTCAATAACCTTACCCACAAAGGGAAGGGTAGAGATGAGTCTGTAGTTAGCAAGACAGTCTGGGTCAAGATAAGGTTTCTTAAGGAGAGGTGTCACCACCGTCTCCATCAGGGTGTCCTGAAACACACCTGAGTCTAACGAACACCAGACAATCTCAGCAAGGACCAGGCCTATGGTCTCAATTCACCCCACGAGGAGACGCGTTGGGCCCAGGTCCAAACTACAGCAGTTCGGCCACATAGTCTGGATAATCCTCACAACATCCTCGATCGCTGGCCGGCCAGAGTCAGACCAGACAGACCAAGGAACTACAACCTTCCCCCAACCACTGCCATCCCTATTGGGGCAAGCTGCACGGAACTCGGACCCAATGTCGGCAACCTTATCTGCAAAGTATTGAGCAAACTCATTACATTTGTCTTGTGACAATGCTCTCTGAGACTGCAGGCAGGCTGGATTGCACAGTTTGTCCACAGTCCAAAAGTGCTGAGTTGGTCAATTCTGTACTACAGTAATGTCCCTGAACAGGAACTCTGCCTTCTTATAGGAGATAGCCAATTGATAGACCTTATAATGGGCCATCAATCTAAGTCTGTCGGCATCCAGGCCCGCTTTCCGCCAGCAACGCTCCATCCTTCGTCCCACTCTGCTCAGTTCCCTCTAAGTCCCATCAAACCAAGGGGACTGAGGGCACTGGGTGAGGACACGAACACGGACAGGAGTGAGTAGATCCAAAGCCCCGGTCACAGCATCATTATAACCCTGCACCAAAATGTCCGGATCACCACTAAACCACGGAAACCCCGATAGGTCCAGTACCACCGCCAGGCCATCAGGGGTCAAACCCCTTAATGAGTGGTACCAGACCATCTCCATAGGGGCAGGTCTATAAGTGGGGGGGCCTGGAAATTGAACCTTATGGTGTGATGGTCACACCAACTGACCAGCTCCACCACCAGATCAGAGGTCTCCATACTCAGAAGGAAGACCAGGTTAAGGGAATGACCATGATTATGGGTCACAGAGATAATCACCTACTGTGAAGCCCAATGAATTCATCATTTAGAGGAAGTCTTCACCAAACTGCGAGAGTTCATCATCGACCCAGGCATTGAAGTCCCCCAGAACCATCCATCTGGGGGACTCCATCACCATATCAACGATGAAGTCAGTGACTTCCTGAAAGAATTGCTTCTTGCCCCCGGGTGGATGGTAGATGAGAAGAATCCTACGGCCCACTCATGAGCTCATGACACATTCAAAGGACCATATCTCCCCGACTGGCATATCCACAAGGCCTAACTTCGATCTAAAACCAATGGCTACACCCCTGCCCCTATGATCCATCCTTGGGCAGTGTATCACCAAGAACCTGGCTGGAATTGCTGACTCAAGAACTGGGCCAGAATTTTCATCCAGCCAGGCCTCAGTAATGCAGTCCAGGTCCGATAACCCAACAAGATCAGCAATCACTGCAATTTGTTTTTAATGGACCTACCATTACACATCACCACCTGAGTAGGATGAGACCCCGAGGCCAGCCGAGCCATCTGCCCACTCATAGTGGAGCCCTTGGGTATGGGAACCAAACAGGGAAGACCTCTTTCTGGGACCCATTTCGCCCCAGAGCGTCTTCTGCTCCCCTCCACTGCAATCTGGCCACTTGGCTCCACACTTCCCAGAGGTCCAAGGCTCCCACTCCTATAACCCCTCCTTGCAATCCCCAAAGCTCAGCGTTGGACATCAACCTCAGCCGGCAGATCTGGACAATCAAAGGGGCAGAGGCCGTGGAGCTTAGTGGGAGAGTAGAGCTTGACCGGGGAGCCTCTGCCAACACATGATAAGAACTGCACTAAAAGCAGCAACAAACAAAACAAATAATAACAAACAAAACTAAATAATTATGAATATTAAAACCTATTCCCACAAACCCCCCAAACGAAATCTAGTAAGTAAAGAAACCTATACCCCAATCCCCTCACCCCAAAAAAAAACTTCAGTAAAACAACAGAACAATAAAACTATGAATAAATAACAAATTAAGAACAAACGAGTCAGTATAAAAACTAAGCAGGTCAATGCTATAAGGTCAAATTCGGAAAGGAAATGGCTCTCACCCCCACCACGACCACTAAAGTTCAAAGTCCGAGTTACTGTTCTCTCACCACAGCAGACAGATAAGTAGAATAAATGTAATGTAAAAATCCAGAGGCCATCTCACAGCCTCAATAGTCAAACAGTCAGATACTGACAGAGCCCTCCAAATCACGAAGACACTCCACCTCTCCCTGTTTCAGATATTTTCATCAGCTGTACTCTGAGTTCGAAATAAAGAAAAGCTGGGCAATCCTGTTTAAGCAATCAAGACAGTCCAGCCAGTCTGGTCGGAGACCCCAAGACAAGCCAAGATTGCAGCCGGCTCAACCTGGAACACCCCAGGTTCAGGGCCCCAGAGCACCCACCTAGCCCTCCTACCCCGTGGAAAGCACAGGCAGAGCCGCTACTCCCCAGTCCAAGCCACAGGGCCCCGACAGTCTCACTACAGTTCCCAGCAAGATAATAAGAACAGAAGTGCCCGGACAAGGCTCACCACCTCCCCAACTCCAGCGCGGTGGGAACAAGACAATTCACAGGTCAGTAGGCAGCTCCTCTCAGTCCACGATCACAGGGATTCCTCCAGTCAAAATCTTAAGGGACAGCCACTGTAGGTTCCGTAAGCATGGCAACAACAACCTTGCAGTGCAGACAATAGGTGGTAAGTAGGCGGATATAGTTGTCTTGAGGAGTTAGGACTCAATCCAACAAATGAGACGCAAAGTTAAAAAGAAAAAAAAAACGACTAAAGTGGCCAAAATCCAGCAAGCAGGAGGACAAAACCTGATAGCTACAAAACAAGAAAAAAGACAGTTGAAAACTGAAGCCTGAATGCAAATAACTGTTTTGCACTGGGGCAGTGGCTACAAAACTAAAACAGACAAGCAACAGTGGTCCCAAAAACACATAAATATGCACCATCATTAACCTAACTCACTAGAAGCCCTAACTAAAACAGACTCAGCTAACGAAAAAACAAAATAAAAAGGGAAAAATAACTATGTTGCTGCAGCAGTTGTTTAGGGCAGATCCATACCGGTCACCATCTTGCTCAGACTCTATGAACAGTAATCTATGAATGTCCTACCACACCAACTCCCTGGGAGAGGACGGTTAGGATCAGTCTGAAGATGTACAGACAGCCCTCCTTACAGCTTGCTTGTTCTGAAGGTGTTTACCCATTGACGCTTTTTCGACTCTCCACCTGAGGTTGACTCTCAATTTATTAACCTACCCATGTCATGTGGCTTCCTGTCTACTTTTTTGTAAGTCCCCCAACTCCCATTTGCATGTTATAATTTCTGGCCACTAGGTTTCAGTAATGCACTTACTCCTCCCCCCTAACTCTATTCACTCTATCCTTTCACCAACCTCACTAGTCTAGTTTGCCTTGCCCTCCCAATACCCCTAACTACCTTGGGCTCCCATTTAGCTTTGCTACCTTGCTGTGTCTCAAACCCTCTACCCCTGTACCACTAGCTAGTGTCATCTGCTTCCTGCTTTTCTGTTCCTATATCCTGTTCCCCTTATCTTGTCCATTCTTCCTTTCTTTCCCCTCTCCACTTTTTACTTCCTGTTTCCCTCATCCTGTCCGTCTCCCCTTTCTTTCCCCCCTCTCCCACATTGTTTACTTCCTGTTCCCTTTTCTGTCATAATGAATCTCTTTGCTCTGTTTCTCACTGTGCTCCTCCTTCTGTCCTCTCTTCCCCCTTACACCCCTTCATCATCACTCGCCCTTCCCCCAGTACTCCTGCCATTACATGCCATATTACCCCTCCTTTCAGCACCACATCCTGCATCCCTCGTTTCGCCGACATTCCCCCATACACCCCTGTAGTGTATCTGTTCCAACCCAAACTCCTCTGGGGCCCTTAAATCCTGGTCTTCATCTGATCCTCTACTGTAAACCAGCTTACCCGCCCCACTCTAGGGGCACTCAACTCACCTTAAAGAAGCTTCCCAAACATATACTGTATAGGTTCTCTTTCATTCTCCTGCTTCTCTCTGGAAATGTTCATCCTCATCCAGGCCCTATGCCCACCCCACCTCAAAAAGTTATGTATACTGGTGGCCTCCCACTGGCTACCATGAACATTTGTAGCCTTCTAAAGAAGCATGCCTAACTCCAAGCCTGGGTATGCCACTGGAACCCAGATGCACTTGTGGTAGTTGAAACTTGGCTACCCCACCATACCCCTGACTCTGATGTCACGCTATCTGGTTACACCCTATACAGATCAGATAGAATGGGAAAAGTGTGGGGTTGCACCACAATTTTTTCTGCATCTCTTCGCGACCACAAAAGCAACCTTCACATTTTTACTGGCCGCCGGGCTGGATGCGTCTTTGGCTGCTGTGGTAGCTTAGTGTTTTATTTTATTTTTTTAGTCATTTTAGCCATTTTTCAGTTGTATTTTTAATTTTTAGAGTTCATTGTTATATCATCATGGACTCGATGGAATTATTCATGTATTAGTTTGCATGCATTTCTTATGGATCTGCCTGGTCTCCTAGCTGTTTGTCTCCGAATCTCGACTAGGTGGTTGGTCTTTTCTGAGATGAAACTGGAACAAACCACAGCAGCTGAGTGTGCCGAAGTGTGAGAACAGTACTGGGGTGATTTCTGTGGTGTGTATTGGATTGTTTTGGCCTGGCCTGTTACCATTATTGCTACACCACTGTTACAGCACATAAATTATTGACCGCTACCACTGCTTTATTACTCCAGTGGACTTAGGGGCTTCCTATAGCTTGTTGCACCTGTTTGAATCTCCAATTGTGGATTTATCGTTGTTGATGCCTGTGATCCTTTGGGTGGCTGAGACAGTTGACGAAGATCCTGGGAGGTTATATTGTTAACAAGAACAGTAGAGAGGAATTTGTTTTTAAGAGATGACTTTGGATTAACTAGCAGGAGATTGTATTTGAACTACTGGCAGTCTGCTGTGAGATCATCCAGATTAGTGGGTACATGAAGACCAGCTTGATTTGGAGTAGTGAGCTGGTGCCCTGATCCTGTGGGTGGGCTGACTGCGGTGTGCGGCTGTGTGGGGGTCCTGGTTCTATTCTGCCAGGTAGCTGGTGATTTAGGACGGTGTCCTCTTAGGTTTCTCCGTGGGGCCTGCCAATAAGTGGACCTTGGTGGGGACCTGTAGCAGTGGCCGCAGGCTTGCAGTTTGGCCTCTCAGCAGGATTTGTCGGGGTCTGCTATGGCTCCAGAGCAAAAGACCTGTAGCGGACGATCCTGGACCTGTTTAGAGCCGTAGTGGATTATCTTGGACCTGTCTCTTGCAAATACGGTCAGACCTATCTATATTTTTTATTTACAAGTTGGTGAGTAGGCAGTGAGACTGCCTTCTTTCTTTTGTTTCTGGATCAGCGAGAGTGCGCCGTGTTAACAAAAGTGTCTAGACATATCAGTAATTCCACCCTGGGTAGTGAGAGCACTTTGGGGGTTGGGTAATTTACTGTGATTTACTAGTCTCCTTTGTTGGTGTGAGGACCACTGGGGCTGGAAATCTTAAGTTTATTTGTAATTTGACTGGGTTTGTGAGTTTGGAGCATTGGGGGCAAGGGGAGGTCCCCTTTGGGATTTATCTGTGCCCCTAAATCCGCTGCTGTATTGAAGATCTCCTGAACTGTGTTTTGTATGTTGCATGACTGTTAACTGGACTAAAGCCTGCTACCTATTAGCAGCTGAGGACAAGCTTTCCTAGAAAATTTTGTAGGATTTATTAGTTTGAGTTATTTTGTTTTGTTGTATTATCTGTAGGTCAGCTAAGTGTGCAATGTGCAAGGAATGCCTACTATGATGCGTACTACTCACCACCTGCTTCTCAATCCCTCACCCTTTCTTTCCTCCCCATTGCAGTTTACAACACCAGCGCTGTCGGGTACTGGGAATTGTTCACAGGGAGAGGAGAAGGGCAGGGGCAGTGAACAGTGGAGGGTGAGTGAGCGGGGCCACCACATCAGGGTCGTGAGATCCAGGAGACGCCCTGGGGTAAAATGGAACCCAGAATGTGGTTTACCATGCCTGGTTTCCATACCCAAGGGTACCACCAATACTGGTGGGCAGGAAGCCCTGGCAGCCCTGGAAGTTTTTCAACTCAGGCTTCTGTTATGCAATGCCAGATCCATCAAAAACAAGACTGCAATTATGCAGATCTTGTAGAAAGGTGGATCTGGCTTGCATTACTGAGACCTGGCTGGATGAGAATTCTGGCCCCATTTTGGAGGCCCTAATTCCGGCCGAGTACTTGGTGATTCACCTGAGATTGAATCATGGCGGGGGGGGGGGTTATGGTCTGTTTTAAGACCAAACTTAACCTCACAAATGTACCAGTTAAGGAAGCTGAGTCATTCGAGTGTACCGTGGTAGCAGGTGTAGGCTGTAGGATAGCCCTCATCTACCATCCACCTGGAGATGAAAAGCGATTCCTTCAGGAAGTCACGGACCTCATCATTGATATGGCATTTGAATCGCCCAGACTGATGGTTCCGGGTGATTTTAATGCCTGGGTCAATGACGAACTCTCACAGTTTGGACAGCACTTCCTCCAGTTGATGTCATCTCTGGGTCTTACACAGATAGTTACCACTGCTACCCACAAACACGATCACTCCCTTGACTTGATTTTCCTCCTGAGGATCGAAGCCTCTGATTTGGGGGTGGAACCAGTAGAGTGGTGCAATCACTTCACCATGGGGTTTAGTTTTAGCGCCGCCCCCTTCTTAGGCCTACCCCTATGGAAATGGTCAGGTATCGCCCTTTACAAGATGTTAGTTCTGAAGGCCTGGCAGCAGTACTTGACCCATTGTCCTTTCCAGTAGCAAACAATGACCCAGATGCCCTCGTGGTGACATATAATAAGGCCATCTCAGTGGCTCTGGATGTCATTGCTCCTGTCCGTGTTTGCCCTCTCTCCCTTCGCCCTCGGTCCCCATGGTTTAATGGGACGTTGAGGGAGATGCAGCAACTAGGTCAAAGGTTAGAGCGTTGCTGGCATAGATCCTCCCTTGATGCCGACCAGCTTAGATTGATGGAGCATTATCAGGCCTATCAATCTGCAATCACCCATAAGAAGGCAGAGTTCCTGTCCGGGGAGATTGTGGCTGCTCAGAATCGACCAGTTCAGCTTTTTCGCACTGTGGACAGGCTGGGCAGCCCAGCCTGTCTGCAGGTCCAAAGAGCCTTTTCACAAAGGGAGTGCAATGAACTTGCTCAATTCTTTGCTACTAAGTGGCTGACATTAGGAAGGCACTTTAACCGGCACATTCTAAGGGCATAGCTCTGGATCAGTGTGAGGCTACTGCCCCTCGGTTTTCCTGGAGTGCCTTTGACCGACCAGAATTTGTGGATATCATGCAGATTGTCTGGGGTGCATGCCCTACGTGCTGTAGTTTGGACCCAGGACCAACTTCCCTGATTTTGGGTTCTATTGACTCTATTGGTCTGGTCCTAGCATGGATTGTCTGGTGCTCCTTGGAAACAGGTGAGATTCCGAGCTCCCTGAAGGAGGCGGTGGTAACACCCCTCCTGAAGAAAGCTTCTTTGGACCTTGACTGCCATGCAAACTACAGACCAATCTCTAACCTTCCCTTTATAGGGAAGATGATTGAGAAGGTAGTGGCTGTATAGCTGGAGAACCATTTGACCATCCATGATATCCATGAACCCCTCCAGTCCGGTTTTCGAAAAAGGCATAGTACTGAGACAGCGCTGGTTTGGATGCTCAATGATCTCCTGATGGCTAGGGATCAGAAGAACGATTCCATCCTGGTTCTTCTAGATCTCTTGTCAGCTTTTTGACACTGTGGACCATGGTGTGTTACTTGAGCATTTGAGGTTGATCTGTGGACTATCGGATGTAGTCCTCAGGTGGTTTACATCTTACCTCACTGGAAGAACGTAGAGAGTGGTTTCTGGGGTTTATTCCTCGGACACAGTTTCTCTCTTTTGTGGGGTTCCTCAGGGCTCGGTGTTATCCCCATGTTGTTCGCAGTGTATATGCTGCCTCTCAGAGACATTGTAAGAAGATATGGGCTGAGGTTTCACTGCTATGCTGATGATGCACAGCTCTACCTTTCTTTTGCACCTGATCAGGATGGAGCTTTCTCGGTCTTTAATAACTGCCTTAGAGAGATCCAGGAGTGGATGTATTCGAGTTGGTTGAAGTTGAACTTGGAAAAGACGGAGGTGTTGGTAGTGGACCTAGTGCACTGGATAGGGGAGTCAGGGGTTGGTTCACCGTCTGGACTTTATCTCGGGGATGTTTCACTCCTGACCTCTGAACGGGTGTGTAACCAGGGAGTAATATTTGATGAGGGACTGACCCTGCATTCTCAGGTATCTGCCATCATCAAGTCTTCATTTTACCATCTGAGGAATATCTCTAGGATTAGGCACCTTGTTCCGTCCGGCGATCTTCCTACTCTGGTCCATGCCTTTGTGTCCTCATGTCTGGACTATTGCAACTCCCTTTATCTAGGGCTTCCTGGGGTTGAAATCCGCCGCTTGCAGCTGGTGCAGAACGCAGCAGCCCGGCTTTTGACTGGTACCTCTCGGTCCAGCCATATTTCGCCAGTGTTGCGCAGACTGCACTGGCTGCCTGTGCAGTGGCAGATCACCTTTAAAGTCGGTCTTCTAACTTATAAAGCCCTACATGGACTTGGTCCTGACTACCTGAAAGAGCTCCTGGTCCCTTACTGCCCTGGGTGATTGCTCCGCTCAGCTGGCATGGGGTTGCTAGAGATCCTGAGGGTGTCTTTGAAATCTTCTGTTGCTCGTACATTTATGTATGCGGCCCCTACCCTCTGGAATTCTCTACCCTGCCAGTTACGAGAGAGTGTGCGACCATGGAGGGATTTAAAAAGGCCCTAAAAATGTATCTGTGGACGCATGCATTTGGAGTTTGATTATATTTACTTGATTGTTGTTTTTATTACAATATGTGAAATTTTAATGTTTTATTCTGTACGGCTCCTTGGTTTTCTGAAAGGTGCCATAAAAATAAAGTTTTATTTATTATTATTATTATCTATCTCCATGATACGCTACAAGGTCATGTAATCCCGACTACCCTCCCATTGCTAATGCCTAACCTCATACCCTTAAAATAGTCATTGGAACCTCTGGTAAAACTGAATACCTGATGTCTATATACAAACCCCCCTCCGTAACCAGAAAGAGGCTTTCAGTTTGATTGTAGACATCGCAGCCTAACTCCCAAAAAACTCAGAGATCATCGCACTTGGTGACCTTAACACAAATTGGCTTGCCCCTCAATCAACATATTCAGAGATGCAGCTGCTGCCCAAAACCTAACTCAGTTAGTCCCATCTCCAACCAGGCTTAATCAAAACACAGGCAACACAGCCCTCATTGACCTCATTTTCCGTAATCACCCTGAACATATCTCCAATTTCCAGGCCTCATCTAACTCACTTAGTGATCACTCCCCAGTCACCTGCCACTGGTCAAACAGTTGGACCCCCCAATATCACCAGACACTGACTCCTTAGGAAAGGTGCTCTAGGGCATTTCCACAATGATCTTCTCAACTTTGACAGGACTCGCTCTACTATATTGCATCTGTCAATGATGCACTGTTCTTTTTTATTAGTTCCTCTGACTCTGCCTGCGATATCGTTCCCCCTTTGCTAAGCAGGTGGTCTGCCAGTCTATAATTGACCAAATGACTGCTCATTACAACCTCTGGCACACAGCCCTAGTATCTGGCCATTCCACGGACCGTCAACTATACTGTGCTGCCCGAAACTCCTGCACCTGGGCCATTCGCCAAGCTAAGGCTGCTTACTACCAAACTAAACTCACCACCACCTGGGGGCAGGGGCATAACTTCTGGGAGAATGTAAAGGAACTCTGTGGTAAATCCTCCCCCCACCACTGATCATAAATGGGGTCCCTACCCAAGATCCTGACCAGATTGCCAACGCCTTTAATGCAGCTTTTACTGACCTTAGCTCAGTACTCCCCACCCCTGACCTTCTCCCCCCCTCCCTGGGCTATTCCCCCCTCATGCTGATGTCCCACCATTCTGCTTCAAGACCATCTCCCCAAATACTGCCCACTTCTACCTATCTAAGTTTCTTGGCAAATCCAAGCAGAGTGGCACTACACTAGACCTTAAGCTGCCCAGCCTGACTCTAGACACAGTCCTAACCCTCACTGACCAAAATCTTAAATATGTCACTATGCCTTGGTCAGTTCCCTTCCCAGTGGAAATGGGCAGTGGTCATCCCTGTCCACAAGAGTGGCCATCGAACCTCCCATAATAACTACATAATAACTACAGGCCTATCTACAGTCTGCCACCTCCCCCCAAAAAAAAGCGCTTGAAAAAATTGTCGCTGACCAACTCACTGACTTTCTGGAATCACATAACTTCATCTGCCAGCAGCAGCATGGATTCAGGAAGGGCCAGAGCACCACCATTGCCCTCCTGGAGAACACCTCATACATTCATGATTCCCTCAACCAAGGGGTCTTGGTTTGGATCTGTGTACATAGACCTAACCAAGGCCTTTGATAAGGCCAGTCATTCCCTATTATCAGATTCTCTCCTTTCTGCTGGCCTGTCCCAGGAGGTCACTGCCTGGTTTCCCACTACCTGCAAGGAAGATCCCAGCAAGTGAAGGTAAATGGCACCCTGTCCACTAGTCTGCAGGTTCACTCTGAGGTACCCCAGGGGCTCTATTCTTGGCCCACTCCTATTTACCCTGTATCTGAACTGTCTCCCCTCGGCCTGTACTGGATGTCTCCTCCTCTTTGTGGATGATGCGGTAATTTTCAGTCACCCCCCTGACCCCAACCTGCTTCAACAGGACCTACAGCTCTCCTTCAAGGAGGTTGAATCTTGGCTTTCAACCCATAAACTTATTCTCAACTATAAAAAGACAAAGGTAATGCTATAATAATATTAATCTTTATTTATATAGTGCTCTTCACTGAGTACCAGAGCATTGTACAATGAACAAAAGCATAAAATACTAAAATACATTTACCAGTAAATAAATACAACTCAATAATAAAAATCCACTTACAAGACAGCATCAAAAGCAAGTTCAAATAAATAGGTTTTCAAGGCAGTCTTAAAGCTCTCCACTGTCAGGCACTCATGTATCCAAAAAGGCAGATAATTCCACGGGGTTGGGGCTGCAAATGAAAATGCCCGTGAGCCAGATGGTCGAGCAGAGTGGTCAGAGGAAGCAATAATGTTTTCAGAGATCTTGCAGGTAGCTTGGTGCCAGTCCATGCAGAGCTTTGTAGGTCAGTAAACCGACCTTCAAGGTGATCCGCCACTGAACCGGCAGCCAGTGCAGTTCGTGCAGTACAGGCATAATATGACTGGATCGGGATGATCCAGACAACAGCCTGGCTGCAGTGTTCTTTACCAGCTGTAAGTGGTGGATATCAACCCCTGGACACCCCAGATAAAGGGAGTTACAGTAGTCCAGGCATGAGGTCACAAAAGTGTGGATCAAAGTTGGAAGGTCGCCAGATGGAACTAGGTGTTTAATCCAGATGATATTCCTCAGATGGTAAAAAGAGGACTTAACTATGGCTGACACCTGAGAACAAAGTGTCAGACCATCATTAAGTATTATCCCCAGATTTTGTACCTGTTCGAAGGTCGGTAACTGGGACCCCCCAAGCCAGAGCCCTGAGGGACAACCCATCCCTGACCCCTCTTTCCGGTGACCAGAATCCACCACCCTTATCTTCCCATCACCAAAATAAGTACAAGTCCTCCACCCTCTCCATCCTCAATTCTCACGGCACCCCCCTAGAATCTATTTCCCATTTTAAATGCCTTGGTATCACCCTCCAACCTGCCCTCTCTTTCCATGAACACATTACCGCTACCTTCTCCAAAGTTAATGCCAGAATTGGCCTCCTCTACAGATTAAGTCCTGCCTCCCCTGCTGGTCTTAGACTGGCTATCTCCAGCTCTATTCTATCCCTGGTAGACTATGGTATAGTCATCTATGGGTCTGTCTCAAACTCTGCCCTGAGAAAAATTAAATTTGCCTTAAACATAGCCTGCTACTTTGCCACTGGCTGTGGCAGGTTGACCAATACCTATCAGACTTGCCTACTAGCAAAACAAATCTCTATGGGCCACTCGCCTCCTGGTTGTAACCTTCTCCTCACTCCAGGCCAGTACAGGTGGCTGACCAGAAACATTGACAAAAATGCATTCCAAGTTCGATGCTATAGAACCGCTGCCAGTCAAAGGTCCTTCAAATATACAGCCCCTTTATGGGTGAACTCCATCCCCAGTTCCCTCCTATCCATACCCAGGTTGAACCCTTTCAAAAAAGAACTGTGGGACCACATCCTGGTTTCATCAAACTGTGACTGCCTATAACACTGTAGTAACCCTCCAACTATTTCCTGTCCTGCATCTGAGCCCCACGACAATGCCTGTTGGGTGACTTTCTGGTCTCTACCATATTTCCAGCTCTCCTATGGTCCACTTCCTAGGCCTGTTTCTCACTTTCTCCTGCATAGCTCTATTGCTCCTGATGCAAATATTTAATTTTTTCTTTTTTGTCTCATTTCAACAATTTTGGTTACTTGCATGTCAATTAACAATACCTATTGTATTGCATCATTATTAGATAATGGTGTTATGCAATGCCAGGTCTATTAAAAACAAAATGGCAGTGATGGCTGACCTTGTTGGTTCATCAGACCTGGCTTGCATCACCAAGACCTGGCTGGATGAAAACTCTGGCCCTATTTTGGAGTCAGCAGTTCTGGCTGGATTTTTGGCGATACAACGTCCGAGGTTGGATCGTAGGAGCGGGGGGGTGGCCATTGGTTTTAGATCAGAATTGAGCCATGTGGAGGTGCCAGTGGGGGAGACTTGGTCCTTTGAATGTATCATGGGTGCAGGTGTGGGGTGCAAGATTCTTCTCATCTACCGTCCTCCCGGGGGTGAGAAGCAATTCCTGCAGGAAGTCGCAGACTTCATCATCGACATGGTGTTGGAGTCCCCCAGATGGATGGTGCTGGGGGACTTCAATGCCTGGGTTGACGATGAACTCTCGCAGTTTGGACAAGACTTCTTCTAGTTGATGAATTCGCTGGGCTTCTCACAGGTGATTACCTCTGCAACCCATAGGCATGGTCATTCCTCGGACTTAGTCTTCCTTCTGGATATGGAGATCTCTGATTTGGCGGTGGAGCCAGTCAGTTGGTCAGACCATCACACCATCAGGTTCAGTTTCCAGGCCCCCCCCCGTATAGGCCTACCCTTACAGAGATTGTCCGGTACCGCCTTTTAAGGGGTTTATGCCCCGATGGCCTTTTGGCAATGCTGGACTTATCGGGGCTGCCGAGGAATAGTGGTGACCCAGATGCCCTAGTTCCGGGTTATAATGATGCTGTGATGGGGGCTCTGGATTGTCTCGCTCCTGTCCATGTTATTCCCCTTGCCCAGTGCCCTCGGTCCCCTTAGTTTGATGGGACCTTGAGGGAGCTGAGGACAGTGGGACGAAGGTTGGAGCATCGCTGGTGAAAATCAGGCCTGGATGCCAACAGACTTAGATTGCTAGCCCATTATAAGGACTATCAATCAGCCATTTCCTGTAATAAGGCAGAGTTCCTGTCCAGGGAGATTGCTGTGGCACAAAATCGACTGGCTCAGCTCTTCCGAACTGTGGACAGACTGTGCCATCCAGTCTGTCTGCAGTCTCGGAGAGCATTGTCACAAGGGAAGACCGATGAATTCGCTCGCTGTTTTGCCGATAAGGTTGCTGCCATCAGGTCTGAGATCTGCATGGGATGCTCCAGTGGGGCGGACAGTGATCGGTGGGAGGTGGCACCTCCTCAGTCTGTCTGGTCTGACTTCTATCAGCCAACGATCAGGGATGTCGTGAAGATTATCCAGTCCTTGCAGCTGACCTGCTGTGGTTTGGATCCTGGCCCAACGTGTCTCCTTGTGGGGTGTGTTGAGACCATTGGGCCAGTCCTTGCTGAGATAGTCAGGTGTTCGTTAGATTCCAGGGTGTTTCTGGACACTCTGAAGGAGGCAGTAGTGGTACCCCTTCTTAAGAAACCATCCCTCAACCCAGACTGTCTTGCTAACTAGAGACCCATCTCTAACCTTCCCTTTGTGAGTAAGGTTGGTAGGAAGGTGGTCGCACTGCAGCTGGAGGATCATTTGACCATCCATGACATCTACAATCCTCTCCAGTCCAGTTTCCAGAAACGGCATAGTACTGAGACGGCCCTTGTTCGGGTTCTCAATGATCTCCTAACAGCAAGAGATCGGAGGAGCCATTCCATCTTGGTTCTTCTTGATCTCTCATTGGCATTTGACACTGTGGACCATGGGGTGTTGGTCGGGTACCTGTGGGCAATCTGTGGACTGTCTGGTACAGTAGTCAGATGGTTTCATTCTTTCCTCATTGGCAGGTTTCAGAGAGTCGTCTGTGGGGTTTACTCCTCTGACAAGGTCTCCTTGCCATGTGGGGCTCCGCAGGGCTCTGTACTGTCCCCCATGTTGTTCACCGTGTATATGCTGCCATTGGGAGACATTGTAAGGTGGAATGGGATGAGTTTTCACTGCTGTGTAGATGATACTCAGCTCTACCTGTCCTTTGTGCCTGATATGGGGGTGCTTTCTCGAGTTTTAACGACTGCCTTTCCGAGATTGAGGATTGAATGAGTGCCAGTTGGCTGAAGTTGAATCAGGACAAGACTGAGGTTTTGGTGGTGGACCCGGGCCATCCAATAGAGGGGCTGTCAGAGGGGCGTGCCTCGGGGCTTTGGCTCGGTGGTCACCATCTGACGACCTCTGAATGGGTGTGGGATCTAGGTGTGGTTCTTGATGATGGACTGACACTTAAACATCAGGTGTCGTCCATTGTCAGGACTTCCTTTTACCAACTAAGGAATGTAGCCCAGATCAAGCACCTAGTTCCGCCTGATCATCTACCAGTTTTGGTTCACACCTTTGTAACTTCATGCCTTGATTACTGTAATGCCCTGTACCTAGAGCTACCAGGGATTGATATCCGCCACTTGCAGCTGGTGCACACGCAGCAGCTAGGTTGTTGACGGCTACCATAGCTGTCATGTCACGCTGGTGCTGCTCAATTTGCACTGGCTGCCTATTCAGTGGCAGATCACCTTTAGGTCAGTTTACTGACCTATAAGGCCCTACACGGACAGGGACTGAGTTATCTGCAAGATCTTCTTCATCCCTATTGCCCTTCCCGGCCACTTCGCTCCACCAAAGAGGGAATGCTAGTGATTCCCAGGGTTCATTTGAAGTCATCTGGGGCCCGTGCATTTGAATTTGTGGCCCTTTCTCTGTGGAATTCTCTACCTCGTCAGATTCGACAGTGCCTGATGGTGGAGAGCTTTAAATCTGCATTAAAAACTCATTTATTTATCTTGGTGTTCCCTAATGTTATTTGACTTGCTGCAGCTGTTTTTATATGTGTAGTGTTTTTTATCGATTTATTGTTATGTACTAGTGCTATGGTTCTGGAATAGCGCTATTTTACAAATAAATGATGATTGATTGATTGATTGAACTTCCTATTATGGGCTCATTTGCATGGCAGCAGAGACAAGTTGTGTCCTCCTATGGCTGGCTTCCCCACCACAATCACCAGTCCCCATAAATGTGTAGCTTTACCTTGGTGTCTAGTGGCACACCATGCCCTCTGATCCCTGTCCCCATAAAAGTATTAGTATTCCCTGGTGTCCAGTGGCACACACCCTGTCCTCTGATCTCTGTCTCTATAATATAATAAATACATTTTGGAGTCTAGTGGCATCAACCACCATCTGATCCCTGTGCCTGTGATATAATAAGTATACCCTGGTGTGTAGTGGCACTTCCCATCCTCTGACCCCCATCCCCACAAAAGTATCAACAGTTCCTGATTTCAATGGCAACCTCCAACCTCCAATTCCAGTTCCTGTAATACAATCAGTATACCATGGTGTCTTGTGGCACCCCCCACCCTCTGATTCCTAACCCCATAATACAATCAGTATACTCTCTTGTCTAGTGGCAACTCTCACCATCTGATCCCCATCCCCGTAATATAATCAGTATACCCTGGTATCTAGTGGCACCTACACCCTCTAATCCCCAACCCCATAATATAATGCATATACCCTGTTGTCTAGTGGCACCCCCACCCTCTGATCTACATCCCCATAATTTAATCAGCATATCCTGGTGTCTAGTAGCACCCCCAAACTCAGATCCCCATCCCTTTAATATAATCAGAATACCCTGATAAATAGTGGCACCCCCAACCTTCTGATCCCCATCCCTATAATATAATCAGTACACCCTGGTGTCTAGTGGCACCCCCAACCCTCTGATTCCCATCCCTATAATATAATCAGTACACCCTGGTGTCCAGTGGCACCCCAACCCTCTGATCCCCATCCCTATAATATAATCAGTACACCCTGGTGTCCAGTGGCACCCCCCACAGTCTGATCCTATCCCTATAGTACAATCGATAATATAATCAGTATACTCTGGAGTCTACTAGCACATCCCTACCCTTTGATCCCCATCCCAGTAATGTAGTCAGTATACCCTGATGCCTAGGGGCAACCCCCCACCCTTTCATCCCCATCCTTATAATATGATAAGTATACCCTGATGCCTAGTGGTGCCCCCACCCTCTGATCTCAACCCTAATACAATCAATATACACTGGTGTCTAGTGGCAAACCCCACCCTCTGATCCTCATCCCCATAATATAATCAGAATACTCCATTGTCTAGTAGAACCCCCCACTCTCTCATACCCTTCCTCGTAATATACTGTAATTAGTATACACTGGAGTCTAGTAGCACCCCCATCCATCTAATCCCCATCCCCATAATATAATCAGTATACCCTGGTGTCAAGTGGCAACCCCCACCCTGTGATCCCCATCCCCGTAATATAATCAGTATACCCTGATGCCCCCCATCGTCTCATCCCCATCCCTGTAATATCATTAATATACCCTGGTGTCTGGTGGCACCTCCACCTCCTGATCCCATCCCTGTAATACAATCGATATACACTGGTGTCTAGATGCATCCCCACCCTTTGATCCCCATCCCCATAATATAATCAGAATACCCCATTGTCTGTTAGCGCCCCCTCATCCTCTGATCCCCTTCCTCATAATTTAATTAGTATACACTGGAGTCTAGTTGCACCCCATCCCTCTAATCCCCATCCCCATAATATAATCTGTATACCCTGGTGTCATGTGGCACCCCCTACTCCCTGATCCCCATCCTCATAATATAATTGGTATACTCTGCTGTCTAATGGCCCCCTCCACCATCTGATCCCTATCCCCATAACATAATCAGTATACCCTGGTGTCTAGTGGCATGCCCACCCTCTGATCTCCATCCCTATAATATAGTCAGTGTACTCTGGTAACTAGTGGCACCCCCAACCCTCTGATCATACTAAGGATTGGTAAGGAGCAAGAAAAAAGGAAATGCCCATAAATACTGCTATTAATAAGTATAATAATTCAGGCTTCTACAAGAAAGTAGAAAATTGTAAGTCATTTTTTAAAACCAGACTTACTATTACATACAATTACTTCAATAGGTAATTTGTTCCAAGGGCTGATCACTCTAAGGGTGAAAAAATACTTTCTATGATAATGTTTCAAAAATTGACTTGTTAGCTGACGAGGATGACCTCTGGTATCGTGGGGTTGATCTTTAACTGGAATGGCCGCCGGGCTGGGTGTGCCTTTGGCTGCTCTGGCAGTGCTTCGTTTTTAGTTTGTGAATTAGTTCCTTTGCTTGTTTTGTTTATGGACTACTGACTCTACTATTGCCATTTTTGCTATTTGATCGTGTGCTCTCCCTTTGCTGTTTGGAACTTTATTTCCTTACTTCACTGGCCCTTTTTTTGAATCCATTGGAGGGAATGGATTAGCTTAGCATGCCAAGTTCGATAGTGATACCAGGGCATTATTCAGACCTCCTCGAAGTGTGCACGAGGGCTGTCTCGGTTGGCCCCATTACCATCCCCGCATTCTCGGCTGTTGGGCCTGCTACCTCTCTTGCTGCTGGATCTTGTTGGTTATTACACTATTGAATGCCCCCATCTTAGATTTTCCAGGTTTGGATATACTACCACTGGTGTCTGCTATCTTGTGTTGGCTTGGATTTGCTTTGGTAGCCAGCCAACGAAGAAGGCGGGTGTGAGTCAGGGAGGCGGAGCTGCAGAACAGGTGACTGTGTAGCGCAAGTGAAGATTTTGGATTACTGGTAGCAGACGCCTGTTGTGGAAATCAACAGTCTGGACCTAGGCATCAGGTTGGTGGTAAAGAGGAACAGCTTGATTTGGAGCAGGGTGTTATCGGCCCTGATCTTACGAGTGGGTTGATTGTGGGTGTGCAGTGGGCTCTATTTTGCCGGGTAGCTGGCAGCTTGGGCAGGTGGTCCCTAGGGATTCTCCATAGGACCTACTGTTTGGTGGATCCAGATGGGGACCCATAGCAGCAGCTGTAGACTTCGGTAAGGCTGCCCGTTTAGATTTTTCAGGGCCCAGTCCAGCTTCAGAGCAATGATCTACTTATCAAAGAGGATTCCTTTGGACTTTCCTCCTTCTCCTAATTGTGGTCAGACTTTTCATTTTATTATTTCATGTTGTCTAAAAAGGCAGTGAGAGTGCCTTATTTTGTTCTCAAAACCCAGGTAGTGAGAGTGTCCAAGGACCACAAAGCATTTGGATTTATTTTATTAAGCCCCCTCTTCAGTGAGAGTGTCCTGGGGCTGGAGAAGTCATTAAGACATTTTCATCTGTCTGCCCAGGAGGTGTGAGCTCCTGTGGGGTTTCGGTCTCTGCTGGTGGTGAGAGGTCCATTGGGGTCTGAAAAAACTGAACTTCTCCTGTTATTTTGTTTTATATATATGGTATTTTCTTTTAGTTACAGCTTTAAAGACTTATTAGTTAATTCTTGGTCTGACTTTGAGCCATTCATTCTGCTGTCCTGGATTTAATGACTGCAATGCTATATTTTATTTATTTTATATAGTTATCTTAGAATATTCTTTGTTATTGGGGGTGTTTTGGTGCATGTTTTCTGATTTTCTTTATACATTAATTTTATTTGTAGTTTAGTTTAATTAATTGATTGGGGTTGTTTTTTCTAGTTTTTGGAGGCTTGGTGTATTTGTTTGGTGCTTATTAGCATGTATAGGAGGCCTGTCCTCACGGTTGTGTACTATTCATCTTCCAACCTTCGTTCCCTCCACCCTTTTATCTCCCCCACTGCAGTTTACAACTTACCAGCATTGTGGAGTGCTGGGTATTGCTCACCAGAGGGGGATCTGGGGAGGTGCGAATGGTGGAGGGTGGATGAGCGGGGCAACCGCACTGGGGCACTGAAATCCAGAAGACACCCTGGGGTGAAATGGAACCTGGATCGTGGCTAGCCATGTCTGGTTTCCATACCCAAGGGCACCACTAACACTGGTGGGTAGGCACTTCGGGTGGCCCGTAAGGTCCATCCAACTCAGGCAGTGTTATGAAATGCCAGGTCCCTTAAAAACAAGACTGCAATTACTGCAGATCTTGTTGAGACAGTGGACCTGGCATGCATCACTGAGACCTGGCTGGATGAGAACTCTGGCCCTATACTAGAGGCTGTGATTCCAGCCGGGTACTCGGTGATACTCCGCCCGAGAATGGATCACGGGGGGGGGGGGTTGCTGTCTGTTTCAAGACTGAACTTGGCCTCACGGATGTACCAGTTGAGGTGGCTGGGTCATTTGAGTGTACAGTGGTAGCAGGTATAGGTTGTAGGATCACCCTCATTTACCGCCCACCCGGGGATGAGAAGCATTTCCTTCAGGAAGTGGCGGACTTCGTGACTGATCTGGCATTTGAGTTGCCCAGGCTGATGGTCCTGGGCGACTTTAATGCCTGGGTTGATGATGAACTCTTGCAATGTGGACAGCACTTCCTCCAGTTGATGTCATCTCTGGGTCTTACATAGATTGTTACCACTGCTACTCACAAACATGGTCACTCTCTTGACCTAGTCTTTCTCCTGGGGATCGAAGCCTTCGACTTGGGTTTGGAACCTGTCGGGTGGTCCGATCACTGTACCGTGGGGTTCAGTTTTCACTCCCACTTTGTTGGCCTACCCCTGTGGAGATGGTCAGATACCGCCCTTTATGAGATATAAGCTCTGAAGGCCTGGCAGTAGTGCTTGGCCTATTGGTTCTTCCTGAGGCAAACAGCGAACCTGAGGTGTTAGTGGTGGCCTATAATAAGGCCATTTCTGCAGCTCTGGATATTGTTGCTCCTGTCTGAGTTCATCCTCTCTCCCTTCACCCTCAGTCCCCCTGGTTTGATGGGACCTTGAGGGAGATGCAGCAATTAGGACAAAGGTTAGAGTGTTGCTGGTGGAAATCCACCCTGGATGTCAACCACCTTAGATTGATGGATCATTATCAAGTCTATCTTTCTGCAATCACCCATAAGAAGGCAGAGTTCCTGTCTGGGGAGATTGGTTGCAGCTCAGAACCGAGCAGCCCAGCTCTTTTGAACTGCAGACAGACTGAGCAACCCAGCCTGCCTGCAGACTCAAAGAGCTTTTTCGCAAGTGGAGTGCGATGAGCTTGCTCAATTCTTTGTAGCTAAGGTGGCTGACATCGGGGCGGTGCTCCTACCAGCACACTCTGTGGGTGTTGCTTTAGATTGGCACTCAGTCACTGTCCCTCAGTTTTCCTGGAGTACCTTTGACCAGCTGGAGTTCACGGAGGTCATGCGGATTGTCCAGGGTATGCGCCCTATGTGCTGTTTTTTGGATCCGGGACCAACTACCCTAATTATGGGTTGTAGTGATATCATTGGCCCAGTCCTAGCATGAATATTCTGGTGCTCCTTGGAGACTGGTGAGTTTCCTAGCTCCCTGAAGGAGGCAGTGATGACACCCCTCCTGAAGAAAGCTTTTTCGGATTCAGACTGCCCGGCTAACTACAGACCAATCTGTAACCTCCCCTTTATTGGGAAGGTGATTGACAAAGTAGTGGCCCTACAATTGGAGAACCACTTGACCATCCATGACATCTATGAACCTCTCTAATCCGTTTTTCATAAGACGAACAGTATTGAGACGGCACTGGTTTGGGTGCTCAATGATCTCCTGATGCAAAGGATTGGAAAAACCATTCCATCTTGATTCTTCTAGATCTTTCATCATCATTTGATACTGTGGACCATAGGGTGCTTTTTGTTCACCTCAGGTTCTGTTGTGGCCTGTCAGGTACAGTCCTCAGGTGGTTTACATCTTTCCTCACTGGCAGAATGCAGAGGGTTAGTCTCTCTGTCATGTGGGGTTCCTCAGGGTTTGGTGTTGTCCACCATGTTGTTTGCAGTGTACATGCTCCCCCTCGGAGACATTGTAAGAAGGTATGGGTGGAGGTTTCACTACTATGCTGATGATACCCAGCTCTGCCTTTCTTTCGCACCCGACCAGGACAGAGTTCTCTCAGTATTTAACAACTGCCTAGTTGAAATCCAGGATTGGATGAATTTGAGAGCTGGCTGAGGTTGAACTCGGAAAAGACTGAGGTGTTGGTTGTGGACCTGGGGCACCAAATAGAGGGGTTGGGGGTAGGTTCACCTTTGGAACTTTATCTTGGGGGTGTGCACCACTCCTTACCGCTGAACAGGTGTGAAACCTTAGGGTGATTTTTGATGAAGAGTTGACACTGCGATCGCAGGTGTCGGCAGTCATCAAATCCTCTTTTTAACATATGAGGAACATCTCCAAGGTTAAACACCTTGTTCCATCTGGTGATCTCCCTACGTTGGTCCATGCTTTGGTATCCTCCCACCTGGATTACTGCAATTTCCTTTACCTAGGGCTACCAGGGGTTGATATCCACCATCTTCAGCTAGTGCAGAATACTGCAGCCCAGTTATTGATGGGGACTCCTTGGTCATGTCATATTTCTCCGGTGCTATGCGAACTGCACTGGCTGCCCGTGCAGTGGTGGATCACCTTTAAAGTCAGACTTCTGACTTATAAAGCCCTACATGGACGGGGCCCGGACTACCTGAAAGAGCTTCTGGTTCCTTACTGCCCGAGGCGATCGCTCCGCTTAGGTCATGAGGGGCTGCTAGAGATTCCAAGGGTTTCCTTAAAATCTTCTGGGGTGCGTGCATTTATGTGCATGGCTCCAGCCCTTTGGAATTCTCTACCCCATCAGCTATGGGAATGCAAGACCGTGGAAGGATTTCAATGAGCTTTTAAAACATATTTATGGAACCAAGCCTACCCTGTATGATTCTGTATGATTTTGCCCTGTCTTATTGGATTTTATAATGTATTTAAGTGTGTTTGTATTTATTGTTGTAAGTGTTGTTTTAATCCATTGTTATGCACCTTGGTTGTTGAAAGGGGCACTACAAATAAAATTATTATTATTAATATTATTATTATTATTATCCACACGATAATACTATTGGAATTGCTAATTTAGATATTTTATCAATTAAGGCCCAATTTGGCATGATGGCAAAAGCCTTACTAAAGTCTATAAACACAACATCGCAGGGCAGATTGTTATCCAACTTTGTGCTGATTTTCTCATAAAAACAGATCAGATTAGTAAGGTAACTTCTCCCCTGTTTAAACCCATGTTGTTCAGTGTCCAAAGTATTAAGTACAGGGGTGATGATGTCTTTAATAAGACTCTCTAAGATTTTGCAAATCAGGGAGGTCAAACTAATTGGTCTATAGTTTTCCCAGTTTGTTTTTGGACCCTTTTTGGTATAATAGAATAGCATTCGCTATTTTCCACTCCGGTGGGACAAAAGTATTGGAAAGACAACCCTGCAAAATGATTTTAAGTGGGAGAGCTAAATCCTTAGCCAATAAATATAATAAATGACTGGATATGTTCTCTGGACCAACAGACGTTTTGCCCTTTTGTTCAAGAAGCTTAATTAGAATACTATCAGTGTTGAATATTATGGGGTTAATATCATTATGTTTATTAATATGTGGATTGTTAACCTGAGGGTCAAAAATATTACAAAACTTAGAATTAAATATGTTAGCCATCTTTAAATGGTCATATACTATTTCATTGTGGTCCAGAAGAGGACCTACTTGGCAAGCTGGTTTCTTTAAATAATTGATATATGAGAAGAAATATTTACTATTATGTTTGTTAGCCTGATTAGCTAAATGAAACTCACATTTTTGTTTAGCTTTTCTAATTTTTGCTTCACACAGTTTCTGTATAACTGTGAACTTGGTCCAATTTTGACTTGTCCTATCTTTTAAGAATTTGCTATATCATTTTTTTTCCTTTCATAATTTTTTTTACTGAATTATTGAGCCATTTTGGTTTTCTTTTAGTATTACTGTGTTTAAGTTTGAATGGAATATAGGTATCGTGCAGGAAGCAAAGAGTGTCACTAAAAAAGTTCCAGCTTTGAGCAATTGAACTCATTCACCCAATTAATGCTGGAAAGATGTTCTTTTATTGCAGATATTTTTTCCCCCAATTGTTTAACCAGGAATGGCACACTAAGTTGAAAGTTTGCTTACAGGCGTGACCTGGGACAAAGAAGTTAAGTGACTTGCTCAGGGTCACACAGTATGCAAGTGGGGACTGTGGGATTCAAACCCAGATCTCCCGTTTTGCAGCTCAGAGCCTTAAACCACTGCACTATACTGCCTCCTATGAAATTAGATTTTTCATAAAGATATTTTTTACTAAGACCTGAGTTATAACTGATAATCCTAGCTTTCTATGTAAGGGAAGGGATCAAAGCAACGGAACTAAAGGATAAACAGGGAGTAAAGGAGGCACTGTGGGTTACCCTTGAAACAGGTTATGGCACCACAATTCACACAGGGGTGGTATACAGACTCCCATCTCAGGGGGAGGCAATGGACAAGGAAATGATAGAAGGCATGCTTAGAATGGCAGAAAAAGGGGAGATATTGTTGATGGGGGACCTGAATATGCCAGACATTAGCTGGAGCACCATGGCTGCAGCCGCATCAAAAAGCAGGTTTATTCTTGATGCCCTGCAGAGGCATGCCTCAGACAGCTAGTGGTGGAACCCACTAGGGTGGGAGCAATCTTAGACCTGGTACTGTTAAATGGGGATGGAGAAAGGATCTCAGATTTAGAAGTGGGTAGCCATCTGGAAACAAGTGACCACAAAACAGTGTGGTTCATGATAAACACAGCCATAGAGTAGAGCCATACAAAAGCAAGAGTGTTGGACTTTAAGAGGGACGACTTTGGGAAAATGGGAGAGTGCCTCAGAAAAGTGCTAGCAAACTGGCAAGAAGGAGGGGAGGAGGAACAATGGGGAAAAATCAAAACAGCCATCACAGAGGCAACAAGCCTTTGTGTGAAGCAAATCAACAAAGCAAAACAAACGAAAAACACTATGGTTCTCAAAAGAGGTGGCAGGGAAGGTTAAGGAGAAAAAGGTGGCATTCAGGAACTATATGGAAACACAGAAGGAGCAGGACAGAGAACTGTACCAGTTAAAGCAGAAGGAAGTAGGGAAGGCAGTCAGAATAGCAAAAGCCCAAACTGAGGAAAATATAGCCAACTCAGTTAAGAAGGGGGATAAAACCTGTAATAGGTACATTAGAGAGCGAAGAAAGATGAAAGAAGGGATAGTGAGGCTTACTAAAGGGAAGGGAGGGTGGGCAGAGGATGACAGTGAAAAAACAGGGATACTGAGCGAATACTTGTGCTCAGTATTCACAAGAATGTACCCGGGTCATAATGTCATGTGTAATAGTGCGGCATTGTGCAAATCCTGGACCTGTCTTGGTCTCCATGTTGGACCCCCAGAGTTAGAATCCCTAGTGGGGGTGCAGACCCTGTAATGGGGTGAAGGCAGAGCCCCCACAGAAAGAAAGTTATCAACGCTGATTATTTCACACAACATTCTGCCGTGGTGGTATTGATCCCGTGCCACAAAGAAGAGGAGGGGGAGGTACCTAAATCAAACAATAGAAGTACTCTGGATAGGGAGGTCGATATCAGTCCATTCACAGAAGAAAGGGCCCTGAAAGAACTCTTAAAACTGAAGGTGGACAAAGCAATGGGGCCTGACGGGATTCACCCAAGAATTCTAAAAGAACTAAGGGTAGAATTAGTGACACCACTGACTACCCTTTTTAACAAATCATGGGAGGATGGTGTAGTACCGGAGGACTGGAAGAGGGCAGACATAATTCCCCTTCACAAAAGTGGGAGCAAGACAGAGGCAGGAAACTACAGACCTGTTAGTTTGACCTCAGTGGTAGGAACAATGATGGAATCACTTCTAAAGGAAAGAATTGTTGAGTTCCTAGAGGCTAGTGGGGCACAGGACCCAAGGCAGCATGGATTCACAGCAGGAAGGTCATGTCAGATGAATCTAATAGATTTCTTTGACAGGGTGACCAATGTGCTAGACCACAGGGAGGGGCAGTGGATATGGCCTACCTAGACTTTAGCAAGGCATTTGACACAGTCCCACACAAAACATTAATATACAAGTTAGCCAGCCTTGGAGTGAGTCCCAAGGTGGTAGCCTGGGTTAAAATTTGTCTGGACAACAGGATACAGAGGGTAATAGTAAATGGAGTTTACTCTGAAGAAAGGGGGGTTACTAGTGGGGTACCACAGGATTCAGTACTGGGACCGGTCCTCTTTAATGTCTTTATAAGTGACATTGCAGAGGGACTAGAAGGAAAAGTATGCCTCTTTGTAGATGACACAAAGATCTGCAACAGGGTTGATACACAAGGTGGGGTGGAGAAGATGCAAAGGGACTTGGCAAGGTTGGAAGAATGGTCAAATATATGGCAGTTTAGATTCAATGCAAAGAAGTACAAAGTAATGCACCTGGGAAACAAAAATCCAGGGGAAGAGTACACAATGGGAGGGGTGAGATAATAACAACAACAGAAATGGAAAGGGACCTGGGGGGTAGTCATATTAAATGACCTTAAGGTGGGCAAGCAATGTGAAAAGACTGGTGGGATACTGGGATGCATAGGGAGAGACATCACCAGTACAAAACAAAAAGTTGTTATCCCTCTGTACAGGCAGTTGGTGAGACCCCATCTGGAGTTCTGCATCCAGTTCTGAAGACCCCATCTCTGAAAGGACATAGACAGGATGGAGGCTGTCCAGAGGAGGGCAAGTAAAATGGTGCAGAATCTGCACCAGAAGACATATGAAGAGAGATTAAAGAAGCTCAAGATGCATACACTTGAGGAGAGGATGGAGAGGGGGGACATGATAGAAACGTTCAAGTACATCAAAGGAATCAACAGAGTCCAAGATGGTAGCATCTTTTAGAAAAAGATGTGCAAGAAACAAGGGGCACAATTTGAAGATGGGGGTGGCTCAAAGGTAATGAGGAAGTATTTTTTCACTGAAAGGGTTGTGGATACATGGAACAGCCTTCCTGAGGAGGCAGTGGACTCAGAAACAGTGAGGGAATTCAAGAATGCATGGGACAGACATAAAGCAATTATAGTGGGGGGTGGGTAGGAGGAAGTAGGATCTGCAGCCTATGCATTAGCTAGGGAAATGGGCAGACTAGGTTGGCCAAGCGGTCCTTATCTGCCGTCAAATTCTATGTTTCTGATTCTATGTTAATACAGCGTTATGATCGCTGTTACCCACAGGGCAGATAGTAATGCAGTTATTAATATCCAAATGATCTGAACTTCAAGAGCAGATACCTACTGCCAGGCACCCAGCTCTACTCAAACATATATAATAGTAGATCTGCTCTACTGTTGAGGAGCATTAAAATTACTATGTGCTTCCTTCTGGTTAAAAAGTTATAGCGCCCCTTAAAAACAAAGCCTTGTCTGACACATCTCCTTTTGTGACGTCAGAAAATTAAGGCTGCATGTGTGTGCTCTATAGATCTATATTGGTGCCATTTGTCAATGACATTTAGTACTATTTAGAATTGCCACCTGGAACAATGAAGTGACCCTCCAGTAAACAGGGACTGTTACTCAGCGGCTGCTTTGATTTGTCTACATGGCACCTCTAAATAGTACTAAAGCATACATAGACATCGCATACATGGGTTAATGACATGCACCCTCAGTATTCATTTTCTGACATCACAAAAGGAGGCGTGTCAGACAAGGCTTTGTTTTTATGGGGGTGCAAATTTCAGGTGCTATAACTTTTTAACCAGAAGGAAGCACATAGGAATGTTAATGCCCCTCAACAGTAGAGCAGATCTACCATTATATATGTTTGAGGGGAACTGGGAGTCAGACAGTAGGTACCTGCTTTTCCAGACTAAATCAAGAATGTGATTACCACGGGCAGGAGAATTTACATGTTGAGACAAGTGTAGCTGGTTACACAAAGATAACAGCTTAGTACCTTTAGATGTTAAAGCTGAGTTTGATTCTCATTTAATTTCACCCAAATAAAAATCACCAAGGCAAATTAAATCACCCAGGGTGCTGGCATTTTCTAATTCAGCCTGTAAAGCATCAAATATTTCAGTAGAACTATAAGGCAGTGTAGCACAGTGGTCTAAGGCTCTAAGCTGCAAATCTAGTGACATCCAGTAGAGCAGATCTGGGTTTGAATCCCACAGCTCCCACTTGCATACTGTGTGACCCTGAGCAAGTCACTTAACTTTCTTGTGCTCCCAGGTCGCTCCTGTAAAAAAGCTTTCAGCTTAGTGTGCTATTTATGGTTAATCAACTAAAAAAAAAAAAGAAAAATGTAGATGGTAGCAAGTGCCTATGACAAAAAATTCAGATGCACTCAAAAATAACTTGGTCCAGATGGTTTCCGTTTTAACTGCATGCTTTTTTATCTTATCGGTTATGTCAGTACTGGAGATGTTTGCATTAACCAGCAAAGCCAGGCCACCACTCTTTCTGGATATACGATTACATTTAAATATATAATACCCTGGCATATGGATATCCCATGAGGACGTATCATCCCACCAAGTCTCTCAAATTGAGATTATGTCAATATTATCTTGTAATACTCTTAGTTTTAGTTCATCTCCATCCCTGGAATATAATCAGTACACCCTGGTGCCTTGTGGCTCCCCCACACTCTGATCCGCATCCCCAAAATTTAAGCAGTACACCCTGGCATCTAGAGTCACTCCCAAACTCAGTTCCCCATCCTTGTAATATAATCAGTATACCCTGGTAACTAGTGGCACCCCAAACCCTCTGATCCTCATCCCTGTAATATAATCAGTATACCCTGTTGTCTAGTGGCAACCCCCACCCTCTGATCCCCATTCCTGTATTATAATAAGTATATCTTGGTGTGGTATACTCACCCAATGTTGAACCCTTGACAGAGACCGACACTACAGCGACTACAGGGTTAGGTCACTGTAGTGTCGACGCTGGACCCCTCCACTATATTTAGGGGGTCTTGCACTCCTTCATCTAATCAGCTCTGACTTGGAGTTGGTTATATATAGTGGGGGGGGTGAGGGGCAAAGCCCCTCGAAGAAATCATGTTAGTTAATAAGAAACCATCATGCCGACTGCAAAAAGCGGTCGACATGATGGTTTCGCTGTCTGATCGTTCGATAACATTTTTGTTGATGACCAGTCGTAGATCCCCTTGGTGTCTAGTAGCACCCCCCACTATCTGATCCCCATCCCAATAATATAATCAGTATACCCTGGAGTCTACTGGCACCCCCCAACCTCTGATTCCCCACTCCCATAATATAATCAGTATACCCTGGTGTCTAGTGGAATACATCACCGTCTGCTCCTATCCCTATAATATAATTAGTATACCCTGGCGTCTAGTGGCGCCCCCACCCTCTGATCCCATCACTGCAACACAATCAATGTACACTGGTGTCTAGTGGCAACCTCCACCCTCTGATCCACATCCCCGTAATATAATCAGTACACCCTGGAGTCTAGTGGCACCCCCACACTCTGATCACCATTCTCGTAATATAATCAGTATACCCTGGTGTCTAGTGAAACACCCATCCTCTGATCACCATCCCTGTAGTACAATCAATATACCCTTTAGACTAGTGGCAACCCCGAAACTCTGATCCACATCTCCGTACTATAATCAGTATAACTTGGTGTCTAGTGTCATCTTCCACCCTCTGATCCCCATCCACCTAATATATTTAGTATACCCTGGTGTCTAGTGGCACTCCCCACCCTCTGATCCCCAACTGCCATAATAAAATCAGTATACCCTGAAGTCTTCTGTCACTGCCCACCATTTGATCCCCATGCCTGTAATATAATCAATATATCCTGGTGTCTAATGGCACGTCCTCACCCTCTGATCTCCATCCCTGTAATATGATCAGTATATCCTAGTGTCCAGTGGCACCCCCCACTCTCTGATCCCCATTCCCATAATATAATAAGTATACCTTGGTGTCTAGTGGCCCCCACCTGCCTCTGCTCCCCATCTCCATAATATAATCAGTATACCCTTGTGTCCAGTGGTTCGCCCCATGCTCTGATCCCATCCCTGTAGAACAATTAATATACCTTGGTGTCTAGTGCCAACCCCCACCCTCCGATCCTTATCCCCATAATATAATCAGTATACCCTGGTGTCTAGTGGAATACATCACTGTCTGCTCCCCATCCCTATAATATAATCAGTATACCCTGGTGTCTAGTAGCACCCTGCACTCTCTGATCCCCTTCCCCACAATATAATCAGTATATCTTGGTGTCTAGTGACACCCCCACCCTCAGATCCCCATCCCGGTAATATAATCAACATTTCATGATGTCTAGTGGCATGCCTACCCTCTGTTCCCCCCTCCCAGTATTACAATCAGTGTACCCTGATGCCTAGTGGTAACTCCTTACCCTCTCATCCTGATCCCTGTAATATAATTAGTGTACCTTGATGTTTAGTGGCATCCCCCCACCATCTGATCCGATGCCTGTAATACATTCAAAATAAACTGGTGTCTAGTGGCAACCCCCACCCTCTGATCACCATCCCTGTAATATAATCAGAATATCCCATTGTCTAGTAGCACCAACCCGATCCACTTTCTCATAATATGATTACTATACACTGGAGTCTAGTGGCATCCCCCATCTCTCTAATCCCCATCCCCATAATATAATCAGTATAACCTGATGTAATGCGGCACATCCTGCCCTCTGATCCCCATACCATAATATAATTGGTATACTCTGTTGTTTAGCACCCAACCCCACCATCTGATCCCCATCCCCATAACATTAGCAGTGTCAGTGGCTCAGTAGGTAGCACACTCGCCTCTGAGGCCCGGAGATCAGAGGGCTGTGGGTTCAGTTCCCACATCTGGTACTTGGGTTAATATCCCAGTACTGACACTGTAGTGCAGCATGAGAGGGGTGCTGCACTTCTGAGGTGCCATCTTTCAGATGAGACGTTAAACTGAGGTCCCATCTGTCTGGATTGGTGGTAGTTCAGGTGGATGTTAAAGACCCCATGGCACTTATCGAAAAGAGCAGGGGTGTTTTTATTAATAATAATACATACAAGAAACCACATAAACAACAAAAGAGTTACATGATCCTCATAATAACAAAAAAACTGGAAAGATAAAGGGAGAGAAAAATAAAAAGGACACAAATCAAAAGGAAGGAAATTCATAATTCAAAACAGTATGTTGCCAAAAAGAACCCACCAAAAAAAGGAGGGGAGTAATATCCTAATTATTTATATTTAATAATGTGCGAAAAACCCCTCCACCAAAATTTCACTTTATCAACATTATACATTTGTTTATCTTTAAAATAAACTATCAACAGTTCATTCTTAACATAACAACAAAACCCTTCTACTGTACTCATTTTCTGATAAATTGCCCATTGGCATCTTAATTGCCATAAACAAAATCTTAAACATGCAAAACATATTAACAAAGTGTGCTTGTCATATATCTGCAGACAGGGTGGAACTATTCCAATAATTAAAGTCTCATAATTAATAAGAGACAGCCAAGGCATATTCCATCTATTAGCAGCGTATTTCCATATTGATTTTGAAAAGGAACAGTACAAGAAAAAATGTTCCATGGTTTCCTCTTGATTAATACAATCAGGAAAAGGGCAATTATTCTCTTCCCTGGCTTTATATTTAGCCATACCCCTAAAATTTAAATGGCCATACATGATGAGTCACTGGGTTTCCCACATCTGTATATGGAGTCTGGGGTTATTTAATTGATCTAAAATATTATTATTACCAGCCGAGGGGCAATTTTTAAAACATGAGTCATTTGGATAAACACTAGCCATTATACTCCTGTAAAGATTCTTCGTATTATTAGAAGACATGTGTTCTTTTAACACCTGCCATTTGAACAGCTTATGTGCTGTTGGTCGAAAATATACTGGGAAATGGATATGTGGATGAATTTTAGGAGAAAAAAATGTCCAGGCCTTCAAATATCGCTCTAGGGATTGCTTAATCCAGCACCCATCTCGGCTGTCTGAAAATAAAAAACATTTCCTTAAATTATGTGAAATAAACAATACATGACAAAAAATAACTGGATCCACCATACCCAAACCCCCTTTCTCTGTAGCCAAATATGTATGACATCTCTTCACTGGATTCAGTCTATTCCCCCAAAGAAGTTGGAAACAACAGCTATATAGTCTGGTTTCATACTGGGTAGGTACAGGAAAGATTTAAGCAATATATTGAAAACAGGGTAAAATAAATTGTTTAAGAACCTGGATTCTTTTGAGTTCGGAAAATTTAAATTGCTTCCACCTAGAAATTTTCCCCTTGACCTTTTTACATACTAAATCCCAATTTTCAACTGGCAGGTTTTGAGGCCCGAAAAGAACACCCAAAATAGTTAAAGGTTCGGTTGAAAAAATAATATTATTTACAAAAATAGGAAAATGAATAACACTCCCCATCAGTAGGCCTCTAGATTTCATGTGATTGAGTTTAGCATTAGACACGGAAGAAAAAAGAGAAAATTCTGTAAAAAAAACCCCAATCTGCTCCTGAGAAGCAAAGAAAAGACAATCATCACCAGCAAAAGCCTGTACCGGTACTTGATCATTTGATAGTGGTTTGTGTACCCCTTCCTAGCGGGGAAGGAAAGTCAAAGCACGCAGTAAAGGTTCTAGTGAAAAAACATATAGCAAGAGGCTAAGCGGGCACCCTTGTTGCACTCCAGTGTTGATTTCTATTCCCTTTGTTATGTTCCCCTTGACCACAGGATAGACTTTAGGTGATTTATATAAAGCCCAAATTATCCCGACAAATGAAATAGGGAACCCAAAAAAATATCAAAACCTGAAATAAAACCCCCTGGTTAACCCTGTCAAAGGCTTTCTCCAAATCAATTGATAACAAAAACCCAGAATTCCCTTCTAAGGATAAATATTCTATCACCTCTCTAATGATTGTTAAGGGCGACTGGATATTCGCATCTGGGATACCACTATATTGTAATGGAGATATAACTTTATTAGACATTAATTGTAGCATATTATTAAGTAATGAAGCAAAGATTTTATAGTCTGTATTTAAAATAGTAATGGGCCTCCAATTCCTAAGATCTCCTTTATCACCGGATTTAAAGATATGAATCAATAGCCCTTCTGTAAAAAAAACTGGAAACTGTAGTTGAGAGACAAAAAATTGAAATACTAGAAGTAAACAAGCCGTGATGTCTGTTTGAAAAGATTTACAAAAGGAATTTGGAAGGCCATCCAAACCTGGCATAACGTTATCTTTTAATTTTTTAATAACCTTTTCTATTTCCAGACAAGAAAAGGGAACTTCCAATTTATTTTTTTCCTGGGCATCTAAAAATTCAGGAGGCACCCTAAATAATGTGCCATATCAAAACCAAAGATTCAGAAATTGGTTTTAAATTATCAAAATAGTCTTTAATAATAGAATTACTACCTTCTACATCCTCCACCTTAGTCTGTTTCCACATGAGGTATTCCAAAGCTATAGAATCCTTACGTTTTTTACATAATTCGAAGGGATCCCCGATAACTGTTTTAGAGGAGTGATTAGTAAGAACAGCTTGCAAAGACTGGGACCTATTATATTGAAATACTTTCATTTGATCTTTAATGTGTTGAATTTGATCAGAGTAATCATACTTAGATGTATTAGCTAGGGTAGTCAAGTATTGCAATTGGGACCTTAACCTCAAATAAGAAAGAAAACTTGAATTCTGTTTTCTTTTATCATATTTTTGGAACCAAGAACAACAATCTTGTTTCGTTTCTAGCCACCAAATGCCTAAATCAGAATATAAAAATGCTATTGATAATCTAGCTTTTAATATAAGGGAAACAGAATTTATTACAGCAGCTAACTTTCCTCTCAATAGGGGGGGAAATGTCAACTTCAACCAGCACTAAAAGGTGATCTGAGAATTCCACAGGGACTATTTTAAGTTTTCCTATTGCTGTATTTTTTGAAAGGAATAGATAATCGATCGTGGAACCAACTTTCCCTTTAAAAAAAGTAAATTTAGAGTCTAATTTTACCGAAGAGCTGCAATTGACCAAATCTCCTGTCTTGATAATTGATGCTAAACAGTTCGAGTCACAATAAATGTTTTTCTTCGACCCACCTTTTATAAAGAGAGTACAATTAAAGTCTTCTCCCCAAAAAATAGTAAGAGAAGAAACCAAAAAAGGTTGAATCAGTTCCATGTACTCAGTTCTAAGGCCTTTTGTTTGGGGATTATAAATATTAATGAATCTACAAGATCTAGAGTGCCATAGAATATCAATAATTAAAATTCTCCCTGGAATCAATTCAATTAGTTTGAGTAGCTCAAAATGAAAAGAATTAAACAAAATACCTATCCCTTCTGCACTGCCCCTACCAAAGGACCTGAAAGACGGCCCCCAAGGCCAGTCTCGTTTGAAAGAGGTAATTTGTTCTTGGGCAAACATCCAAGTTTCTTGAAGGAAACATACACCTAAAGATTGGTCCCTAAGGAGCTGAAAGACAGCTTGTCTTTTAGCAGAACTGAGTAGACTATATGTGTTAAGGGAGCCCTATAAGAACCCAGCCATGAAATAATAAAAAAAGCAAGGGAACCTCAAACTATTTTTTCCTCCTTTTTTTTTTCTCCTTATAGTCTTCTATGGGCGTACTCATTCCACCCTGTGTGGATTTTTTGGAATCAGAGTCTCTAACATCCATTTCTGAATACCCTAAAAGGTAAACAGAGCAGCATATGAGTTAGGAGATTCAAAAGACTCATTTTTTGAAACACCCACAGTCTTCACATGTCTATTAGACCATCGTGGAGGAAGGGAAGACACTCCTACACTGTCCCTCCTAGTCTGTTCTGAATCTGTAGTATCAGTATAGCAAACAGGTTCTAGAATATTTGCTACTTCAGTTTCAATTTTGACAATACTAGCTGGAACTACAGGGGAGAGAGGTAAAGTGGAAACAGAAGGAGGAAGGGGAGCCAGAGGGGGCCTGAATTGGGAAACCGGGTCTAAAGACTCCTGCTGAAAAGGAGGAGCCATTGCCTTAGACTCCACTTGTTTGGAAACAGCATCTTGGGCTTGCTGAATGATCAAATCCGTACTTCCACAAGCAGCTTAATTTTTTGGGGCCCATGGGCAATCTCTTAAAGCATGGCCAAAATCTTCACATAGATCACATTTAGTGTGGTTCGCACACTGCATAGTTTTGTGACCCACTTCCCCACAATTATCACATCTCGGCTGGTCACACACACTAGAAAGATGAGTTCTAGCCCCACACTTATAGCATGCCCTAGGTTGCCCACTGTAAAACACACCCCACGATCTCTCCCCAACAAAAGGCATTTGGAATATGATCAGTTCCTGACTCCGTTTGCCTGAGCTTTACCCTGCATTTCCACCCCCGGTCCAAAACTGCTCAGAGTCCAAAATAGGATCAGGATCACTTTGGATATCACATTTTTGGGAAAGCCAATAAGTAATATCTTCCACATGGACCCCCTCATTTCTAAAAATAACTGTAACATTTTTTATTAAAGGTTTAGAAAGTGGAATCACCAAGAAGTGGGTCCATATGGGAGAAAACTTAACTTGTCTGTAACGTTCCCAGAAAAGATTTAAATTATAAGCTGAGTGAAAACTGATGTCGAAATTGTCTTCCCCCGGATATATTTATAAATGCAAAAACATCTCTTGGTAAAAATTTTAATGATTCCTTAATTAAATATTTCCCCACATAATGTCTGTCCGGCCTGACTTCCAGGCCACCTTTATAACGTATTCTCACTGTGTTCTGCCGAGGTGCAGCTTCCCTTCTGGATTTTGAAAATAATTCAGATAAGAGGGGCTTAGTTGAAGTTCTAGAGTCCCCCACACTCTCCTGTTCCACTGAAACTTGTGGCCCTAGAGCCAAATTCACCTTTGGCACGGTTTGTAGATCAGGTTCAGATATTTGTACAGGCATGGCTGTAGCAGGATTAGCAGTAGAGATATCCTGTGAATGAGATTTAGGCTGCCACTCAGGAGTTTGAAGATTGAAAGAGGGATCCCAGGCCGAGTCCGGGGTCCAAATCCCTGATGGGCCCTTCTCCCATCCAGCTCGTTGTAACGCTTTTTGAGGAGACCAGGTAGCGTCATGTATATCAGAAACCCTGATACTCTGAAATAGAGGAATAGTTCCTGAAATAGCAGTGCCCCCTTTTGACTGGGCTTTTTCCTGTGGTAAAGTTGTAGCCTCTTGTAATAAAGGTGTTTGAGGTTTAGAAGTAACAGGAGGTGAAAAACTGAATTCAGTAACTCCTTTTTGATCAGTAGCCCTCATTTGATAAGTTATTGGAAGGGCCTCAGTCTGTGCAGCGCCAGATGGTGACTGCAGATAAAACACAAAACCCGACTCTTTAGACAGAGTCTTTGCTGTTTGAAACTATGAGTCAACTTGTAGTAGAATTGGAGCCACCACAGGGTGTTTGAAAATTTCAGAAGGAGCTGATATCGACTCACTAACAATGTCAGTCCCCAGAGGTGCGCTCGGCTTTTGGCAATCACTATTTCCAGCGACTAAACTGCCAGCCGGCACACATAACTCAGCCGTCAAAGCTTTACAAGAATCAGTAGCACACTCACCCGACACCTTCAATGGAAGCCGACCTCTGACTTCCTCATTCCTGCTGTCATCTCTTGCCGGCGGTTTGTCAGACCGCTCAGCTGAATCAGCGTGTGACGTAGGGTGTTGGAGTGCAAACGGCGCTACATTTGTAAATTTCACCTTGGATTCTTTGCCATCACATCGTAGATGAGTGTTTTTTCCCATTTCTGACAAAACCGTCGTAGTCTTCTCAGGTACCAAAAGCTCCGGTACCGATAAGGCATTATGAAAAACCTTGTCTCCTTCGCAGACAGACATTGTCAATTCGTTTTCTGATAAAGAAATCTCTGCTAGCAGTGAGGCCTTCCCCACCACTAGCCGCACGTCCACCTCCTCCAAAAGCTCTCCCAGAGTGGCCATCTCACACAGAGACGGCAATCCACCAGCATAGGCGGTAGAATTTTCCCAATGTCCTGGCCAAATTTCCTCATTCACTAAAAATACCACCAACAGCTTAATCTGGTTCAAGGTCAGTTGGCATTCATCTGTATCCCCGGGTCGTGCCTGAAAATAGGCAGGATTTGTCTAGTGCACTTACCCGTCAACAAAAACAAAAATAAATAAATAATCAGTATACCCTGGTGTCTTGTGTAGAGATGCAGCGAATTTAAATTCCGCCCGGTGAAGTGAACACGAGTGGGCACAGCATTACCGCTCGTAGTGTGCAATGCAAAGTGCTCACTCCATGTATCATTACCACTGCGTTGAGGTGGAATGGTAAGGCAAAGTCATTCTTTTAATGGACTTTGCATTCCTCATTATGATTCTAAGTGATCCACTTGGTGTTCCAGATTTGGCAGCCCCCACATCACATAGCTTACAGTACTGTAAGTCACATGCTCTTTAGCTAGGCAGGAAGGAAGTGACTCATACAAGCAGACACTTTGACTTTCTCCTGTGCAGACGGAGAGAGAGGAGTGTGTTTTGTGACTGCTGATACTTTGAGATCAGAGTGAGGAGGAGATTTAAACTTTGATTTAGACCCAACAGCTTTTTTAAAAGCTACATTTTTTGTCTTTTCTGTACTCTTTTTTTACTTAATTTGTTCTTTCTGTAAATTTTATTTTTCTTATCTTTATTAAGTAGTTAATTGTTTGTCTGTGTCCATGTGACTGTGTGTGTGTTGTGTGACAGTGTGAGTAGTAACTGCTCAGACTGAGGGAGCTCAGTAGAAGAGATGGACCAGGGTGAGGGAATGTCTGGTGCGGGGGCAGCTCCGGGAGAGCTTGGTAGTGGTAAGCATCATACCGTGTGCATGCGTGGGGAGCATGGGTGCCCATTCCTGTTGGACCACTTGAAACTTGTGTGTCCCCGCCCAGAAGCAGGACCAGCACCGCCTCCTGTCCTGACTCTGAGGCAGTTGAACCACCACCACCACCACCACGTCCAGTACCAGGTCCTCTAGAGCAGGATGTGCCTGTTTCCCCGGGCCCAGGTGTGGATCCCATCCCTGTTCAGCACCGTGACCAGTTGGCTGCCAGTTCATCTGGCCCTCCCCTGCCTGTGCCTGGTCCTCCCAGCACCTCCATTGTTTGGCAGTTTTTTGACTGTGTCAGGGGGACAGCAATGTGGTCAAGTGCCGCTTATGTGAGGTGGAGGTGCACCGTGGCCCCCGGGGGACTCACCTGGGGACTGGGGGCCAGCACACCCATATGCTCAATCACCACCAGTTGGAGTGGCAGGCTGCCACAGAATGGACCATGCCTGCACCTGCTGGCCATTCTGTGGCAGAGGGTGCAGCTGTGCATGTCGGCATACCTAAAAAGAGGAGGGCCACAGCAGCACCTGCTGCTCCACCAGCACCCCCACCCGCAACACCACCACCACCAGCAGGTCAGCCTGCAGAACATGTGGACCCCAGAGAACTGCATGTAACACAGGCTGACTTGGCAGTTCTCTGGAGTGCTGTTGAGGACAACATTGAGAGGGTGAGTGCTGTGGAGCAACAGCTGGATGATGAGGGACATCAGTTGCAAATTATGTCCATGCTGGAACTGCTGCTGGATCACCATGGGATCCCACATTAGATTTTTTTTCCTCACACCATGTGCCCCCCACCTTTCTTGCTGTGTTGTAAAATGTATTCTCCACTATCCCCAACCCTTATATGTAATTATGCCCTTTTTTTGTTGTCTTCCGCATGCGTGGCACTTTGTTTTCCGAGCAGTGCAAGTATACTGTGCTAAACTGCATGTGTGCAGTCAGTCTTCTTTCCAGTCTGTGTATGTACTGCAGGCACTGTCCAAATCCCTGACTTAAAAACACTTATTAATGAGTACAATGGTGGGATAGTGAAGCCTGGAGAGATACTACAAAACAGGCTTACAACACATCAAGTAACTATTAAAAAAAATTAATGTTGTGATTCATGAGGTGATCATTAGTCACGATTTGTGACCGTGATGATGAAGAAACGCGAATGCCTATGGCTGTGCTTCCCAGGCCCCGATGAGGTGTGGCACAAAACTCCCCGACTTAAAAACACTCATTAATAAGTACAATGGTGGGGTGGTGAAGAATGGAGAGATACTACAAAACAGGCTTACAATACATCCAAGTAACTATTAAAAAGAATTTATGTTGTGATTTGTGATGTGATTGTAAATTGTGATTTGTGACTGCATTTGTGACCATGATGATGAAGAACGTGATTTGTATCACGAGTGACTCGTGATGATGGTCCTGACATAAAAACGCATATTAATGAGTACAATGTTCATGCATAATTATGCAACACACCTCTCCAGTACTCTGAAGGGAAGCCAAAGAAACAACTGTGACTCAAGTTAGAGATGGAGATTGGGCCGTAAAGAGATGCAAATGCACATTCAGGTTAAGATTGTGCTGCGCACTGAAGAGATGGAGATGCAAAGGCACAACACCTAACCAGTGCTCGCCATCAGAAATTCAAATCTGGAAAAGAATACCTTTGCCAGTTGGGGCAGGCCACAGGGGAGGGGGGGGCAGTGTACTACACTGCTGCAGTAACAGTCTCTAGTACTAGTACCAGTAAAGATACCACAAAGAAGTACAAAATTACACAGCTGCAGTGGATAGCAGGTTCACATTGCTGAAATTATGTGGCACAATAAAGGTGTCTGATTTGATGGCCAGCACACACACATACTCACACACACACTACATGTCGTAGCAGGTTGAAAACTTCAGTAATATAACCACATATTTTAAACAAACTAAATATGCACTGCTGCACCACAGCAATCAGCAAAAAATGCCAAGAATTATTGAAAATATTACTGTGTGTACATTAACAAGAGTTATACAAGAAAAATATCACCAAAACAGAAAGCACTGTCTTTTTCTTCAAAGTTAATCTACCTACACCACAGATATGCCCCTTCCCCAAAGCACACTTTCACTGTCTCTCAGTACACAGACTGAATGTTGTACATTAACATTCAAAATCCACACACAAACAGTAAACGCTTGACGATATGAGCACAGGAGGGTTTCCTATAATCGATGAACTAGTTTCAGCAAAAACAAATGACTCAAAAAGGCTTTTTTAACAGCTTTTAGAAGGTTTGAATCACAGAGAGCTCTCACAGCAGATTGTCTCCAACAGCTTCCTACACACACTACCCCAAACTGAGGCTGTGCAGAACAACCTAGAGCCCATGTGACCTGAAATCCCAGGAATCACAGCAAAATTCACCTTTGGAGCTTAAAAACAAGGTGAAGTGAGGCAAAGTACATTGTTTTTAATGTACTTCACCTTAAGAATTTGGTGGAGTAGTGGTTTGGAAAGGTGGAGTAATGCGAAGTCATTGTTTTCAATGGACTTTGCGCTACCCATTATAACGCAAAGTACTCTGCTTCACGTTGCAGAGCACTCCGAGAATTCGCCTTCACTCTGCAAATCACTTCGTGGAGTGAATTGGGGCCACTTCACCCATCTCTAGTCTTGTGGCATCCCCACCCTCTGATCCACATCCCCAAAATGTAACCAGCATACCCTAGTGTCTAGTGCCACCCCCCAAACTCAGATTCTCATTAACATAATATAATCAGTATACCCTGTTGTCTAGTGGCAAACCCCACCCTCTGATCCCCATTCCCGTACTATAATAACTATACCCTGGAGTCTAGTTGCACCCCCCACCCTCTGAACCCCATACCCATAACATAATCAGTATACCTTGGAGACTACTGGCACCCCCACCCTCCGATCCCCATCCACATACCATAATCAGTATAACCTTGTGTCTAATGACACCTTCTACCCTCTGATCCCCATAGTACAATCAGCATACCCTGTTGTCAAGTGGCACACCCCAACCTCTGATCCCCATCCCCGGATTATAATCTGTATACCCTGATGTCTAGTGGTGCCCCCCACCCTCTGATCCTATCCCTGTAATACAATCAATATACACTGGCATCTAGTGGCAACCCCCACCCTCTGATCCCCTTCCCCGTAATATAATCAGAATACCCCATTGTCATTGGTGTCAGCGTGGTTCAGTTGGTAGCACATCTCCGCCTCTGGTCTAGAAGGTTGTGGGTTCTTGTCCCACACTGGGATTGGACTTGCACCTAAAAATCGCTGGCATCCGAGTGCAGTATTAGGGGGTGCTGTGCTGCTGGGGTGTGCCGTCCTTCGGATGAGACGTTAAACTGAGGTCCCTTTTGTCCATCCTGGTGTTGTCCTGGTGGGTGTCCAGGTGGAAGTAAAAGAACCCAAGGCACTCTTTGCAAAGAGCAGGGAACATTCCCAGTGTCCTGGCCAACATTCCCCTTCCTATAAACTGGTTCATGCAATTATCCAGGCTGTGTGTGGGTGATGATGTGCGATATGGCTGTCACCACACATTCAGACACTTCACTACCAGTCTAGCATTGCTTGTATAGCACTTTAGGATACTGTGTATGAAAAGCGCTATATAAATGCTGATTCTTCTTCTTCTTCTAGTAGCACCTCCCATCCTCCGATCCCCGTCCATATACCATAATCAGTATAACCTTGTGTCTAATGACACCTTCCACCCTCTGATCCCCATAGTACAATCAGCATACCCTGTTGTCAAGTGGCACACCCCAACCTCTGATCCCCATCCCCGGATTATAATCTGTATACCCTGATGTCTAGTGAACCCTCCCACCCTCTGCTCACCATCCCCGTAATACAATCAGAATACCCTGATGTGTATTAGCACACCCCACCTTCAGATCCCCATCCCCATACTGTGATTAGTATACCCTGATGTCTAGTGGCACTCCACACCCTCTGATTCCCATCCCCATAATATAATCATTATACCCTGTTCTCTAGTGGCACCCCCACTCTCTGATCCTCATCCCTGTAATACAATCAAAGTACCTTGATGTCTAGTGGCACACCCCACCTTCTGATCCCCATCCCCGTACAATAATCAGTGTAATCTGGTGTCCAGTGGCACTCCACATCCTCTGATCCTCATCCCCATAGTATAATCAGTACACCCTGGAGTCTAGTGGCACCACTCCACCATCTGATCCCCATCCCCATACTATAATCAGTGTAACCTCATGTCTAGTGGCACCCCCCTACCGTCTGGCCACCATCCCCAGAATATAATCAGTGTACCCTGGAGTCTAGTGGCACTGTCACCCTCTGATCGCCATCCCCATGCGATAATCAGTGTAACCTGGTGTCTAGTGGCATCCCCACCCTCTGATCCCCATTACCATAATATAATCAATGTATCCTGGTGCCTAGAGGCACCCTGCATGCTCTGATCCCCATTCCTGTAATATAATAAGTATACCTTGGATTCTAGTGGCACCCACCACCCTCTAATCCCCTTCCTCATAATATAATCAGTATACACTTTTATCCTGTGGTACCTCACATGCTCTGATCCCCATCCCTGTAATACAATCAATATACCCTGGTGCGTAGTGTCAAACCCCACCCTTGGATCCCCATCTCTATAATATAATCAGTATATCCTAATGTCTAGTGGAAACCCCCACCCTCTGATCCCCATCCTCATAATATAATCAGTATACCCTGGTTTCTAGCAGCACCCCCCACACTCTGATCCCCATACCCATAATAAAATCAGTATATTCTGGAGTCTAGTTGCACCCCCACCCTCTGAGCCCCATCCCTGTAGTACAATAAAACGGGTACCAGCACCCTTCTGGATGGGATCATAACAAGCCATCCCGCCAGGATCACAAACACCACTGTCCTCCCTGACACACTTAGTGACCACTCCCCCGTCATCTGCTACTGGTCCAATAAATTCATCAAGTCCCCCCCAAAACCATTACTAGCCGGGTTCTACATAGAGGCAAGCTACCTCATCTCAAATTCTTCCTTCGTCAACAGGATTGGTCCCCAATTCTCACTGCAACCAATGTGAACACCGCACTGGAATACTTCATCAGGATCTTCAACCAAGCATGCAACATATCTGCACCCTTCAAGAAGCGCAAGGCCAAATCCCTATGTAACCCCTGGCTCACCGGAGATCTACTTAGATGACTAAAAGGCCGAGACCACCTTTGGGAGATTGACAGAAACACCGAGAGACAAGTTGATATTGCTAACTATAAACGTGCATGAAATGACTGCACCAAATATATCTGGGATACGAAGACCACCTATTTCCATAATGCTCTCACTAACTCATGGGGCAACGGTAGGAACTTCTGGAATAACATTAAAGAAGTCACCAGGAAGCAATCTAAATCACCCCCATCAGTACTCAGCATAAATGGTGAAACTACACTTGACCAGAAACTCATTGCTAATACATTCAATGACACCTTCACGGACCTCAGTGCTGTACTCCCACAGGGTTTTTTTCGATGAGGTGGTTCCCCTTGCTCCCCCAGCCACCTCCAGCCACCCTCCCTTCTACTTTAAAGTAGTAAAAATGCATCAAGTCTGCAGCTACGTTACCAAAGCCATTTGCAACTCCAGAGCCAGCAGTGACTCCCTCGACCTCAGACTGCTATCACTCACACTTGAAGAAGTACTCCGACACTGACCAGGATTTTCAACCTCTCCCTCAGCTTCAGCCAGTTCCCTGACTTATGGAAATCTACCACGGTAAGCCCAAGTCATAAAAGTGGTGACAAAACAGCTACTGAGAATTATCGTCCAATTTCCATTCTACCTCCACTCGGCAAGGCCCTAGAACGGATTGTGTCAGACCAGCTCACCAACTTCCAGACAATTACAACATCCTGTGCAAGGAGCAACATGGCTTTAGAAAAGGTCATAGTACCTTCATGGCACTACTTGAATTCACTGGTGCAATCCATCACTCACTCGATAACAGTCATCTTACTGGGTCCACCTTCATCGACTTAACTAAAGCCTTTGATACCGTCAACCACAAACTCCTACTTGCCCAGCTTTGACTAGCAGGGCTCTCACCTAACTCGGTGAACTGGTTCAAAAGCTGCTTAGACAACCGCTCCCAAAGAGTGAGAATTGCTGGCATACTCTCAGACCAAAGACCAGTCCAGTCCAATGTCTCACAGGGCTCAATCTTGGGCCCCCTCCTTTTCAGCCTTTTTCTGAACTCACTGCCAGAATCCTGCCCTGAACAGATCCTACTCTACGTGGATGATGCTGTCATCCTGGCATCCCACCATGATCCAGTCCATCTACAAGGTAACCTCCAACAGGCCTTCTCTGCAGTCGAAAACTGGTTCACAAAACACAAACTTATACTTAACCAGAAAAAAACAAAGACCATGATCTTCAGCAGCTCCCAAAACAAACACAAACAATATCAGCTCTCCATTAAAACCAAGCAAGGAATCACCCTCGAACAAGGTCATACCTTCAAATACCTCGGCCTCACCCTCAACTGTAATCTCTCCTATGTCCCACACATCAATAACGTGGCAAAAGTAGCCAACACCAGGATGAGCCTACTATTCCGACATAGGAAACATCTAACCCCAGAAGCTCTGTCCATAGCTGTCTAGAGCTCCATCATCAGCATCATTGACTACGGTCTCATTATCTATGGATCTGCCACAACCTCATCTCTCAGGCGTGTTTCGACTTCCCTCAATCAAGCCTACCGACTTGTTACTGGTTCCCACCGTCTCACCCACACCTGTGACCTCTACTCCAAAACAGGCTGGCTGCAACTGAACAACTGAATCAAATACCAAACCTGCATCACTGCTAAGAAAATCATGATGGGAAAGGCACCACCAGGAGTCAGCACCCTCCTCAAACCCAAATCACCAACTGCAACACCAGGAGCTCTAAGCCCCAAATCCTTCAAATCCCCCACTGCTGCACGTCTCAAGGCCAAAGGTCATTTGCATACAGGGCTCCGAGTTGGCTGAATGAGCTCTCTAGTGACACCTCATCCACAGCAATGCTTGGAGCATTCAAAAAAAAGCTCCGCCACTCCATAACTGGCATTTCCACCTGTGCTTGCACCCCATAACATCTTCATTCCCTACGCTGCTTCTGACCTTATAGGTGTCAGTTTCTGCCCTCTCTTATTTATTTAAGAGATTTACCAGACAAGCATACTGAGTGGAGACCGTTCGTTTCCAGATGCGACCTGGGGGTTACATAGTGGATCACACAGGACAAGTACATGCAGCAGCAATACACATTTGACATAGTTTAGCTAATACAGGGTTTGGTCCTAAGACCGCAGCATATACAGTTAGGTATTACAAGGTTAGGACCTACAGACCGTGTAGTATTAACAGGCAGAATCATGCAGGTTGGCAGTAATTTAGCTGTAGGTGTAGCACAGTCAAGTTGCAGTTAGCTGCCTCTTAGGTTGCGGGTCTGGGTAGTAGGTAACAGTTGCATGCATCTGAGAAAATGGTCATGGAGGAGTGGTTTAAGGGCAGGGGTGGTGGTGAGCCTGATATCAGCAGAGGGTCATTCCAGAGTTTGGGCAGTAGATATTGAAAGCAGATTGGACCTTTGATGTGCATGAAAGGGAGTTTGGTAACCTGGAGTCGGGCGCCTGAGTGAGTGGGTCAGGAGGTTGTGCTGACAGTGCAGAGCTGAGATGAGAGTTAGTCAGGGTGGCTATGATGTTTACAGTGTATCTTTCATCTGGCCTCGAGTGAAGGGAGATCTAGGCGCTGTATAGCTCACAGTGGTGGGTGGTGGTGGGGCATTCCAGGATGAAGCAGCAGAAAGAGTGGAAGAGGGCGTCCATGCTAGCCAAGGTTGATGAAGGTGCTGAGCTGTAGACCATGTCGCCATAGTCAAGGATGTGAGGATCATTTTATGCACTATTTCCCTCCTGACCGCGGTGGGCAGACACCCTTTATTCCTCTGAAGGGCGCCCAGTTTGGGGTGTAGTTTTTTGTGTAATGAGTCAATGTGGACAGAGTAATCAAGGTGTTGATCGAGCCAGACACCCAGGTTTCTAAAGGCGGTGCAGGCCTCCAACGGTGACCCTTCCAGGGTATGGAAGGCGGGTGGAGCCACAAGGCAGTAGAGTCTAGGTTGAGACCCGAAGGTTCTCTTGCACTTACCTGTCCCATGCAACTTCTAATGCACTTGCCCTGTGTCTGTCCTGACAAGGCCTCTCGGCTGCCTCACCCTGACCCTCTACACCTATGCCTTCCCCTACCCTCAGCCCTCTCCCCTTCTTGCCCTCTTCCTCCTATTGTTTCTTGAGTTACTCATCGCTCAGTCTGATTTTGTCAAGCAAAGTTACTGTCTAAAACCATGTACCTGTAACTGTTTTGTTTTAGTGTCTGTTACCCTGTAACCAACATGACGTGGAACCTTTGTAAAAGATCCTTGGCTCAAAGGTACTTTGTAATCCTAGACACAAATACATAAATAAAATAAATAAATAAATAAAACGATCAATATACCCTGGTGTCTAGTGCCAACCCCCACTCTCGGATGGCAAGGCAAGGCACATTTTATTTAAAAGACACCCATCTCAGATGCTCTGGGTGCTACACATATTAAAAATTCCATACACACACAAATACCATGAATAAATAAATAACACACCAATAAACATTAGTACACATCATTGCAGAGCTTAAAATGATACCCTCAACAGCAACAATAGGCTCAAGGGAAGCCAGAAATTAATTTAGACATAAAATTCTGAAGTCAGGTTAGGGGTGTACAACACAGTTCGGGAAGGCCTGATTATTTAAGAAGGCCTTGAGGTGGGCCTTGAATACCTCAACAGAAGGGGCCTCCCTAACAGCTGGAGAAAGCGAATTCCACAGGACGGGAGCAGCGACACTGAGTGCTCTGTTACCGGCTGTTTTTAACCTCGTCCTGGGAATCGCAAGGAGGCCCCTAAAGGAGGAGTGGAGGGGCCAGACCAAGACAGCAGGTGTAAGAAGGTCCTTCAGGTAACCAGGGCCCAGGCTGTGTAGGGCCTTAAAGGTGAGCAAATCCACCTTAACAAGGACCCTCCATCTAACTGGCAGCCAGTGCAGTTGACGCAGCACCAGATACTGTCCTGTCAGCAACCTAGCTGCTGCATTCTGCACCAGCTGCAGTCGATGCAAGGAACCCCCAAAGACCCCAAGATAGACTGCATTACAGTAGTCAAGCCTGGACGTCATGAAGGCATGTACCAAGGTGGGGAGGTCCAGTGGCGGAACTAGGGGCTTTATCCTGGCGATATTCCTCAGATGGTAAAAATAGGAATGGGCAACAGACACCACCTGAGACTCAAGTGACAGTCTGCTTTCAAGAATAATGCCCAGATCATGCACCCTAGAGGAGGCCTTTAATGGTACAGAACCAAGAAAAAGCCCTGTCTCTGCACTACAGGCTGATCTATCACACCCTCTGTTCGACTCCACCACCAGTACCCTCATCATATCGGGGTTCAGTCGCAACCAGCTGGAGGTCATCCAGTCATTAATCTCTGCGAGGCAGCTGTTAAGCACGTCCACTGCGCAAGATGATCCAGGGGCAAAGGAAAAATACAGCTGGGTGTCATCAGCATAGCAATGAAAACTCAGACTGTACTTCCTAATGATCTCTCCCAGGGTCAGCATGTACACGGCGAACAACATCGGTTGACAAGACTGAACCCTGGGGAACTCCGCATGACAGGAGAGCAGGGGAGGAGGAGAAATTCCCCATCACAACCCTCTCCCTCCTGTTAGATAGAAAAGACTCAAACCAGCAGATGACAGTGCCGGTGAGTCCATAGGAATCCCTTAGGTGGTCAAGTAACACTCAATGATCCACCATATCAAATGCTGAAGACAGATCAAGGAGAACAAGAATTGTCCCCTTCCCCTCGATCTTTAGCCCTAAGGAGGTCATTGTGCACCTGAACTAGCACAGTTTCAGTGCTATGCCTAGCATGAAATCTAGACTGGAGTGGCTCGTATAAATCATGGGCCATGAGATGCTCCTCAAGCTGAAGTGCCACCACCTTCTCCACAATCTTACCCAAAAAATGAAGATTGAAGATGGGACAATATTTTGCCTTGTCGTCAGGGTCCAAAGATGTTTTTTTCAGAAGGGGTCTCACTAATGCCTCCTTAAAGACAACAGGAAAAACCCTCTCTGACAAGGAACACCAGACAATCAAGGCAAACACCAGGCCAACGAAGTCAACACATCCTATTAAGAAATGAGTTGGCACTAAAGGTGTGCTGAAGCTTGAAAACAATCTCAGTGACCTCTGCCGCCTCCACCAGTCTAAACTCACCCCAACCAGGCGGAGTGCTCTCCCAACACCCATGGCAACCACTGTCAGCCAGACTTTGGCCCACTGGAGGAACCAACTGCCTGATGACAGACACCCTGTTCGTGAAGAACCGAGCAAACTCCTCACACAGTACATTCAAAAAGGTTGCCTTCGGTTGTAGACAGGAAGGATGAAGAAGCCTGTCCACAGTCCAAAAGAGCACAGTTGGTCAGTTCCTCCCAGTAGCAATCTCCCTGGACAGAAACTCTGCCTTCTTACAGTTGATTAACCCCTGGTATGCACTGTAGTGCACATGCAGGGCCAGTTTGTTCACCTCCAGGCCAGATGTCCACCAGCAGTGCTCTAATCTCTGACCCAAGGTTTTCATCACTTTGAACTCCCCATCAAACCAAGGGGACCTCAAGTGAGACCTGGGTCATACACAGACTGGTGCGAGGGAGTCAAGTGCACAGAACAATGCCTTATTATAGGCATCAACTTCCATGCACACACACCCAACGCATGTACTGTCCACCCTAGATAGATTAGCCACTGCCAAAAAAAAACTCCTGGGTCAACCCCCTTAAACAGTGGTAGCTAACCAGCTCAGCAGGGGGAGGGCTCTCAGGGGGGTCCCAAATGAGAACTTCACTATAGGATCCCCATCTCTATAATATAATCAGTATATTCTAATGTCTAGTGGAAACCCCCACCTTCTGATCCCCATCCCCATAATATAATCAGTATACCCTGGTGTCCAGTAGCACCCCCCACTCTCTGACCCCCATCCCCATAATATAATCAGTATATTCTGGAGTCTAGTGGCATTCCACCCTCTGATTCCCAGTCCTGTAATATAATCATACCTGGGATTCTAGTGACACCCCCACCCTCTGATCCCCTACCTGGTACTTTAATCAGTGTAACCTGGTGTCCAGTGGCACACCACTCTCTAAATACCATCCCATAATATAATCAGTATACCCTGGTGTTTTGTGGCACATCCTATCCTCTGATCCCCATAATATAATCAGTCAACCCTGGTGTCTACTAGCACCCCCCACTCTCTGATCCCCATTCCTGTAATATAATCAGTATACCCTGGTGTCTAGTGGCACCTCCCACCCTCTAATCCCCAGCCTCAAAATATAATCAGTATTCCCTGTAATATAGTCATTTTATGCTGATGTCCAATGGCTCCCCCAACCATCTGATCAGTTCCTGCAATTTCCGACAAGCTGTCCCTGGTGTCTAGTGGCGCCCACCACCCGGTGATCCCCATCCCTATAATACAATTAATATAACCTGGTGTCTGCTTGTACCTCCCACATTCTTATCCTCATTTCTGTAATACAATCAATATACCCTAGTGTCTAGTGGCAACCACCACCCTCTGATCCCTATACCTGTAATATAATCAGTATACCCTGGTGTCTGCTGGTGCCATCCCCACCCTGTGATTCCATTCTTGTAATATAATCAGTATACCCTGGATTCAAGTGACACCTCCCACCTCTGATCTCCAACCCCATAATATAATCAGTATACCCTGGTGTTTAGTGGTACTCACCCACTTTCTGATCCCCATCCCAGTAATACAATCACTATACCCCTGTGTCTAGTGGCACCTCTCATCCTCTGATCCCCTTCAGCATAACATAATCAGTATACCTTTTGTTGGCTAGTGGCACCCAACTCCCACCCTCTGATCTCATCACCGTAATATTGTCATTATACCTCAGTGTCTAGTGGCACACTCTTCCCTCTGATCCCCATCCCCGTAGTACAATTAGTATACCCTGGTGTCTAATGGGACCTCTCACCGTCTGATTCCCATCCTTATAATATAATCAGTATTCCCTGATGTCTAGTGGCACCCTCACCCTCTGAACCCCATTACCATAATATAATCAGTATACCCTGGAGTCTAGTGGTACCTCCCAGTAACTGATCCCAATCCCCATAATATAATCTGTATACGCTGGTGTCTAGTGCCACCCACACACTCTGATTGCCATCTCCTAATATAATCAGTATTCTCTGGTGTCTAGTGCCCCCACCTCTGATCGCCACCCCAACATATAATCAGTATACCCTGGTGTCTAGTGCCACCTTACCCTCTGAACCACATCCTGTAATATAATCAGTATACCCTGGTGTCTAGTGCCACCCTACACTCTGATCCCCATCCCATAATAAAATCAGTGTACCCTGGTGTCTAGTGGCACCTGTCACCCTCCGATTCCTATCCTCTTAATATATTCAGTATAAATTGGTGTCTAGTGGCGCTCCACCCTCTGATCCCCACCACTGAAATATAATCAGTACACCCTGGTGTCTAGTGGCACCTCCCACCCTCTGATCCCCATCCCCATAATATAATCAGTACACCCTGGTGTCTAGTGGCACCTCCCACCCTCTGATCCCCATCCCCATAATATAATCAGTATACCCTGGTGACTAATGGCACCCCAACCCCAACCTCTGATCCCCATTCCCATAGTACAATCAGTATACCCTAATGCCTAGTAGCAACCACAACCCTCTGATCCCCATCCCCTTAATATAATCAGTATACCTTGGTGTCTAGTGTCTCCCCCACCCTCTGAACCCCATCTCCATAATATAATCATTATATACAGAAGGGAGGCAGTATAGCGCAGCGGTCTAAGGCTCTGGGCTGCAAATCTGGAGACCTGGGTTTGAATCCCACAGCCCCCACTTGCATACTGTGTGACCCTGAGCAAGTCACTTAACTTCCCTGTGCTCCCAGGTTGCAACTATAAACAAGCTTTTCAGCCTAGTGTCTTTCCTGGTTAAAGAATTGGAAAAAAAATTATACCCTAGTGTCTAGTGGCATCTCTCACCCTCTGAACCACATCACCATAATATAATCTGTATACCTTGGTGTCTAATAGTACAACCCCACCTTCTGATCCCCACCCCCAACATATAATCAGTATACCCTGGTGTCTAGTGCCACCCTTACCCTCTGAACCACATCCCTGTAATATAATCAGTATACCCTGGTGTCTAGTGCCACCCTACACTCTGATCCCCATCCCATAATAAAATCAGTGTACTCTGGTGTCTAGTGGCACCTGTCACCCTCCGATTCCTATCCTCTTAATATATTCAGTATAAATTGGTGTCTAGTGGCGCTCCACCCTCTGATCCCCACCACTGAAATATAATCAGTATACCTTGGTGTCTAGTGGCACACCCTTCCCTCTGATCCCTGTCCCCGAAGTACAATCAGTATACCCTGGTGTCTAGTGGCACCTTCCACCCTCTGATCCCCATCCCCATAATATAATCAGTATACCCTGGTGTCTAGTGCCACCCTTACCCTCTGAACCACATCCCTGTAATATAATCAGTATACCCTGGTATCTAGTGCCACCCCTACACTCTGATCCCCATCCCATAATAAAATCAGTGTACTCTGGTGTCTAGTGGCACCTGTCACCCTCTGATTCCTATCCTCTTAATATATTCAGTATAAATTGATGTCTAGTGGCACTCCACCCTCTGATCCCCACCACTGAAATATAATCAGTATACCTTGGTGTCTAGTGGCACACCCTTCCCTCTGATCCCTGTCCCCGAAGTACAATCAGTATACCCTGGTGTCTAGTGGCACCTCCCACCTTCTGATTCCCATCCCTGTAATACCATTTTTATTTATTTATTAAAAGTTTAGGAATTGGGGGCGTGGCTTGAGCCAAACACAAGATGGCTGCTTAACTTGGGAGCGCTGTGGAACTTGAGCCTATATCCATATGAAATATGCTAACGGGGCTACAAATCCAATCTTAATTTTATGGTACAATCTCCCTCAATCGTTAGCTACCCGTAGAAACTAAAATCAAGTAGGTCACTTATGGGATGGCGGTATGGTTCGATCCTCCATTTCATCCCCATTCTCACAACCGCATGGCTAGGCTGCCAGCTGGATCCATGGATATACACTCTGTCAACAACATGCTGGCAACTATTCTTAGCCAGCTAGACAATGTTACTGTGGCAACTAATAATACTGCTGCTGCTTTGCAGCAACTCGATGCCAGATTCATGCTGACTAAGAGGTCTGTCGCTGCCTACAATGCTGCCATACAGGAACTGCAAGCTATGACGCACGAGCAGGCCTGCCTGCTCTGGACCATGCATGACAGAGTTGAAGACTTGGAAAACAGAAGCCACCACAACAACTTGCGGCTCCTAGATTTCCCTGAAGGCGCGGAACGAGGCAACTTGGGAGACTTTCTTCGCCAAAATTACCCAAAATTTTACAGCTACCTGAAGGGGGCATGACTGACAATTGAAAGGGCTCATCATACACTCCAGTCATGGCCACAACCTGGGGAAAGGCCCCAGGCCATCCTGTCGAAATTCTTGGAATTTGCAGAAAAAGAACATCTGCAGAATAGGGCAAGGGAGCTAAATAACCTGTCCTGGAACGGCCATAAAATCCTGATGTTCCAGGACTATTCCAGGGAGCTGGCTGCAAAGCACAAGAAATATTATGAGGCCAGGAAACTGCTGCACATGCTGAATCTTCCCTTCTCCCTACGATACCCGTCCTCCATGCAACTGATGCACCAGAGCTCCCCTCTGCTGTTTGCGACTCCTGAGGCTCTTTTGGACTTCATCCACAGGACCTGGCCCCAGGAACTGAAGGAAAAGCACCATGAACAAGGCTCCAACAACCAGAGAACTGCCAGCCAATGTGGTAATCCTTGGAGAGATCTTAGGACAGGCTGCGAAGCTAAGGTAGCTCCCTCGCTCTTCCCAGGTAGCCCTCCTCCCAGAGACAACAACCAGAATCAGGACAACCCAAGGTCGGGGCCGTTTAAGGCCAAGAAATGGCCAGAGATGCAGAGACACTCACGCTGGGAGCACCCATTGGAGAGAAGTGGTTATGCAGCAGAGGACGGGAGGGTATCTGTGGCAGAAAGGATCATGGAGCCTGACATCAGGAGCCCTTACTTCTCCAAAAACAGATATGCGGCATTGGCAGGTGAAACTGAAGGGGGTGAGGACTGTATGGAACTACAGTATCTGCAGAGACATTGAACCCGGACACCCCCGTTCTCTCCTGGGCAGCTGATGACCCTGCTGACCAAGCTTAGGTGATGCTTGACCCGATTGCCCATGAGGAGCAAAGCGACCCGCTACAGACGCAGAACCAGATCAGGAACCATGCTGCTGTGGCGCACTACGCCTACCCGGCTGCTGCTCAGTTATAGTTACCCCTGATGGACTTGACCACATCAAATAAATGATGTTTTCTTTCTTTTAGATCTAGCTTGCAGCTGCATTGGGGTAGTGGGGGGTGGGAGGGGTTGGTGATGGGACTGCTGCCATAAGCGCACATGTGGGAGGCACGTATCATCGGGCTTTCCTAGCCATCCATTCCTGTCATGACTCGGGCGAGGTTCTATGTGCATGAACTCTGAAGTAGTAGTAGTAAAAAATTTATTTTTATACAGGAATAATACATGTCATTTGTATAATATAATCCAGTTTTCAAGACAGTCCTGTGCAAACTCTGTAAGTTTCACATAATCAAACCAACTACAAACAATTTAATACGAAATATAAATAAGTACACAAAAATCTATCCCTAAGTTACAAACATTTTTTTTAAAAAACAAAAAGACAACAAAAGTCGATATCAAACACATACACACGAGTAAACATAACACATCTTTAACCCCTTAAGAAATTTTTTAATAGTTTTCTCAGTTCTTAATGAGGAAGGGAGTATATTCCAACATACTGATGCTTGTGATGCTAATGTTCTATCCCCAAACTTATTTTTTCGCTTATCTGGATCAATTCTATTTTGGTACAAAGACCTAGCTGAATGTTTTCTAAGTGCAGAATCTTTATCTGCCAATAGTTTAGCTATATTATGATTTAAGTGAATTGTCCTATATTTATAAACAAATATTGACCAACGTTTCTTGTATTCCAAATCAAGGGATAGCCAATTTAACCTAGTTAACAAGTCACAATGATGGGCCCTAAAATTACAACGTAGAACATATCTTGCCACCCTATAATGTAATTTATCTAATTTATTTAGAAGTTGTCTGGTTGCAGTCCTATAAATGACCTCTCCATATTTAAGAACTGGAAGTATGAGCTGTTCTGCAATCAATTTCCTATCCTGCAATTTTAAACACCTAGATGTTCTCTTCAAGGCTCCTAATTTTTTATGTGTCTTAGTAATAATGGATTCTATATGCCCCTTAAAAGTCAATGAAAAATCAATATTCACTCCCAGATAACAATAATTTGATACTTGTTCTATTGGGATTTGATTCAGTGTTAAAATGTGTATACCTGAAAACACCTGTTGTCTATTAGTGCCAAAACACATTAGTTTAGTTTTATTTACATTCATTATTAATTGTGACCTGGTGAACCACTCCTGTACCCTGGTAAAATCGGTCTGTAGGTTCCTCTGGAGATCCACTGAGTTATACCCAGAAGCCACCAAGACCGTATCATCTGCATACATCCTTATATCTGTATGCTGGATCACTGATGGTAATTCATTATTAAAGATCAAAAACAACAAGGGTCCTAAAATGGACCCCTGTGGAACCGCCCTTTAAACAGTCCAAGGGTTAGAAAGGTAATACTGTAACTGTACCCTCTGGGATCGGTCAGTTAAATATGACATAAACCATGTCAGTGGATTCCCAGAGAAACCCAGACCCGCCAACCTCTCAAATAAGATGGAGTGGTTCACCAGGTCAAATGCTTTTGACAAATCAATATAAATTGCTGCTGTGTCCTTACCTTTATTCAAGGATGTACAAATCAAATCATTAAAGTCAACCAAGGCCGACATAGTTGAAAACCCTTCCGAAAACCAGACTGATATTGCGTTAACAAACCATATTTTTCCAAATACGCTCTCATTTGCCGATGGCTGGGGAAGGACAGTTGATGCTCTGGACCTCTGGGTCATAAAAGGTATTGGCTGCTAGACTTTTATTTCGTTGTCCATGGTTGCAGCCACCAGTTCTTGTTTGCTGTTTTTATATGTCGACTGTTTCGTTATATTTGGTACAATGGGATGGAGTTTGTGGGAGACCACCATGAGGGAGGGTGATTGCAGAGGGCCTGTGACCTCATGAGTGTCATGCTGGTGGAGGTATCCAGCTCTGCACCAGCGCAGGAGGGTGGGGCTGATAGCTGCCACATGTGAGGGGCGGATAGTGATCATGGACTGCATTCTGTCTGATTAAGCAGCTCCCTCACGCGGCAGCCCCCCTCACACATACACCCTCGCACTCGCTCATCCCCTCTCGAACATGCTGCTGGAGGTGCTCAGTGTGCCCTGACACATGGCTGCAAGGGGAGACAGCCTTGTTTGGGATTGGTTGGGGAAGGGAGAGCCCGTCTCCTGCCTGGGACTCAGTACCATATTGCAGTCAAAGCACAGGTCTGTTGGGTTGGGGGGATGAGCTTCTCCTAGGTTCACATAACCGAGACACCAGGATAAAGACTGAATTGCTGTCTGGGGTGGGTGTGTTGCAGGGGGAGCACTTAAGCCTGTACTTAATGTGTGGCTTACCTACCCTCCTCCTTCCCACCCCCTTAGTTCAAGTCAGGTACTGGACCATGGTGTTGCCCCACCTCGGCTGTAAGACACAATCGTTAGTCCTCGATGTCCAGCTTTTAGGGGTGGCAAGGCAATGCCAATAAGGTATTAGCCTCCTGCAGCGACTATATGGTCTGTTGGGTACCTGGACGGCCCTTCACAATTACTCCTTTTCTCTTCCTCTTCATGCCACCTTTCCCCACTGTTCATAGGTGCCAGTGACGGCAATACACTGCTGTACAATTTTGGCAGGATTGCATCATGCTTGTATTGCCATCTTTGGGTCCTTGGATGAGAGGAAGAGCCCCGCCCCACACCATGCCTTCCCCTCACACCCTGCCTCCCTTCAGCTGGTTAGCCCAACAGTGCTGATCTGGGGTAGCTCAAGGAGCAGTGACCTAAGCAAAGTAGTCGGCCCCACTAAGTTAGAGGTTCACCCTAGGCCCACTTGGACAGCCTACGGCTGCCTGGCCCCCAAGGGAAACTAGGCTTGCCTTGCGGCCCCTAATGGGGCTGGCTAAGGTCATAGCTCTTACCCCAAATTACTGTTTAGTTATGCTCAATGTATATATTTTTTTCTGTAAGACATTTTTCCTATGTGTTTTGAGGTCACTCTGCTCTGCATTTGTTGTTACATGGTGTGACAGAAGGGTGATGTACCGGCTCAATGAACTTTATGGTAAGGCTGCATTGGAAGGGGTTGGTTGCCCCCCTTCAGACAGAGCAGGCAGTGTTCACAGTGGCTAGCATGTTCTTGGGTGGTTAATCGTTTAGTCTTCCATAACTGTTCTATTTGGACATACTATTGAACGCACGTTATCCCTACCATTGGATTATGGCTGACATTGTGGACCATACATGGAATGTTAGAGGGCTGAATACTCCCATTATGAGAAAAAAAGTCCTCTCCCACCTAAAATGACACAAGTCCCAAACTGCCTTTCTACAAGAGACCAAACTTACCCAGAATGACCATAAATTTCTGGTCAGGGATTGGGTGGGGCAGGAGATACATTCCAGTGCACAGTCTAGAAAATGTGGAGTTGTTATATTGTTACACAAATCACTTACGTGGCAACTGTGTTCCCAGCTGGCTGACTCTTCCGGGAGGTGGATTATGGGGGGTTGGGGTGCCCCACAAGGGAAGATTCTTCTCTACAACGTCTATGGGCTAAACCAAAATAGCCCCACCTTTTTTCATGAGATAGCTGGTGCCCTCAATACCCTTGCCCCCCAGGGCTGCCCCATCCTGATGGGGGTGACTTAAGTCTTACCTTGGTTCCCACGGTAGACAAGAGTACCCTTAGCAAGGAACCTCATATTTGGGGAGTGGGGGGCGATAGGTCAACTCATGATGGACATGGGACTCACTGATATTTGGCACACATTTCACCTGAGCATGATTATTCATTTCAGTCAGGAGTGCATGGTTCCCTAAGCCAGCTTGATTACTGGCTCATGTCCCCGGACTTGACAAAGGCTGCCTTATCCACCTCCATCCTGCCTATCATAATCTCGGACCACACACTAGTCCAGTTCTACTTCATGTGGAGCCCTGCACCATAGAGGGTGTCCAACTGGAAGCTGGATCTCCTCTTGCTTAGGAACCCCAACTTCATTAAATGGGCAAGGGAAGAAACTGCATGGTTTCTCTGGGAAACCACCACAGAGAACACCAGTGCAGGGGTAACTTGGGAGGTTTTTAAGGCTTGCATGCAGGGCAAAATTATGAGGTACAACTCCAGGCACTGGAGGAAAAGGGACCACCACCTCGTAGCACTAGAGGCAGCTCTGAAGACTGCAGAGGACCAATACAAATCACAAAAGATGCCATCCCTAACATCCAAAATAGGGCGAAGGGTCCTGCCTAGAAATCAATCAATTGATCAGCAGGAAAGCAGAAGTGGCGATCCTGCAGCTGAGGCACAGATATTGGGAGGGTGAGGATAAAGGGGGCAAGGTTCTGGCATACCAGCTCAGGAAGCTAATGGTCGATGGGCATATTGCGGGCCTTGTAGTTCCCCATGGGGAGGTAATAATAATAATAATACTTTATTTAAAATGTGCCTTTCGAGTACCAAGGCACAGTACAGTTAAAAGCGAATAAAACAATATCAACATCACATTAAAATATACAGTGCAACCCAAGTCAGCAATCATCATCACCATATGCCTTTTTCCAAAGAAATGCTTTTAGGGCCTGTTTAAATCCCCCCATGGTCATGCACTCCCTAATCTGATGGGGCAGAGAATTCCAGAGGGTAGGGGCCACGAACATAAATGCCCGGGCTCCAGCAGATTTTAAAACCACCCTCGGAATCTCCAACAACCCCTTGTCAGCCGAGTGGAGTGGTCGCTCAGGGTGATAAGGAATCAGAAGCTCTTTCAGGTACAGACCCTCCAACATTTCATTAGTCAAAATAGGTACACTTCTGTGTTTCAGTGAGTTGGGGGCATATTAAAGCCTGGGGTCTGGGGGCCAGCAGGCCCCCAGAAGCTCTGGGGGTTTAGATGCTCTGTGGTGAGTTTTGGGGCTTTTACTGAACATAAAACCCACTTTTGATGCTCCAGGTTTTAGTCTGATCTGTGGCGAGTTTTATGGCTATTTTTTGAAGATACAAGATGATATTTTTATGTCCTGGCCCCCCCCCATCCCACTGCAAGCAGCACTAGCCCCAACCAGCATTCTGCAGGAGGATGCCTGTCCTGACTGCAGTGCCCCCCACTTGCAAGCAACAGTCACCAGCAGTGCTGTGACCAGACTCTGGTCACCTCCTCCCCCCAAGAATGTTGTTGTGTGACCTGGATGTGCTGGCATGAGTTAGGGCACACAGGAAGCCAGTTCAGATTTTATTATTTGCTTATTTTAGGCTGTACTTACTTAGTTATATATCAGTTTCCGGTCCTCGTCTTCTCTCTGTCCCTCAGAGCACAGTTCTGGCCTGCAGTGAGCTCTGCTACTTAATGCTTTACTATAGTTTCTGTCACACTCCTGACTGAAATTAATTAAACAGTCAGCTGGTGATGCTCTAGTCTTGCCGCTTAATCACAGCTCTGCTTGAAGGCTTCTGATGACAGCTGATCTGGCCCAGACTTGGGGGGGTGCAGACCAGTCGCCGAAGGACACAACACACTACCAACCACAGCAGGATGGACAGGATGGAGCAGCGATGAGCGAAGGACACAGAATTCAAGTGGATCCAAAGACTCGGCACCGCGTCTCAAACACTAGCCTGCCAAAACTTTCCCGACAGATTCTGCAGGAGTTTACCGCCATTTGTCTACTCTGTGTGCTGATCCTGTCACTGACACCTCAGGGCTGCACACGGGCTTCACGCCTTCACGCAAGGCAAGTAACTACTTAGGGCTGCTCATTCTCCGCCAGTGATCTGTCATCAGCACTAGCAGTGACGTGGTCAGCAGTGAGCTGAGGAGATCATCAATCAGCAGCGGACTTCGGTCCCAGTCAGGAACTGTCCTGCGATTGTACAGCGCCCTCTGCAGGGCACCTAGTAAGGTGCCAGCAAACCACTCATCTGTCCGGTGGTTACCAAGGGGATGATGAGTGAGGATGCTCCATGACTGGGACTGTGCTGCTTAGCGGCAGTCAGCGCTTGGCTCGGATAATATAAAAAAAGTGAATTTGCAGCAAAAGCCTCCAAGTTCCTCTTTACTTGACTTTTTTTGACTTTTAAAAAGTCAAGTACGGGGGAGCATGAAGACTTTTGCTGTAAATTCGGAACATGGTACCAATGACTCAGGATATGGTACCATTGTTTTAAAGATGATATTGTACCGGCAAAACTGGTACAGTTGGAGGGTCTGCAGGTAGTCAGGGCCCAGTCCATGTAGGGCTTTATATGTCAGTAACCTGACTTTGAAGGTGATCCGCCACTGAATAGGCAGCCAGTGCAGTTCCCGCAGCACCAGCGTGATATGGGAAGATCTAGGAGTCCCCATCAACAACCAGGCTGCTGAATTCTGCACCAGCTGTAAGTGGCGGATATCAACCCCCGGTAGCCCAAAGTAAACCGAGTTGCAGTAATCTAAACGTGAGGTCACAAAGATATGGATCAGTGTAGGCAGGTCGCCGGATGGAACAAGGTGCTTGATCCTAGCGTTGTTTCTTAGATAATAGAAAGATGACTTAACAACAGCCGACACCTGTGCACGAAGTGTCAGCCCCGCGTCCAACAACACCCCTAGGTCTTGCACCTGTTCAGAGGCCTGAAGCTCAGCATCTCCAAGGAACAATCCTAAGGGGCAGCCTGCCCCCGGCCCACCTATCCAGCGACCTGGATCCAACACCATCACCTCCGTCTTCCCAGGGTACAACTTCAGCCAACTGGACTTCATCCAGTTCTGGATTTCATCAAGGCAGTTGTTAAATACCGAGACTGCTCCTTCCTGGTCAGGCACAAAAGACAAGTAGAGCTGGGTATCATCGGCATAACAATGAAACCTCAGCCCATACCATCTTACAATGTCTCCGAGAGGAAGCATATACACCGCAAACAGCATGGGGGACAATACTGAGCCCTGAGGAACCCCACATGACAGAGAGATCGGATCAGAGGAAAAAAACCCTGACACTACCCTCTGAGTTCTTCCAGTGAGGTAAGATGTAAACCATCTGTAGACTAAACCTGAGATCCCACAGATAAATCTCAGGCACTCAAGCAGAACCCCGAGGTCAACGGTGTCAAAAGCTGATGACAGATCTAAAAGTACCAAAAAAGGTACACTCTAACCCGCAATAAGTGAATGACATAATGGCCCACTTTTACACCACTCTTTACAAGACCACCCACTCATCTCCCCCAGATTCCACCATGCCCTTTTTGGAAGGTCTCAATCTCCCCAAGCTTACTTCCCAGCAGACCAACCACTTGGATGCACCCTTGTCTTCGGAGGAGGTCGGTCTTGGCTGCTCTGCTGTCCATAAAGGATGACAGAGCCTCGGGAGGGAATGGTTTCCCAGTGGAATTTTTTCTGGCTCTTAGCACTCGATAAGTCCACTCCTGACGCAGGTTTACAGGGGGACAGAGGGGTGTGGTGCCCTCCCCACTACGTTAAGAGAGGTGGTTATCATGGTTCTTCCTAAGAAGGGCAAGGATCCCACTAAGGCGACAAGTTATAGGCCCATTTCCTTGATCAATGCAGACAGCAAGATATATATGCCAAGGCATTGGTCAATCATTTGAGTCCCTTTCTGTCTGCTTTGGTCAATCTGGCCCAGGTAGGATTCATTCCAGGGAGGAATAACTTGGACCATATTAGGTCATTGCTCAATCTCATATACACTGCTAGGGGCCTACACACCACAGCAGCAGCCATAGCAGTGGATTTTGAGAAAGCCTTTGACTCCCTGTAGTGGGACTACCTGCAGGCAGTCCTCACACATCTGGGGCTTGGGGACAGATTCTGGGCATATACCAAGGCCATCTATCATACTCCCTCAGCCCGAGTAGTCGCTAACTGGACTACCTCTGCGGCTTTCCCACTGGAGAGGGGCATCCATCAGGGCTGTCCCCTAGCCCTTCTGTTTTTGTACTTGCTGTTGAGCCTCTGGCCTCTGCCATTCATCTCCACCCTCAAATCAAGGGCATTGAGATAAGGTCTCGAAGCTATAAAACCCTTATGTACACTGATAATCTGCTTATTCCTATGGTTGATGTCCCACAGTCCCCTTCCCGCCCACTGTCCCTCATTCAAGACATTGCGGATATCTGTGGACTTAAGCTGAATCAGTCTAAAACTGAACTAATGCCCTTGAGCCCCCATTGTACCCTGAGATGGCCACTGATCATGGCCAAGTGTGAGCTAGTGAAGGCCTCACATACCTGGAGATCTGAGCATCCACTCAGATAGATCAAACATGGGAGCTGAACCTACAACTACACCTACTAGCCTGCAAAACTGAATTTGACAGGTGGCGTAAGCTGTCTCTTACACTGGCCGGGAAGATTGCGGCTGTAAAAATGGTGACCGCTCCCAAAATGTCATACCTGTTTGCACACATGCCTCTTCACTTTCCCCGAAATGGCTACAAAAAATTGATAGTTTGGTGGGTGATTTTCTTTGGGAGGGGGGAAAAAAACCTTGGTTCAACCGTAATAAACTTTGAGCACACTGGAGGTGGAGGGGGGGTTGGAACCTTCCCTAGTTCAAGGGCTTTAAGTTAGCCTTCCGTGCTGCTCAAACCAGGCATTGGTTCAATCCTTGCTCTAAGCGATCTCCGTAATGGGTTCATCTGGAGCAACGCATTGGGGCGTGGGTAATGCTGCAGTCCTTCTCTATATATTGGGTAAAAGGCCCCTAAATCAGCACCTGACCATAGCTGCAGCTGGAAATGGCTGGTACAAACTACACCGTAGGTTAGGGAATAGTCCAATCCCCCTAGTCCTTACCCCAATATGTAACAATCCATGGGTGCAGATAGCCAATCGCTCATTTTACTGGGTACAGTAGACGTCCAGTGAGGATCCATTTCATGGTAGACATACTGGACAGGGACACAGGCAAGGTTGCCACTTTTCAATCTCTGCAGTGTAACTGGAACCTTCCCAATAAGGACCACTGGAGATACCTATAGCTCAGAGAAGCTGTTAAACCCCTCCTGTCACCAGGAGAATATGTTATCTACCCCAGTGAGCTTACTGCTAGGCTGAAGGCCCCTAAGGGACTGGCAGACAAAATATACGGCCAGCTATGTGATACCCTGCAATGCCAGTCTGGGAAGGCCAAACATAAATGGGAAAGACTTCTGGAATGCGGTATCACCAATGTGTAATGGATCCAGGCTTGGCACAGTGCACACAACCTCCTTAGGGATGCTCAAAGCTACCTTATCCAGAACAAGATTCTGCACTCATGGTACAGGATGCCTGCAGTACTACATGTGGCAGGGGTCCTGGACCACAACAGGTGCTGGAGCTGCCAAGCCCTGGGCACAGACTTATGTCATATTTTATGGTCTTGTCCCAAGCTGGTGCCCTTTTGGAGGCAGATTTGTAGACTGGGTGCAGAGGTGCTGGGGACAAACCCCCCCCTATCTCCCTTACTACTAATATTGGGCATTCAGCCACAGGAGCTGAAGCTCTCTTACCCAGCTTTTAGGTGGCTTACCATACTAGCTTTACAGGACAAAGGAGCAGTTCCGTGTAATTGGTGTAGTACCACTATTCCGCGTTTAGGAGGAAACCTTACTTCTCTCACTGGTGTTGCTCACCTGGACAGACTCTCCTGTTTTAAGGATGACCAAATTGAGCACCTCACCTCCTGTTGGGCACCATACATGGCTTATGTTGCTTCCCAGAGTGGAATAGGGTAGGATACCATCACTGGTGGGTCCGCTTAGCTAGCCAATAGCAGCTGGTTTCCTATTCCCTGCACCCTTAAATCCCCTCATCACCCCCCCCTTCCATGTAGAGTAACTGGGTCACCCTTATCCAAATTGTTCTGGGCATCCTGTCTTCTCTCTTCCCAGCATTGACAGATTGCTGGGATGCTCAGGACTTGGTTACCTCCCTGTGTATTCTGTTGCTCTTTATTGTCTTTTAGCACCCGGTACTGCCTCAGGTTGCCATGTCTGTGGACCTAGCCATTTTGACTTCTGATTGCTGCCATGATGAGACTGTCCTGGCGGAATAATGTCTGGATTTTCCCTCCGTTCACCTAAGGCACTAAGTAGTAGCAACACACGATTCACTTGTTGTACAGGATGGACCTTCTTAGCCTTGTTAAGGTTTCTTTGTTTTTTTCTTATTACCCTAGTAAAACAGGTGCTAGCCCCATCAAGGTGTAATAGACATGGGGGGCAGCTCCTTACTTTCTCATACCTGCTAACTAATTACTGTAGCTCATTAAGGATTAGTTCCTTTGTGGTGGCATTAGCTCACTTGTCCCCCTTGCCTAAGGTGCCTAAGGTGCCGGTAACACCTGTTTGTTGTTTTTTTCTGTATATCCTGGTTTGATGTTTTTAAGATATGTATGAACCCCCACAAATGTGGGTTCCGAAAACCTTCCTTGGGTATGCCTAAATGCCTTTTGCCAGGCTGGTGTCCTGTGTTTTAGCTGTTTAAAAGAAATTGCATGAGAGTGCCTAATCGCCTCTGCACCTGTCTCTTTAAGAGCTGCCAATAACGTGGTGTTTATCTAATCTGGGAAGGGGCTGAGAGTGTTTCTATGCTGGAGTCCCACCAGAGCTGCCAGATAATCGCTCTGTTCTGCCATCGCTATTTGAGCAAAGGGAGCTCTGTTAGAAGTTGTACTTATTTGCTCACTATCTATTAGAATAGTAATGATATTGTAGTTTGTCTAACCTGTCTTCTTTGCAGCATGGACAGTTCTGTTTATCACCAGCATTTTGGTTTTGGACTGCCTCTGGGGACTCTAAAATGGAGCCTGTCCCCAGGGGTCTTGTAGGAGCAAATTTCTGTAGGAATTGTAGTTTTTACATTTTGGCGCCAAAACAGACCTGGAGGGGGAGCCCTTGCTTTGACAGACAGATGGATCAACCAACCAGAATCTTTTGAACCGAAGGGGAATTCCCAAGTTGCCTGTTGCAGTGAGTCAGTCTGGAGTTAGAGTTTGAAGAGACAGCTTGAGTGATTCAAGCAGCTGCTTTTTTGGCCTGTCTGCCTGCAGTCCCTTGAGAGGGAATCCTTTGAAAGGCCTAGCAATTGGACTGTATCCGAATTGGAGTTTGACAAAGCCACTAAAGAGTGACCAGATTTGAACCTGAAGAAGACTGAAGATTTGCTGTATGCGATCGGCCTGTTAGGACATCCATTTACCGCAGAATTCCTGGTTTTGCTCAGACACTGATACTGCGGCCGGACTGCCTTCCATATTGTGGCATGGTGATTGCTTTACCATAAATGTGCTGTGTGCTCTTAGTGGGTCACCATTTCATTCTCCATTGTGTAAATGTACCACGCTTGCTGGAAGCTGCATCCAGCACTACCGGACTCAAAATCCGAACTGTTCCACCCAGCCTGGGTCTTGCCATCTGGCCCAGCCAGCTATTTCAGGCACAGAAACCATCATTGACAAGAGACTCACCTGGGGGTCAGCCCCCTGCTCAACCATCTCGAACAGGAACGACAGCTCAGTGATTCGTGTGGGCCCTGCTTCTCCTGGCAAACCAGTCATCAACCTGCAGTCTCCATTTCGTCTAGCCTATGACTCATATTGGGTAGTGTGAGTAACAATCAGGGTAGCTCCCTGCAACAGCAGCTAAAATCTCAAGTGTTGTCATCTGATTGCATTGTTGTTTTTCCTTTCACAAACTGAGCCTTTAGGCTCGGATTAGAGATTGTGTGTGGTTGTGCATGCCTTTTCTTTTCATCACAGGGCCCCAACCAGCTGCGATGCCGGCCTACTCCAAGCAACGTTCCAGGTAGCCCACCTTACTTCCAACTGGGTACCCAAAGCATGTGACTGTGCAGGGACTAAAAGCGCATGCATAATTGCCTGACTAGATCAGTTTTCAAGTCAGTCAACCTGATTACGCCTCTCCCTTGTTCAATTCCCCTGAATAAATCAGATCTAACTTTTTTTTTATTTAATTTGACTGTGGTTCCAGTTTGTACCAAAAGCACTATGCTGTTGTTATTTGCTGTGCCTAACTTTGTTTTACAGGGGGTCTCCAGGGTCGAATTGGTGGAATCAGCCCTGGTGGTAAGTGTAAACAGTGTGGGGAATTGTATGCTGGATAGGGTTACTGTGAAAGTGTTTGTTGCATATTGTCTAGGACACTAGAGGGGAAAAAGAGGGATACAGTGTCCCAGAGGGCTGTACCCAGGTTAGCCTTGTTACTAACAACCCTGTCCCCCGAGTGGAGGCACCTGTTTCAGTACCCAGGCCCCTTAACCTGCAACTAGCCACGCAGGGCAGGGTTAGTAGCCCTTGGGATAGCGCCACCTAGGGGTTACATCTTGGAGGAACCAATGTTGAGATTTGCACCTTCTAGTGGTCAGAAGTGGGTACTACAACCCCATGCTTAAAAAGTGTGGTAAAATGGAGGCGCTCACTATGCCCAAGTTTAAACTTTCTCCCCACAAGCCAGTAGTGCACAGTATGATGGGGTGGAGTGAGGAAGAGGGGGTGGACCACCCAGCAAGCTCTGCTATTAATAGACATCCCCTTGGGGACCAATAATGCCACTATTGTGGAAGTGGTCAAACGAATTAAGTGTTTGGGGAAGGTTGAAGTAAGGGGAAGGGATTCCAACCTGTTTAATCAAACTGTGGTGGCCCTACTGTCCTGCAGGCTGCCCATTGAACCAGAGAAGGTACCCCCTGTCATTTTGAAGATGTTATTGTTAGAAGATGGCGGCTGCTATGAGCCTGCCGGTGTTTTAGCTCCGTTTGTTTGTTTCATTTATTTGTATTTTTATAGGTTTTTGTTATTTAGTTTAAACTTAGCTTAAAAGTGTGTTTTATAGTAAGACATGGTCGAAGGAGTGAGGTAGCTAGTGTCCTTGTGTAACCCCTAGGTGGTGCTATCCCAAGGGCTACTACCCCTGCCTGCTTGGCTAGCAGTAGGTTAAGGGGCCTGAGTTCTGAAACGGGTGCCTCCACCCAGAGGTCAAGGTTGGTAGTGGTCAAGCTAACCTGAGCACAGCCCTCCAGGACACTGTAACGCCCCTCTTTCCCCTCTAATGACCTGAACTCTGTACAATAATCACTTTCACAATACCTCTGGTACACCACACAAATACCCACACTGTTTGCACTTACCACCAGGGCTGGTTCCTCTGGCTCAACCCTGGGGACCCCCTGTAAAACAAGGTTATGCACAGCAAATAGCAACAGTACAGTACTTTGAGCACAAACTGGAACCACAGTCAGATTACATGCAGAAAAAATTAGATCTGATTTATTTAGGGGACTTAAACAAGGGAGGGGCGAAATCTGGTTAATTAGCTTAAAGGTTATATCAATCAAGCAGTTATGCATGCACTTTGAGTCCCCCCACAAAGTCACACCTCTGGGTACCCAGGTGGAGAAGAGATGGGCTAGCCAGGACCGTTGCCCAGGGTTGGCCGGCATTGCAGCTGTTTGGGGCCCTGTGATGAAAATCACAACATGCACAGTACACAATATTTGTAATCCGGAGCCAGAGGGCTCAGTTCGTAAAGGAAAAGGAACAGCAAGACAATCAGATGACACACTCAGATTAAGCTGTTGTTGCAGGGAACTACCCTAGTATTTACATAGAAACATAGAAACATAGACTTTGACAGCAGATAAGGACCACTTGGCCCACCCAGTCTGCCCGTTTCCCTTTCTATTGGATAAGCTACAGATTCTAGTGAACCAACAGCCTACTTCCTGCAACCCCTCACTACAATTGCCTTATGTCTGTCCCATGCATGTTTGAATTCCCCCACTGTTTTAGACCCAACAACCTCCCCAGGAAGGCGGTTCCATGCATCCACCACTCTCTCTGTGAAAAAAATTTCTCACATTACTCCTGAGCCGTCCCCCTCTATCTTTAAATTGCCCCCTTGTTCTTACACATCTCTTTTTCTGAAAGATGCTACCCTCCTGGACTTTGTTGATTCCCTTGAGGTACTTAAAAGTTTCTATCATGTCCCCGTCCCTCCTTTCATCAAGGGTATACATATTGAGCTCTCTCAGTCTCTCTTCATATGGTTTCTGATGCAGACCCTGCACCATTTTAGTTGCCCTCCTCTGGACTGCTTCCATCCTGTCTATGTCCTTGCATAGATGGGGTCTCCAAACTACACACAGTATTCCAGATGGGGTCTCACCAGCTGTCTGTATAGAGGGATAACAACTTCCCTTTTTCTACTTGTGATGCCCGTCCTATGCATCCCAGTATCCCCTAGCTCTCCTTACTGACTTCTCACATTGCTTACCCACATTTAGGTCATCTGATATGACTACCCCCAAGTCCCTTTCCATTTTTGTTGTTGTTAGTACCTCCCCTGCTATTGTGTACTCTTCTCCTGGGTTTTTGTTTCCCAGGTGCATTACTTTGCACTTCTTTGCATTGAATCTAAGTTGCCATATGTCTGACCATTCCTCCAACCTTGCCAAGTCCCTTCTCATCCTTTCTACCCCCCATTGTGTATCAACTCTGTTACAGATCTTTGTGTCATCTGCAACGAGGCATACCTTTCCCTTCAGACCCTCTGCAATGTCACCTATAAAGATGTTAAAGAGGATTGGACCCAGTACTGAGCCCTGAGGTACTCCACTAGTAACCCCCCTTTCTTCAGAATGAGTTCCATTCACTATTACCTTCTGTGTCCTGTTGTGCAGCCAGTCTGCTACCCACGCTACCACCCTGGAACCCACTCCCAGGCTGGCTAACTTGATTATTAGTCTTTTGTGCGGGACTGTGTCAAATGCCTTGCTAAAGTCTAGGTAGGCCATATCCACAGCCCCTCCCTGGTCTATTACTTTGGTCACCCAGTCAAAGAAATCAATTAGATTTATCTGACATGACCTTCCCACTGTAAATCCATGCTGTTTTGGGACATGTGCCCCGCTGGCCTCTAGGTACTCAACAGTTCTTTCTTTCAGAAGTGATTCCATCATTTTCCCTACCACTGAGGTCAAACTTACAGGTCTGTAGTTTCCTGCTTCTGCCTTGCTCCCACTTTTGTGAAGAGCAATCACATCTGCCCTCCTCCAGTCCTCAGGCACCTCCCCATCCTCCCATGATTTGTTAAAAAGTGTGGTCAGTGGTGTCACTAGGTCCTCCCTTAGTTCTTTTTAGGATTCTAAATTGAATCCCATCAGGCCCCATTGCTTTGTCCACCTTGAGTTTTAGGAGTTCTTTCAGGACTCTTTCTTCTGTATATGGCCTGGTGTCAACCCCCCTACCCAGAGTGCTTCTATAGTCTGGTTTAGATAACTCCTCCTCATCTTCTTTTGTGAATACTGAGCAAAAGTATTCATTCAGTATCTCTGCCTTTTTACTGTCTCCCTCTGCCCACCTCCCCTCTCCTTTATTAATCTTCACTATTCCTCCCTTAACCTTTCTATGCTCCTAATGTACCTATAGAAGGTTTTATCCCCCTTCTTAACTGAGTTGGCTATTTTCCCTCAGTTTGGGCCTTTGCTATTCTGACTGCCTTCCCCACTTCTTTCTGCTTTATTTGATACAGTTCCCTGTCATGCTCCTTCTGTGATTCCTTATACTTTTTGAATGTAGCCTTTTTCTCCTTAACCTTCCCTGCCACCTCTTTTGAGAACCATAGTGGTTTTTTACTCTGCTTTGTTTTCTTCATTTGTTTCACACAAAGGCTTGTTGCTTCTATGATAGCAGTTTTGATTTTTCTCCATTGTTCTTCCACCCCTCCTTTTGGCCATTTGCTAGTGCATTCCTCAGGTATTCACCCATTTTGCCAAAGTCGGCCCTTCTAAAGTCCAGTATCCTTGTTTTGTATGGCTTGTCTCCATGGTTGTGCTTATTGTAACCCTAGATGGCGCTATCCCAGGGCTACTACCCTGCCTGATTTGCCACTAACAGGTTGAGGGCCTGGATCCAATGGTTGCCTCCACCCAGAGGTCAGGGTTGCAATAGTTAAACTTACTTGGTCACAGCCTCTGGGACACTGCAACCCCTTTCTTCCACTAGTGGCCCACACAATATATCAGAATTACCTTCACAGTATACACTTACCCCAGGGCTGGTTCAGGCACTGAGACCTCCTGTAAAATGAGATACAGTGCAACAATCACAGTACAATACTTTAACATAGACAAATACCTCAGGGCAGTATAACTTTGCTGAAACAAGCAGCTCTGATTTATTTAGGGAATATAACAAGGACAGGGGAAATCAGGTTAATTAGCTTATCACTCTACTCATCTACCATGGCTCTGTGCATAGGCCTATCCCTATCAGTTACTGTCCCTGGGTACCCAAGCCCTGAGTAGCTAGTCCAAACCGTGGCAGCTGGTAGGGCCCTTTCACAGAGAAAAGGAAAATTAAACAGTCAGCAGTGCAGTAATTCCATTTTGGATTTAATGTGGCAATTCAACAGGAGGCGACCCTGAATTAGTACTCACGACCTCCAAACAAGATAGGGTCCTTCAATGTCAGCAGGGCTACTCTTGAGCTCAAGAGACTCCTCACACATTTATATGGTAAACAGTCACAGGCAAAGTCACTTAATGGCAGCAGGATTCACTTGAGGTACACAAACCTCTTCACACATCCATATAAAAGAAAGCACTATACCAGGCAGGCTGCATCTGTATCATCAGTAATTACTGCACAATACCGGGAGAACACACAGCAGATTCAGTTCCTGACAGACCGAGTGCAATTTTCAGCAATTCTTCCAGTCTTCTACAGGGTGAGCCTGGTTTCTACTCTTCAGAGATCTTTGATTCTTTCAGGGACGAGTTCAGTCCTAACAAGCTGTTACACAAGTTGCAGACTGGAACTCTGGGTCTTACACACGTTTTTGACTAAACTGCACACTGAAAAGCACAGGGTTCCTTCCTTCTTCACTGCCAAAGCTCAACTGAAACTCCAACCGACAAAACCGGGCACTTCCTTTGAGTTCCTCCCAGTTCTTGACTGGATTGGCTGTCACTCACAATAGACTGCTGCTGTTGGTCCAAAAGGCACTCAAGTATAAACTACATCTCCCAGAGTCACTGCCCATACAATCCTCTTGTGGCTGGCTCAGATTATGAGTCAAGTTCTGATTCGTCAAGGCACCATTTTAGAGCTAGCTTACCCACACTGATTGGTCCAGTTCAGCAGTTCAAAACCAGAATGGGGAACTAGGCAGACACTGTTCTGACTGCAAAAGAAATCAGGTTAGACAAACTGTAATTTCATTATTACTCTAAATGATTTCTGGCAAACAGTTACATCTTTCAGATAGGTTCCTTTGCACTCCTAGTGACTGCAAAAATGGAGTGAATTAGCAGCTTGAGTGGTACTCAATCAAAGAAACACACAGTCCCCCATACAAACTAATTATGTCTGCAAGCAGACAGCTCTTAAAGAGACAGTACCAGAGGTTCTAAAAACACTCACTGATAAATGGCTTAAATGCCAAACACCATTCAGGCTTGGAGCATTCAAGCAAGCTCCTGGAAGTCTTTTGGGAACCCCCATTTGTAGGGGGGGTTACAGTCGCATGTTCCCAGATGTCTACTGACTTCTAAATTTGTAATCCTCTCTCCATTTGAGAGTACCAGGTCTAGTATTATTCCCTCCTGAGTGGGTTTCAACACTAGCTGTCTAAGGCCTGCCCCTGCAGGAGCATTGAGAATGACCCTGCTCTTGGATGTGGCTGCAGTACATGTCATCCAGTTAACATCTGGCATATTCAGGTCCCCATCAACAGTATCTCCCTTTTCAGCCATTTGAGAATGTCCTCCATCATTTTCTTGTCCATTTCCTCCCCTTGAGATGGGGTCTGTATACAACCCTGTGCAGTTGTGATGCCATTCCCTGTCTCAAGGTGACCCAGAGTGCCTCTTGTCCTCCCCTGTACTTTTTAGTTCTGTAGCTTTGATCCCTTCCCTTATGTATAGAGCTACTCCACCTCCTCTTTACCCTCCTGTCCCTTCTGTAGCACTATGTACCCTGGTATGTTGACATCCCAGTCATGGTTCTCCGTGTACCATGTTTCTGTGACTGCCACAATATCCAATTGTTCATCTTCCATCAAAGCTACTAGCTCCAAGCTTGTTTCCCAGACTACGGGCATTGGTACTCATTGTCCTCCATTTAATGTTGGCTTTATCCTTTTCCCCATCCCTGCTCTTTTTGCCTTGTCTGTTTTCCATTTACCCTGTCCTGCCCTCTGTTGACACTGTACCTCAGTGTTTACCTTACTACCTGTCATGTTTTTGTGGGAGGCTTGACATTTTCTGCCTCTTATTAGCACCTCCCCATGGCTAGTTTAAAAGCTTGCCAAGGGAGCATGTAAACCTGTCACTTAGGAGCTTGGTTCCTTCGCGGACAGATGCAGACCATCGTGCCAGTATAGACCTTCATCTCTCCAGGTGTACCCATTTACTTACGATACCCAAGACTGGACACAAGCTGGACGAAAATCGAGACTGCAGGTGGTTGATTTGGAATGCCAGAAGAAGCAGGCACCGCACGAGTCGCCGAGGCGTTGTTCCTGTTCAAACGTGGAGCAGGGAGCAGATCACGAGGCAGGTCTCTCATCAATGGCTTTTCTGTGCAGCGGGTAGTCTGACTGGGCCAGTGTGATAAGGCCCAGACTGCATGGAGACAAATTCGGATGCAGTCTGTTTTGGGCTGGATACAGCTTCCAGCAAGCAGAACACCGCTCATACAGTGGGGAACTAACTCATGACCCACCAACAGCTCACAGCACATTTACATGTAAGGGAATTCTACTGTACCAGGCAAAGCACTCCCCGGTCACAATCGCAAAGTCTCTGCACACACCAGGAGCTTAGGGGTAGCTGAAACTCCTGACAGGCTGATCACATTCTGCAAAATCTTTGGTCTTCTTCAGGTTGAGCCTGGCCCACTTCAGTAGTTTACTTTAGTCACACAACTAGATTCAGTCCAAAAACAATTCTCTTTTCCCTCTCAGGACAGCAGAAAGACATGCAGGCCAAAACGTAGGCCTTTCCACAGAGACTGTCTCAAGCATCTTGCTTCTTCAGCTCTCAACTTAGATCTAACTGAAAAGTGCAAGCAGTCTGGGATTTCCCCAAGATCCAAAAGGTTTTGGTGGCTGATCTGTCTGTCAGTCAAAAGAGCTCCCCCTTCAGTTGCAAAAAGGTGCCAAAAGCCCCAAACTACAATTCCTACAGATTTTGACTCCAGACAGCTCCTGTAGTCCGGCTCCATTTTAGGTCCCACCAGACTGATTGGTCCAATTCGGCAGTTCTGGGCCAAAATGATGAGGATAAAACAAAACAGTCCTTTCTGCAAAGAAGGCAGGCTAGACAAACTACATTATCATTAACACTCTAAATGGTTTTCAGCAAATAGTTACATCTTTCAACAGAGCTCCCTCTCAGATTACTTATAACTGCAATCCAGGCAGCTCTTAAAGAGACAGTACGTAGAGGCTATACAGGCACTCTAGCAATACATTTAAACTGCTAAAACGCAGGACACCAGCCAGGCAGTGAGCATTTAGGCAAGCTCAAGGAAGACTTTTCAGGAACCCCCATTTGTAGGGGGGTTACACTCTTCCCTGCCTGGAGAAAACTTGGTGTCTGCGTCAAGTCTGTACCATCCTGCATCAGTTAACGTAAACTTACTACTTTACTATACATTATCACTACACCTCATAATACTATACCCATTCTGACAATACATCAGGTATATTTCCCATGGGTAATTTACACTTTACTATACAGAATCATGTAATAACTTCTTGTACATTAAACAATGTCAGAGGGGGCCCTTCCCTATCAGTTAACTTGGGACTAGATGGGGCAGGGGCACCATACCTAGAAGGCAGAACAATTAACCTGGAATTGGTACTTAGGCTCAGTTTGGGCAGTGAGCTCTGAGAAACATAAACCACTTTGTGGACCACATTGAGAGACAAATCCACTGGCCTCCCGGGAGAATCATAACTGAAGCAGACTACTGACTTGACAGCTTGTCCAGTCCTTCTGGGGGGGGAAACAACCACAGTCTCTGTACTCTCAACACTAGTCCTGGAACTTTCATCACTTGTGAGGGGTGCCTCTACCTGGGTAGGAATGTCCAAACTTGGAGCACTCTCAGCCCCTTGCTCTGTACTCTCTGTTTCTACAACACTTGTCTTATTTTGAAGACACTCTGGCACTGAAGGGGGGTTGTTAGCACTCTCATATTGTTCCTCAAGTTCTGGCATGTCATCAGAAAGACTCATACCATCAGCCTCTCCTTCAGGCAAGTCATACAGTTCCACAATACACAAAGACTTAGCATCCTCAGACGTGATACTTTGCACTTCACTTTCAGGGAGCATTGGCTCCAAGGATGATGTTGGGGGGTTAGGCAGTCCAGAAGGCCCAGCTTCATCCCTATAATTCAACATAGGGTTTCCATGAAACAACTGACTCACTTCATATGAGGGGTAATAGGCATTAGCACACTCACTGTCATCCGAGTTAGACTGGCAGTCACTATCATTCAGGGCCTGCTGCGAGGAAGTCTTATATCAGCAACCATGGGGGCAGGCTAACTCTGTTTCTTTCTTGCAGCAGCATGAGTCACTGGTCCAGGGGAATCAATCTCGGTGGGTTCAGCCTCAATTATAACTTGACCAATAGGTAGCAAGTGGTTACGGTGCATGGCCTTGACAGCTTTGGAGTTATTCTCTGGGCGCACTTTGTACGCTGGCAAATCATCCAACTTTCCAACTACAACATGGGGAAGATGGTGCCAGCGATCAGCAATTTTGTGTTTACCATGCAATCCTAAATTTCGCAACAACACACGGTCTCCAGGCCTAAGCTCTTGAGCCTTTACTTTTCTATCATGTCTCCCTTTGTTGGCTAGATTTCTTTTGGCAGACATTGTCTGGGCCAGTTGATAGGCATGGTTCAATTGAGCTTTCAGTTTTTGTACATATTGCAGGTAATCTTCGGCTCGGACCCCATCAGAAGAAAGCCCAAAACAGACATCAACAGGCAACCGGGCCTCTGTCCCGAACATGAGGCGGTAGGGAGAGAACCCGGTAGCATTCTTCATGCAATTGTATCGTGTACCAAGGTGCTAATCTGCTGGCTCCATTTATGCCTATTTTTGAGTGGAGGTGACCTAGATCTAGCAGGGTGCATGTTAAAGTGTTTTGGTTGAGATCCCCTGCAAGTGATAAGGTGGTTCTTGACTTTTCACCCCCATAGAGAGAGAGAGCATTTCTTTGATTAGCTGACTCTCAAAGTCCCGGCCCTGATCAGAGTGGTCGGCTGGGGCACCATAATAGACGAAGGAAATTTTCCACTAGCACCTTAGCCACAGTAGATGCTTTTTGTTCTTTGGTGGGAAAAGCTTGTGCATACCATGTGAAATGGTCCGTAACCACTAACACATTGCCGATGTTTCACTGATCAGGCTCTAAACTCAAGAAGTCTATGCAGACTAGTTCCATTGGGGTGCTGGTAATAATGTTGACAAGGGGGGCAGCCCTCTGAGGCAGGGCTTTTCTCTGCAGACAGTGACTAGAAGTCCTTACATGGTGCTCAACATCGATCCCCATCTTAGGCCAGTAGAATCGAGATCGTACTAGGTCAAGGGTCCAGTTGATACTGAGGTGGCCCATATGATTGTGGAGGGACCTCATTACCAAATCTTTGAAGGATGTGGGCAGGAACAATTGTTGCTTGTCTATTTGGCCACTCCAATCTACTGTCTCTTTCTACAGCAACTGATTAAGCAGCTTCAACCTGGGGCCTTCTTTAAACAATAAAGCGGTTCACAGATCAGAGGAACGCAACTTGGACACATCTTTTCCTGCATGAAGGGTGTCAAGTGTTGGCTGAATCATAGGATCTTGGGATTGAGCCCATTGAATGCTGTCATTGTCAAACTGAGGTAGTGCACTAATATCTAGAGCAGAGAAGCAGCAATACGCAGCCGGTATGCAGGTGTCAGAGGGGCCCAAGCAGTCTACTAAGCAGTCCGCTGTGTCCGTAGACATCTGTTCATTTCTATCAAACTTTTGGCACAATGCTTGGATGTCAGGTTCAGACAGCCTGACCCAGTCGCTCTTGGAAATGGGCCTCCGGGATAGGGCATCAGCATCAGTAAGATTCAGGCCTGGTCAGTATTCGACAGCATAATCATATGTTGACACTGCAGAAAGCCACCGGTGCCCCACGGCGTCCAACTTAGCTGAAGTCTGTACATAGGTCAATGGGTTATTGTCAGTCCTCACCAATATTTTTGCCCCATAGAGCGTAATCATTGAAACTGGTGCGACAATGGCCCATTTTAATGCAAGGAACTCCAAGTTGTGCACAGAAGTAGTTTCACTCTGACGAGGGTCAAGCTCCCTACTGGTGAATGACACTGGTCTCAAACCATCCTCATGGTCTTGATACAGTACAGCTCCTAGATCCTGCAGACTGGCGTCAGTATGCAGCACATAAGGTTTGGTAGGATCAGAATAAGCGAGGATGGGGCTGTGGGTGAGCTGGTATATGACTTCATGGAAAGCTGATTCACAGTCAGGTGTCCAACGGGTCACAAAAAGTTCACCAGGGTGGAAATATGCTTTGTCTGGTTCTTTGACAGACCCTTTTTTGTATTTCCGATTGGTAGGAGGGTAACCCTGGGTAAGATTCAAGAGTGGCCAAATCACTTTGGAATAGTCCATTACGAACCAGCGGTAGTAGCCACAGAATCCCAGGAAATGTTGTAGTTCTTTCAAATTGTGGGGCTGGAGCCAAGTAGTCATGGCTTCAATGTTACTAGGATCAGTCTCTATCCCCTCTGTAGACACTGTATGCCCCACATACTTCAATCAATCAATCAATCAGTCAAACTCTTTATTTATCTAGGCAAAACATTGTTGAGCATAGCTCATTTGCAAGATGGACCTGGTTAGGTTTATCTGTAACAAACTTATATGTGCAACCAGACAATGGAATACAAAAAGTTTAAGGATTACAGAAACATACAACAATCATAGATAATCGTACAGAGACATTCTTTGCAAGTGCGATATCAATACATTGAACAAGATCTAAAATTGTCCAACTAGGCAAGGTTATTCAATATGTAATTGCGAGATGGGCATGTGTGGAACACGGTGGATATAACAGAACAGAGTGGTGTGACTGAGTACAGAAGTATACTTGAAAACAGGTCCATAGGAGTCAACAGAGCATACAAGAACTAGTGTTCAGGCAATATTGTAAGGGATGGCATATGTATATATTCAATCTGGAAACAGTAATGAGGGAGAGGAAAAGGGAAAAGCATGGAGGTGAGAGGAGGGGCAACACTGGAGGGACCTAATGAGAATGGGAAGAGAAATAATAGCAGATAAGCAGAACTGGGGAATGTGAGGGGATGAGGAAATGGCTAGTGGTGCAGAGAAGAGAGTGGAGGGGAGTGGGCACAGAAATAGTCTCAACCGGGGATACAAGCAGTTACTATCCTGATGATGGGAGACAGAGGCTAGGTGGGAGGAGGGGAGAGAGTGTGGAATGAGGGGATGGAGAGACTAGGTCTTGGAAAGTCAGTGGATGGTATCAGTGTTTTATTTTGATAACGTACTGTGCATGACAGGATGAGGTTCTACGAGAGACACAGACCCAGAGTGAGAGTGGGAGAAACAATTGCAGATTTCTTTGAATGATCGGGAGTATAGGTTCTTGAAGGCAGAGAAGCAGACAGGGGTGCACAGTTTAAGAGTTTTCTGTATTTTGTTCCAAAGTGTGGGCAGCACATAGTTTATGGCAGCTCTGCCAAAGTGAGATTTGGTCATAGGAACTTTGAGTGAGAGGAAGGATGAGCTTCATAGTGAATAGTTACCTATTGTGTTTAAAGAAAGGCAGTAGGTGATGTAATGAGGTAATTTTATTTGAGATAGCTCTGAAGGTCCAAAGTGCGGTGTTTCTCTCTCTTCTGAATTTAAGGGAAGTCCAACCTACAGCCAAGTACAGAGAACAGTGGTGCATGCCATGTGGGAGACCTGTAATGAACCTCAGGGCTCTGTGGTAGAGTGTGTCCAGTTTTGACAAACAATAGGTAGGGCAATGGCTATAGATGAAATCCGCATAATCTATTAATGAAAGAAATGTGGATTGGACCAGCTGTAGCTTGGCATCTCTAGTAAAATTGGTTGATTCTAAAAAGATTCTCAGCCTCTGCCTTAGTCATTTTAGCAGATCGTCAATGTGTTCCAGTGAAGGAGAGTCTATGGTCTATACACTCCCAGGTACTTGAATTTTGGGACATAATCCAGTTTTCACCTAGTAAAGTGGTGATCTGAGGTACTGGGCCAGCAACTGCAGAGTTGGATAAAGGGTAGATGGCTAGAAGAGCATGGCATTTGTTTTTTTGGCATTAAGGAAGAACTTTTTATGAATAAGTTGGTTCTGGAGAAGATTGAATTCGGATTGTAAATCTTCATAGGCTGCTACTGGTGTTGGTCGACTTAGGTATAAGACAGTATCATCTGCGAGCAGATGAATACTAGCCTTGTTTATGCAGGAGTCAATGTTATTGATGTATATTGCGAATAGTAGTGGACCTAGGATAGATCCCTGGGGCACACCATGCTGGACAGGTTTTTGAGAGGTGACAATTTGCCTTCGGCTTTAACTTGCTGAAGGCGTCCTGTGAGATAGTCAGTGGACCAGCACAACAATGAAGAGTCCATGCCTATGGACTGCAAGGAGAGGAGAAGCAGGCTGTGGTCCACGGTGTCGAAAGCCTTGCTCAGATCCAAAAATACAGCACAGACATAATTCTTAAGGTCTAGCTTCCTCTGTCCAATCATTGGTCACTTTGGTGAGGGCTGTGATGGTACTATGGTTAGTCATGAAACTGGACTGCATTGGGTTTAGTAGATTTAATGTTTCGAGATGGGACCTCAGCTGTGCATTCACTATTTTCTCCAATAGTTTTGATAAAACAGGAAGGATGGAGACTGGCCTGTAATTGTTAAGGTCACAGGGGTTCCCTGATTTTAAAAGGGGGATGACATGTGCAGTCTTCCATGAGGGTGGCAGAATACCCTGAGACAATGATTGGTTAAATAGGTGGGTAATAAGCATGGCTAGTATGTGATAGGCAATCTTTTATAAAGAAAGGATCTAAGGAATCAGCATCATCAGTTTTCCTGGTGTCTATTTGAAAAAGGAGATCTTCCACCTCTTTTAATGATGCAGGTTGAAATTTAAATACCGAGTCAGTGATATGGGGATTGAGATGGGAGGTGGTGATCTGGGTGCAGCCGGGTACATGGGAGAATTGTCAAAGGCTGGCCTCGCAGTAGAAAATGGTTATGAATGAGTCTAAGAATTCCAGCCTGTCTGTGAATGTGGGAATTCCCAAAGTAGATCTTGGTCGGGAGGGATTGCCTGAATGCGTGACTGGACAGGTCCTTAATAGTTTTCCAGAATTTAGTTGGGTTCCTGGTAGCAGAATCGAACTCAAGAAGAAAACAAGTCTTGGAGTCTCTGATCAATTTCGTACAGACATTTCATAGTCTCCTGAAATGGTTCCAATCCGTGAGGGTATTGTATCCGCGGGCTTTTTTCCAGAGCTTATCTCTTTTGAGCAACATAGCCTTGAGTTCAGGGGAGAACCATCTACAGTCTTTATTCCTTATGCAGGTTTTTATCAGGGGAGCATATTTGTTGAGAGCTCCTGACAAGATGTCATAAAAGATACCGTATGCTGAAATGACAGTTTCAGCCAGGTAGAAATCCTGCCAATGCAGGGAGTATTTAAGCTTGTTTAGGTAAGTAAACAAGTCAAAGTTACGCCTTGATCTCTTTACTGAGAACTTTGATGTGAAGTGCGGTTTGCTGGGAGCTCTCACACAAGCGATGAAACAATGGTCGCTGACATCAGAAAATAAGGTGCCAGCGTGCATAAAAAGATGGGGTTTGCTCACCAAGATGACATCCAGAAGGGTACTGTTGCTAGGGTTCCTTTTATTGTGGCACGTTGGTTCAGTAATAAGTTGAGAAAAACCATGGCCGTCGCAGAAGGTTGCGAGTGGGACTGAGGCATTAGACAGCCAATCAAGATTAAAATCCCCTAGAATGATTACTTCACAGAGGTTTGGAAAAACTGGCACTTGTCGATGGACAGCTTGAGGTCAAAATCTTCCAGTTGGTCTAGTACTTTAAACAGTTGATCAGTTGACTCTCATGCTCCTCTAGGGAGCTCCTGAACACAATGACATTGTCCAAGTACACCAGGCATTCCAGCAAATTCATGTCTCCCACTGCTTGTTCCATCAGTTGCTGGAAGGTGGCTGGGGTGCCTGATATCCCCTGTGGCATTCTCAGGAATTCATAGAACCCCAAAGGACAGATGAAGTCTGTCTTCTCACGGTCCTTCGGAGCCATCGGAATCTGGTAATGTCACTGCGAAGATCCAACAGCAAGAACCATTTGCTCCCATTCAAACAATCCAGAGCATCTTGTGTATAGGGCATGGTGTATTGATCAGGGATGGTCCGCCAATTCAGAGTTCGATAATCAACACATATTCTCACAGATCCATTCTTCTTGTGCACAACCACAATGGGAGAAGCATATGGGCTCCTGGATTCTTGTATCATGCCAGCCACGAGCATTTCCTGCAAGTGTCTTCTCACATCATCTATGTCTGCAGGGGCTAGGCATCGAGACCTCTCTCAAAATGGCCGTTCATCATGTAGGGGTATGTGATGCTCCACACCCTGGACACATCCCACATCCCACATCCCATTCCTTCAACGAAAACACTTGATCTCTCTGGGCAAGTTTCTGGCTAATTCTAGTCTTCCTTTCAGCTGGCAACGGGGAGTCACCAAAATCAAACAAGTCGGGAGTCACTCTGTCTGTCTTGCCAGGGTGCTTGTTGCTGGGCAACACTGCGAGTCTGCACGGTCTGCCGTAGCTAGGGTGCATCCTCTGTTCACCCGGATCTCCTGATCTGACACATTATGAATCTGGACCATTACTCATCGTGCATAGGCATGAGCACGAGCTGGCAAGATGCTGGGCTCAACCAATAATCCTTCCAGCAATTTTCCATAGCCTGGCACATCCAACATCAGTATTTTGTTCTTGACATCTTTGCAGAGGCGGACCTCCTCTTGAGTGGTACACTGGGCATTAGGGGCCAGTACTATTGAATCGGGATCCTTCTTCCACACGACCCCTACCGGTTCATCCTGGTCCACTCCTTTGGGGTTCTGTTGCAAATCATAGGCCCTCTTGATCAGAATGGGAATTCTTAGGACCCTCCCAGTCCAGCGCCCTTGTTTCTCACAACAGAGTTGTGCCAGTCTCCCAAACATATGGGTGTTAGTCCCAATTAACAGGGAACCTCGTCCTTACAGTCCAGTAGGGGGACACACTAAGGCCAGTGTCTTGACTGCTCCTCTACACCAGTTACAGCTGCAGGAAATGACAACCAGAGGTGAACATATCCTAGTAGGGATAAGACTTCGCTCAGCCCCCACACATGTAGGCCTTCCAGGGATTGTAGGCGGCTTGACATAAGTGTTTTGTCATACCAATCCTAGAAATACAATGGCCACTAGGAGCCCACTGTCCAGCACAGCCCAAGTACAAATACCATTCAGCCACGGTAGTCTCCGCTTGGAGCCCACTATTCTTGGGACCAGTCTGGAGGGACAGCACAGGGCCTGAATGGACAATTTTGCCACAAAGGGGTTTGAGTTAGGATGTCCAAAGCATTCACTGTGGTCATTACGTGCACCCCTTGACCACTGATTTGTTTTCCGAAGCTCTTCTTGAAGCTAGTTCACTACTTTCTCTAAGTCTTTCTGAGTCCGGCATTCCCTCTTCATATGGTCATCCTTTCCACATTTGTAACAAATGATAGACTCCTGGGTCATCCTTGGAGGGAACATTGCATGAGGAACTGAAGTAGTAGCAAGGGATTGGGGTCCAATATCTGCTTGCAGCAGTGAGAGGGGTGCAACATGTCTCAATAGTTCCTTTAGGGTGGCAGTCAATTGTTTGATTTCAGCCAGGGAGCTACCCTTCATAGAGGATGCCTGGGGGTGCACCCCCACCCCCAAGGCAGTCACGTCCTGAGAGGAACCAGAATCTTGTTCCATGGGGGGGAGCCCTTGTAGAGGTTCCCGCCTTCAACTCTCGGACTTCCTTTAATAGCTCGACTTTTAAAAACTGGGCCCAGGGTGGGAAGTCCTTTGCATTCTCAGAGTGCTTGTTAGGTGCCGACTTTTGCCCCTGAACCTCACTTGGCTGATCACTCTTTGTCACTTGCGAAGTAGCAGCAGATGTTGGTGAATTTCTCCCCTGGGGTCGCCTTTGCTCAACCCCCCAAATTTCTTTCATTACCTCGTTATAAGAGGGGGGAAATTCCAGTCAGTTGGTGAGGCGCAACTGAAGTAGTAACAATTCTGAAAATGGAGCAAACTTAAGGATCCGGTCCAGCCTAGTTCGATCTAATCCAATTGATGGCAAACTACCCTTTCTGAGGCACTCTTGTAGCAGCTTTTCAAGCCAAGGTACATACACAGACAATGGCTCCCCTGAGTACTCCGGGGCGTTTCTTACTCTCCACCACAGGTCCTCATCTGAATCTGGGCTCCCATACATTCTCCAATACCAAGATAGTCCTGTGCAGTTGCTTTGGGGTTATTGGCCCACTTGGCATGGATGGTAGCCAGGGCAGGACCTTGGAAGCTCTCACTCAACCTTTTCATTTTCTGTTTCTGAGCATTGCCATTCAAGAACTAGAGGCACAACATAGTCTATCCAGGTCTCCCAGTCATCTCCCCTGGAAGTGGGGAAGATGCCGAAGATTCTCAACCTTCAGTAGGAGTCATGACTAATGGCAGGTACAGATATAGGGTCAACAGTGGCATAGACACAGAAGGTGGAGGCAGTAACAGGTGCTGGAATGGGAGGGGTGTTGGAGGAACACCCCAGGTGGCAGGAATAGTTTCTTAAAGTCCTCTATGGTTTCCCTTCCTCCAGCAACAACCAGCAAATTGTCCTCAAAAGTCTCAGATAATAGGGGTGGCTCATCCTTCCCGGGGTCTTTATTGTCTCTAGTTATCACTGTCCAGGTGGCTGGGGCCCCTTCTGGGGCAATAGTCCATGGCACTTTGGAACTGTCCACTGGGTCACTAAACTCTACTAATGCCATGAAAGTTTGGGCTCTCAAATCAGACAGTCACCCCGCCACCACAGCGTCTGTTAAACATTCAACTTTGGAAAGTACTCCTTCTACAGCGTCTTTACCAATGTTCAGGGGAATATCCAGTACAAGCAGGGCATTGTGAGGGTCAATCTTCTGCCCTGTATACCACCCCACCAACTGGTGCACAGCCACTTCTGTTGGGGTAGCCATTTATGTTTGACAATAATTAGTAATTTCGGCCACTAGAAGACACAAAATCCCAGCAGTGAGCCACCAAGATGTAACCCCAAGGTGGCGCTATCCCAGGGGCTACTACCCCTGCCTGCTTGGCTAGTAGCAGGTTAAGGGGCCCGAGTTCTGAAACAGGCGCCTCCACCTGGAGGTCAGGGTTGGTAGTGGTCAAGCTAACCTGGGCACAGCCCTCCGGGACACTGTTACCCTCCTCTTTCCCCTCTGGTGGCCTGAACACTGTACAATAATCACTTTCATAATACCCCTGGGACACCACACAAGTACCCACACTGTTTGCACTTATCACCAGGGCTGGTTCCTCTGGCTCGACCCTGGGGACCCCCAGTAAAACAAGGTTATGCACAGCAAATAGCAACAGTACAGTACTTTGAGCACAAACTGGAACCACGGTCAGATTACATGCAGAAAAAGTTAGATCTGATTTATTCAGGAAACTTGAACAAGGGAGGGGTGAAATCAGGTTCATTAGCTTAAAGGTTATATCACTCAAGCAGTTATGCATGCACTTTGAGTCCCCCCGCACAGTCACACCTCTAGGTACCCGGGTGGAGAACAGATGGGCTAGCCAGGACTGTTGCCCAGGGTTGGCTGGCATCGCAGATGGTTGGGACCCTGTGATGGAAAACACAACATGCACAGTACACACTATTTGTAATCTGGAGCCAGAGGGGCTCAGTTCGTAAAGGAAAAGGAACAACAAGACAATCAGATGACACACTCAATGACACACTCAGATTAAGCTGTTATTGCAGGAAACTACCCTGCTGTTTACTCACGATACCCAAGACTGGACAAAAATCAAGACTGCAGGTGGTTGATCTGGAATGCCAGGAGAAGCAGGGCCCACACGAGTCACCAAGGCGTCATTCCTGTTCAAGCGTGGAGCAGGGGGCTGATCCCCAGGCAGGTCTCTTGTCGATGGCTTCTCTGTGCAGTGGGTAGTCTGGCTGGGCCAGTCTGGTAAGGCTCAGACCGCATGGAGACAAATTCAGATGCAGTCCGTTTTGGGCTGGAAACAGCTTTCCAGCAAGCAGAACACAGTTCACACAGTGGGGAACTAACTCATGAGCCACCAACAGCTCACAGCACATTTACATGTAAGGGAATTCTACTGTACCAGGCAAAGCACTCCCCGGTCACAATCGCAAAGTCTCTGCACACACCAGCAGCTTAGAGGTAGCTGGAAATCCTGACAGGCTGATCACATTCTGCAAAATCTTTGGTCTTCTTCAGGTTGAGCCTGGCCCACTTCAGTAGCATACTTTAGCCACACAACTCGGATTCAGTCCAAAAACAATTCTCTTTTCCCTCTCAGGGCAGCAGACAGACATGCAGGCCAAAACTTAAGCCTTTCCACAGAAACTGTCTCTACCATCTTGCTTCTTCGGCTCCCAACTTAGATCTAACTGAAAATTACAAGCAGTCTGGGATTTCCCCAAGATCCAAAAGGTTTGGTTGGCTGATCTGTCTGTCAGTCACAACAAGAGCTCCCCCTTCAGTTGCAGAAAGGTGCCAAAAGCCCCAAACTACAATTCCTACAGATTTTGACTCCAGACAGCTCCTGTAGCCTGGCTCCATTTTAGGTCCCACCAGACTGATTGGTCCAATTCAGCAGTTCTGAGCCAAAATGGTGTGGATAAACAAAACAGTCCTTTCTGCAAAGAAGGCAGGTTAGACAAACTACATTATCATTAACACTCTAAATGATTTTCAGCAAATAGTTACATCTTTCCACAGAGCTCCCTCTCAGATTGCTTATAACTGCAATCCAGGCAGCTCTTAAAGAGACAGTACACAGAGGCTATACAAGCACTCTCTGGCAATATATTTAAACTGCTAAAACACAGGACACCAGCCAGGCAGTGAGCATTTAGGTAAGCTCAAGGAAGACTTTTAGGAAAACCCCATTTGTAGGCGTGGGTTACACTTGTGTTTTTCAGGACCAGTTTATTTTTGTATCCCCCCGAGCCAATTATTTTTGTTGGCTTTTACTGCGCTGGTGTTTAAGTGGCAGTTTACACTTGCTGCAGCTTTATTTTATTACATCTTAAAGCCTGGAGCTGTTTTGATGTGCTTCGGAGTTAAGTTTAATCTTTGATGTCCTGCTGTTATTTTAAGAGCGGTACAATTAAATTACTCTGTGGGAGGAATCAGACCACCCGGATCCAGCTTTAATGCCCTTTTCCTGGATTTACCTGGATTTCCAAGCAGGCGACTTATATGGAGGTCTGAAGAAGCTTGAAGAAGTTTGTGGCCTTTTTAGTCCACGATGGCTGACGATTACAGCTACAGGGTCGTGAGTAACAGCAACTAAAATTCTTGCTGGGTTTGTGTCAGGGGTTGCTTGGGGGGTTCCTTTGCAGGCCTGGAGGCTCCTGGACCCTGCTGCCTGGACTCCTGTTGGAGGATTGGGGTCAAGTGGTGAAGGGCATCAATTGCCTTCCAGTCAGTGGACGGCAGGGCGATCTGTGTTGTCAGGGGACTTTGGGGGCTGTGTGGTTCTCCCCTTCCTTCTCTCCCAGCCTGGAAGACTTGGATTCACTCATTGTATCAGCTACTACTGTTCTGTGTCAGTCTGTTTCTCACCTCCTTGCTTGGAGTTTGAAGGATGAAGAAAGTTTGTTTTGTCTGGACTTCAGCTGGACAAATTCTTGGTTTGGGAACTACAAACTATGGTTTGGCAAGTTGCCTGAGGTCCTTCCCCTGTGTTTCTGGGATTAATATTAACACTGATTTTAATTTCTGTTCTGTTTGTGGAGGGAGGTTGTGAGAAAACCTCTCAGACACTGACCTTATTTGGATTTTGGACATATTTCCCATTGACTGGGAGTGAGAGTTCTAGTTTTTTAAACTTTTTTCCAGTCTTACTCAAGGTGGGAGGCTGTGAGAGACCCTCCCAGACATCGACTTTTATTTCTCATGGATTTGGCCTAATTGTGAACTGTGGCCTTATTTTCTCTATTGATTGTGAGTGTCTTATAACTGATTTTATTATTTAGTTAATTATTTTATTATTTTACTTCTTTTAAGTATTGAGGGAGTCATTCCCAGTTATACTTATTGTGGTTGTTTTTATTTATTTTGAGCTACCTGGTTCGGCCTATTTAATGCCGCATATGAAATTGTTGGGGTCTTCAGTATGTGAGGAGGCCTACCCCCCGATGCGTCGCTATTAGGTCCTCTGCCCTTCATGCCCTCTGTCCTCCCCATTACAGCTATCGGCATACCAATGCTGTAGAGCGCTTGGTATTGCTCGTAGGGGAGGGAAGGGGACTGGGGAATGAGAACAGCAGAGGTCGAATAAGCGGGGCCATTGTATTCAGGTAGTGAGACCCAGAAGAATCTCTGGGGTGAAATGGAATCTGGAGCATGGTCCTCCATGCCTAGTTTCCATACCCAAGGGCACCACCAGTATCGGTGGGCAGGTAGCCCGAGCAGCTCCAGAGTCCCATCCTCCCTGAGCAGTGCTATGTAATGCCAGATCTATTAAAAATAAGACTGCAGTTATTGCAGATCTTGTTGGATCTGTGGATCTGGCATGCATTACCAAGACCTGGCTGGATGAGAATGCAGGCCCCATATTAGAGGCCGCTATTCTGACTGTGTACTCGGTGTTGCACCGCCCAATGTTGGACCGCGGGGGGGGGTGTTACGGTCTGTTTCAAGACCGAGCTGGGTCTCACAAGTGTACCAGTTGGAGAGGCTGAGTCATTCGAGTGTACCGTAGTGGCGGGTGTGGGTTGTAGGATCGCCTTCATTTACCGTCCACCAGGTGATGAGAAGCGTTTCCTGCAGGAAGTTGCAGACTTCATGATCAACATGGCGTTTGAGTCACCCAGGCTGATGGTCCTAGGCAACTTCAATGCCTGGGTCGATGACAAATTCACAATTTGGACAACACTTCCTCCAATTGATGACATCTTTGGGCCTCACACAGGTTGTTACTTCTGCCACTCATAAAGGCGGTCACTCCCTTGACTTAGTCTTTCTCCTGGGGATCGATGCCTTTGATTTGGGGGTGTAACCAGTCAGATGGTCCAATCACTACACCATGGGGTTCAATTTTTGTCCCCCCTTCGTAGGCCTACCCTTGTGGAGATGGTCAGGTACTGCCCTTTGCGAGATATAAGCTCGGAGCCTGACGGTGGTGCTTGACCTATCGGAGTTTTCTGGAGTGAGCAGTGACCCAGATGCCTTGGTATTGGCTTATAATAAGGCCATTTCCTTGGCTCTGGATATCATTGCTCCAGTCGATGTTCGTCCTCTCCCTCTTCACCCTCGGTCCACATGGTTTGATGGGACTTTGAGGGAGATGCCGTGACAAAGACGAAGATTAGAACGTTGTTGGTGGAGATCCGCCCTTGATGCCAACCATCATAGATTGATGGAACTTTATCAAGTCTATCATTCCACAATCTCCTGTAAGAAGGCAGAGTTCCTGTCTGGGGAGATTGTGACTGCTCAGAACTGTCCAGCTCAGCTCTTTCCAACTGTAGACAGACTGTGCAACCCAGCCTGCCTGCAGGTTCGAAGAGCCTTTTCACAAGTACAGTAGAGTGGGAAGAGCTTGCTTGCTTCTTTGTTGCTAAAGTGGCCGAAATCAGGGTGGTGCTCCTACCTGCACCTTCTATGGGAAAAACTATGGATCGGCACTTGGTCACTAACCCCAAGTTCTCCTGGAGTTCCTTTGCCCCACTGGAGCTCATTGATGTCATGTGGATTGTCCAGGGTATGCATCCTACATGCTGTAGTTTGGATCCCTGATTAAGGATTGCTGGGTTACCATTAGCCCGGTTCTAGCATGGATAGTCTGGTGCTACTTGGAGATGGGTGAGTATCCTAGCTCTCTGAAAGAGGCGGTAGTGACGTCCCTCCTGAAGAAAGCTTCTTTGGACCCAGACTGCCATGTTTCATAGGTTTCATAGATTTCAGAGCTTTTAAGACATAGTCCATATGCTCGCCTTATTCTTAAAAATATCCCCTTATTCCCTTATTTATTAAGTAGCTATCCAGTTTACTCTTAAAAATTTCCATATTTGCACTATCAACTATTTCTGCTGGTAGTCTATTCCAGATCCTTGGTGCTCTAACTGTTAGCCAGTACTTCCTTTTATTTTAATTAAATATTTCCATTTTTATCTGTAATGTGTTTGCCCTGGTGTTATGGTTGTGAACCATAACATCCAGTGCCAACTGTTCCCTTATTACTTGGTCATTTAGTGCCCTATATATCATACACATGTCCCCTCTCAATCTTCTAAATTCTAATGAGTATAATCCCAATGACACTAGTCTTTGTTCGTAATCCATCCCCTGTACCTTCTTTATTCTCCGGGTGGCTCGTCTCTGTACCCTCTCTATCGATGCTATGTCCCCTACCTTGTATGGTGACCATAACTGTGAACAGTATTCCAAGTGAGGCCATACCAATGCTGTATACAGTGGCAACAGCACACCCCTATCTCTACTCTTTATATGTTTATTAATACAATATTGAACACTACCAGCTTTTTTGATTATTTGATTATAATGAGGTGTAAAGTTTAGTTTATTACCAATCCTTATTCCCAGGTCATTTCCCTCCACGGTCTCTTTAAGATCTCTACCCCCCATTTTATAATTGTGCATTATATTGTTTTTATCCAAATACATCACTCCGCACTTATCCACGTTATACAACGCACCATGACTGTCTGCCCAAATCACTAATTCGCTTAGTGCTGCTTGTAGTAAGTCCGCATCTTTATTTGTGTTTACCACCCTTCCTATTCTGGTGTCATCTGCAAATTTCGAACACCAGATATCCGGGGTGGTTCTCATTGTTCCTATATAGGCATTGAACAGGCATGGACCCAACACGGATCCCTGCGGGACTAGTCACCCTTTGCCAGTTAGAGAGTTCTCCTTTTATACATACTCTCTGTGATCTATCCATCAACCAAGATTTTATCCAACAAACAACCCTGTGCTTGACTCCCATATTTACTAAAGTTTCCAGTATTTTAGCATGAGGTACCTTGTCGAATGCCTTGGCAAAGTCCAGGAATACCACATCCACTGCATCACCCCTGTCCAATGCCTGATTTACTTTACCATAAAATTCCAACAAGTTGGTCTGACATGACCTTCCCTTAACGAATCCATGTTGTGTCCTGTCAACCATCCCTGATCTATTTTGGTACTCTAAGATAAAGTCTTTAATAAATCCCTCCAGCATTTTTCCCAAAATCGAAGTCAGGCTCACAGGCCTATAATTCTTAATTTCTTGTTTTGAACCTTTCTTGTGGATAGGTATCACATTTGCCTGTCTCCAATCATCCGGGACCTCCCCTTCTCTTAATGATTTCTGAAATATTATAGTTACTGGGCCTGCTATCTGTTCAGCCAGATCCTTGAGCACTCTTGGGTGCAACCCATCTGGGCCCTGCACCTTATTTTGGTCCAACCTTTGAAGCCGTAATAAGACTTCCTGCCTATCTACAGTTAAACCCTGCTCATCACTAGGTATTCCACAATTTATCCCCTCTAATGATTCTCCCGTATTAAAGATGGAAGCAAAATAGTTGTTGCTTAATTCAGCCATACCAAAATTATCAGTAACTAGTTTCCCTTCAGTATCCATCATAAGGCCTATCTTTTTTGATTCTCCTTTCTTATTATTAATGTACTGATAAAAGGTTTTGTAGTTGTCTTTTACCCTTGTGGCCAATGTAACTTCAAAATTACTCTTTGCTTCGTTAATACTGTTTTTGGTGGTTTTTAAACATCTTTTGTAATTAGCCCAACTGTCATCATCGCCCTTTACTTTGGCTTTCTTAAAAGCTTTATTTCTTTCCTTTATTTGATGCTTTATTATTCCTGTCATCCGGGGGGAAGATTATTTTTGGCTTGTTTATAATTTTTATTCATAGGTATAAACTTTTGGATCAAACTCAAAATTTTGTTTTAAAAAATGTTCAACATCTTTCCTAGTGATGCCCCCTCAAACTCTGCCTCCCAATTCCAGTTTGACAATTCTCTCTGCAAGCCCTTTTTATCGGCCCTATTATACTTATATATTATAGTAGTTCCCCCATTCTGATTTAGTATCCCAAAGTAATCAAATTTGACCATTAAATGGTCACTAGAGCCCAAGGGTGTCAAAACTTGGCAGTTGTTTATCTTATCCCCCATATTACTTAAGACTAGATCAAGAATGTGCTTATCACGAGTGTTCTCCTCTACATATTGTTCCATACTTGCTAAGTTAAATGTGTTTAGGTAATCATTTTCATTTTTAGTTTTTGTAGCCAGATTAACCCAATCAATACCCGGTAGATTGAAATCACCCATTAGGACCACATTCTTCTCTTCTGATAATTTGTTAACAAAACCTAATATCATAAGGTCCTGCTCAGTTGATATAGACGGATTTCTGTAAACTAGTCCCAGATCAATATATGTATTGTACGATAGAGAGATTGTTACCCAGAGAATCTCTCTATTTTCCCATCTAGATGTATCCTTTTTCTCTGATACTATTTCATCCTTCACATAGATGGCCACTCCCCCTCCCCTATTGAAACATAGAATTTGACGGCAGATAAGGACCGCTTGGCCCACCTAGACTGCCCATTTTCCTACCTAACAGATAAGCTGCAGATCCTAGTTAATCAACAGCTTACTTCCTCTTACCCACCCCTAGGACTGCATTATGCCTGTCCCATGCATTCTTGAAGTCCCCCACTGTTCTTGACTCCACGACCTCCTCAGGGAGGCTGTTCCATGCAACCACAACCCTCTCAGTGAAAAAATACTTTCTCACATTACACCTGAGCCGTCCCCCCTCTATCTTCAAATTGTGCCCCCTTGTTCTTGCACATCTCTTTTTCTGGAAAATGCTACCCTCTTGGACTTTGTTAATTCCCTTGAGGCACTTGAAAGTTTCTATCATGTCCCCTCTCTCCCTTCTTTCCTCAAGAGTATACATATTAAGCTCCTTTAGTCTTTCTTCGTATGTCTTCTGGTTCAGACCCTGCACCATTTTGGTTGCCCTCCTCTGGACAGCCTCTACTCTGTCTATGTCTCTCATGGAGATGGGTCTCCAGAACTGCACACAGTACTCCAGATGGGGTCTCACCAACTGTCTGTACAGAGGGATAACAACTTCCTGTTTTCTACTATTGATGCCTCTTCCTATGCATCCCAGTATCCTCCAGCCTCCTTACTGCCTTCTCACATTGCTTGCCCACCTTTAGGTCATCTGATATAATTACCCCGGGTCCCTTTCTATTTTTACTGTTGTCAGTATCTCACCCCCATTGTGTACGCTTCCCCTGGGTTTTTGTTTCCCATGTGCATTATCTTGCACTTCTTTGCATTAAATCTGAGCTGCATAGAAACATAGGTGTATTTTGTATAACATATTGGTGTTCCTATCTTTATTATATAGGGTATATCCTGGTATATTTTTCCCCCATTCGTCTTCAGGATTCCACCAAGTTTCAGTTACTCCACAAATATGAATATCCATGTCTTGCAAGACTAGCTGGAGTTCCTCGATTTTATTATTTAAGCTTCTTGCATTAACTAAAAGGAAGTTTAATTTGGGTATATTATGCTTATAAGTTTTCTGAGCCTTTTCCCTGATTGCTCCACTTCTTGCCCCTACTATTTTGTCCCTTCCCCCCATCTCTTTTAGTTTAAATGTACCGTACTTTCATCCCTCAATTTTTTTAGTTTATAGGAAAAAATCCTTTTCCCTTGTCTATTTAGGTGTAGACCATCTCTGGCAAACAAGTGATGTTCTTGAAAATCATGCCAATTATCCACGAAAAGCTGAACCTCTCTCTGGCACCAGCGTTTTAACCAACCATTTAACCTTATAATCTCCCTACTAAGTGTAACATTCACTCTAGGTACTGGTAGGAGCCCTGATATAATTAAACTACCATTGTTTGCTTTAATCTTTTGCCCAACCTCCTCAAAAATCTCACTGGATATCCAAAATGTTTCTTTTCCCCACATCATTTACCCCTAAATGCAGAACTGTCGCTGGTCTGATGGTATTTTCCATTAGCCCTGGTAACATTGTTTTCTATGGTGGGGTGCTTTGAAGACTAGGTGGCATGTGCAGCGCCCATCCTGACGACAGGATCAAGAGGCGGCAGGGGAACCAGAGCCCGTCAGCCTGACATCAGTGGTGGGCAAGGTGATGGAGGGCATTGTCAAGGAGAGGCTAGGGGGACTTGATAAGTCAGGGGTGCCTGGACGATAGACAGCATGGATTCATCCTGGGAAATCGTGTCAGACAAACCTGGTGGAGTTCTATGACTGGGTGACAAGTGCCTTGGACCTGGGTAGACCAGTGGATGTCCTCTTTCTAGACTTCAGCAAGGCATTTGACTCTGTTCCTCACATGGGCCTGTTGGATAAACTAGGAGAAATGAGGGTAGGAAACCAGATGATCCGATGGATGAGGCAATTGGCTCCAGGACCGGACCCAGAGGGTCGTAGTTGGTGGATAGTCTCTTCCCAAGGAGGGTCATTAGTGGGGTCCCACAGGGATCAGTCCTGGCCCCTTCTGTTCAACGCCTATGTATCTGACATAAGGACAGGAATCAGGAGGAGATGAGTCTCTTTGCAGATGACTCGAAACTGGAGGCGGTGGTGGATGGGGGAGGAGGGAGGGTGGCCCTGCAGGGACCTGAGGCTCTGGAAAGATGGTCTAGAAAGTGGAAGCTGAGGTTTAATGCAGGGAAATGCAAGGTACTCCACCTGGGGCCAGAAACCCAGGCCAAGTGTACACCCTGGGGAATACTACAAGTCTTAATGGCTGAGAGGGACCTGGGGTGGTGGTGGATGTCAAGATGAACAACTCTGAGACTTGTAGGAGGGCAGCAGCCAAGCCAACAAGATGCTGGGATGCATCGCTGAGGATCACCTCCAGAAGGAGGAGAGTGATACTCCCTCTGTATAACTGCTTGGTGAGGCCGCACCTGGAGTACTAGGCAGTTTTGAAGGCCGCACTTAAAGAGGGACATTAACCTCCTGGAGAGGGTCCAGAGGGAGGGCAACTAAAAATGATTTGGGGCTTGGGGACAGGACCTATGAGGAGAGGCTCAAGAGCTAAATATGTACACTTTGGAAGAGAGAAGGGACCGGGGACATGATAGAGGTCTTCAGGACAGAAGAGGGTAAATAGGGAGGAACAGGAGGGGTGCTTCAAGGAAGGAGGAGGGGGCCACTAGAGGGCATGGGTGGAAGCTGGAGGGGGAAGATTCAGGGAGAAAGGAGGAGGTGCTACTTCACTGAGAGGTGGTAGAGCCATGGAATGCACTACCTAGGGGCTGGTGGAGGCAGAGACAGTGGAGGGTTCAAGGGGTGGGACAGGTACGGGAGGAAGTTCAGGAAGCAAAATCTAATGCAGAAAGAATATCCGAACTGGAAGGGGAAGCCAGAGAAGGCGAGGGATAGCAAGGTCAGCACCCAGGGTTGGGGCTGACCAAACGAGCAGACACGAAAGACCATTAGGCCTATTCTGCTGGCATTTTAGTATGTTAGTATATCCCCTATACCTGCCCCATGTAGGGCACTTACTGTAGTATGTAAATTTCTATTTTTACAAAGTATGGTATCAGTGTATTTTAACATTGAATCTCCTATAAAGAGGACATCCTGGTTATCTAGTAGCTGCCGGGTTGTCTCCTGTTTCATATTTATGGACCCATGCTGTTTTTGGGGAATCACAAAAAACATTTCTTCTCTTGTTATGTTAGTATTTAGTATCCCCTCTTGATCTTCCAAAGTCAGTACATTAAACCTATTGGGAGTTAGAATATTTGAGGCACTTTTATTACTTGGTTTTTTATTAACCAAGTACCATTTGTTTGAATCCTCCTCATGATTTTCATTTCCCTGGCTCTGGGTATCTATATTAACTTGATCCTGAGAATTTAACTCAGTCATGCTATCCCACCACGCTGTCTATATATTGTTCTAGTAAGGAAATATCTGCCTGTACCTTTATTTTTTCCTTTAATTGCGTGATCTCAAGTTCCAGACTCTTTATTTTACAACATTTGGGACACGTAAATCCCATTATAACCTCCCCTTCGGCATACATGTTATAACCAGCACATATCTTCATTTTATTTACCTTGTTCATATTCTCTATCCAGGAAAACCTTATTTCTGTCCCACAGTCCCAGCAGACATAGCCGACACGCACTGACGCGTGTGTCTCTGCGCACATAAATGCGTGCCCTGCACACGCTCGCTCTGCTCACTGCAGGGGTGAGTTTTAAGCTCTTTGTGACCCAGAAGTTGTTCTCCGAGGTCACACTGCTCGCTACTACAATTTATTTAAATATGCCCCAAAAATATTACCGAGGAGTCCTTGGATAATATTTAGAGCTTGCAAAGTTGTAACACTTCTCAAAAGTAAATAGAAACGCTATATGAAGCGTTAATAGGCAGTCCACAGGTGAGGACAGCACTACTGTCTTTCTGCTTCCTGTTTACCAACAGGGCTCCCAAGATAAAATGTTCCAAAGTATATACAATTTTTAAACAGTTGTTTCAAACAGTTTTACAGGCACAGATAGTATATTTCCTCCACACAGGCAGTATAACACTTGGCAGAACTTCTATATAAAGATTCTGCTCGCTGCAGGGGCCAGTTTTAAGCTCTTTGTGACCTGGAAGTTGTTCTCCAAGGTCACGCTGCTCGCTACTACAATTTGTTTAAATATGCCCCCAAAATATGACTGAGGAGTCCTTGGATAATATTTAGAGCTTGCAAAGTTGTAACACTTCTCAAAAGTAAATAAAAACGCTATATGAGCATTTAGTAGGCAGTCCACAGGTGAGGACAACACTACTCGCTTCCTGTTTACCAGCAGGGCTCCCAAGATAAAATGTTCCAAAGTATATACAATTTTTAAACAGTTGTTTCAAACAGTTTTACTGGCACAAATAGTATATTTCCCCCACACAGGCACTATAACACTTGGCAGAACTTCTATATAAAGATTCTGCTCGCTGCAGGGGCGAGTTTTAAGCTCTTTGTGACCCGGAAGTTGTTCTCCGAGGTCACGCTGCTTGCTACTACAATTTGTTTAAATATGCCCCAAATATATTACTGAGGAGTCCTTGGATAATATTTAGAGCTTGCAAAGTTGTAACACTTCTCAAAAGTAAATAAAAATGCTATATGAGCATTTAGTAGGCAGTCCACTGGTGAGGACAGCACTACTCTCTTCCTGCTTCCTGTTTACCAGCAGGGCGCGCAAGATAAAATGTTCCAAAGTATATACAATTTTTAAACAGTTGTTTCAAACAATTTTACTGGCACAAATAGTATATTTCCCCCACACAGGCAGTATAACACTTGGCAGAACTACAGACCAATCTCTAACCTTCCCTTTGTGGGGAAGGTGATTGAGAAAGTAGTGGCAATACAGCTGGAGAACCATTTGACCATCCATGACATCTATAAACCATTTCAGTCTGGTTTTCGAAAGAGGCATAGTACCGAGACTGCGCTGGTTCGGGTGCTCAATGAACTCCTGATAGTGAGAGATCGGAAGAGCCACTCCATCTTGGTTCTTCTTGATCTCTCTTCAGCGTTTAACACTGTGGACCATGGGATTCTTCTTGAACACCTGAGGTTCATCTGTGGCCTGTCTAGTACAGTCCTTGGGTGGTTTAGATCTTTCCTCACTGGCAGAACTCAAAGGGTGGTGTCAGGGATTAATTCCTCCGGCCCAGTCTCTCTGTCATTTAGGGTACCTCAGGGTTTGGTGTTGTCACCCATGTTGTTCGCAGTGTATATGCTCCCCCTCGGAGACATTGTAAGAAGGTATGGGCTGAGGTTTCACTGCTATGCTGATGATACCCAGCTCTACCTGTCTTTTGCACCCAACCAAGATAGAGCTCTCTCGACATTTAACAACTGCCTCACTGAAATCGAGAACTGGATGGATTTGAGTTGGCTGATGTTGAACTCGGAGAAGACGAAGGTGTTGGTTGTGGACCCAGGTCGCCTGATAGAGGGGAGGGGAGCTGGTTTACCTTCAGGACTTTTTCTTGGTGGTTCCCAGCTCCACACTTCTGAACAGGTGTGAAATTTGGGGTGATTTTTGACGATGGACTGACACTGAGATCGCAGGTGTCGGCAGTTGTCAAATCTTCCTTTTACCATCTGAGGAACATCTCCAGGATTAAGCACCTTGTTCCATCCGGTGATCTGTCGACTTTGGTCCACACCTTTGTGACCTTGCACCTTGATTATTGCAACTCCCTTTATCTAGGGCTACCAAGGGTTGATATTCACCACTTGCAGGTGGTGCAGAATGCTACAGCCCAGTTATTGATGGGTACTCCCCGTATCTGTCATATTTCTCCCATGCTGCGTGAACCACACTGGCTGCCAGCACAGTGGCAGATCACCTTTAAAGTCAGACTTCTGACATATAAAGCCCTACATGGACTTGGCCCGGACTACCTGAAAGAGGTTCTGGTACCTTACTGCCCTGGGCAATCGCTCCGCTCAGCGGATGAGGGGTTGCTAGAGATTCCAAGGGTTTCTTTAAAATCATCCGGGGCCTGTACTTTCATGTCCGCGGCCCCGACCCTTTGGAATTCTCTACCCCTTCCACTCCGGGAGTGTGCATCCGTGGAGGAATTTAAACAGGCCCTGAAGACCCATTTGTGGTATCAAGTGTACATGACTTGATGTTTTATTGTTTTTATGAACTAGTATTTATTGTATGTGTGTTTTATTATATTGTTTATGTAAAGTGCCTTGATTTTTAGAAAGGTGCGGTATAAATAAACATTATTATTATTATTATTTATTTTGCCTAATGAGTACCAAAAGGGGTGGAGAGTCATTTATTTACATAGCGACCAGGCTGCTACTGGAGGGTCCTCCCGCATAGAGGGATTCAAAGACAGGCTGTTTAAACTGTTAGCCTCTGAAGGGCGCTCTGCTACAGAGCTAGTGAAAATGTTAGAGCTCTCTGAGGATGTCACTCTCGTGCAGTCCCCCATAGCCTCTCTCGCCACCCCTACAGTTGCTTCCCCCATAGTGATACCTACTGTACATCTGGACTCATACTGCAGACTTAGGCTCTTTTCGGGCACGGTCCCGGTGCCCGTGGGGGAGGATGAACTGGAAAAGTGGATGGACTATGCCACCCCATTGATCCAGGAGTGGCAGTGTGCTGAGGGGGAAAAGAGGAAGAGACTCATGGAAAGCTTGAGGGGCCCCTGCACTGGATGCCATTCGCTTTCTGCAATCCACCAGCCCAGCAGCCACAGCCACAGAGCATCTTTCTGCCCTGGAGGGGGTATTTGGTAGCACCGAGTCGGGAGATGACCTGATGTGGAAGTTTAAATCCACAAAACAGTGGAAGAATGAAAAATTGTCAGTGTTTATTATTCAAATTGAGCGAGCTTTGCAGCGGGCCCAACGGAAAGGAGGGGTGCCCGCCAGTGAGTTGAACAGGGTCAGGCTAGATCACATCTTAAAGTCAGCAAGGTACTCTAGCATGATGCTGTTGAAGCTTAAATTGCAAGACAGAAGAGGCAATACCCCCCAATATTTCGACCTAATGAAAGAGATCTGTGAGACTGAGAATGATGAAGAGGGATGGGAGCCCTATGCAGGGGCTGCCCACACCTGCCAGGCCCTTGATAGAGGTAAGGAGACCAAACTGCAACAGATGAGAGAACTGATCAAAGAGTTAACGGAGTTAAGGGTCAGACAGCAAGCTGCCAAGGCAGCCAAAGATGCTAATTTCTGTCCAGCCCCCCACGAGATAAAGAGGAAGTCCTGCCGGGAGGGGGTACATGTTGTTTCTCCTGAAACTCGGCCTGAAGACAGCCTGCAGGAGCAGGTACGAGAACTGAGAGCTGTGGTGGAAAATCTACTCCAACTCTGAGCTACCCAAAATGCTGACCCTTGGAGAAGCTCAGAAAACCAAGAGGCAAACCTCTGACCAAGAGAGACCCCGAGACTCCCCACTATATTCAAGCAGGGAACAGCTCCTCTTCCCCTAGAGACATTAAAGAGCCTGTTTTCTGTTACCACTGCAGAGAGGATGGGCACACCCGGTTCATCTGTCGCTCACCTGAGAATCTGAGAAAAGTTAGCACGAGGCTGCTGGCATTGATTTGACAGAACAACACATGGCCACAAGGTGGGGCTGCCCAGAAAAGCTATTCATTCAAAGCAGCTGTAAAGCTGACATCCAAGTCCAAATCACCTGAGTGGTCCAAGGGGGTAGGCCCTTCAATGGAAACTACAGTGATGGTGAATGGTGTGTCTGCCCAGGCCGTGCTTGACAGTGGATCTCAAGTAACCATAGTATTTCAAGATTGGTATCAGAAGCATCTGCCTGACGTGTTCCTACAACCTTTGGAAGGTATGCACATGTGGGGGTTGAGTGAGAAGTCCTATCCGTACTCGGGGTGTATCCGGATCTGGCTGTCATTCCCTACCACCGTGGCTGGGGTAGATGAACAAGTTGAGACACTTGCCCTAGTGTGTCTCCCCACCGGACTGTATGATGGAGTTCCCCTGTTAATTGGAACAAACGCCCGCATGTTTGGGAGATTAACACAACTCTGCCATGAGAAACAAAGGCAATGGACTGGATGGGCCCTAAGAATTCCAATATTAATCAAAAGGGCTTATGACTTGCAACAGAAACCCGATGAAGTGGGCCAAGATGAGCTAGTGGGGATAGGGTGGAAAAAAGATCCTGACTCTTTGGTGTTGGCCCCCAACGTCCAATGTATGATCCATGGAGAAGTCTGCCTAAGGAGAGAGGCAAAGAGCAAAATATTAAGGATAGATGCCCCTGGTGAAGGGAAGCTGCCAGAGGGGTTGATGGTTAAGCCCAGTATACTACCTGCACATGCCCATGCCTATGCCCGCCGAGTGATAGTGCAAGTGAGAAACATGTCGGACAGGAAAGTCCGTGTGAACCAGGGATGTACTCTGGCTACAGTACACTAAGCAAACACTGCAGTATTGCCCAGTAACAAGTACTCTGGTGAAAGGGAGAAAGTGACCCCAGACTTATTTGACTTCGGTGATTTCCCCCTTGTCCGACGAATGGAAGACCAGAATTAGCAGGAAACTTGCTAAGAGAGACCAAGTGTTCTCACTAAAAGAGTGGGATGTGGGATGTGTCCATGGGGCTGAGCATAACATATGCCTGCATGATGACTGACCATTTCGAGAGAGGTCCCAACACCTTGCCCCAGTGGACATAGACAATGTTAGGAGGCACCTACAGGAAATGCTCGCTGCCGGTATTATTCAAAAATCAAGCAGTCCATATGCATCCCCCATCATACAGGTGCAGAAAAAGAATGGATCCATGAGGATGTGTGTGGACTATCGGACCCTAAACTGATGGACTATACCAGATCAATACATCGTGCCACGCATACAGAATGCCCTGGATTGTCTGAATGGGGGATCAGTGGTCCTCAGTACTCAATCTCCGCAGCAGATATTATCAGATTCCGATGGCCATTGAAGACCATGAGAAAACAACCTTCATCTGTCCTTTGGGGTTCTACAAATTCCTGAGGATGCCACATGGGATTTTGTGTGCCCCTGCCACCTTTCAGAGATTGATGGAATGTACGGTGGGAGACAAGAATTTGCTGGAATGTTTAGTGTACTAGGATGATATCATTGTTTTTGGATGCAGCTGGAGAGAAAATGAGACCAGGCTGTTCAAAGTCCTCGATCGTTTGGAAGAATTTGGTCTCAAGTTATCCATAGACAAAGGCCAGTTTTTCAAACATCTGTGAAATAAGTGGGGCACATAGTGTCTGCTGAAGGGATACAGACAGATCCAAGTAAAGTTGAATCTTTGACCACTTGGCTGCCCAATAACCTAAAAGAGCTACAGTGTTTCCTGGGGTTCTGCGGCTGCTACGCAGGTTCATCAAAGACTATTCAAAAGTGATTCGGCCGCTCCTTAACCTTACCCAAGGCTACCTCCCTACCAACCGCAAATACAAAACTAGGGCTATCAAAGACCAAGAGAAAGTGTATTTTCAAACAGGTGAGCCTTTTGGGACTCGGTGGACACCCGAATGTGAAGTAGTGTTCTTTGAAGTCATATACCAGCTCACCCATGCCCCAGTCCTTGCCTATGCTGATCCTACCAAGCCCTATGTTCTGCATATGGATGCTAGTTTGCAGGGCCTTGGGACTGTGCTATATCAAGACTATGAAGATGGCTTGAGACCTGTAGCTTTCACCAGCAGGAGCTTGACCCCATCAGAGCGGAACTATCCGGTCCACAAGTTGGAATTCCTCGCCCTAAAATGGGCCATAGTTGACCAGTTTCATGAGTACCGCTATGGGGCAAAAGATATTAGTGAAGACTGACCAATAACCCACTGACCTATGTGCAGACACTAGCTAAACTAGGCGCCACTGGCACCGATGGCTCTCTGTCTTATCAACTTATGATTATGCTGTTGAATACAGACCAGGACTAAACCACGCTTGATGCTGACACCCTGTCACGAAGGCCAACTTCTAAGAACAATCGGTCAGACTGTATGAACCTGACATCAAAGCATTATGCCATAAGTTTGATAAAGATGAACAAATATCTGCAGACACAGTGGACTGCCTAGTAGATTACTTGGGCCCTCCTGATACCTGTATACCGGCTGCCTATTGCCATTTCTCTGCTCTAGATATTAGTGCAGTACCTCAGTTCAATAATGACTGTATTCAGTGGGCTCAATCCCAAGATCCCATGATTCAACTAGCACTTGATGCCCTGCATGTGGGGAAAGATGTGTCCAAGTTACGTTCCCCTGACTTGCGAACTGTTCTGTTGTTCAAGGAAGGCCACAGGTTAAAGTTGCATGATCAGTTGTTATACAGAGAGACAGTGGATCATCGTGGTCAAGTAGACAAGCAAAAGTTGGTTCTACCCATGGCCTTTAAACAGCTGGTACTGAGGGCCTCCACAATTACATGGGCACCTCGGTATTGACAGAACTCTTGACTTGGTACGATCCTGATTCTACTATGCATTGGTAGTTACTGATCATTTTACACGGTACACACAAGCCTTCCCAACTAAAGATCAAAAGGCCTCTACTGTGGCACAAGGTGCTGGTAGAGAAATTCTTTGTCCACTATGGTACTCCCCAGCAATCCATTCTGACCAAAGCAGAGACTTTGAAAGTAGGTTAATCAAAGAAATGTTGTTTCTGTGGAAAGTGGAAGTCAAAACCACCCTCTATCACCACAAGGGGACCCTCAACCAGAACACTTTAACCACACCCTTTCTAGACATGCTGGGCACCCTCCATCCAAAGACAAGCACAAGTGGAGCCAGCAGATTTGCACCTTGGTGCACGTGTACAATTGCACCAAAAGTGATGCTCTGGGTTCTCCCTACCGTCTCATGTTCGGAAGGAGGCCCGACTGCCAGTTGATGTCTGCTTTGGGGTCTCTCCAGATGAGGTCTGAGCCCAAAACTACTTGGAGTACGTGACACAAATTGAAAGATCAGTTGAATCATGCCTATCAACCAGCTCAAACTATGGCTGCTAAGCAAAATCTCGCCAACAAAGAAAGACATGATCGATGAGTAAAGCCCAGGAGTTTTTCCCAGAGATAGGGTGCTACTACACAATTTGGGGCTGCATGTAAAACACAAAATTGCTGATAGATGGCACCATCTTCCCCATGTAGTAGTTGGTAAATTGGATGATCTGCCGGTGTACAAGGTGCGCCCAGAAAATAATTCCAAAGCTGTGAAGACCATGCACCTTAATCACTTACTGCCCATCGGCCAAGTTATTATTGATGCTGAACCAACCCCTGACACTCCTCCTGGGCCAGTGACTCATGCTGCTGAAAAGAGGAAACAGAGCCAACCTGTCCATGTTGTTCCAGAACTAAGACCTTCCTTCAGCAGGCCCAGCATGATAGTGATGACTGTTCATCAATCTCTGATGAGAGAGTGACAGTGATAATGCCTATTATCCCTCATATGAACTGAGTCAGTTGTTTTGAGGCAATCCTCTGCAGAGTCGTTGGGATGAAGCTGGGCCTTCAGAACTGACTAACCCCAAGCTTCTTCCCTAGACCTAATGCCCCTTTAAAGTGGGGTGCAAAGTATCACATCTGAGATTGCGGACTTTCTGTGTCTTGCAGAACTGTTTGACTTGCCTGAAGAAGGGGCTGATGGTCTCAGTCTACCTGGTGACATACCAGAACTTGAAGAACAATATGAAAGTGTTGACAGCACCACTTCAGTGCCACAAAGCCTAATTGTGCCAGAGTTGCCTCAGAATGAGCAACCTGGAGCCCTCTTCAGAAGATAATAGTACTGTTTTTAGTGGGTCTACTACTGCTGATATGTACTTCCCATGCGCCTCTGGTGTGACCTTTATCTGATGCACTGTTCTTCTTTAGCTTTTTCTAAGTATGTTTCTCCTACCTAATTATGTGTAATTACTTGACTGCTTGTTTCAATGCTCACTGACTCTACTTGATCCTGTGCAATGTATGTATAGTATTCTTATTGTTTCTGTATGGACTTGTCTGTTACTGTACTCTTCCGGTAGTACCTGAAAATAGGCAATTGTTTGTCTAGTGTACTTACCTGGTCAGCAAAATATAATAAATAAATAAATAAAGTCATTTATGCCTTTTATGCCCAGACAGGTTGATGTGATCTTTATGCTAAATAGCTGCCTCTCCAAGATCAAAGACTGGATGAGCTTGAGTTGGCTAGACTGAATCCGGATAAGACTGAGGTGTTGGTTGTGGACCCGGGTCACCCGGCGGCAGGTTTGGGGGCTGGGCACTTGTCAGGCCTATGGCTTGATGGTGTCCATCTCACTACCTCAGATCAAGTATGTAACCTGGGTGTTATTTTTGATGAAGGCCTTACCCTGAAGTCTCAGGTGTCAGCTGTGGTTATATCCTCATTTTACCATCTGAGGAATATCGCCCAGGTGAAACACCTGATTCCACCAGGTGACCTTCCAACATTGGTCCATGCCTTCATTACCACTCGTCTTGACTACTACAATGCCCTCTACCTAGGACTTTCTGGGGTTGATATCCACCACTTGCAGCTAGTGCAGAATGCTGCTGCCAGGCTGCTGCTGACTGGCAGTTACAGGGACAGTCATAATACGCCTCTGCTGCGTGAACTACACTGGCTGCCAGTTCAGTGGCAGATCACCCATAAGGTAGGCTTGCTTACCTTCAAAGCCCTACACGAGCAGGACCTGACTACCTGAAAGATCTTCTGACTCCCTACTCCCCCAATCGTCCAATCTGATCCACCGATGAGGGATTGCTAGAGATTCCCAGGGTTCATTTAAAAACTTCTGGAGCTCATGCTTTTTCATTTGCAGCACCAGCCCTGTGGAATTCTCTACCTTGTCGGTTAAGAGAATGCCTGAAAATTAGTAGTTTTAAATCTTTGTTAAAAACTTATTTATTCTCTTTGGCTTTCCCAGACTGATTGATTTTAAATAATTTATATTCTTGTTTATTTTAATATTTGTTTATATAGTGTACGGCACCTTTGATTTCAAAAAGGCCTATATAAATAAAATTTTGATTGATTGATTGATTAAAAGTATTGTGGAAACAGAGTCTGCAGAGCCAGGAGCTCATAGTGTTCCCAATCTGGACATTTCAACCAGTGCAGAGGCATCACTCACTACAGGACAAGAAATCAGTGCCAGTGTTGACCGCCCAGAGCCTGTGTCTGTTCCCCCCAGAAACTCTGGGTGACCTGTTAAGCCAGTGCTACATTTTAGTTATGATTCCCCTGGGAGGCCTGTGGACTTGCCTCTCAATGTGGTCCATAAATTTGTTTACATTTCCAAGCGCTCACTGCTCAAACTGAGCCTGACTGCCACCTCCCGATTAATTGTTCTTCCTTCAGAACATGGTGTCCCTGTCCCATCTAGCCCCAAGTTAACTTATAGGGAAGGGCCCCCTTCTGCATTGTTTACTGTACAAGAAGTGATAGAGTGAATTCATAGGTAACTGTTCATAGTATGTTACTCATAATAGAATCAGTATAGAGTGTATGAAACATGCATATGTATTGTCAATGAAGATATGGTATAGTGAAATGTATAGTAATGTGATAAGTTTACGTTAACTGATGCATCAGATATTATTGCCATAGTATACTAATGTCACTTATGTCTCGTGATATATTGCTTCTTCAATATTGTGATGGTGCAGACTTCATACTAAGGTTCATACTAGGTTGACAGGAGAGCTAGAGAAGGCCAAGGCCCATAATGCTCTCATCCTAAGCCAAAGAATAGTAAACCAATTTATAACCTGTATTATTTAATGCATCCAGTCAATACCTAAAACTTTTTAGTTTCACTAATGATCACTTGAGAGGTAAATTATTTCATGGTCCTATTACTCTAGTGGTGAAGAAATATTTCCTATTAGTATGAAAAAGATTTTCTAGTCAATTGATGGGTGACCCTGGTATCATGTGACTGGTCTTTAAATTCCAAACCCATTTCACACATCAGATAAGGGTCTTGAATAATATCATATAGAAGCATAAGATCGCCTCTGAGACGTCGAGTGGAAAGGGGCATATGTTTAAGGCAATCAAGCCTCTCACTACATGTGATATTTTCAAATCCTGATATTTTCTTAGTAAATTTCCTCTGTACACCTTCCAACAACTGACATTCTGATTTCTTGTAGGGGTTCCAAAGTTGGGAGACATATTCCAAATGCGGCCTAACATATGAACAGTATAATGGTACTAACACCTCTGGCTGTCTAGATCTTATATTCCATAAAATAGATCAAGTCACTCCATTTGATTTATTAATTATGTTGCGTATATGTTTATTATATGATAAATTGTCAGAAATAATAATTCCAAGGTCCTTTTCATCACTGTCTGATTAGCCTGTCACCAGCCAAGAAGTATTGATGGTATGTGTTAGAAGAACCTATGCATAACTTTGCACTTTGAAGCGTTCAACCGCATGCCCCATCTGTTGACCCAATCTGTGATAATATCTAGATCTTTCTGTTCTATTGCTGCATCAAGTGCTGATGTACATGATCCCCCTATTTTGATGTCATCTGCATATTTAGTAGTGAAAGATTGACATCCATTTGTCAAATCAGTAATAAAAAATTGAAAAAGACAGGGCCGTAAAACGGAGCCCTGAGGTACACCACTTAACACTGAACAAGTGTCTGATTTATAACCATTAATCATAACTTGCTGATTTCGATTACATAACCAATTTGATATCCAGTTTACAAGAAAGGAGTTAACACTTAAATTTCGAAATTTTGAATTAATGCCCAATGAGGCATCACATCAAATCTTTAGCTGAAATCTATAAAAAGATATCACAAGGAGTCCTCTGATCCAATAAGGAACTAATTTTTTCATAAAAGCACATCAAGTTGGTGACACAGCTTCGTCCACCTCTAAAGCCATGTTGTTCAGGATCACAAGTGTTAAGAATTGGTGTAATCAGATCTTTAATGAGACTCTCAAGAATTGTGCTAATTGAGGATGTCAAGCTAATAGGTCGATAATTTGCCCACATGTTCTTGGGCCCTTTTATGTTTGCTTGCGCATGCGCCAAGAAACATGTTGTGGCAGCTAGAGAGAGAAGCAGGTTGTGGAGGTGCAGCACTATGGCAGCCAATGCTACCACTGCATTTGCGGGCTTGCCTCTGTATCGAATGCGTGGCATGCTGCTGCTGACAATGGTTCAGAAAGTGTGCCACTAATTTGAATGAAATTAGCCGCTGCAATGAGGGAGTGCCCCATCATTGCAGGGCATGCCTGAAAGACACTGGCCGCTGCATTGAGGGAGTGCCTCATCATTGTAGGGGCGTACCTTGCCTGCCGATACATTTCTGTTCACTCCACTCCCCTCCATTGTGGCACCAGGAGTGCAAGTAAACCCTCCCACTGTGGTCCTGTCCACCTGGCTCCCCGACCCAGCACCGAAGTGAAAATAATCCCTCCCGCTCCCTCCCACTGCATGCTGTCTGCCCCACTCCCTCCATTCCCATCCCAGACTGCAAGGAAACCTCTCCTCCCTCCCACTCGTGCTGTCTGCCCCACTCCCCGTCCACCACCAAATGAAAATAAACTCTCCTGCTCCCTCCCACTGCACACTGTCTGGCTGCTCCTCCATTCCCGTCCTGACTGCAAGGAAACCTCCCACCTCCCTACTGTGTGCTGTCTGCCCCACTCACCTTCCCAAATGAAATGAAAATAAACCCTCCTGCCCCTCCCACTGCATGCTGTCCCGACCTGCTCCCTCTGTTACCGTCCCTGCACCCAAAATGCACCAGTGGTGGGCAACTTGCGGCCAGCGAGGTGCTTTTCTGAGGCCCCCGAGAGATTTTATTTTAATGTAAAATCTCATTTAAAGTCACCTGTCACTTAAAGACATTCAGTGGTGACTATGTTCTGCATTGCCAATTTACAGCTTCTTGTGTTACAGAGAACATCACCAGCCTAGTTAGTTACTGCCTGTTGAATTAGTAATTGTGCTTCAAATGTGGATGTTTTTAAAATACTGTGTTGCAATCCTGATTGCGCTTTTTACCCGCATGTCATGCGCTCCAAGCAACTCAAAGGAAAGGAGTGAAGAGCAGGATGGCATAGGTATGTACTCACTTGATCTGTTCATGCCTTACTGTTACACCTGCTTCTACCGTGGATCTTTTAAAAACAAAAAACTGTTTTGCGATTGCAATCGCGATCGCAAGATTTTATCCGCATGTCACACGCTCCTGCTGTACCTACTTTTCAGCTTTACTCTCGGTTGAACCAGCTTTGAGTTTTAGGTTTTCAGGGAAACAACACGGGGTAATATCCTACCTGACAGCTGAACCTGCTTTGAGTGGTTGTTTTTGCAGGAGATAAAAAACAAAATTACAATGTTAAATAACTCGGGTGGTGTTCTACCTCACAGTTCAACCTGCTTTGAGTGTTTGTGTTTCCAAGATATAAAATTAAAAACACATAGAACTTGGGGCAGTGTCAGTGTAAGCCTGCAGTAGTCGATTTCAGACTTGAAGTGGAGCCTTATATTTTGATTGTGTGTGATTTTACATTAATTAAGAGTTGATGCCAGGTAAAATATAGTAGTTGTGCTGCCGAGGGATAATTAGGAGAAAGGTGCTGTGCTTGTTAACCACCCTCCTCCCACTGCATGTTATCCGCCCACTCCCCTCCATCCATTCCCGGTCTGAGAGAAATACTTTTCAAAATCTGCAGTATATGCTGCATGACAATGTGCAGTAGAGGGTCACCCAAAAATAAGTCTTGAAAGTTTTGAAAATTGACATGCTTCTTCTATCTATATTTTTTCCTTTCTAATCTGCCTTCAGTGGGAGCCATACTGAGAAGGGCTAGATCCAACCCTGCTAAGAATGTCACCGTCTCATTTTAAAAGCTCTTTTCACCCCTCACCATCAAACTGTTAAAATCCCACCTGTCCCCTTCCCAGTACCCAGCTCCCAGCTCCCATTACCTGATTGAAATTAGGGAACTATAATTTCTTTATCATTGTTGACAATATTCTGGTGTCAGCTGCCTGCTCACTTGCTTAACATTAAATAGCCACTCTCATTGTACAAAACAGGTCTGTATTATGCTCAAGTGCTTCTCAGAAATTACAACTCTCAAGGGACTCTGCATAACACAAATAGCCTTTTCATGTCAAACAAGTAAGCATTTGGCCTGCAGCAATCACCTGATGAATAAGATGGACAGTGGAGGCTGACTTTAGCAACTTGTGGTGCTGGTGGAGAAAATTCTGAGGGAAATATATTTTAAAAGAAAAAGCTGCATTCTTTCAATGTGTATGTGTGTGTGGGGGGAGAGGAGGCAACTCAGTGAAATAACAATATCTTGTGAGGTGCATCATTTTGATTTAAAATAGCTCAGGGGTGTTGGCATTAGTGGTGGGCAAAGTGGGCTCAATCTGCTCTGCAAAGCGATTCACAGAGCAAGGTGGATTCGGGAGTGCTCCGCAAAAACCTAAGCAGAGTACTTCACGCTATAATGAGGAACGCGAAGTCCATTAGAAACAATGACTTCACGCTACTCGCCTCCCCAGGCCACTACTCTGCCAATTTTAAGGCAAAGTGCATTGCGGGCAGTGCACTTCGCCTCACTTTGCCTTGTTTTTGAGCTCCTAAGGCAAATTTTGCAGTGATTCATGGGATTTCAGGTCACATGGGCTCTATATTGATCTGTACAGCCTCAGTTCAGGGTAGTATGAGTAGGAAGGAGTAGGAGACAGTGTGCTCTGTTAGCTGTCTGTGATAGGAATCTTGTAAAAGCTGCTCAAAACCATTTTTGCTTTTTGGGGGATCCAACTTTAGTTCATCAATTGTAGGAAACCCTCCTGTGCTCATATCATCGAGCGTTTTTGTTTTTGTGTGGATTTTGAATGTTAATTTACAACATTGAGTGTTTGTGGTGAAAGACAGTGAAAGTGTGCTTTGGGGGAGGGGCATATCTGTGGTGTAGGTATATTTAAGTTGGAGAAATAGTGATTTCTTTGTTTTTTGGTTATATTTTTGTTATACAACTGACTGTGTTAATGTACACACAGTAATATTGTCAGTAATAGTAGAAATGTTCTTGCTGTTTATTGTGTGGATGTGGTACAGCAGTTCATAAGTTCAGGTTGTTTAAATTACAAATTTACAATACGAAACGTGCCATAGTACTGAATTTTTGCATTTGCGCCACATTCCTTGTTCAGCATTGTACACAAACTGTTCTGTGTGTGAGTGTGTGTGCAGTGCTGCGTGCATCAAATAATACACCTTTTATTGTGCCGCAGTCTAGTGTAACTGCAAGTGCAGCAGTGTGAACCTGCTATCCACTGATGCTGCCTGATTTTGTACTGCGATCGTGGTATCTGTTCTTAGTTTTGCTGCTTGTAGTGCCATAAAATCAGCACTGTCTGTATTCAGTGCTCCCCACACCATGTTCAAAAGGTATTTTTTTACCAGACTGGATTGTTTTGTGACCTCATCAGCACCACTGGATACTGAAGTTGTTTTAATTCGTGACAGACTCAGAGTAGTCTCTTATCTGTTGCTGAAGCCACAGTTGTTTATTTGGCTTCACATCCAGCCAACACCCTCCAATCAGAGTGAATATATCAAAATCTGAATTTGGTTATAATATTTGTGGTTGAGCCCCAAAATGCCTGCAAAAGAGACATGCAAGCAAAGCTGTTTCTTGACATGGCAATGTTGGCAGTAAGATGGTCTGTGGGCTTTGTAGTAGTACGCAGATGTAGAAGTCCATTGCTGACATGAGGAAAGATATTTCTCCTGCAATATTTTTTACAGCCCAATCAGTAGCTTCACTCATAGTTGGAGGAGATGATGTTTTCCCAGCAGGTGGTGCTAGTGTTACTGGTGATAGTGATGGTGGAGGTGGTATTAGTATTGTTGCGTCAAGTTCTAATTCCAACCAGTGTATCGTATCAAAAATATTGAGTTGAAGCAGTGCAAGTGAGTGGTAGCGTAGATGATGTCATCACTTCCCAGTAACATCCCAGTAACTGAACCTGAGGATTCTGATAATCATGTCAACGAGCAGTACAATGTGATATTCCGCTTCACCGTGGCACTTAGCGCCATGCATTTTTCCATGCAGTGATTCACAGTGTGGTCAAAAATATCAGGTGACGGTGATGTAAATGCTGATGATGAATATGATGATGATGATGATGTTGCTGTTGTTGCAACATGCAGCCCACATGCTATCATCCAAGCAGAAGATGTGGATGTGGGTGATGTTGATGAATATGATGATGATGTAATTGACCACAGTTGGGAATCGGAGAAAAATAAATTAAAAGTGGCTGTGTCTGAGTCTGTTTGCAGGAACCCCCCCCCCCATAAAAACTTGTGATCTACCACTTTTAGTGGATGATGATGATGATGATGACCCAGTAATAAATATGATAGGTAGTCATGTGGTCAGTTGCAGTCCAGGTGTGCAGTGCCCGAAACATCATGTGCCCCCCTCACTCAGTGCTTAAAATAACAGACTTAAATAAGCCACATCATCATGGACATGTTAAAAGCAGAGCATCACAGTCCCTTGTTTGGGATTTTTTTGTTCAAGATGCAAATGATGATTCATTTGCAATCTGCCAGGCTTGCCATGTGCGTGTGAGTCAAGGTAAAAGGGGAGCCATCTGGGCACAGAGGACAGCATACACATCTTAAGAATAGGCACTTGGCTCTGTGGACCCAGCACAAGCTGGCAGCTAATACCACAGTGGGCATTCAACGTGTCACCTGCAAACCATAGCCAGCATATGTTATCCCCTTCCATGACTGTTGAACCCAATAGGAAATTAAACGTAGCAGTAGTGTGGCAATAAGAGCAGAGCATTACTACGGACATGATGAGGTGGAGGACCATAATAACTTTGAAATGTTGTCCAGTGCTGGTGAGAGTAGCAGTTTTTGTGGTGGTGGTGGTGGTGAATGCAGTATGTCTAGTGCAAGTGGTACATCAACCCCAGTTGGCAAATCTGGGAAAATATCATCATTTCTGGGTTTGTCATCATCACCTGTGCAACCGTCTTCATCAAATGTCCACACTCCATGCCCTGCCAATGCCTTTCATCACAGAGCACAACCATTTGTGATCAACACACCATGTGTAAAATGTTTAAGTCAGCACACATTACAGAGTGTTTTTGGGCATAAACTGAAGTACCCACCGAATCATACAGTGTCATGTGAACTCAATACTGTTGTAGCGGAAATGCTGGCAATTGATCTTTTGCCCTTCTCCTTTGTGGAGAATTCTGGGTTCTGGTGGTTTGCTGCATGTGTCTGTCCAAAATGGAAAGTTCCATCCAGGACATACTTTTCTACCCGTGCTGTTCCCAAGTTGTTCCGCACTGTGTCCAACTCAGTAAGACATGCCCTTCAACATTCCTCCTTCCATTCATCCATTTAAGTATGGATATGTGGACAAGTGGCAAACAGTAGGGAGTTCATATCTGTGTATAACTGCACACTGGGCGAGTGCCGGGGTTGTTTGTGATGTTGGTAGTGAATAATCAGTGCAGTAAGTTGGATTGTCGTGGTAGCAATCTTCCTGGAATTCGACAGCATGCAACGATTGCTATGCACAGTGTGACCTGTTCACACACACTGGTGAGAACATGTTGGACATGGTACTGACTGAAATTGACAGATGGCTAAACCCTCTGCCCTGAGAGCTGGGTTCATAGCAAGTGACAATGGGTCAAATGTGGTGAAATGCATCACGAATGGTGGTTTTTTTCATATTCCATGCATGGCCTACTGTTTAAATCTTATGGTTCAGGAGTTTCTGCAGCACCCTGATATAAAGGAAATGCTGACCATTGCATGACGTATCTGCTCTCACTTTTCAAGATCTGGAAAGGCCCATGACCAACTGCAGCAGTTGTAGATACAAAACAGCCTGCCCCAGCACTGCTTGAAGCTGGAAGTTTTCACCCAATGGAACTCCACGTTATACATGGTAGAGAGGCTGTATGAACAATACAAAGCCATATGAGAATATCTTCTCATGCACACTAACTGTGGCAGTTCTGGGGCCTCCATGTCTATACGACTGGACAGTGGTGCCTCATGAACTCTGTAATAACAGTTTTGCAGCCTTTTGAACATGCCACACAGGCAGTGAGTGAGTCTGCTGCCTCCATTAGCCAATCCACTCCACTGCCAGTGGGTGCTGAGGCAGTATTGGTGAATGCACAGCATAGCCTTGATGATGCCAGAGATGGTGGTAGCAGTATGTTACTGTAACACATGCTGACAGTATTCGACCAGAATCGTCACATTGTGAGCATTCAGCGTAGTGACAACTTTGCCATAGCAACAATTCTGGACCCACGATACAAATGTGGAATAGCATCACTACTGGAGGGAGGGCCTGAACAGGTAAAAAATATTAGTGGTCAACTGGTGCGCTTGGTTCATGGGGCACAAAAGTCACGTGCCAAGGTCAACAAACCTCAGCAGCATAATCCGGCTGAAGGTGTACCTGGAGGGCCATTAAGTATATCCTGCAAGGTGAAGGGGACTGCAGTTCCAGGTGGTCTGTTATCCAAAGTGGCTGGCTTCAACCCGCTTTGGGAGGCTTTGTCCCAAGTGAGTATTTGTGAAATAAATGATTCGGGAGAAAAGGATGATGCATCAACAATTGAACTTGAGTGCAGCACACAGAATGGTTGAGTCATATTTGTCTGAAAACAGGCATCTGACAATAACTGAAGATCCTTTTGTACTGCAGTGGAAAGGTCAGTGAATGACCAGAGCTCACTGCAGTGGCACTAGAAGTACCTCACATGCCCACCCTCCAGTGTAAGAGTGTTGAGAGGGTATTCAGCTTAGCAGGTGCAATAGTCAGGGATCGTCGGACAAACCTGTCTCCTGCAAATGTTAGTTTGCTAACATTCATTAAAATGAATGAGAGGCACATACCAGCAGAGACTGCAACCTCGGTATTTGTACCCCAGCCAGTCATGATGGTCTTGCTGATAGGAAATGAAGCATCCTGGTGGCACTAGCAGTGGCTGCCTGAACGACCCACCACTGGCGTGAGATGATGACACAGTGGGGAAAAGAATTTCCTAATGGTCCAGACTTCAGACATCAGTGACTGTGGAGGGCAGTTTTCTTTATGAGGATGATGATGTGGTTAATGTTAGCAGGTTTTAACTGAAGTTTTTAAAAGGTGGTATGCCCCCCCCCGGACCACCACCACTGGGACTCATGGTATCCACTGCCACCATGAGTCTGTCTGCCCACCCAGACCACCATCACCACCAGGACTGATGTTATGCACTGCCACCATGAGTCTGTCTGCCCTCCGGACCACCACCACTGGGACTGATGTTATCCACTGCCACCATGAATCTGTCTGCCTCCTGGACCACCACCACCACCAGGACTGATGTTATCCACTGCCACCATGAGTCTGTCTGCCCCCGGACCACCACCACGGGACTGTTGTTATCCACTGCCACCATGAGTCTGTCTGCCCCCTGGACCACCACCACCGGGACTGATGTTATCCAACACCACCACTGCCACCATGAGTCTGTCCAGACCACCACATCCATCAGCCAGAGACAGAAAGCTTCTTAATATTTAAACCATAAAGTGAGTATGTGTACTCATGTTTGTTATGCTGCTTCACTTCCTTTAGTTGTATGTTTTGTTTTCTGTAGCTTTTCAGAGCAGCAATGGAAAACACATACAGTACACTTTTTTGTTTCTTTTACAGGGGTAACAAGAAAGGCTCCATCGCCTAAAACTCATTGGGAAAGTACTGTAGCATCTGTACCGTCACAGAGAGGAAGCGATGTAATATCCATGTGAAAATCCATTCTGGTAAGTGTGAAGATTTTATTTCATCTGTTTCATTGTTTTGTAAAGACTGCAGCAAATATTGCGCACAGGTTGTGTTAGTTGACAAGATGTGGCTTTGAAATGTAACTTGACTTTAGGGATTGAGATTTGAGAACCAGGGAGGGACACATAACAATTAAGTTGTAAGAAGTCATTCATTTCTTTTTTTAGGAAACTTCCAGATACTTTGTTGTTCTGACAAAGTGGCCTTATCCAAACGAGTTCTTCAACATCAGGCCCCCCGTCTGAGGCGCACATGCAACACGCAGAAGTCGTTTCATTAGATGACCATCATTAACAACCAGACTCGAGAAGATGCAGATGAAATCTGTGAAGAAGTAAGAAAATAAGAAACCATTACAGACAAACCTGCAAATATGCTTCCCCACCCAAAAAAATACTTACCTTCATGGCATGACAAGTTATCCATTGCAATTTTGACATGAAAAGTTCCTAATCGAACACTGCAATGTGAACACCAACAGTTTCTGTGACCTGTGATACCGAATAATACCATGAGTACATGTCCATGTCAACCCCCTCACCTACAAAAATACAGAAATATATATCTATATATATCAACTCACCAAGGCTACTAATTAGTAGCACAGACAAAGGGCACCTTTCCATCCAGTTGAGATGATCACATTGCATTTGCTTTCGAATGACAGCACACATTGTACACAGCAACAGTTCGTGCTCACGGTCACCATTTTCTTCTGGGGCACTGTGCATGAGTGACTGCGCAATAAATTCTGGGGACTTTGCATGTGCTGAAACAACCCCATTCCACGTTGTTACCACTTACCAATTTTCTGGACACAAGGCAGATGCATTTTGGGCATGCAGAAAAATCTGGGGACTCTGTGTCACTTTTGTGCGCATGACTGAGTGTGCCATTAATTCTGGGGACTTCGTATGTACTAAAACAGTCTCATTTCACCATATAACCACTTGTCAATTTTCTGCACACAAGGAGGATGCATTTGGGCATTGCAGAAAAATCTAGGGACTCTGTGCCACTTTTGTGCACATGACTGAGTGTGCCATTAATTCTGAGGGATTTTGCATGTGTGCTGAAACAGTCTCATTTCACTGTGTAACCACTTGTCAATTTTCAGCATACAAGGCAGATGCAGTTTTGGGCATGCAGAAAAATCTGGGGACTCTGTACCACTTTTGTGCGCATGACTGAGTATGCCATTAATTCTGGGGGACTTTGTATGTGCTGAATCAGCCTCAGTTCACTGTGTAACCACTTGTCAATTTTCTGCACACAAGGAGGATGCATTTTGGGCATGCAGAAAAAATCTGGGGACTCTGTGCCACTTTTGTGCGCATGACTGAGTGCACCATTAATTCTGGGGGACTTTGTACGTGCTGAAACAGTGTCATTTCACTGTGTAATCTGCTTGTCAATTTTCTGCACACAAGGAGGATGCATTTGGGCCTGCAAAAAAAACCTGGGGACTCTGTGCCACCACTGCACTTATAACTGAGTGTGCCATTAATTCTGGGGACCTTGTATGTGCTAAAGCAATCACATTTCACTTTGTTACCACTTGCCAACTTTTCTGCACACAAGCAGGATGCATTTTGGGCTGGCAGGAAAAATCTGGAGACTCTGTGCCACTTTTGTGTGTTCTGTGATTGTTGCTGTGAGCTCATGATGTCATGCTGACATTTTTACAATTAAAGCAGCATTGCAAGAATGTCCTCACAGTTCCTGAACTGTACTTTTTAGCACTATACTTATTTGCCACAGCCACCACTACTTACTCGAGTCATTATCTTGAATGATACGAGTTCTTTTCTAATTATGTCAACTTTACTTATGACTACCATTTTTTCATGTATGAAAAAAAAAATGAGCAATCGTCTAATATTGTGCGGACCAGGTTTGTATTTATTTTGCAGCTGCTTTTCAATAACTATTGTTCCATGGTATCATAAAACACTGCCTAATGCATTACTGTTAATTAACAACAGAAGTGATATATAACAACACTACTTGATGTGATGGAGAAAGCAGAGGAAAACAATGACAAAGATCTTGGTCAGCACCAATTTTAAAGGAATGGTCCTTTCATTATTTCACACATGAAAAAGGTAGTACAGCAGACTCAACTACTCAAATTCTCGTATCATTCCAGTCAGTCAGGATGTAAGTAAAAGGAAGTTGTAAATACGCATTAAAAAATATAGGTCAGAGTTATCAACAGAGTTAATAAGCGCTGCTGCTTTACAGACATTCACCACATTACATAGTTATAGTGATGCACATAAACTAATATGTGGGGCATTACTAAGACTGGAATATTTCTTGCTCCATAGAGTGCAATATATTTCTGTGAAACCTCCCATAATTCATTACAGTGAGTCACGTCACGAGGAATTACCGATCAGAAAAGCCACCCACATTCACCACCTTTCTCAGCAACATTAGGACGTGATGCCGGGGGTGACCATGGTGCATGCTCCACTATAGTGAATGTCCGGCAGACATGTTCAGAATGTTCTTGATTGTTGAATGGATTATGGTCCTCAGTACTCAATCTCCGTAGCAGATATTATCAGATTCCGATGGCTATTGAAGACCATGAGAAAACAACCTTCATCTGTCCTTTGGGGTTCTACAAATTCCTGAGGATGCCACATGGGATTTTGTGTGCCCCCTGCCACCTTTCAGAGATTGATGGAATGTACTGTGGGAGACAAGAATTTGCTGGAATGTTTAGTGTACTAGGATGATATCATTGTTTTTGGATGCTCGCTGGAGGAAAATGAGACCAGGCTGTTCAAAGTCCTCGATCGTTTGGAAGAATTTGGTCTCAAGTTATCCATAGACAAGGGCCAGTTTTTTCAAACATCTGTGAAATAAGTGGGGCACATAGTGTCTGCTGAAGGGATACAGACAGATCCAAGTAAAGTTGAATCTTTGACCACTTGGCCCCAACCCAATAACCTAAAAGAGCTACAGTGTTTCCTGGGGTTCTGCGGCTGCTACCGCAGGTTCATCAAAGACTATTCAAAAGTGATTCGGCCGCTCCTTAACCTTACCCAAGGCTACCTCCCTACCAACCGCAAATACAAAACTAGGGCTATCAAAGACCAAGAGAAAGTGTATTTCAAACAGGTGAGCCTTTTGGGACTCGTGGACACCGAATGTGAAGTAGTGTTCTTTGAAGTCATATACCAGCTCACCCATGCCCCAGTCCTTGCCTATGCTGATCCTACTAAGCCCTATGTTCTGCATATGGATGCTAGTTTGCAGGGCCTTGGGACTGTGCTATATCAAGACTATGAAGATGGCTTGAGACCTGTAGCTTACTTAGCAGGAGCTTGACCCCATCAGAGCGGAACTATCCGGTCCACAAGTTGGAATTCCTCGCCCTAAAATGGGCCATAGTTGACCAGTTTCATGAGTACCGCTATGGGGCAAAGATATTAGTGAAGACTGACAATAACCCACTGACCTATGTGCAGACTTCAGCTAAACTAGACGCCACTGGGCACCGATGGCTCTCTGTCTTATCAACTTATGATTATGCTGTTGAATACAGACCAGGACTAAACCACGTTGATGCTGACACCCTGTCACGAAGGCCAACTTCTAAGAACAATCGGGTCAGACTGTATGAACCTGACATCAAAGCATTATGCCATAAGTTTGATAAAGATGAACAAATATCTGCAGACACAGTGGACTGCCTAGTAGATTACTTGGGCCCTCCTGATACCTGTATACCGGCTGCCTATTGCCATTTCTCTGCTCTAGATATTAGTGCAGTACCTCAGTTCAATAATGACTGTATTCAGTGGGCTCAATCCCAAGATCCCATGATTCAACTAGCACTTGATGCCCTGCATGTGGGGAAAGATGTGTCCAAGTTACGTCCCCTGACTTGCGAACTGTTCTGTTGTTCAAGGAAGGCCACAGGTTAAAGTTGCATGATCAGTTGTTATACAGAGAGACAGTGGATCATCGTGGTCAAGTAGACAAGCAAAAGTTGGTTCTACCCATGGCCTTTAAACAGCTGGTACTGAGGGCCCTCCACAATTACATGGGGCACCTCGGTATTGACAGAACTCTTGACTTGGTACGATCCTGATTCTACTATGCATTGGTAGTTACTGATCATTTTACACGGTACACACAAGCCTTCCCAACTAAAGATCAAAAGGCCTCTACTGTGGCCAAGGTGCTGGTAGAGAAATTCTTTGTCCACTATGGTACTCCCCAGCAAATCCATTCTGACCAAAGCAGAGACTTTGAAAGTAGGTTAATCAAAGAAATGCTGTTTCTGTGGAGGGGTGCGGAAGTCAAAAACCACCCCCTATCACCCACAGGGGGACCCTCAACCAGAACACTTTAACCACACCCTTCTAGACATGCTGGGCACCCTCCATCCAAAAGACAAGCACAAGTGGAGCCAGCAGATTTGCACCTTGGTGCACGTGTACAATTGCACCAAAAGTGATGCTACTGGGTTCTCCTGCCACTGGCCTCATGTTCGGAAGGGAGGCCCGACTGCCAGTTGATGTCTGCTTTGGGGTCTCTCCAGATGAGGTCTGAGCCCAAAACTACTTGGAGTACGTACACAAATTGAAAGATCAGTTGAATCATGCCTATCAACCAGCTCAAACTATGGCTGCTAAGCAAAATCTCGCCAACAAAGAAAGACATGATCGATGAGTAAAGCCCAGGAGTTTTTCCAGAGATAGGGTGCTACTACACAATTTGGGGCTGCATGTAAAACACAAAATTGCTGATAGATGGCACCATCTTCCCCATGTAGTAGTTGGTAAATTGGATGATCTGCCGGTGTACAAGGTGCGCCCAGAAAATAATTCCAAAGCTGTGAAGACCATGCACCTTAATCACTTACTGCCCATCGGCCAAGTTATTATTGATGCTGAACCAACCCCTGACACTCCTCCTGGGCCAGTGACTCATGCTGCTGAAAAGAGGAAACAGAGCCAACCTGTCCATGTTGTTCCAGAACTAAGACCTTCCCTTCAGCAGGCCCAGCATGATAGTGATGACTGTTCATCAATCTCTGATGAGAGTGACAGTGATAATGCCTATTATCCCTCATATGAACTGAGTCAGTTGTTTTGAGGCAATCCTCTGCAGAGTCGTTGGGATGAAGCTGGGCCTTCAGAACTGACTAACCCCAGCTTCTTCCCTAGACCTAATGCCCCTTTAAAGTGGGGTGCAAAGTATCACATCTGAGATTGCGGACTTTCTGTGTCTTGCAGAACTGTTTGACTTGCCTGAAGAAGGGGCTGATGGTCTCAGTCTACCTGGTGACATACCAGAACTTGAAGAACAATATGAAAGTGTTGACAGCACCACTTCAGTGCCACAAAGCCTAATTGTGCCAGAGTTGCCTCAGAATGAGCAACCTGGGCCCTCTTCAGAAGATAATAGTACTGTTTTAGTGGGTCTACTACTGCACTGATATGTACTTCCCATACGCCTCTGGGCTGTGACCTTTGTCTGATGCACTGTTCTTCTTTAGCTTTTTCTAAGTATGTTCTCTCCTACCTAATTATGTGTAATTACTTGACTGCTTGTTTCAATGCTCACCTGACTCTACTTGATCCTGTGCAATGTATGTATAGTATTCTTATTGTTTCTGTATGGACTTGTCTGTTACTGTACTCTTCCGGGTAGTACCTGAAAATAGGCAATTGTTTGTCTAGTGTACTTACCTGGTCAGCAAAATATAATAAATAAATAAATAAAGTCATTTATGCCTTTTATGCCCAGACAGGTTGATGTGATCTTTATGCTAAATAGCTGCCTCTCCAAGATCAAAGACTGGATGAGCTTTGAGTTGGCTAGACTGAATCCGGATAAGACTGAGGTGTTGGTTGTGGACCCGGTCACCCGGCGGCAGGTTTGGGGGCTGGGCACTTGTCAGGCCTATGGCTTGATGGTGTCCATCTCACTACCTCAGATCAAGTATGTAACCTGGGTGTTATTTTTGATGAAGGCCTTACCCTGAAGTCTCAGGTGTCAGCTGTGGTTATATCCTCATTTTACCATCTGAGGAATATCGCCCAGGGTGAAACACCTGATTCCACCAGGTGACCTTCCAACATTGGTCCATGCCTTCATTACCACTCTGTCTTGACTACTACAATGCCTCTTACCTAGGACTTTCTGGGGTTGATATCCACCACTTGCAGCTAGTGCAGAATGCTGCGGCCAGGCTGCTGACTGGCAGTTACAGGGACAGTCATAATACGCCTCTGCTGCGTGAACTACACTGGCTGCCAGTTCAGTGGCAGATCACCTATAAGGTAGGCTTGCTTACCTTCAAAGCCCTACACGCAGCAGGACCTGACTACCTGAAAGATCTTCTGACTCCCTACTCCCCAATCGTCCAATCTGATCCACGATGAGGGATTGCTAGAGATTCCCAGGGTTCATTTAAAAACTTCTGGAGCTCATGCTTTTTCATTTGCAGCACCAGCCCTGTGGAATTCTCTACCTTGTCGGTTAAGAGAATGCCTGAAAATTAGTAGTTTTAAATCTTTGTTAAAAACTTATTTATTCTCTTTGGCTTTCCCAGACTGATTGATTTTAAATAATTTATATTCTTGTTTATTTTAATATTTGTTTATATCGTGTACGGCACCTTGATTTCAAAAGGCGCTATATAAATAAAATTTTGATTGATTGATTGATTAAAAGTATTGTGGAAACAGAGTCTGCAGAGCCAGGAGCTCATAGTGTTCCCAATCTGGACATTTCAACCAGTGCAGAGGCATCACTCACTACAGGACAAGAAATCAGTGCCAGTGTTGACCGCCCTAGAGCTCTGTGTCTGTTCCCCCCAGAAACTCTGGGTGACCTGTTAAGCCAGTGCTACATTTTAGTTATGATTCCCTGGGAGGCCTGTGGACTTGCCTCTCAATGTGGTCCATAAATTTGTTTACATTTCAAGCGCCACTGCTCAAACTGAGCCTGACTGCCACCTCCGATTAATTGTTCTTCCTTCAGAACATGGTGTCCCTGTCCCATCTAGCCCCAAGTTAACTTATAGGAAGGGCCCTTCTGCATTGTTTACTGTACAAGAAGTGATAGAGGAATTCATGAGTAACTGTTCATAGTATGTTACTCATAATAGAATCAGTATAGAGTGTATGAAACATGCATATGTATTGTCAATGAAGATATGGTATAGTGAAATGTATAGTAATGTGATAAGTTTACGTTAACTGATGCATCAGATATTATTGCCATAGTATACTAATGTCACTTATGTCTCGTATATATTGCTTCTTCAATATTGTGATGGTGCAGACTTCATACTAAGGTTCATACTAAGGTTGACAGGAGAGCGAGAAGGCCAAGGCCCATAATGCTCTCATCCTAAGCCAAAGAATAGTAAACCAATTTATAACCTGTATTATTTAATGCATCCAGTCAATACCTAAAAACCTTTTTAGTTTCACTAATGATCACTTGGAGAGGTAAATTATTTCATGGTCCTATTACTCTAGTGGTGAAGAAATATTTCCTATTAGTATGAAAAAAAGATTTTCTAGTCAATTGAAGTGGGTGACCCTGGTATCATGTGACTGGTCTTTAAATTCCAAACCCATTTCACACATCAGATAAGGGTCTTGAATAATATCATATAGAAGCATAAGATCGCCTCTGAGACGTCGAGGGAAAGGGCATATGTTTAAGGCAATCAAGCCTCTCACTACATGTGATATTTTCAAATCCTGATATTTTCTTAGTAAATTTCCTCTGTACACCTTCCAACAACTGACATTCTGATTTCTTGTAGGGTTCCAAAGTTGGGAGACATATTCCAAATGCGGCCTAACATATGAACAGTATAATGGTACTAACACCTCTGGCTGTCTAGATCTTATATTCCATAAAATAGATCAAGTCACTCCATTTGATTTATTAATTATGTTGCGTATATGTTTATTATATGATAAATTGTCAGAAATAATAATTCCAAGGTCCTTTTCATCTACTGTCTGAGCTAGCCTGTCACCAGCCAAGAAGTATTGATGGTATGTGTTAGAAGAACCTAAGTGCATAACTTTGCACTTTGAAGCGTTCAACCGCATGCCCCATCTGTTGACCCAATCTGTGATAATATCTAGATCTTTCTGTTCTATTGCTGCATCAAGTGCTGATGTACATGATCCCCCTATTTTGATGTCATCTGCATATTTAGTAGTGAAAGATTGACATCCATTTGTCAAATCAGTAATAAAAAATTGAAAAAGACAGGGCCGTGAAAGCGGAGCCCTGAGGTACACCACTTAACACTGAACAAGTGTCTGATTTATAACCATTAATCATAACTTGCTGATTTCGATTACATAACCAATTTGATATCCAGTTTACAAGAAAGGAGTTAACACTTAAATTTCGAAATTTTTGAATTAATGCCCAATGAGGCATCACATCAAATGCTTTGCTGAAATCTATAAAAAAGATATCACAAGGAGTCCTCTGATCCAATAAGGAACTAATTTTTTCATAAAAGCACATCAAGTTGGTGACACAGCTTCGTCCACCTCTAAAGCCATGTTGTTCAGGATCACAAGTGTTAAGAATTGGTGTAATCAGATCTTTAATGAGACTCTCAAGAATTGTGCTAATTGAGGATGTCAAGCTAATAGGTCGATAATTTGCCCACATGTTCTTGGGCCCTTTTTATGTTTGCTTGCGTGCATGCGCAAGAAACATGTTGTGGCAGCTTAGGAGAGAAGCAGGTTGTGGAGGTGCAGCACTATGGCAGCCAATGCTACCACTGCATTTGCGGGCTTGGCCCTCTGTATCGAATGCGGTGGCATGCTGCTGCTGACAATGGTTCAGAAAGTGTGCCACTAATTTGAATGAAATTAGCCGCTGCAATGAGGGAGTGCCCCATCATTGCAGGGCATGCCTGAAAGACACTGGCCGCTGCATTGAGGGAGTGCCTCATCATTGTAGGGCGTACCTTGCCTGCCGATACATTTCTGTTCACTCCACTCCCTCCATTGTGGCACCAGGAGTGCAAGTAAACCCTCCCACTGTGGTCCTGTCCACCTGGCTCCCCGACCCAGCACCCGAAGTGAAAATAATCCCTCCCGCTCCCTCCCACTGCATGCTGTCTGCCCCACTCCCTCCATTCCCATCCCAGACTGCAAGGAAACCCTCTCACTCCCTCCCACTGCGTGCTGTCTGCCCCACTCCCCGTCCCACCCGAAATGAAAATAAACTCTCCTGCTCCCTCCCACTGCACACTGTCTGGCTGCTCCCTCCATTCCCGTCCTGGACTGCAAGGAAACCCTCCCACTCCCTCCTACTGTGTGCTGTCTGCCCCACTCACCTTCCCAAATGAAATGAAAATAAACCCTCCTGCTCCCTCCCACTGCATGCTGTCCGACCCGTTCCCTCTGTTACCGTCCCTGCACCCAAAATGCACCAGTGGTGGGCAACTTGCGGCCAGCGAGGTGCTTTTCTGAGGCCCCCGAGAGATTTTATTTTAATGTAAAAACTCATTTAAAGTCACCTGTCACTTAAAGACATTCAGTGGTGACTATGTTCTGCATTGCCAATTTACAGCTTCTTGTGTTACAGAGAACATCACCAGCCTAGTTAGTTACTGCCTGTTGAATTAGTAATTGTGCTTCAAATGTGGATGTTTTTAAAATACTGTGTTGCAATCCTGATTGCGCTTTTTACCCGCATGTCATGCGCTCCAAGCAACTCAAAGGAAAGGAGTGAAGAGCAGGATGGCATAGGTATGTACTCACTTGATCTGTTCATGCCTTACTGTTACACCTGCTTCTACCGTGGATCTTTAAAAACAAAACTGTTTTTGCGATTGCAATCGCGATCGCGCATTTTATCCGATGTCACACGCCTCCTGCTGTACCTACTTTTCAGCTTTACTCCTCGGTTGAACCAGCTTTGAGTTTTAGGTTTTCAGGAAACAACACGGGTAATATCCTACCTGACAGCTGAACCTGCTTTGAGTGGTTGTTTTGCAGGAGATAAAAACAAAATTACAATGTTAAATAACTCGGGTGGTGTTCTACCTCACAGTTCAACCTGCTTTGAGTGTTTGTGTTTCCAAGATATAAAATTAAAACACATAGAACTTGGGCAGTGTCAGTGTAAGCCTGCAGTAGTCGATTTCAGACTTGAAGTGGAGCCTTATATTTTGATTGTGTGTGATTTTACATTAATTAAGAGTTGATGCCAGGTAAAATATAGTAGTTGTGCTGCCGAGGGATAATTAGGAGAAAGGTGCTGTGCTTGTTAACCACCCTCCTCCACTGCATGTTATCCGCCCACCCTCCATCCATTCCCCGGTCTGAGAGAAATACTTTCAAAATCTGCAGTATATGCTGTATGACAATGTCAGTAGAGGGTCACCCAAAATAAGTCTTGAAAGTTTTGAAAATTGACATGCTTCTTCTATCTATATTTTTCCTTTCTAATCTGCCTTCAGTGGGAGCCATACTGAGAAGGGCTAGATCCAACCCTGCTAAGAATGTCACCGTCTCATTTTAAAAGCTCTTTTCACCCTCACCATCAAACTGTTAAATCCCACCTGTCCCTCCCAGTACCCAGCTCCCAGCTCCCATTACCTGATTGAAATTAGGAACTATAATTTCTTTATCATTGTTGATAATATTCTGGTGTCAGCTGCCTGCTCACTTGCTTAACATTAAATAGCCACTCTCATTGTACAAAACAGGTCTGTATTATGCTCAAGTGCTTCTCAGAAATTACAACTCTCAAGGGACTCTGCATAACACAAATAGCCTTTTCATGTCAAACAAGTAAGCATTTGGCCTGCAGCAATCACCTGATGAATAAGATGGACAGTGGAGGCTGACTTTTAGCAACTTGGTGGTGCTGGTGGAGGAATTTCGAGGGGAAATATATTTTAAAAAGAAAAAGCTGCATTCTTTCAATGTGTATGTGTGTGTGGGGGGGGAGAGGAGGCAACTACGTGAAATAACAATATCTTGTGAGGTGCATCATTTTGATTTTAAAATAGCTCAGGGGTGTTGGCATTAGTGGTGGGCAAAGTGGGCTCAATCTGCTCTGCAAAGCGATTCACAGAGCAAAGGTGGATTCGGGGAGTGCTCCGCAAAACACGAAGCAGAGTACTTCACGTTATAATGAGGAACGCGAAGTCCATTAGAAACAATGACTTCACGTTACTCCGCCTCCCCAGGCCACTACTCTGCCAATTTTAAGGCAAAGTGCATTGCGGGCAGTGCACTTCGCCTCACTTTGCCTTGTTTTTGAGCTCCTAAGGCAAATTTTGCAGTGATTCATGGGATTTCAGGTCACATGGGCTCTATATTGATCTGTACAGCCTCAGTTCAGGGTAGTATGAGTAGGAAGGAGTAGGAGACAGTGTGCTCTGTTAGCTGTCTGTGATAGGAATCTTGTAAAAGCTGCTCAAACCATTTTTGCTTTTTGGGGGATCCAACTTTAGTTCATCAATTGTAGGAAACCCTCCTGTGCTCATATCATCGAGCGCTTTTGTTTTTGTGTGGATTTTGAATGTTAATTTACAACATTGAGTGTTTGTGGTGAAAGACTATGAAAGTGTGCTTTGGGAGGGCATATCTGTGGTGTAGGTATATTTAAGTTGGAGAAATAGTGATTTCTTTGTTTTGGTTATATTTTGTTATACAACTGACTGTGTTAGTGTACACACAGTAATATTGTCAGTAATAGTAGAAATGTTCTTGCTGTTTATTGTGTGGATGTGGTACAGCAGTTCATAAGTTCAGGTTGTTTAAATTACAAATTTACAATACTAAATTGCCATAGTACTGAATTTTTGCATTTGCGCCACATTCCTTGTTCAGCATTGTACACAAACTGTTCTGTGTGTGAGTGTGTGTGTGCAGTGCTTGCGTGCATCAAATAATACACCTTTTATTGTGCCGCAGTCTAGTGTAACTGCAAGTGCAGCAGTGTGAACCTGCTATCCACTGATGCTGCCTGATTTTGTACTGCGATCGTGGTATCTGTTCTTAGTTTTGCTGCTTGTAGTGCCATAAAAATCAGCACTGTCTGTATTCAGTGCTCCCCCCCACACCATGTTCAAAAGGTATTTTTTTACCAGACTGGATTGTTTTTGTGACCTCATCAGCACCACTGGATACTGAAGTTGTTTTAATTCCGTGACAGACTCAGAGTAGTCTCTTATCTGTTGCTGAAGCCACAGTTGTTTATTTGGCTTCACATCCAGCCAGCACCCCTCCAATCAGAGTGAATATATCAAAATCTGAATTTGGTTATAATATTTGTGGTTGAGCCCCCAAAATGCCTGCAAAGAGACATGCAAGCAAAGCTGTTTCTTGACATGGCAATGTTGGCAGTAAGATGGTCTGTGGGCTTTGTAGTAGTACGTAGATGTAGAAGTCCATTGCTGACATGAGGAAAGATATTTCTCCTGCAATATTTTTTACAGCCCAATCAGTAGCTTCACTCATAGTTGGAGGAGATGATGTTTTCCCAGCAGGTGGTGCTAGTGTTACTGGTGATAGTGATGGTGGAGGTGGTATTAGTATTGTTGCGTCAAGTTCTAATTCCAACCAGTGTATCGTATCCAAAAATATTGAGTGTGAAGCAGTGCAAGTGAGTGGTAGCGTAGATGATGTCATACTTCCCAGTAACATCCCAGTAACTGAACCTGAGGATTCTGATAATCATGTCAACGATAGCATACAATGTGATATTCCGTTTACCGTGGCACTTAGCGTCATGCATTTTCCATGCAGTGATTCACAGTGTGGTCAAAAAATATCAGGTGACGGTGATGTAAATGCTGATGATGAATATGATGATGATGATGATGTTGTTGTTGTTGCAACATGCAGCCCTATGCTATCATCCAAGCAGAAGATGGATGTGGGTGATGTTGATGAATATGATGATGATGTATTGACCACAGTTGGGAATCGGGAAAAATAAATTAAAAGTGGCTGTGTCTGAGTCTGTTTGCAGGAACCCCCCATAAAAACTTGTGGATCTACCACTTTTAGTGGATGATGATGATGATGATGACCCAGTAATAAATATGATAGGTAGTCATGTGGTCAGTTGCAGTCCAGGTGTGCAGTGCCCAAACATCATGTGTGCCCCTCACTCAGTGCTTAAAATAACAGACTTAAATAATTACATCTATGGATATGTTAAAAGCAGAGCATCACAGTCCCTTGTTTGGGATTTTTGTTCAAGATGCAAATGATGATTCATTTGCAATCTGCCAGGCTTGCCATGTGCGTGTGAGTCAAGGTAAAAAGGGGAGCCATCTGGGCACAGAGGACAGCATACACATCTTAAGAATAGGCACTTGGCTCTGTGGACCCAGCACAAGCTGGCAGCTAATACCACAGTGGGGCATTCACCCGTGTCACCTGCAACCATAGCCAGCATGTTATCCCCTTCCATGACTGTTGAACCCAATAGGAAATTAAACGTGTGCAGTAGTGTGGCAATAAGAGCAGAGCATTACTACGGACATGATGAGGTGGAGGACCATAATAACTTTGAAATGTTGTCCAGTGCTGGTGAGAGTAGCAGTTTTTGTGGTGGTGGTGGTGGTGAATGCAGTATGTCTAGTGCAAGTGGTACATCAACCCCAGTTGGCAAATCTGGGAAAATATCATCATTTCTGGGTTTGTCATCACCTGTGCAACCTGTCTTCATCAAATGTCCACACTCCATGCCCTGCCAATGCCTTTCATCACAGAGCACAACCATTTGTGATCAACACACCATGTGTAAAATGTTTAAGTCAGCACACATTACAGAGTGTTTTTGCGCATAAACTGAAGTACCCACCGAATCATACAGTGTCATGTGAACTCAATACTGTTGTAGCGGAAATGCTGGCAATTGATCTTTTGCCCTTCTCCTTTGTGGAGAATTCTGGGTTCTGGTGGTTTGCTGCATGTGTCTGTCCAAAATGGAAAGTTCCATCCAGGACATACTTTTCTACCCGTGTTGTTCCCAAAGTTGTTCCAAGATCATGTCCAACTCAGTAAGACATGCCCTTCAACATTCCTCCTCTCCATTCATCCATTTAAGTATGGATATGTGGACAAGTGGCAAAACAGTAGGGAGTTCATATCTGTGTATAACTGCACACTGGGCGCAGGTGCCGGGGGTTGTTTGTGATGTTGGTAGTGTGAATAATCAGTGCAGTAAGTTGGATTGTCGTGGTAGCAATCTTCCTGGAATTCGACAGCATGCAACGATTGCTATGCACAGTGTGACCTGTTCACACACACTGGTGAGAACATGTTGGACATGGTACTGACTGAAATTGACAGATGGCTAAACCTCTGCCCTGAGAGAGCTGGGTTCATAGCAAGTGACAATGGGTCAAATGTGGTGAAATGCATCACGAATGGTGGTTTTTCATATTCCATGCATGGCCTACTGTTTAAATCTTATGGTTCAGGAGTTTCTGCAGCACTCTTCGATATAAAGGAAATGCTGACCATTGCATGACGATTCGCTCTCACTTTTCAAGATCTGGAAAGGCCCATGACCAACTGCAGCAGTTGTAGATACAAAACAGCCTGCCTCAGCACTGCTTGAAGCTGGAAGTTTTCACCCAATGGAACTCCACGTTATACATGGTAGAGAGGCTGTATGAACAATACAAAGCCATATGAGAATATCTTCTTATGCACACTAACTGTGGCAGTTCCGGGGCCTCCATGTCTATGACGACTGGACAGTGGTGCCTCATGAACTCTGTAATAACAGTTTTGCAGCCTTTTGAACATGCCACACAGGCAGTGAGTGGTGAGTCTGCCTCCATTAGCCAATCAATTCCACTGCTGTGGGTGCTGAGGCAGATATTGGTGAATGTACAGCATAGCCTTGATGTTGCCAGAGATGGTGGTAGCAGTATGTTACTGTAACACATGCTGACAGTATTCGACCAGAATCGTCACATTGTGAGCATTCAGCGTAGTGACAACTTTGCCATAGCAACAATTCTGGACCCACGATACAAATGTGGAATAGCATCACTACTGGAGGAGGGCCTGAACAGGTAAAAATATTAGTGGTCAACTGGTGCGCTTTGGTTCATGGGGTACAAAAGTCACGTACAAGGTCAACAAACCTCAGCAGCATAATCCGCTGAAGGTGGTACCTGGAGGGCCATTAAGTATATCCTGCAAGGTGAGGGGACTGCAGTTCCAGGTGGTCTGTTATCCAAAGTGGCTGGCTTCAACCCGCTTTGGGAGGCTTTGTCCCAAGTGAGTATTTGTGAAATAAATGATTCGGGAGAAAAGGATGATGCATCAACAATTGAACTTAGTGCAGCACACAGAATGGTTGAGTCATATTTGTCTGAAAACAGGCATCTGACAATAACTGAAGATCCTCTTTTGTACTGCAGTGGAAAGGTCAGTGAATGACCAGAGCTCACTGCAGTGGCACTGAAGTACCTCACATGCCCACCCTCCAGTGTAAGTGTTGAGAGGGTATTCAGCTTAGCAGGTGCAATAGTCAGGGATCGTCGGACAAACCTGTCTCCTGCAAATGTTAGTTTGCTAACATTCATTAAAATGAATGAGAGGCACATACCAGCAGAGACTGCAACCTCGGTATTTGTACCCCAGCCTAGTCATGATGGTCTTGCTGATGTGGAAATGAAGCATCCTGGTGGCACTAGCAGTGGCTGCCTGAAACCGCCCACCACTGACGTAGATGATGACACAGTGGGGAAAGAATTTCCTAGTGGTCAGACTTCAGACATCAGTGACTGTGAGGGCAGTTTTCCTTATGAGGATGATGATGTGGTTAATGTTAGCAGGTTTTAACTGAAGTTTTTAAAAGGTGGTATGCCCCCCCCCGGACCACCACCACTGGGACTCATGGTATCCACTGCCACCATGAGTCTGTCTGCCCACCCAGACCACCATCACCACCAGGACTGATGTTATGCACTGCCACCATGAGTCTGTCTGCCCTCCGGACCACCACCACTGGGACTGATGTTATCCACTGCCACCATGAATCTGTCTGCCTCCTGGACCACCACCACCACCAGGACTGATGTTATCCACTGCCACCATGAGTCTGTCTGCCCCCGGACCACCACCACCGGGACTGTTGTTATCCACTGCCACCATGAGTCTGTCTGCCCCCTGGACCACCACCACCGGGACTGATGTTATCCAACACCACCACTGCCACCATGAGTCTGTCCAGACCACCACATCCATCAGCCAGAGACAGAAAGCTTCTTAATATTTAAACCATAAAGTGAGTATGTGTACTCATGTTTGTTATGCTGCTTCACTTCCTTTAGTTGTATGTTTTGTTTTCTGTAGCTTTTCAGAGCAGCAATGGTAAAACACATACAGTACACTTTTTTTGTTTCTTTTACAGGGTAACAAAAGAAGGCTCCATCGCTAAAACTCATTGGGAAAGGTACTGTATCTGTACCGTACAGAGAGGAAGCGATGTAATATCCATGTGAAATCCATTCTGGTAAGTGTGAAGATTTTATTTCATCTGTTTCATTGTTTTGTAAAGACTGCAGCAAATATTGCGCACAGGTTGTGTTAGTTGACAAGATGTGGCTTTGAAATGTAACTTGACTTTAGGGATTGAGATTTGAGAACCAGGAGGGACACATAACAATTAAGTTGTAAGAAGTCATTCTATTTTTTTAGGAACTTCCAGATACTTTGTTGTTCTGACAAAGTGGCCTTATCCAAACGAGTTCTTCAACATCAGGCCCCCGGTCTGAGGCGCACATGCAACACGCAGAAGTCGTTTCATTAGATGACCATCATTAACAACCAGACTCGAGAAGATGCAGATGAAATCTGTGAAGAAGTAAGAAAATAAGAAACCATTACAGACAAACCTGCAAATATGCTTCCCCCACCCAAAAAAAAATACTTACCTTCATGTGCTTGACAGTTATCCATTGCAAATTTTGACATGAAAAGTTCTAATCGAACACTGCAATGTGAACACCAACAGTTTCTGTGACCTGTGATACCGAATAATACCATGAGTACATGTCCATGTCAACCCCCCTCACCTACAAAATACAGAAATATATATCTATATATATCAACTCACCAAGGCTACTATTAGTGTACAGACAAAGGGCACCTTTCCATCCAGTTGAGATGATCACATTGCATTTGCTCGAATGACAGCACACATTGTACCAGCAACAGTTCGTTCACGGTCACCATTTTCTTCTGGGGCACTTCGTGCATGAGTGACTGCGCAATAAATTCTGGGGACTTTGCATGTGCTGAAACAACCCCATTCCACGTTGTTACCACTTACCAATTTCTGGACACAAGGCAGATGCATTTTGGGCATGCAGAAAATCTGGGGACTCTGTGTCACTTTGTGCGCATGACTGAGTGTGCCATTAATTCTGGGGACTGGGACAAATGCTAAAACAGTCTCATTTCACCATGTAACTACTTGTCAATTTTCTGCACACAAGGAGGATGCATTTAGGGCATGCAGAAAAAATCTGGGGACTCTGTGCCACTTTTGTGCACATGACTGAGTGTGCCATTAATTCTGAGGGATTTTGTATGTGCTGAAACAGTCTCATTTCACTGTGTAACCACTTGTCAATTTTCAGCATACAAGGCAGATGCATTTTGGGCATGCAGAAAAAATCTGGGGACTCTGTACCACTTTTGTGCGCATGACTGAGTATGCCATTAATTCTGGGGGACTTTGTATGTGCTGAATCAGCCTCAGTTCACTGTGTAACCACTTGTCAATTTTCTGCACACAAGGAGGATGCATTTTGGGCATGCAGAAAAAATCTGGGGACTCTGTGCCACTTTTGTGCGCATGACTGAGTGCACCATTAATTCTGGGGGACTTTGTACGTGCTGAAACAGTGTCATTTCACTGTGTAACTGCTTGTCAATTTTCTGCACACAAGGAGGATGCATTTTGGGCCTGCAGAAAAAACCTGGGGACTCTGTGCCACCACTGCACGATAACTGAGTGTGCCATTAATTCTGGGACCTTATGTGCTAAGAACAATCACATTTCACTTTGTTACCACTTCGCCAACTTTTCTGCACACAAGCAGGATGCATTTTGGGCTGGCAGGAAAAATCTGGAGACTCTGTGCCACTTTGTGTGTTCTGTGATTGTTGCTGTGAGCTCTGTGATGTCATGCTGACATTTTTACAATTAAAGCAGCATTGCAAGAATGTCCTCACAGTTCTGAACTGTACTTTTTATGCACTTAACATTTGCCACAGCCACCACTACTTATCCTCGAGTCGCATCTTGAATGATACGATTCTTTTCACAATTTATGTCAGCTTTACTTACTTGACTACTTTTTTCATGTATGAAAAAAAAATGAGCACGTCTTCTAATATTGTGCGGACCAGGTTTGTATTTATTTGCAGCTGCTTTTCAATAACTATTGTTCCATGGTATCATAAAACACTGCCTAATGCATTACTGTTAATTAACAACAGAAGTGATATATAACAACTACTTGATGTGATGGAGAAAAGCAGAGGAAAACAATGACAAAGATCTGGTCAGCACCAATTTTAAAGGAATGGTCCTTTCATTATTTCACACATGAAAAAAGGTAGTACAGCAGACTCAACTACTGGAAATTCTCGTATCATTCCAGTCAGTCAGGATGTAAGTAAAGGAAGTTGTAACATAGCATTAAAAAATATAGGTCAGAGTTATCAACAGATTGTCGCGCTGCTGCTTTACAGACATTCACCACATTACATAGTTATAGTGATGCACATAAACTAATATGTGGGGGCATTACTAAGACTGGAATATTTCTTGCTCCATAGAGTGCAATATATTTCTGTGAAAACCTCCCATAATTTCATTACAGTGAGTCACGTCACGGAGGAATTACCGATCAGAAAAGCCACCCACATTCTGCCACCCTTTCTCAGCAACATTAGGACGTGATGCCAGGGGGTGACCAGGTGCATGCTCCACTATAGTGAATGTCCGGCAGCTATCCCAATGTTTCCTTATGTCATAAGGTTCAGTTTGTGGTGAAATGTGGGATGTTTCCACTAACAAGACTCTTCTTACTGGAAACGTGGCCACACATTACACCACAAACTGACCATATAACATAAAGAAACATTTGGAAACCTGCCGGACAATCGGATATTCACTGTAAGGAGCACGCACATGCACTCTCCCTGCCATCATGTTCTAACATTGCTGAGAAGGGAGGCAGAATGTGGGCAGATTTTCAGAATGGGAATTCCTCCATCACATGACACACTGTAATGAAATTACGGGTGGTTTTCACAAAAAATTATTGCATTATGTGGTACAAGAAAGATTCCCCTGGAAGGGAAAATGTGTATGATTAAACAATAACAAACAAAACACACACACAAAAAAGTACAAGTAGTGGGTGGGGTCAGGGGTGGGATGGGTGGAGAAAACAATCCCCTCACTTACTCTGGCTGTAGGATACCATGGTGGTCCAGCATTGAAAGTATTTGCTGCTGCTGTGCTTCCACTCTGTTCACCTGCTGCTCCAAAGCACTGAACCACTCATTATTTTCCTCGAGCACTGCCCACACAAGACCGATGTCAGAATGGGTTGCAGGGACTGTGGCAGGGTCCACTGCAGCAGGGAATACAGGTAGTGTGGCTGGTGGTGGACAGGGTGGTGCTGGTGGCTGTGGTGGTGGAGCAGCTGCTATAGTAGCCCTCCTCCTCCTGCTGCGGCAGTGACTGTGAGGCACATCTCCCACACCAGCAGCACCCTTGGCCACTGCCACGGAAGGGCCTGCAGGTGGACACCTGACCCCTTCCGTGGAAGCCTGCCACTCTGCCCTATGGTGGTTCAGCATGTGGGTGCACTGGCCACCAGTCCCCAAATGTGTCCCGGGGGCCACGGCGCACCAGCACACCACACACATGGCACTCCACCACTGTGCTGTCTCCCCCTACACAGTTAAAAAACTCCCACACTGGGGAGCTGTGGGGGGGGACCAGACACAGTCCTCACATGTTGGGCATGAGTCCCACCACCACCTACAATTTATGGTGCCACCTTCTGTGGCTGTGGAGGTGGTGGAGGGGGTGCTGCTGGAGCCCCAACTGCTGCTGCTAGTGGTGGTGGTGGTAGTGGTGGTAGTGGCAGAGAAGATGGACATGCAGCAGCCACCGGTGGCACTGGTGCTGTTGCTTCAGCGGGGGAAGCAACACCAGCCAGGAGTCGGGAGCGGTCCTACATCACATGACCACCCAGCCCCCCACGGGTCTGCACTCCTCCCCTCCTGCCGTGCCCACGGGCCACCGACTCACCTTCTCCTACATGACCATCCATCCTGCTGAAGTCCACAGGCTGACACATACACACAGACAGTGGACACACATGCACATACAGTCAGTCACACACAAAACAAAACAAAACTTATACAAAAAAATTCACTAACAAAAAAAACACAAATACAATACAAAAACCAAATAAAGAAATAGCTTTTAAAAAAGCTGTTTGTTTTGTTCTGGCCCTGAAAAGCAACGAAAGGCAAGCAGTAACTCCTCTCCTTTCACAAATGCTTTCTCCCTCTACAAATGCAAAGGAGAAAGTGAAACTGCTTCTGTGACTCATTTCCTTCCTGCCTGGCTAAAGCATGTGACTTACAGTACTGCAAGCCATGTGATGTGCCTATTTTCCTCTCACTGCCTTCACTAAAAGGCATAATGGCAATGTGAAGTGGTAATAGATTATAATGCAAGTGAGCACTTTACAGGGATGTCCATTCGCCAGCTTCTTGCCAGGGCCACTGCAAGGCCCACACGTCACAGGCGGATTAAAAATCGCTGCATCTCTAGTTGGCATACAACTGATGTTAGTAAAAGAATTCGGCTCATGGTGATAGACTAAGATTTCATCAAGGGTCATATCGACTTCAGCCAATGAACTTTCAAGATATTTCAATTCATTTTATAATGCTCATGTCTTTTGCCTTTAAAATACTGTTAGCTAGCCCAAATCTGTCCTACCCAGACTAGAACAAGTGGAACCTTCATTCAAGGCATTTTGGCAATTACTGTAGTTACAGTTCAGGAATCAAATTTTCATTTATAAAGGCAGGCAAGATGTGTGTGTGTAAGTTAGAGTGTGACACAAAAGGCTGGCACTCAGAACAGCTCTGATGAAAGTGAGGCACAAGCAGTAGACAACTATGGTTCCATTACCCAGAAAGGACAGAGCTTTGAGAACAATTTGAAGATCTCATCTGCCAGTCTGGTTTATGTCATCCATTTAAGAGTGATTTAAACAAAAGGTTTTCAAGGATTAGATCCCGTAGTCATAATTAATGGAAGGACAACTGCATAAAGTAACTCAATTATACAATAAATAAGTTTATTTTTATGACAAAGGAAATAACCCTGATAAGCAGCACTTTAGCACATTTCCCCATAAAACAGTAATCCCTCTTTTTATGTTTGCTTGCGCACATGCACAAGAAACATTATGTGGCAGCTTAGGAGAGAAGCGGGTTGTGGAGGCAGCAGTGTGGCAGCCAACGGAGGCATTGCATTTGAGGGCTTGGCAGTGGTGGACCAATGGAGGCACAGTGTGCTGATGACACTGGCTTCCAAAAGTGCCACCAACTTGTAACGCTTTCACCGCAGCAATCAGGGGCCACCTCATCATTGCAGCATTAGCCATTCTGCTGCAATGAGGGGAGTGACCTGCCATTGCAGGGTGGAACGTTACTTAGTGGTAGTGTTTGTGAACATGGCGGCGGCTTGCTGCCACGTTCACAAACAATATTCAGCCCTCACTGCCGAGGGTGCCCAATCCCCCTCATCAGCATGCGCCCCCCCAAAACAGTCTTTGTTTGCCAACCGGGGCCCCAATCCCCATCGGCATCAGTCCCTGGTCCCAGTTTGATTTGCCAATGGGGGAGCCCACTCCCCGGTGGCATAATGTTCCCCCGTCCCAGTTAAAGTTGCCGATGGGGGAGCCCACTCCTGTTTAGCATAATGTCCCCATCCCAGTTTAATTTGCCAAGGGGACCCACTCCCCAATCGGCATAATGCCCCCCAAAAGTAGGTTTTGCCGGGGTGCCCAATCCCCCTCGGTTCTTAGCCCCCGTGTGATAGCCGGCTGGGTGCCCAATCCCCCATCACAGTCACCCTCAAAAAAACTTAATTGCATGCTGGGAGCCCATTGCAGCATGCCAAATGTCCCTGTTAAAAATAAAGTCCTGCAATGTTTTTCTTTTTTTGTTTCTGTAATCAGAAACGGTCCTCATTGAGTCCGTGGCCCCGCCCCCCAACCCGCACACCACCTCTGTTCACCCTGCCTCCCCACACCACCCTCACCCCATACTTACCTCCAGAGTCCAGCGCGATGAACTTCGGTGGTCCAGGAACATGTCTGCACTCTTCAAAGATGACCGCGAACTGAAGAAAGTAAGCTGTATAATGGCATAAATAGGGTTTTTTTCAACTTTGGTGCATATCTCATGCATTTTTGGGAATTATGGCACCAAACTTTCAACATGGGGTTATTGGGATCCCTCCTCATGAATTCAGCCACAATTGTGACGTTATTCGGTCCCGAAAGTTGATTTCATGGTCACTGCACAGAATCGCCTTTTGGGACTGATTAATGAAATGACAGTGCCAGTGTTCATGAAGTGGCCTCTCAAAAGTCTATGTTGCAAATCTGGTGGAAAAAATCCAAAAATGACTGTTTTAAGCGTGCATTGCGCAGTTGCTATGCACGCTCGTAACTTCACGAATTTGCAATATTTTCACTCCAGATTGTCAACATTGCCATTTTTCCACATCTTCTTATGAACAGTATAGCGGTCATTTTTCACATCCTGGCCGAAATGTGTTTTCACACTTCTGGCACAGAATAGTGTGGTCGCTGTAGGAAATCAGTGTTCAGGACATATTAAGAAAATCACAGTGACACTGTTCATTAGCAGACGTCCTAAAATGCCTGTGTTGAAAAGTTGGTGACTAAAGTCCATAAAATGACTGTGTTACGAGCATGTGTTATGCAGTTTCTACGCACGCTCGTAACTTCGCACATTTGTAATATTATCACTCCAGATTTTCAACATTGCCATTTTCCCGTGCCTCCTTATGAATAGTATAGCTGTCATTTTTCACATCCTGGCTGAAATGTGTATTTGCACTTCTGGTGCAGAATAGCGTTGTTGCTGTGGGAAATCAGTGTTCGGGGCACATTAAGAACATCACAGTGACACTGTTCATGAGTAGAGGTCCTAAAATGCCTATGTTGAAAATTTGGTGACGAAAGTCCATAAAATGACTGTGTTACGTGAATGCATTGCGCAGTTTCCACGTATGCTCAGAACTGCGAGCATTCTGAATATTCCCACTACAGATTTCCAACATTGCCATCCCTTCACACCTCCCTATGGATGATACAGTTGTCATTCTTCACATCCTGCCCAATCTGTGTTTTCGTACATGTGGCGCAGAATGGCACTGTCGCTGTTGGAACTCAATGTTTGGGACACATTGACAAAATCACACTGCCAGTCTTCATGAGAAGAGGTCCCAAATGCTTTCATGAGGTGAGGTCACAAAAAGGCCACGTTGAAAATTTGTAGTGCAAATACCAACAAACGCCCAAGGCATTAGGGTTTCTAACCATAATGTCCTACCCTGTACAGACTGACAGACATCGGGGTGTGCCTTTGGATTGTCGACTGTACTACTCATGTCATCCCACCCCCACTCCCACCCACCACTGACAGGCATCGAGGTGTACCTTGGACTCTTCGTCCCCAGACTTCACCCCATTCTCCTATGCTACACCCATTTCAGCGTATGTCCTTATGGAAAGGGGTGACTGTAAAGCCAAACACCCTAAGACACACCTCAACACGTGTCGGTGTCTGCACAACAGGGTGAGGTAACATGGCATGACAGTCATGGGCGACGACCCAAACACTTACTCCAATGCCTGTCCTTCTCTATAGGATGGAGGTGGGGTTGGCATGAAGTTCAATACTTCACTGCCATTTCTATTCAGCATCTGTCTAACTCCTGCATTTCCAATGCTAATACCAGCAAGCAAACATTCAGCATTGACAAATGCTTCTTTATAAATGGGAATAACATTAGCGTCTTTCCAATCCTGTGGAACAAAACTGTTGGCAAGAAATAACTTGAACATGGGACTTCTGGTTGTGATGGCTGCCAGATAGTCACGCTTTACATCGCTCCACCAACCCTTCACTAGAAAACCACCTTTAATCCCTTAATTTCTTTAATCGGAAGGTGAAATAGCTACAGATGAATCACAGTCTACAATTGCAATGAATTTATTAATTATCTGGATGTATCGCATGTAGAAATAGAGATGAAGCCTCAGCGGCCCAAACATATGCCTCCGCCGTCTCTTGAAAAAGACAAGCCGGCAAAATGCAACAAAGCGGGCGTCTCTGGAGACCCTCCTACTCCAATCTTGCCTTCTGAAGCGACCTTGTTCGAGGGCTTGGCACCTATCAAAGAATCCTTCCAAGCTGTAGTGATAGATCTGCATGCACTTAAAAGTTCTATGGCTCAATTGACAATTCGTACTGGGGACAACAAGGCCTGTATATCCTCACTCATGACTGAAGGGCCCAACTTGAGCCAGAAGCAGCTCCGCTATGGCAGCGCCTCCGTAAGACTGAAGATAAACTTGAGGACCTTGAAGGTCACTCAAGAAGAAACAACTTGGTCATCCTGGGGCTCACAGAAGGAGAAGAAGGAGTCAACCCCATTTCTTTTATCTGGAAATTGTGTACCAAAATAGCAGGACCTTCTCCCAATGGCCCGACATACATATTAGAAAGGGTGCACCGAGCTTTATGGCCCACACCTCTGGCAGGCTTTCCCCCTCATCCTCAGATATTTTGGTTGCTAAACTATCTGGACAAACAGATAATTATTGACAAACTGAAAGAGGCCAAATAAGTGCAATGGTATAATAAACAAATCTGAATTGCGCAAGATTTACCACTATCAATGCGACAAAAACGTACAGAGATGCACCTAATTGTTGTTAAGCTTATAGCCGCAAGGGTAAGATTTTGTATGAGATACCCAGCAACATTGCAAATCAACAAGGAAGGGCAGTGGATCTCATTTGAAACCATAGATACATAGATATACAGACAGTGCCAGCAAATAAGGGCCTACGGCCCACCCAGTCTGCCCATTTGAGCTTGTAAGTTTACTTTATGTTTTCCTAGAAGTCTGTCGCCCCTTAACCCGGACCTCCAGAATTACTTTATGTCTCTTAAATCCCGTGATTGTTTCAGCCTCACCACTTCCTCTGGCAGGGTGTTCCACTTGTCCACCACCCGTTCTGTGAAGAAATTCTTCCTCACATTTCCTCTGAATCGTCCTCCCTCCAGCTTCATCCCATGCCCTCTAGTCCTAGAACATCTTTTTCACTTAAAAATAGTGTATTCCTGCACCCTGTTCTTCTCTGTAAGATACTTGTATGTCTCTATCATATCCCCTCTCTCCCTCCTCTCCTCCAGGGAGTACATATTCAGTTTCTTCAACCTGTCCTCATAGGACTTGTGATGCTATCCATGCACCATCTTTGTTGCCCTCCTCTGAACCTTCTCTACCCTGTCTATGTCCTTACATAAGTAAGGTCTCCAGAACTGTACACTGTACTCCAGGTGGGGCCTCACTAGTGTATTGTATAGTGGAATTATGACCTCCCTTTTCCTGCTGGTGATGCCCCTGCCTATGCATCCCAGCATCCTATTTGCTTTACCTGCTGCCTTGTCACACTGTTTCCCTACCTTGAGGTCATCAGAGATGATAACCCCAAAATCCCTTTCCATGAGTAAAGCAACTGCTGAGCTTAAGAAATTGTACCAAGATCTCTTCCATTGAATAGGGGAGATAATAGCACAGCTGAGAACCAGTAACCTGAGCGAGACAGTAAAATAACTACTTCAAGCGAATGCTCTAACACCAAGAGCTACAAAGAAATAGATGTCTTAAAACACTTTTACAGTAATCTAGAGACATTAACTGTGAGATTCTACAATGTTAAGCCAGGACAATAGGCATTTGGTCCGGTAATAGAAAAAACTGTATATCAACATTTTACAAGGGATTTGTTAATTGCTAAAGGGATCTTGGACAGGTTTTTTGAACTCCTAATGGTAACCAAGTAGGAAAGACAACAATATGCCTGAGAACCAACAACCTAAGTGGTATATTTCCATGGACTGTGCTAAGAATTGTCACGAGGTTCCAATATGTCTTTAAGCTGATACAAACGCACTAACCGTGAGGTTCCATGATGTTATGTTTGGTCGCTAGGCGTCTGGCCCTGTAATCAGACTATTGTTTACCAATGTTTACTTTCTATTCTTGATGTTGCAACAAGGTTGAACTGTTAAATATTATAGGGACCTAAGATTGGTCACTTGAACCTCTAATAGTATTTGGGTCATAGAATTTATTATTTAAATTTCAGATCACGGATGTGTTTTCTAAAAGCGGGGGGGGGGAGGATGATGGCAGGCTGTTTGGTAGCTGAGACAGATTGCAGCCAAACATTTAAAGGGAGTGCAGTCGGTAGGACTGGGGTATATGGAATGTTTTATTGGGATGGGAATGTTTTTGTTTGGAGGGTATAACGTCTATCCTCTCCTAGATATAAACCTACAAAGGATGATGTTAAATACAGATTTTTTTGTGGATCAGAATGAGGTGGGCCCATAGTCACGACATAGATAAACATAGTTAACTGGAAACCCTAAGTTATCCAAAATCTTTCTGCTTTAGGGCATGTAGTTGCCTCTTTTTGAAGGGGAAGAATTCTCTTATCCCAGAGTATAAGACCAACTTCATATGGCAGTAAGATTTATATCTTGGAATGTTAAGGGAGCTCAGAACCGAATTAAACAACACCAAATTCTCAGACGCCTAGAAACTTTACAATGTAATATAGCCCTATTGCAAGAAATGCACCTCCTGGATAGGGAGGGTAACCTCTTCAGGAGAAAACAAGTAGGACAGGTATATTCAGCAGGTAATGCAACAGCAAAAAGGGGGGTGGCAATTCTCATTACCAGGGGAATGCAGTTCAAAGTACAACAATGCCAAGCTGATGTACAGGGAAGATTTATGTTACTAAAGGACTCCTAAATCATGCTGAAGTGATTCTAAGATCAATATATGGGCCTAATGTTGATTCACCTGAGTTCTTTACAATGTTTACGAATGCCCTAAGTTCATTTCCCAGGTTACCCACTATCCTTGCAGGAGACTGGAATCTGGTCTATTCGCCAGAGCTAGATAAAACAACCCAAAGAGGATCCAGTCTCTCTCCAGCACAAAGAGCTATAAGGGAGTTTATGACAACATACAGCCTTAGTGATCCGTGGAGATTACTGAATCCCACTGCAAGGGGTTACACATTCTATTCTCTGACACATAATTCTCTGTCCCGAATTCATTATTTCCTAGTTAATAATACAATTTTATCAGGCCTAATAGGAAGTGGTATGGTCCCGAGAACTATATCAGACCGTGCACTGGTATGGATGGAAGGAACTATTTCTGCCCAGAAAACCAAAAGTAGTATTTGGAAACTGAATACACAGCTTCTTCAGGATGAGCAGGCAGTACAATCCCTTAAAGAGGTAATTGAACAATTTCTTCTACATAATCAGGGTACTATATACAACACCGACAAACTCTGGTATGCCGTAAAATGTGTGATCCGGGGATAATGCATCCGACTCTCTACCATCCAGAAAAAAAAAAAGAGAGGCACTTTCCTCCTTGCTCCTCTCCCAAATTAGAATCCTAGAAGAACAGCTATCCTTGCAAAATGAAGACACTATGGAACAACTAGCCAAGCAAAGAAATCAATATTTGGAGTCCCTGAGAGAACAAGCCCAATATGTTTTATTCAAAACCCATGTTAAATTTATAGAATGGGGGATAAAGCTAGCCACCTGCTTGCCCTCCGATTGAGGAAGCAAGAGGAGTCTAGGATAGTAGTGGCACTCAATTCCCTTAGGGATGATTCTCTCCTTACTATTCCTACTGAAATTGTCGAGGACTTTGAGACCCACTACAGATCTCTATATTCCCCACAATCAATCAAACAATCAGTCAATCACTTTATTTAACCAGGCATAAACACCATTGAGCAAGCTCATGTTCAAGATGGTCCTGGGCATTAATACAATACAGTACACTTCATAAGATTACAATTACGGTGGACAACGGTAAAAAAAAAAAAAAAAAGAAAAAACATTGTGAAGGTGCCGGTCAATATGGGCCTATACATACCGGTCAACATAATTAACATGCAAAGGTACATAACGATAAGCTTTACTGAAATGAGAAGAGACAACAATCCCATAAAGTCTCAGCTAAGTAAGAGCTCATACCTAAATGATAAAAAATAAGGAGGTATTAAGGAATAGGTAGAAATTGGGGGTGAAAGAGTAGGCAGCCAAAAGGGAGGCCAGAATAGGTAAGGTAGAGAATAGGCAGGGCCATCTTGGATTAAGGGAACTAGGCTTGTAGGTCCTAGGTTTCTGTTTTTAGGAATGTGGGGTGGATGAGATACTTAGGTGTAGGATTTGAGAGTGGAACCCGGGGCTTAGGGGTTATCGGTGTCTGAAACAGTTGCATGATTCCTTAAGATAATCTGTTAATAGAGCTTTGAATGTGAAAATGCTTGGAAGTGAGGATAATTTTAATGAGTCCTGCATAGTGTTTCAAAGTGATGAAAGTGAGAAGTTGATTGCTGCAGAGCCAAGGGTAGTTTTCACTCTAGGAATCTGAAAGCAGATTAAGGAGAAGTGTCTCAGGCCATAGGAACCTTTAGCCCGTTTGAAGATGTTTGAGATGTATGCAGGGAGGTTATCAGATAATGCTCTAAAAAACCAGAGGAGAGCATTCCTTTTTCTTCTAGTTGAGAGTGAGGTCCATCCCGAAACCTGGTATAGACAACGGGTAGATTTAAGATAAATCTTAAAGTCCGGTGGTAAAGGGTGTCCAGTTTGTTTAGCATCGTTGATGGGCAATGACTGTAAAGGAAGTCAGCGTAGTCCAGTATAGGTAGGAATGTAGTTTGTACTAGTCTCATTCTGGCTTCTAATGTGAGTAGGTGTCTAATGTGATAGAATAAACCTAATCGCTGTCTTAGTTTCTTCGCGGTTTCATTTAAGTGGCACAGAAAGTTAAGCTTGTTATCCAGCCAGAACCCTAGGTATTTAAAGGTATCAACTACTTCAAGAGGTTCATCTAAGAGTGTTCAGATCTGTGTGATATGTGGACATCCGGAAGTAGACTTTGGTGACAGAATCATTGCTTTAGTCTTTTTGGCGTTGTGGAGGAGCTTATGAGTGAGATGGTTGTATTGGAGGGTGACGAAGTCTTTCTGTAAGTATTCATGGGCCAGATTCAAGGATGAATCTGTGGTATAGAGTACAGTATCATCTGCGAATAAGTGCACATTTGCTGTGCCCAGCTGCGAGTCCAGATTATTGATGTATATTGCAAGAGGATAGGGCCCAGGATGGAGCCTTTGGGACCCTCGTAACAAGGATTTTGTGGGGACAGACTTCCTATGGCTTTGACTTGTTGTAACCTATTGGTTAGGTAGCTGGTGAACCATTTAATGGCAGAACTATCAAGTCCGATGTTACTCAGTGCAGTAAGCATGATGATATGATCCACAGTATCGAAGGCCTTACTTAGATCAAGGAAGAGGGCAAATACATGCTTCTTAGAGTCCAAGGCCATTTGCCAGTCTGTAGTTACTTTTGCAAGAGCCAATACTGTACTGTGTTTGATTCAGTCGGACTGAGCCGGTTTAACAACTTTTGTGAATCCAAATGTTCTCTAAGTTGGATATTGACAATTTTTCAAGTAATTTAGAGAGGATGGATAGTATAGAAATAGGCGGTAATTGTTCAGATCACTGGATCCTCAGTCTTGAATAATGGTAGGATGTGGGCAGTTTCCACAAGACAGGTAGCTCACCTTGAATCAGAGAGGTGTTAAATAAATTGTAATGGGGGCGGCCAGATAGGTATGGCCAGTTTTAGGAAGTAAGGTTCAATATTATCTGCACCCGCACTCTTTTTTGTATCCAGAGAAAGGAGGAGGTCCTCCACTTGCTTGAATGTAATTGTGAGGAAGCTGAAGGGGGTGGGATACAGTTGGTTATGGTTGTGATTATCACTGAAGCCAACAGTGTAGTCTCTTGTCGGGCTAAGTTTGCTGATAGGTGAGATGTCAAAGGCAAGCCCTGCAGTGGCAAAGTGATCATTAAGCTTCTCTAGTATATCAGCTTTGTCCATATAGGTGGTACCATCAGACACAATTTTGTTTGGAAGGGGTGTTGCAGTGGACTGACCTTCTACTTCTTTGAGGATGTTCCCAAATTTGGCAGAGCTGTTTTTATTGTCTTCTAGTTCTTTTTGGAAGTACCTAGCTTTTTCTGACCTAATTAGCTTGGTACAAGCATTCCTAGCAGTACGGAATGCTAACCAGCCTCCAGGTGGGATTTGCTCGCTTTTTTCCACCAGTAGTCCCGATCCCTAAGTGCTTTCTTTGGGATGGGAGAGAACCAGCCAGGAGTTTTATTTTTTGATTTGATCAGTCTTAGTGGGGCGTGTTTGTCTATTAGCCCCAGTAAGAGGCTGTGAAAGATGTTAAATGCCTTGTTAAAGGTGGGGGCTAGATAGAAATCCTGCCAACGAATGTGCTTAGATCTTTCAGGAAAGTGTACTGGCAGAACTTTTTCAGGCATCTTTTCAGTTTGAATTTGGAGGCTGTTTTTATTTGGGAAGGATGTCTGATGCCGGCAGTAGTGCAATGGTCGCTTATATCGTTGAAGAATACTCCAGTATGCGAGATAGTGTGAGGTTTGTTTACTAGCATAAGGTCCAGGAGGGTGCTGCACTCAGGGTTTTTTCTGTTAGGTCTGGTTATAGCGGTCACCATTTGTAACAGACCATTAACATTGCATAGATCCTTTAATTTCTTAGAACTGTTATCATTCCAATTTAGATTGAAATCCCCCATTAGAATACACTCTGTATTAGCAGAGTCAAGAAGGTTTTGAAGATGTGGCAGAAGTGCCCAGCCACCAGAGCGGAGGTTGGTAGCATGCTACCATAAGGAGTGATTTCTCGCTGGAAGTGATAATTTTGGAACAAGGCATTCAAATTCCTTAGCCTTTGAGGTACAGTCAAAGACTGTGACTGTGAATTTGATTTTGACATATACTGCAACCCCTCTACCTCTAGTCAGTCTATCACAGCGGTAGATGATATATCCAGGTACATTGATAGATTTGTCCGGGGGTTGAGGGTGTGAGCCAGGATTCAGTTATCATGAAGAAATCAGGAGATGCATGTAGTGCCCAGGTCTGTATAGAGTCTATCTTCTTTAGCAAACTACAGACATTGATATGGAGAAAGCTAATCCCTTTATATTGAGGGAGGTCTGCAGGGGCGTCCAGAGAAATAGGTGGACCTGGGTTTAATTCAACATTTCCCGAACAGAGTAGGAGAAGCAGTAGTAGTTTTTTAAGGTAGTGTCTTAGCCTGCTAAATATTCTTTGTTACTCCTTCTAGCGTACATTGGTTTAGCGGCGGCTGTGTTAAGGGCAGGATTGCTATTTGCTAGGGATAAAACATAGAGAACTGATAGAGCCGACACCATCCTTGGAATTGCACATGTTCTATAGTTATGGCCTGGTGGGAGGAGGGCATGACCATAGAGGAGATGTCCCTGGTGTAGGATGCCATGGTCTAATGTGGGAGGCTATATCTTGGTAGATGATAGAGGAGAGAAACTGGCCTTTGTCCAAGTTGCAAACTGAAATTTTGGGTAGAGTATAACAAAGTAATACAAGGCAACTATAGAGAAGGATAGGCGCAGATGGCATTCTTAACGTGGAGATATTTCCTTTTACCAGTAATAAACTCAGGATTTGCAACAGTTTCTTGAGAGGGCCAAGGAAATAAGTGGATTTTGTGGGAGGATGGGGTACCAATGAAAAATTAAGGCCTAGATAACTAATGAGGCGTGGCTGGCAATAGCCAGTAGGAGTGAGCTAGAAGGCCGGGGCGGGGTTTATGTGTATTTAATCAGGACTGGGGGGGCGAAATAATTGGTAGCTAGGGCGCCCTTCCTGGAGGTAATCAGTCCCTGAGGGCAAGTCCGTACCTGCATTTCTGTGAGGGGTTGGAGGCTTCATACCTGGACTGCAGGTGACAGTCTGGCAGGTCGGGTTCATCAGAGAACCACAGCTGTGGCTCTCAGACTACCTGGAAGGAGAAGGCAGAGGAGAATTAAATAAATAAGTCAGAGGGGGTGGGGCTGCTCATGGGGCTAAAAAGAAATGCAGACTGGCTTAAACAGGGGGGTTGCTGCAGACCAAAATGTTAGGCAAGGTGCTTCCAAGTCTGAGTGGGCCATAACAGGGCTATTTAAAACACAATACTAGTGTAAAAAGGTGAAGGGGGGTTTCAAAGGCTTGAGCTGAGATCGCTACTGGTCTTATGAGGAACACAATACAGGCATTTACATTAAATCAGAAAACTTCAGCTACAAAATACAAACAAGAAGGTTTTAACAGAAAACATAATCTAGCACAATATAGTCAAACATTAACAGTGCAGAGCTATATGGAGCCAATCGGAGTACTCCTTGGGCTGACTGCAGCCAGTGGGCCTCAGCAGTAAAAGTCTCTGGATTTAAACCCAGAGACAACTGTCCTCATGTAAAGAAAGCAAAAAAATTGGCAGCTAGGGCTCTCTTCCTGGAGGTAATCAGTCCCTGAGGGCAATTCCATACCTGTGTTTCTGTGAGGGGCTGGTGGCTTCAGACCTGGACTGCGGGTGGCAGTCTGGCAGGTCGGTTTCGTCAGAGAACCACAGCTGTGGCTCTCAGACTACCTGCGTTTCTGTGAGGGGCTGGTGGCTTCAGACCTGGACTGCGGGTGGCAGTCTGGCAGGTCGGGTTCATCAGAGAACCATGACTGTGGCTCTCAGACTATGGTCCACAAGACCACAAGTCCCTTCCCCTCAAATTACAGACATACAGGCATATCTCAGTAACCTTCCACTTCCTTCTCTCTCACAGCTACAAGCAGATACCCTTGGGAGTGCCACACCCATCAAGAATTATTAGAGGCCATTAATTTATCACCAGATGATAAAGCCCCCAGGACCAGATGGCTTTCTGCCCCATTTTTATAAAGTTTTCAAGGAACAACTTTCGCCCGCCCCTACTACTTAGTATGTTCAATCACCTATGTAATACTGGACTTTCTGATTCCTCTCTATTAGAAGCCCTTATAATAGTACTCCCTAAACCACACAAGTCTCCACACTTGGTCTCCAATTATCGCCCAATTTCCCTAATGAACTATGATATCAAACTCTTTGCTAAGATTTTGGCTAACAGATTGGCAAGGGTTTGGACACCACTACTTAGTCCAGAACAAGTGGGATTTGTGGCAGGTCATTCCTCAGCTGACGATCTCAAGAAACTGTTCCATGTTTTCTCTCCATCCAGACTTGCACCTTACACAATGGCTATGGTGTCCCTGGAAGCAGAGAAAGTATTTGACAGGGTAAGCTGGGCTTTCTTATTTGAGGTACTAAAAATATTTGGCCTTCCCCAAGTATTTGTACAATGGATACAAATTCTATATACATGCCCTACAGCAAAGGTTTATTGTAACAGAATTTTCTCCAAATTATGTCCCCTATATTCTGGGACACACCAAGGATGCCTTCTCTCACCACTTCTTTTCAATTTGTACCTAGAACCACTCCTATATCAGTTACGACATTCCCCTCTGGTGAAGGGTATTCAAGTAGGAGAGAAGGATCTACGTCTCTCAGCATATGCTGATGATCTTCTGTTACACATTACAAACCTCATGACTTCCCTCCCAGCAATAATATCCATAGTGGAATCATATGGGACCCTATCTAACTATAAATTAAACATAGACAAATCAACAATAATGCCACTAAACTCTCATACCTATCGCTCACACATAACAGGCCTCCAATTAAACTAGTCAACCCAAATTAGGTATTTAGGACTTATAATAACACCCAATTTATCACTGATCAAAAAATTGAATGTGGATGCCCAATTAGGAATAATACAGCAGGATTTAGTCAGATGGGCACCTATATACTTTCACTACAAGGACGAATCAATGTAATCAAAATTAACATACTCCCTAGAATATGTTATCCTTTGAATATGCTCAGTTTCTATTTCCCACATTCATGGTTTCAGAAACTGCAACAAATCATTACCAAATTTCTCTGGAAAACAAAACCACCAAGAAGATCCTATATTAAATTAGGTGCAGCCAAACAAAATGGGGGCCTTAGATTGCCTAATTTCTTTCATTACTACCCAGCAAGCCACATAGTTAAATATTTCTGCTGGTATCCCCCTACTTCTGCCACAATAGATCAGGAATATGTGCAATTGTGGTTACAAATTGAATGCCAGGTAATAAGGCAAAGCGGTATTTCCCTAACCAGCTAATTGTATCTTACTACTAAAATAGGTATGAAAGTTCTGAGGAATGAACTAATCCACATGTCCTTGAAAGTACATGCTCAGTTATGTAAAGCCCTTAAATACAACAACACTAAAGATATCTCCCAACCTCTATATTTAAATCCGAACTTCACACTGGGAGGCCAATATTTAAGGCCCTGAAATGTACCACCAGGGATGGAAGTAAAAATGTCTGATTTATTAGAACAGGGCAAAATCAAAGCCACATTGGATTTACTTGTATCCCTGCACCTTCCTCCCAACCAAATTGTTAGAGGTTATCAAATTAGACACCTAATAACCACTACTGGGAACAGATACCTGGAATATTGACCAGACAGATTTTCTCAACACACTATGCATGTTGGCATGGAGTCCACATGCAGTTTCCCAAGGTCACAGCAGAATTATATCCAGCTATTTTTCAAGACAACCGAGGAGTATCACCATACTGGACAGCTCAATTTCCAGATAAGCAGCTTTGCTGGGATAAATTATGGCAGGCAGTAAATTCCTATACCTCCAATGACAAACTACGCCTTTTCCAATTTTATATACTGCATAATATTTATTTTACTACAGCAAAACTAGCTGCTATGGGTAAACTACAAGACCCCAAGTGCAACAGATGTGGCGTGAATGAGGGTGCTATATTTCATATGCTTTGGGAATGTCCCTCAATTAAACCTTTATGGCAAACAATCAAAAATAAGCTTGACCCCCCTCCTTGGATTGGAACTACTATTTGAACCCGAAATTTGTATACTGGGTGACTATTCCCAAATCCCAATTTTAGAAAGAAGATATGCTATATCCCTAATTTGTTATACAGTAAAGAAGTTGGTACTAAAGCATTGGAAAGTTTCTCAACTTGTTCCTTACTCGGAATGTCTGAACGAGTTCCTCATTAATCTGAGAATAGAGATAATGATTGCAAGTCTTAGACATTGCCCCACCAGTTTTGATAAAAAATGGAGTAAAACATATACACTGACATCAATTACCATCTAGAATATAGAACTGCTGATATTGTATATCTAAATAGTGGATGTCCAGCACTAAACAATCTCTGAATATACTGTATCTAGAAAGGGGGAGAAGGGGACGGACAAGAAACATATAGAAGAATATAGAAGTGCATAAAGAAATGGGAGAACGGGGGAGGGGGTTATTAAGAGGGGATAGATAGATATAATGGTAGGTATAGTAGTAATAGCTATTAAAGGGCCAATGTAACCCCAAGGCCAAAAATGTCATAATTCAATGTATGTATCATTCAGTGTGTGCCTTATATGCTACATGTACACCTTTCACACAAAAATAAAGTATACTGAATTAAAAAAAATGAAATAACTTGAACATTAGCTTTAATGGTTTAACTAAAATAGCAGCCAATAGAAAAAGCAGGTGACCTGGAATATTATCAGGGCCTGGGCTATATTTATTCTTTTGGGCCAGAAGTTTATTATATATCTCGTCCTCAGAAAAAGTAATGGGGGCATCATCATTACTGATAAGGGAGTTAGAAATAGGAATAGCATCAGATATGTTAGTGAAAATGTTAGTGAAGCCCATATTAAAAAAATCAGCCATTTCTTTAGAGTCATAAATAAGAGTATTATTTTGTAATAATGGCCCTACTTGACATTTGGGTTTATTTAAAGATTTAAAATACAAGTAAAACTCTTCACCTTTAATTTTATTAGCTTTCCTGGCAAGATTGATTTCCCATCTAGATTTAACTTTTTTAATCATGTTTTTACATTTTTTTGAATGGATTTATAAGATTTCCAGTGAGATGTAGTTTTTTTTTTTTTGATAAGCATCATATTTTCATTTCTTTTTTCTTATTAGTCTTTTTATGGTTTGATTCATCCATTTAGGTGTTTTTTTGAAATTCGAAATTTTTGGTTTAAATGGGATATACAGGTCCCTTAAATGATGAATAGTGTTTTTGAATGACTCCCAGAACTGTTTAGGGGAGGACTGTATTAATACTGATTCCCAATTTAAGTCTTTAATAGATTGCCTAATACTAATTAAATCAGCTTTATTATATAAATATACAATTGTTTTATTAGGAGTATAAATATACATTTTATCAATAGAAAATGTGATGGTTTTGTGATCACTATTCCCTATCGGGTCACTTATATTAAGGTTGTCAATAGTTAAATTATCGTCAGATAAAATAAGGTCCAATATGTTATCACCTCTTGTAGGGATCAATACATTCTGCTTCAGTCCCAATTGGGAAAATGAATTTAATAATTTTTTCCCTTGGCTCCTATTGGCTGTACAATTAAGCCAATCAATATCTTTCATATTGAAATCCCCAGTAATAATAGTGTCTCCCAAGGTTTTTGCAATGTCAAATTCACCTAGAATTGCATCTAAAACATCCACTGTAGAATTAGGTGGGTAATAAGAAGAAGAACCAATAATAAAACAATCAGATGTTGAAAGAATCACTTTAACCCAGATGGATTCAGTCTGAACATTATGTTTTTTGATAGAATTGGAAATATCAATAGAATTCAGACTACTGTTGATATACAAAGTGACACCACCACCTCTCCTGTTGTGTCCATTCAATTTGTAGAGAGTAAAACCAGATATGTTAGTATCCCATGTCGATTTGTTATCTCCACAGGTTTCACATATTGACATAATATCAATTTTATGTTGTTGAATTCTGCACTGTAATTCATCCAATTTATAATTCAAACTTCTAGCATTGAAACATAAACAGTGCAGTTGGCGTGGATGCCAAGTTTTTTGAGGCAGAGAAGGGTGTAACCCTCCCTACAAATGGGGGTTTCCAAAAACCTTCCTTGGGTGTGCCTAAATGCCCTCTGCCAGGCTGGTGTCCTGTGTTTTAGCTGTTTAAAAAGAAATTGCATGAGAGTGCCTAATTGCCTCTGCACCTGTCTGTTTAAGAGCTGCCAATAACGTGGTGTTTATCTAATCTGGGAAGGGGCTGAGAGTGTTTCTATGCTTTAGTACCGCCCGGGCTGCCACATAATCGATCTGTTCTGCCATCACTATTTGAGCAGAGGGAGCTCTGTTAGAAGCTGTACTTATTTGCTGATTATCTATTAGCATAGTAATGATATTGTAGTTTGTCTAACCTGCCTTCTTTGCAGCATGGACAGTTCTGTTTATCACCACCATTTTGGGTTTGGACTGCCAGTCAGCACCAATTGGTACCTTTGGGGACTCTAAAATGGAGCCTGTCCCCAAGGGTCTTGTAGGAGCAAATTTCTGTAGGAATTGTAGTTTTTACATTTTGACGCCAAAACAGACCTGGAGGGGGAGCCCTTGTTTTGACAGATAGATGGGATCAATCAACCAGAACCTTTTGGACTGAAGGGGAATTCCCAAGCTGCCTGTTGCAGTAAGTCAGTCTGGAGTTAGAGTTTGAAGAGACAGCTTGAGTGATTCAAGCAGCTGCTTTTTTGCCCTGTCTGCCTGCAGTCCCTTGAGAGGGAATCCTTTGAAAGGCCTAGCAATCGGACTGTATCAGAACTGGAGTGTGACAAAGCCACTGAAGAGTGACCAGATTTGAACCTGAAGAAGACCGAAGATTTGCTGTATGCAATCGGCCTGTCAGGACATCCATTTACCACAGAATTCCCGTTTTTGCTCAGAGACACTGATACTGTGGCCGGACTGCCTTCCGCATTGAAGTATGGTGATTGGTTTACTATAAATGTGCTGTGTGCTCTTAGTGGGTCTTGATTTGCTTCCCCACTGTGTAAATGTGCCACACTTGCTGGAAGCTGCATCCAGCACTACCAGACTCAAAATCCGAACTGTTCCACCCTGCCTGGGCCTTGCCATCTGGTCCAGCCAGCTACTTCAGGCACAGAAACCATCATCGACGAGAGACTCACCCAGGGATCAGCCCCCTGCTCAACCATCTCGAACAGGAATGACACCTCAGTGATTCGTGTGGGCCCTGCTTCGCCTGGCAAACCAGTCATCAACCTGCAGTCTCCATTTCTTCTAGCCTGTGACTCATATTGGGTAGCGTGAGTAGCAATCAGGGTAGCTCCCTGCAACAACAGCTACATCTCAAGTGCTGTCATCTGATTGCATTGTTGTTTTTCCTTTCACGAACTGAGCCTACAGGCTCTGGATTACTTTTATTTATTTTATTTAGTGACTCGGAAAAAACCTTTGAGCACAAGCTCTTTTACAAAGGTTCCACGTCATAGATTGCAAAACAAAGTACAGTAGGAGAAAGCAAAGGTACATTACAATGAATGATACAGCTTGGATTCAGAACTTACAGAATAACTCAAAACATAGGTACAAGTTAAATAACAAGAAGAAATACTTTATGAGGGTGGGGGGGGGAAGAAACAGCCAGAAAGTGCCTTGTCAGTAGTTCAGAGGGACGGGGATGGCTGGCAGAAGGGTGAAGAAGGGAGGTACGAGAGAGAGAAGTAAGTACTGTGGTGGAGGTGAGAGGGTGGGGGAAGAGGGACGATAAGATATAGCGAGAAATGGTGGGGTGAGTGGAGGCTGAGCAGAGAGGACATGCTAGAGTGAAGTGGTGGGTTGTGAGGGGGCATGGTCAGGCAGCTTGCATTAGTAGTGACTGTTTGGGAAACTCATGGGGCTGTGAGTTGGGGGAGGGGGTGGCAGGTGCCGAAGGAGCATGATGCAGACTGATTGTGTGTGGTTGTGCATGCCTTTTCTTTTCATCACAGGGCCCCAACCAGCTGTGATGGCGGCCTACCCCAGGCAACGTTCCGGGCTAGCCTACCTTACTTCCAACTGGGTACCCAGAGCGTGTGACTGTGTAGGGACTAAAAGTGCATGCATAATTGCCTGACTAGACTGAGCTTTTGAATCAATCAACCTGATTACGCCCCTCCCTTGTTCAATTCCCCTGAATAAATCAGCTCTAACTTTTTTTGAATTTAATCTGACTGTGGTTCCAGTTTGTACCAAAAGCACTGTACTGTTATTTGCTGTGCCTAACCTTGTTTCACAGGGGGTCTCCAGGGTCAAATTGGTGGAACCAGCCCTGGTGGTAAGTGCAAACAGTGTGGGGAATTGTATGCTGATTAGGGGCTACTTTGAAAGTGACTGTTGCATATTGTCTAGGCCACTAGAGGGGAAAAAGGGGGGTTACAGTGTCCTGGAGGGCTGTACCCAGGTTAGCCTTGTTACTAACAATCCTGTCCTCTGAGTGGAGGCACCTGTTTCAGTACCCAGGCCTCTTAACCTGCAACTAGCCACACAAGCAGGGGTTGTAGGTATATTTCTTGTACATTTCTCGAAGGCACTTTGCATTGTGATTTTATGATAACAATAAAAAATCATTAACAACAAAAAAGTTTAGGAATTACAAACCTTTGAGTCAGAGACTCTTTTGGAAAGGCTCCACATCATGGAGGTACAAATAGGAAACACAAAATTACAAACATGGATTGAAACAGGTAAGACAAAACAGAAAATACCGGATGAAATAATCCAGGTCAGGCAATACATTATACATTAAGTAAGTAAATCAGGACAATCAGGATAACAATAATAAAGTCAGGTAACATACCAGTCAGAGCTAAGACAAGGAGGGAGGGAGTAGATGATAGGGAGAGAAATACTGGGGAGAGGAGGAAGTGTGAGGGGCAGGGGAAGGAGGGAGGAGTAAGGCAAGTGAGAGCCAGGGAGAGCTGATACATGACTAAAGAAGTGGAAATAGGAGAAAATAGGGATGAAGGTTGGAAGCAATCACAGGAGCTGCAGGACATGATATGTTCCCGAAGAAGAGATTTGAGCTGGCCAAGTTTGGATACAGCTGAGGTAGCTGCCAGAAGGGAGTTTAGCCAAAGCAGAGCCCTATAATAGAAGACACGCTGACTGAGGGAGGTCCTACAGCAGGGAACCTGCAAGTTGGCTGTGGAAGAGTTTCTAGCAGATCTTTGTGATGGGGTAGACTGAAGGAGATTTAGGAGGCCAGGAGGGGCAAGGCCTAGTGAGATTTTTTTGGCAAGCAGACAGGTTTGATATTTTAGCCTCTCATCAAAATTCAGCCAATTCCAAAGTGTGCAGAGATTGCAAATATGGGTCTGCCTACCACAGCCCATGACAAAACATTAGTCTTTGTGCAGTGACACTTTATTTATTTTTATTTTTTTTAAATTGGTGACCGGGAAAGTCACACTGAGCCAAGGTTCATTTCCAGGTGCTACCTGGGTACAAGGAGTACACTGAAGTATGCTGAAGAATACCACAATTTTACTTTTTTTGTTACAGACAGAGTATGTACAACATCTAGAAATAAAGTGCAAATGTAAATCCATAAAACATGTAGAAATAAAGCAACATAGATCTATACTACATGTAGAAATAAGGTACAAACATAAGTCTATACGGCATGGTATAAGCCAGTATAGGAGTTGTGCGGCAGAGAATATGGAATTCAAAATGGGGGCTAGCGTGAGCAAAAATTGCCATATGGGGCCTTGAAGTGCAGGATGAGGCCTGAGTAGGGGCGGGTCCCATGGAGCATTGTTGACAGCGAGGGGGAAGGGAGGAGCCTGAGGAGTTGTTTAACGGCTGAAAGGGAGGAGGCCTGGTGAAGGCTGGGTGGAAGGTTGTTCCAAAGGAGAGGGAGACGATATGAAAAGGCAGCTTGACGACTGGTAGCTGAGTGGGGGCGTGGGAGGTGGAAAGTGCATGCATCCCTGTGGTGGAGGGAGTAGCCTAGGGAAATTGCTGGTGACAGGCAGAAAGTGAGATAGAGGGTAAGGAGCCTAGCCAGTATTTAGCTATGAGGGAGGTACTGTGGACGGTTCTCCTGTGTGAGAGCGGGGTTAGTGAGAGAGTTGTGTAGAGAATGCAGTGAAGAATAAGTGGGGAGGCACTGTGGACAGTTCTCCTGTGTGAGAGCGGGGTCAGTGAGAGAGTTGTGTAGAGGATGCAGTGATGAGTAAGTGGGGGGGAGGCGCTGTGGATGGTTCTCCTGTGTGAGAGTGGGGTCAGTGAGAGAGTTGTGTAGAGGATGCAGTGATGAGTAAGTGGGGGGGGAGGCACTGTGGATGGTTCTCCTGTGTGAGGCAGGGTCAGTGAGAGGGCTGAGTAGGATGCAGTGATGAGTAAGTGGGGGTGGAGGCACTGTGGATGGTTCTCCTGTGCGAGAGCGGGATCAGTGAGAGTTGTGTAGAGGATGCAGTGATGAGTAAGTGGGGGGGAGGCACTGTGGATGGTTCTCCTGTGTGAGAGTGGGGTCAGTGAGAGAGTTGTGTAGAGGATGCAGTGATGAGTAAGTGGGAGGGGAGGCACTGTGGATGGTTCTCCTGTGTGAGTGTTGGGTCAGTGAGAGAGTTGAGTAGAGGATGCAGTGATGAGTAAGTGGGGGGGAGGCACTGTGGACAGTTCTCCTGTGTGAGAGCAGGGTCAGTGAGAGAGCTGTGTAGAGGATGCAGTGATGAGTAAGTGGGGAGGCGGGGAGGCAGTGGCAAAATGGCAGAATGAGTTTAGTAGGATGTCAAGTTTGGAGAGGGAAGAGGTTGGGACCAATCCATAGATGATGTCCGTATAGTCCAGCACTGGCAAGATTATTTTACTTATGAGTTTACTACAGGTAGGAAGAGGAAGGCTGGCTTTGTGGTGATAGAGAATGGCAAGTTTGGGCTGGAGTTTGGTGCAGATGGCGTCAACATGGGTGTAGAAGTTGAGGTGGCTGTCTAGCCAGACTTCTAGGTACTTGAAGGCGGGGACTAGCTCAAGGGGAGAGCCGTCCAGGGTGGAGATAGCTGGGGGGTCAGGTAGGGAGGCATGCTTTTGTCTAGCTCCAAAGACCATGGTGACAGTTTTTTTGACATTAAGTTTAAGCTGTTTTTCAGGGACCAGGATTGAACTCTCTTGAAGTCATTTTGAAGATTTGGGAGGATGCTGTTGTGGGAGGGGCCCGAGGCATAGATAATGGTATCATCGGCATACAGATGCACATTAGAGAGACAGGCAGAGGGGAGGTCATTTATGAAGACGGAGAAGAGGATGGGGCCAAGGATGGAGCCTTGGGAGACACCTGAGAGGATGGGTAGAGGAGGGGAGAGGGTGTCGCCTATTTGTATGGACTGCTGTCTGTTCACAAAATAAGAGTGGAACCAGTTTATAGCAGGTTGGGTGAGGCCAAAGGAGCTGAGTTCGTGGAGCAGCAGAGGGTGAGAGACAGAATCGAAGGCTTTCGCCAAGTCGATGAAAATGGTGGTGGTGATTTGGCTGTTGTCCATGGCAGAGAGGATTGAATTGGTTGCTCACAGCAAGGTGGTGATGGTGGAGTGGTGTTTTCTGAATCCTGACTGAAAGGGTGAGAGGGAGCTGTTGGTGGAGAGAAAATTTGACAGTTTGGACAACATGAGGGATCCTTGGATTTTGGCAAGGGAGGGGAGGACAGCGATGGGCCTGTAGCTTCCCGGCAGGGAGAGGTCACCATCTTTGAGCAGCAGGAGGATCTTGGCCAGTTTCCGGGCAGAGGGAACAGTGACAGTGGCTAGGGAGAGGTTGAGAATGTGTGTCAGCGGTGCAGCCATGGCCACGGCAGAAATGCGGAGCAATCTTGGATGCATGCCATCTGGGCTGGTTATGGACTGGTTAAGGGAGGTGAGTGCATTGTAGACTCCCAGAGATGTGAAAGGGGGAAAGAGAAAGCCGGTAGAGGTGGGGGAGGAATCAGTGGAGTCAGGTGGAGGGGGGGAGTCGAGTAGGGCACAAGAAACAAAAAACAAGTTGAAAAGTTCAGCGATGGAAGCAGGGTCTGAGACAGGTCTGCCATTGATATTAAGGACAGGACAAGCCTGCCTGGAAGGGGGGTCGGCAAGGGAGTTGATCACCTCCCAGAAGGAAGCAGGGGAACTGTGGTTCGAAGTAAATTGTGCTTTAAAGTAGGCGGATTTAGATTGCCTAATAGCTTTAGTGCATTTATTCCTGAGGGGTTTGTAGGATTGGAAGTCACAAGAGGCATGGGAGGCTTTGAACTGTTTCTATGCCTTATCCCTGGCATGATACAGGGCGATGAGGTTGGATGTGATCCAGAGGTGGTGGTGCCATTTAACTCTGATTTTCCTGAGGGGAGTGTGGAGGTCCTGGGTGCTTTGGAAGATGTCATAGAAGTAGGACAGGGCGAGGTCAATATATAGCATGGAAAAGACTGGGAGCCAGTCTGCGTCTGTTATGTCCTGTTGCAGGGCAGATTCATTGAGGAGGTGTAAGGGGCGAGACCATGTGAATTTGGGATGGGAGAGCAGGGAGTGGATTTTGCGGATACAATAGGTGATCCCATGGAGGGTAGTATGGTCAGTTGCACCATAGATTGTAATCCCATAGTCCACTAGGGAAAGAACTGATGAAGAAACAGCAAGATGAAGCACATCAGAGGGCAGACAGTGTCTATGGCACTAAAGGAGCCCTGTTCTAGTGTTTATAGTGGAGCTAAGTAGCTGAATGTGTTCGTGGAAAGTAAGGGCTGAGTCGAGTGTGATTCTGAGATATTTAAAGGAGTTTACTTGTTCCAGGTAGGAGTTATAATAGTTGCGGATTTTCAGAGATGCACCATGATATTTATTCTGATGGTGGAAGAAGACCATGATCTTGGTTTTCTTGCAGTTAAGTACAAGTCTGAGGGCAAAGAACCAGGATTCAGCTTCTGAGAAAACATTTTGGAGGGTATGCTGGAGCAGTGTAAGGTCAGGGTGACTGCTGAAAAGAACAGTATCATCAGTGTAGAGTAGAAGTTTTCTGGAGGAGGCCTTGGGAAAAGAGTTCAAGATTGGGGGAGGAAGGGAGGTGGTAGCACTGTTAGTCAGAAATGGCATGGGTATTGGGTGATAGAGGCAGAGGGAACGTGGAAGGCTATTTGGGTCACCTTGCTGATGCAGGGGTAAGAGAGCCAAGGTCTGAGTGGTATACAGACCACCAGCACTAGCGGAGGTCCTGGAAGAAAGTTTAGTGGCAAATCTCGAGGGACATTGTAAATTGGGACAGGGAAGGGTAATGGTAATGGGGGACCTCAACATGCCAGGAACAGATTGGGGGACTATGACGTCACCAGTGGCCAGAGAGCAGAGGCTGCTGGATGTCTTCCAGGATGCATTTCTGACACAACAGGTGGGTGAGCCAACTAGGGAGGCCCGGACACTGGACATGGTCCCAGCGGACAGTGATCAGATTAGAGGCCTAAAGGTGAGGGACCCGGTGGCGGGGAGCGATCGTGCCACAGTCTGGTTCTTCCTGGACCTAGGGGGGGAGGAATGCTGAACAAGGACGGTAGTAACTGACTTTAGGGGTGCAGACCTCAGGGAAATGGGAAGGATCCTTAAAGATCATTTGGACAGGATAAGACCAGATATGGATGCTGACAGCAGGTGGGGGATCATTAGGAGGAGAATACAGGAGGTTACCAGATCCTGCGCAAGGGAAAGGCGTAAGATCGGTAAGGCCAGAAAACCCTGCTGGTGGACCTGGGAGGTATAGGAGGTGGTGAGGGAAATGAAGGTGGCCTATAGGCACTTTTAAGTGCTCAAGGAATGAAAGGGATCAGGAGGAATATGAGCTGACAGCCAAGAGAGTCACCAGGTGGTGGAAAGCAGCCAAGGCAAAAAGGAGCAGTCCTTGGCCAGTGGGATCCGGAGGGGGGACAAGGGTTCTTTAGAACATAGGGGAAAAAGGAAAGTAAGGCAGCAGATCAGCAAGATAAGGATAGGGGATGGTTGGAACAGGAGGCGGAAACAGGCAGAAGTCCTAAATGAGTACTTTGCCTCAGTTTTTACCCGGGGATGGAGGGGCTATGTCTTGCGAGGGGAGCGGGGGCAAACCAGAGCAAGGAGTGGGACTGGTAGAGACCAGGGGCCCTGATGGGTCTGGGGAAAGGGAGTGGCCACCACAGACAGGTGGGGGCCCAGCAGTGCAGGGTGAAAAGGGGAAGGATGTGGAGGCTGAAATCCCAGTGGAGAGAGTAAGGGAAGCCCTCAGGTCCCTTTGGATGGAGAAAGCACCTGGGCCAGATGAGGTGCATCCCAAGGTGCTGAGGGAACTGGTGGATGTCCTGGCAGTCCCTCTAGCAGAGCTCTTCAACATCTCTCTGAGGACTGGGTGGGTGCCCCAAGACTGGAGGGTAGCCCATGTCATGCTGATCCACAAGGGGGGATCAAGAGAGGAGGCGGGAAATTACAGGCTCATTAGCCTGACACGGTGGTCGGCAAGGTGATGGAGGGTATTGCTAAGGAAAGGCTGGGGGTTACTGGAGCAAACTGGGTACTTGGACAATAGGCAGCATGGCTTTGTCATGGGAAGATCGTGCCAGACAAACCTTGTTGAGTTCTATGACTGAGTGACGAGGGCCCTGGACCAGGGTAGGCCAGTGGACGTCCTCTTTCTGGACTTTAGCAAGGTGTTTGATTCAGTACCCCACAGTGGCCTGCTGGCTAAGCTGAAGGAAATGGGGGTAGGGAGACAGTTGTTAAGATGGATAGGAAATTGGCTGTCTGGGCATACTCAGAAGGTGGTGGTTGGAGGGTTAGCCTCATCCCCAAGGTGGGTTACTAGTGGGGTTCCCCAGGGGTCAGTGCTGGGGCCACTCCTGTTCAATGCCTATATCTCATACATCAGGAGGGGAATCAGGCGTGAGATGAGTCTTTTTGCAGATGACTCAAAGCTGAGTGCAGTGGTGGATGGGGAGGAGGGGAGGGTGGCCTTGCAGGAGGACCTCGAGGCTCTGGAAAGGTGGTCGGGAAAATGGAAACTAAAATTCAGTGCGGGGAAGTGCAAGGTTCTGCAACTGGGAGTCAGAAATCCAGGCCAGAGGAATACCCTGGGTGGAGACATGATTCAAGTCACGGAGGGTGAGAGAGACCTAGGGGTAGTGGTAGATATTAAAATGAACAACTCAGAGACCTGTTGGAGGACAGCAGCAAGGGAAAATAAGATGCTGGGATGCATCACCAGGGGGATTACCTCCAGAAAGGCGGAAGTGATCCTTCCACTGTACAACTGCTTGGTTAGGCCACACCTTGAGTATTGTATACAGTTTTGGAGACCACATTTAAAGAGGAACATTACACTCCTAGAGAGGGGCCAAAGGAGGGCAACCAAGATGATCTGGGGCCTGGGGGAGAGGACCTATGAGGAAAGGCTCAAGGAGCTCGGACATGTACACCCTGGAGGAGAGGAGGGACGGGGACATGATAGAGGTCTTAGGCATGAAAGGGATCAATAAAGGAGGCCAGTCAGGGTGCTCCAAAGGAAGGAGGGTGGGGCAACAAGAGATCATGGGTGTAAGCTGGAAGGGGCAGACTCAGAGGGAGAGGAGAGATGTTATTTCACTGAAAGGGTGGTGGAGCCATGGAATGCACTGCCCAGGGAGCTGGGTAGAGGTGGAGACTGTGGATGGGTTTAAGAGGGGATGGGACAGGTACAGGGGAGGGTAAATCTGACCAGGCCCAGTACAGGTGGAACATCTGGGACTGGGGACAGTATAACCCAAGGGGGAAGGGGACACACCAAAATCAGCCCTCAGTGTGGGTGCTGAAAATCGAGCAGACTCGAGAGACCGTTAGGCCTATTCTGCTGGCATTTTATTATGTTAGTATGTTAGTATCAAGCTGAAATGATACAGTCCAAGGATGGTGCAGTGTGGGACCCCAGACCTCACAGGGAGGCTAGAGGGGAAGATGTTGTCAATATGGACCTGCTCTGAAGGTAGTCAGTAAACCAAGGAGAGGCATCATGAGATACTCACAATGAGAGGAGGGAGCTGGTGAGATGGGTATGATTTACATTGTCGAACACCTTAGTTAGGTCTCTGTACACAGACCCAACTAGGTGTCCCCTGTCAAGAGACTGATGAATGAAAGAGGTGAATTCCGGAAGAGCAGAGGTAGTGCTGTGGCCCTTCTGGAAGCCACGCTGTTCTGGGAAAAGTAGATTGTGTTTGGTTAGGTAATCAGAGAGCTGCTCAGCAACTATTCTTTCAAGGGCCTTGGAAAGTGGAGGCAGGATAGAAATTGGACGGTAATTTCCTGGAAGAATGTGATCACCACCTCTAAAAATAGGCATGACAGTGGCAGATTTCCAGAGTGATAAGAACTGACCAAGGCAAAGGGAATGATTGAAGATTTTTGTGATAGGGGACAGGACTGCATCAATAGTCAGATGAAGGAGCTTAAGGTCTAACGAATCACCACTGTGACGTGATTTACCCAGGACCTTGGAGAGAAAAAATGTGGCCTCTTGGGTAGAAATAGTTTGGAAGCAGAAGGGTGGGATTCCAGAGATGGACGGTGGGAGAACGGATGAGGGGAGGCTCAAAATAGTCAGGGGAAAGAATACTACTGAAGTCCAAAAAGGTAGAGATGACAGAGTCAACAGTGACCTGGGGATCCTGAGTAGGGGTACCATCAAAGTTAAACAGGGATGGATGAGGGGGGATATGGAAGTCCCATTTAGTTCCTTAAAGTTATTCCAGAATTTCTGTCCAGAGCCCCAGGTGGTCATAAGGGTTTCCTGGTAGTAGGAGGCCTTTGCTTGCCTTATCTCCATGGTGCATTGATTTCTGGCAGCTCTGTACAGCTTCCTGTCAGAGGGACGACCTGAATCAAGAGCCTTATGCCAAAGATACTATCCAGGAGAGCCTTGGATAACCACGGCGAGTCCCGTACTTTGACAATACTCTTCATGAAGGGGAAATAGATCACAGGCATAGTTGAAGGTACTATTAAAGTGTGAGAGTGCCACATCAATGTTGGGAGATAAGTGAAGTGGGAACCAGTCACAATTGTACAGATAGTCTTTGAGTTTATCAAGCATCCCATTTTTTAGATGGCATTGATAGGTAATTCTTGAGGGGAATTTATTGGCCTTAGAGGACCACAGCCCAGGTATTGGTAGGCAATTACAAAGCACATCAGGGAGAATGGAGACAATGGTAAGTCTGTTTGGTCGACTGGATTTGTAAGAATAAGGTCAATTTGGGTGGGTGTCCTGTTTAAAAATGAAGCCCACTCAGGGAGGTTACAAGCTGAGAGAGTCAATGTCGCTGAGGCATCTTATCGAGCAGCAGATGAGGACAGCTAGTTTATGTTGAAGTCCCCAGTGCAATGATCTCCTGGTGACTAGGCAGGTGAGAGATATAGTTTAGGAAAGCCATTTTTTTTCCCGGGGAGGAATGTAAACCGAACAGATTAGAAGAGATCTGGAGAAGAGACCTAAAGTGACTTTGACTGTTAAGTCCTGGGCACTGTGTTCTGAGGAGAAAAGTGGGAAACAGAGACCCCTGGAGGGGATCCTTCATGTAGATGACACAGCCCCCAACCCTCTTGCTAACTCTATCTACCCGAAAGATAGAGTAACCACATAGGGTGATTGCAGAGTCATGGATTTTGGGTGAGAGCCAGGTCTCGATGACGGCTAGTATGTCCGGTTTGTGCAAGGCCACCCAACCCTGAAGGATGTCAAGTTTATTTGCCAGGCTGCACATATTGATAGAGGCAATCTTTAGCCCACTTACAGACCTGCTGGATGTTGAGGGGGTGGGAGCAGGACTTGGGGTAGGGTGAATATTACCAGACAAAAGCAGCAAGAGGAGGGCATGATGGAAAAGGCAGATTTAAGAAGCTTAGAACACAGAGACCAGTGACCGGTATGGCAGAAGGGCTTCTATACAACAACAGGGACTGGGAGAAGGCAGACATGTATGCACATAAGAAGGGTAAGAGTGAGGGAGCATGGCTGGGGGTGTGAGGTAGGGGGGGTTAATATAAGCACTAAACAAGGGAACTGGACAGCCAGTTGGGCCGACCAGGACAGAGAGGGGAGCAACAAGAGGGGGGCAGGGGGGTACCATGTGGGAGAGAGAGAGGAAAGGGATGGAAGAAAAGGAAGAATTAGAGAGGCAGAAATAAGGAATTTCAAATTAGGATGCATACCTAATGAACTGATCAATACAAACTTGGGCTTAATCAAAGTCTATGTTGTCTGACCTTATTTTCACTGCTTTCAACTGCAGTCGATTTTGAAAATGAAGACACATTAGGCGTACAGCCTTTATTTCCAGGACATTTATGTAGAGATGTTGTTCCTGGACTGACCACATCCCCTGGGTGGGTAGCTGATCCAGGACTGCTCCCCAACTGAGCAGACTGGCATCTGTTGTTAAAATCAGTTCTGTAGACATTCCAAAGGAATCCTTTTGCTCAGCTTTTCCACACTCCTCCACCAACTCAGGGAGTGACATAGACAAGGGGAAAAGCAGATTCTGGCTTGATAATCTTCCAAGTCAGATCCCAGGCCATCAGTAATCCCATCTGCAGAGTTGGCATATGAACATGAGCCCAGTGGACCAGATCTACTGCCGCACCTTGAGACCCAAGATGCACAGCATGCTGAGGGTTGAGGCCAATGGCTGAGTCCTGAGCCACTGAACTTCTTTGAGAGAGTCTCCATCTGAGACAATGACAGCAACACCCTCCTTTGTCATGTGTAGAAGACTGCCCCAAGGTGCTCCAGGGTTTGAGATGGTTTGAGAGAGTTTTTCTGCTGGTTCACCACCAAGCCATGGGAATCTAGTATCTCCAGTGACCCAAGTACCGACTTCTTTCACAAGAACAACCTAGGTGCAGGGATGACCAGATTATCCAGATATGAATAGACATGATGCCCTTCCTTCCAAAACTGAGCCACTAGAACTATCAGCACTTTCGAGAAGACCATGTGGCTGTCGAAAGGCCAAAGGGAAGTGCCCTGTACTGAAAATGCCACCCAGTATTGAAAACCTGAGATACTTCTGGTGTGTGATGGATGGATAAGAATGTGAAGATAGGCATCCATCAGCTCCATTGATGCTAGAAATTCCCGACAGAACAGCAGAAATGATTAAGCTCAGGGACCCCATCTTAGACATTGTGCAATGCAGGGACTCATCATGTGATGCACACATCTTTTCAGGTGCTGTGGATCTAAAATGGGTCTGAAGCACCCCCCCCCCATCTTTTTGGGAACTACAAAGTAGATAGAGTAGAATCCCTGACCCCGGTCGAGTGGTGGGACAGAAATTATTTCATTGATTTGAATAAAGTGACTCAAGTCTCTGACACCGCCAGTCTCCTTTCAGCATCCTTGGAAACTGGGGATGTTAAAAATCACCCCCTTGAGGGAACTGTTGAGAGGTATTGTGTATCCTAATGCAAGGATTTACAGACACCACATGTCTCATGTTATTTGGGACATCTTGAGTAAATATTTTGTAGACTTCCACCAAGGGAAGGGTGGCAGGGATGGGCCTGCGTGCCCTCATTGTGAGGTACCGGGCCTTTCGCTTGGGCCTCCAAGACATTTGGCTTGGGCCCCTCTAATTACTGTAACCCTTGTTACCAGAGTAAGCTCCCCCATTTCTCTGGTTACCAAAGTTGCAAAAGGGACAAAACCCTCCCAGTGACTGGCCATGCCGACAAGGGTTGTTCCAATTAAGTTAAGCTGTTAATGCATTAAATTAATTTTGCCTCATGCTCAATTAAATTAACAACCGTTTTTAGCACATTAATTAAATGATACCTAAATTAAATTAACAATCTCATTTACACATATTTACATATTATTACAAGCAGAGATACTTTTAATGTTTTTTTTTTGTAAGTTAAAAGTAACAACGGGCACCTAAAAATGGTTGGGAACCAAAAACAAATGTTGTTAATCAACTCTCCAACACCAATTTATGCCTTGGAAAGAGCACAGTACATTAGCATTAGATTACAGAATGGGATGTGTAAAAGGAGTCCTTCAGGTTTAAAACCTATCAGCTCTTATCAGAAGCCAGGAAGAAACAAATGAGCACGTAGCAATAGAGCACTAAATCAGGCAGATATCACGCAATAGGAGGTGTGAGGGGAAACACTAAGCATGGCCGGGGGGGGGAGAGGGGGGCTAATAATACAGTTCATATCCATAGTTACACATAATGCTGTACAATAAATAGTACGTTATTAGCAAACACTTTTTGATGAGTGCAACAGATGGTATTAATGCATTAAAATGAATTTACTAATCCATTATAAACACAGTTAACTGGTGCAATTAACAGTTAATGGGTTTATTAATTAAATTAACATTAACAGAAAAATGAGGCAATTAAATTAAGCATTAAATATAGAATAATGCATGAGGAAGTGTGATTTATGGAGATTTTATTCACACCCGAGGTGCATGATGCCCCATAAACCCCGAGGGCGAAGCCCGAGTGGTTTATATGGTCATCACACACACCGAGGGTGTGAATAAAACTCTTTAAGCCTCATTTCATGTTTTATTTTTTATCTTTACTGGTTTCAAAGTAACCAGTGGAGTAAGGCATCTGGCAAGTTTTGCTGCATGTTTGTTCGGCCAGCAGTCCTGAGAGCAGTGGGTTAGCGGCCATCGGATCCCCATTTTCCAGACCTCTTTTATTTTTAGTAGTTTCTGATCCTTACAGTGGCGGTGGTGCTCATTGAAGCCGTATCAGAGGGAAAGAGAGAGAGAAAGAGAGAGAGCAAAGAAGAGGAGCAGTCGAGCTGTGTAGGAAGCCCTTCAAGGCCCCCAGGTGTCATGTCACTGCCTGCAACAAAATAGTTAGGAGAGATGAGTTTTTGTTTTGTTGAATGGCTTAGTGCCATGGAGAGGCATGGGGACAAGTGTTGAGATTGCTGTGCCTCGCGCTGACAGTTTGTCTGAGGGAGCGTAAGGGAATGACCACCGCATGGACAGACTGCTGCACAAGTGTGCAAGTGTATTGCAGTCTATTTTTAGAAAGGTGGTTAACGTAACTCCATTATTCACACATGTGAATAATGGAGTTTTTGAGGTTGGGCCAGCAGGTGATAATAGGCACTTACCAGTAAAGATATAAACAATTAAAAAATAACGAACCCTGGCGCCAGCAGTTACCTTGGCCCCTCTGAAATGAGGTGGTCTTGCATGGTTTTGACTCTGGGAGATGGCCCATTTTTGACTCTGGGAGTTGGCTCATATGTTCCAAGAGCTCCTTCAAAATTGTATCCAGGCTGGAACTGAACAACAGACCTCACTCATAGGGTAGATTAAATAGTCTAGCCTTGGAAGCTTTATCAGTAGACCATGCCTAAGCCATACACTCCGCATGTTCGACACAATTGGAGAATCACTGAGAAAAATGGAGGCTATAGTAATCAATTGCAAAATGCTCCCCCCTTCCAAATTTGGTGGGACGAAGCTGCCCAGGGTAGAGAGCCACAAGTTTAAGGCTCTGGCAACAATAAAGGAAGCATGAGGTTCAAATGAGGTTTATACCATTTGAAGCAAAGGCCTTTCTACAAGTTGCAGCAACTCATTTGTTGTGTGAATCTGACAAGGCCCGAGAACACTCAATAGGGATGGTGGTGTGCTTCACTGAATTATACACTGTATTGTCTGCCAGTGGTGGGGCTTCCACTTGAGGCATTTTTCCTCTAAAAAAGGGAAAAGGACATGTTTTGGTTTCGGAAGATACTTTCTCTGATCTACATCAGCCCATTCTTGTTTAATAATCTGGTCACAGTGAATAAAACTCTGAAAACATTTAGGAGGAGACGCAGACAGAATTGAATTAACACCCACTGGCTCTACGGACTGCTCTTCCTTGAGTTGTAAGTATCTACATGCCTTTGATATTAGAAAAGACAAGGACTTATCAAACAGAGGTATAGGAATTCTTAATCTGGGTCCCCCCCCCACTCTCTTTCCCCCTCAGAGGGGAGGTCTTCATCAGTAAATAGTGTTTGAAGGTCAGAAGTTTTCCCAAGATACCCAAAGTCCTCATCCTGATCCACTAAGTGTTCAGGGTCATAGTTTGCCTGCACATCCATCTCAACAGCCTCTTCTCGCTGCAACCAACTGGAAGGTGCCTCAGTGACCCCCCCCCCCCACTGACCTGAGGGGCCCAGTTTGGGGTCAAGCATAACATCTGGACTCAAAAACTCACCCTGAAGCAATAAGATTTTCACAATTCTGCTTTGCCACTGCCAACTAAAGAATCAGGTGCCCCTCTCCCCAGTTCAGAGGACCAGCCAGGGGAATCGTGAGAGAAATATTTGTACTAGGCAACACAATGAAGGCAGTAGGAACCCAGGGGGAGGGGCCTCACCCTTTTGCATGTCTTATATCTTTTCATAATTGATGGTCTCATATAAACCATGGTGCCAAAAGATAATTCTGTTTGTAATATGTCTGTAAGAGGGTGGAGTGTAGCCTTACATTTTTTTTTCCATTTCAAGTCTGTTGCAACAGCATTTCTCCCTATGCTATTCTTTTGTACCTTCCTTTCTGTGTTCTCTGCTCCAAGCTTAATTTCCTCAGTCTCTGGTAGGCCACCAGCAGCTGTTCTCTCTATCCTTTGTCTCTTGTTCCTGTAAGGTTGCGTATTTGACCCCGTTGAATTTGTGAGCGTAATTGCTTGTGATCCACTGCATGAACGTGTGCACTTGCACATGGCCACACACTCGCACACAGGCACATTTGCGCAGTCCTTTGCGAATGTGCACACACCACCACTTAAATTCTGGGAGTAGGCAATTGGAAAGAAAAGCAACTCCCTGAGGAATTAAATGTGTAGAAACACTTCTGCTGGGAATAAACAGATACACTTTGTGCTGGACTAGAATGAAGACTTCTTGTCTTTTTGGATGTAAAATAAAAATACAAGGGCTTGGTTTCTCTGCAGTCACTTGTTCCTGCCCTCAGCTACAAAAGTATAGCAACTCACTGAAAGAAGCTGAGTTAGGGACTCCTGTTTACTTTTTCATCCCTGCTTTGTTTTTCAAACGGTGGTAAAGTTAATAGAAAGTTTTTACTTTAATGAAAAGTTATCAGAGAATACAAGAGAGTCTGAAATAAAGAGAATGTGTTAGTTTAAAACTATGCTTGCTTTTGAAATAGAGAAAAATCCCAGAGTAAAGGAAAGAAAAAAAGGAGTTGCTTGCCTGCATTACAATGTTGGAATGCTTGCTGCAGCCTCTGCAGTTTGTGCTCTGGACACACCCTCTGGTCCGTAAAGCTTTTAAGAGCCGGCCGGCCGGATTCTTCCTATCTTTATGCTGCAGACCAGGAGGCATGGCCACTTGCTGTGCTTTCCTCAATGAAACTTTGCTTAACTGCAATATTATTGTGTTATAACCTATTAGGGATATTTTGAATGTTACTGAAGTATGAATTATAAATATATTCATATATATAGAGTTATTTTTAATGAGAATAAAGCATTTTCTCTTGCATTAAGAGAAAGGGGTGGAACTATGCTCATCACATGACCTGGTTTGTATATAAAAACAGAAATTTAAATACCTGTAAATGTTCTTTCTCCGGCTGCTGGTCTCCAGGCTCATCACTTCTTGGAGGTCCTTCCTGGTACCACGTGACAGGCAGGATGCAAACAGACTTCTGCGGGACAACTACAGTATATCTTCCTGCTCATTTCCTCCAGATGTCAGTAATTCTATAACAGTTGTCCCCTGAGGAAACACATAACTTGGGAACAAACAGAAGAAAAGTTAGTCTAACTTGCGGCCAGAGGCCGACTTTCAGCATTCTAGGAGGGACAGAGCCCGGAGACCAGCAGTCGGAGAAAGACAATTTACAGGTATTTACATTTCTATTTCTCTCTTCTAAAGTTGGTCTGTGGGCTCATCACTTCTGAGATATACTAAAGCAGTACATCCCTCCACTTCCTGGGTGGGAAGAATGTCCATAGTCTCTTATGGGTTCCACCACTGCCTGGAGGACCCTGCGGCCAAAGGACACCTCAGCAGAGGCGGAAACATCCAACTTGTAAAACTTTGCCCCATTAGCTGCAGGTGCTGTAAAATGGATTTATTCTTCTCTGGCTCATCAGCTAGTTGGAATGCCAGATCAGTGGCCCAGGAGAGAGTGGCTTGAGCTGAGAAGAGATTAGCAGTAGCCGCCTTGAGAGAGGTTGCGGTGGACTGAAAGGCTCTCTTTAGAGAGGAGTCCACTTTCCTATCCACTGGGTCCCTCAGGGAGGCTCCACCCTCTGCCAGGAAGCCATCTTTTTAGTGAGGTTTGAGAATAGAGGGTCAATCCTGGGACAGTCTAGTGCTCTCTCCAAAGGTTTCTGTCGAATTTCAGTAGCTTAGTTAGGCAGTGTGGGACGGGGTAGGAATGCTCTGGTCCCTGCCATTCTTCCTTTAAGAGGTCCTCTTGGCCGGGTGGATGTGGAAAGCCATCATTGGCTTTAATAATAATAATAATAATAAAACTTTATTTATTAAGCGCCTTTCAGACACCATGGCACTGTACAAATGAACAATAAAATCACAGAAAAATAAATATATATAAAATCAGAAAATCACAACACATCAACCCATAAAAGCTTGACTCCATAAGTAGGTCTTAAGTCCCTGCTTAAAACTCTCCACGGTTGTGCAATCCCGAAACTGATGGGGCAGAGAATTCCAGAGGGTTGGGGCTGTAAACATAAAAGCTCGGGCCCCAGAAGATTTTAAAATAACCTTCGGAACCTCCAGCAACCCCTCGCCAGCCGAACGGAGCTGTCGTACAGGGCTGTAGGGAATCAGAAGCTCTTTCAAGTACTTGGGGCCCAGTCCATACAGGGCTTTGTAGGTCAAAAGACCTACTTTAAAGGTGATCCTCCACTGTATTGGCAGCCAGTGCAGATCGCGCAAGACTGGGGTAATATGTGTCCTTCTCGACACCCCTGTCAACAACCGAACAGCAGCGTTCTGCACTAGCTGCAGGCGGCGGATATCAACCCCAGGAAGCCCCAGCTATAGGGAGTTGCAATAGTCAAGGCGAGAGGTCATGAAAGTGTGGACCAACACAGGTAAATCGCTGGACGGAACAAGATGTTTCACCCTGGCAATGTTCCTAAGACGGTAAAATGCAGACTTCATGACTGCTGACGCCTGATAATGAAGGGTCAGCCTGTCGTCAAGTACCACTCCCAGGTTACTCACCCATTCAGAGGTAAGGATCTGATCACACCCCAGAAATAAACCAGAGGGCAGACCAGATCCCAACCCCTCTATCCTGTGGCCCGGGTCCACAACCATAACCTCAGTCTTACCTGCGTTCAACTTTAACCAGCCTGAACTCATCCAATCATGGATTTCAGTGAGGCAGCTATTAAATACCAAGAGAGCACTAACCTGGTCGGGAGCGAAAGACAGGTAGAGCTGGGTATCATCAGCATAGCAGTGAAACCTCAGCCCATTCCATCTTACAATGTCTCTGAGGGGCAGCATATAAACTGCAAACAACATGGGTGAGAGCACAGAGCCCTGGGGTACCCCACAAGGCAGAGAGAAAGGGTCAGAGGAAAAAATCCCCGACACAACTCTCTGTGTTCTCCCAGAGAGGAAAGATGTAAACCACCCGAGCACTGTACCAGACAGTCCACAGATGGTCCTCAGGCACTCAAGCAAAACCCCATGGTCTGCAGTGTCAAAGGCGGAGGAGAGATCAAGGAGAACCAAGATAGAATGGTTTCTCCCATCTCTCGCCATCAAGAGATCATTGAGCACCTGAACCAGAGCAGTCTCAGTACTATGCCTCTTACGAAAACCAGACTGGAGAGGTTCGTAGATATTATGGATGGTCAAATGGTCCTCCAGCTGGTTTGCCACTACCTTCCCAATAACCTTCCCAATGAAGGGAAGGTTAGAGATAGGTCTGTAGTTGGCAAAAATATCTGGGTCCAAAGAAGCTTTCTTCAAAAGTGGAGTCACCACCCCCTCCTTCAGGGAGCTTGGGAACTCATCCAATTCTAGGGAGCACCAGATTATTTGAGCCAGAAGTGGGCCCATGATTTCAACACATCCCAAAATCAGGGAGGTTGGACCCGGATCTAAACTACACCATGTAGGGTGCATCCCCTGGACAATCCGCATAACATCCTCGAACTTCGGCAGGTCAAAAGAACTCCAAGACGCTCGGAGAACCGTGACCAAATGCTGACCGACAGCATCCCCCATAGAGTGTGTCAGGCGGATCTCAGATCTGATGTCGGCTACCTTATTCGCAAAGAATTGAGCAATCTCATCAAATTCCTTTTGTGAAAAAGCTCGATGGGGCTGAAGACAGGCTGGGTTGCACAACCTGTCCACAGTTCTAAAAAGCTAAGCCGGTCGATTCTGAGTGACAGAGATCTCCCTGGACAGGAATTCTGCCTTCTTATGGGAAATCTCTGATTGGTAGAGCTGATAATGCCCCTCCAAACTAAGGCGGTCGACTTCAAGAGCAGATTTCCACCAACAATGCTCTAACCATCGTCCCACATGCCGCAACTCCCTGAAGGACCCATCAAACCAAGGGGCCCGAGGGCGGAGAGGGAGGGGACGAACACGGACTGCAGCAATTGAGTTGAGAGCTGAAGAAATGGCCTGATTATAAGCCAGAACCATCACCTCTGGACTCATGCTGGCAACAAGAAACTCTGATAGGTTCATCACCGCCATCAGGTCTTCAGGGCACACATCCCACAAAGGGCAGTAACGAACCTACGAAGGGGAGCATAAAAGTTGAAGTCCAAGGTGTAATGATCAGACCAACTGACAGGTTCCACCACCAAATCAGAGGCCTCAATCCTCAGGAGGAAGACCAAATCCAAAGAGTGACCGTAATTATGAGTAGCTGAAGAAACAATCTGTGTAAAGCCCAGTGACGTCATCAGCTGGAGGAAGTGTTGCCCAAAAGATGAGAATTCGTCGTCAACCCAAGCATTGAAGTCACCCAGAACCATCAATCTGGGTGACTCCAATGTCATATCGGCGACAAAGTCTGCCACTTCCTGCAGGAATCACTTCTCGTCCCCTGGTGGACAGTAGACGAGGGCTATCCTGCAACCCACACCAGCTACTACAGTACATTCAAAGGATTTGGCCTCCTTAACCGGTACACCCGAGAACTCTAACCCAGTCTTAAAAAAAAGTTAGCTTTGAAGCCAACGTGAGCCTGAAAGCTGGCTTCACTCATTTGGGTTCTGGAGAAGATGGACTCAGGTGGATCTCGTCTGATACCTGTTTAATAAAAAAATCTAGGTCGTCCAAATCAAAGTTTCTGGCTGGGGAGGGTCCAAGTAGGAATCACAGTTTGGGAGTTCCCCCTTCTCTGGAGATGAATAGCTGGACATTGAGGGTGACCTGTCCCATCTGTGCTTCTCATGGGTGGTGTCCCTGGATCTGGATCTACTCCTAGATCTAGCCCTCTTCCTTCTCCTGTTGCATCGTGAGGAGTGTTCTCATCCAAGGATAGGGAGGGGGTGCGCTTGTGGGTGGCTTTCCTATGGGCCCTGGGCTCCAGAGACTGCTGAAAGACATCAAAATATGAGGGGTTGAGAGTGAAGGCCCTGTTCAGCTTTTCTATTAGGTACAGAGCTAGAGCCCTAGCAGAGTGGCAGCGCCCCTCTGAGGTGGAAGACTGCCCCTGACCCATGGTCTGGTTTTGTAGGTCCTGAGATTTAGAGGTGGATGCCTTGTCTGCCTCGTCCAAGGGTAGTGATGTTTTGCTGTCTCATTTGACACACAGAGACCCTGCAAATGTGGCTGGCATGGGTGTTCTGCACTTGTGGCACTTTCTGCCTCTGGGGGGGCCTGTCTGATTTTGCTGAGGACATGCTCACAACTTTTATTTTTATTTTTATCCTGAGTTTGAAAGTTTTCTGTTGAATCCAGTCCCTATAATGTCTAGGTGCCCCTGAAGTGTTCTGCCGATGAGCTGACCAGGCGATGCTCATCGATGAGCAGCGTAATGCTCTGCCCCCTTTCCCACTCTGAATGGCCTGCCTCTCCACCTGCAAAAGAGCACGAATGCTCGAAAGGTAGATTCACAGCATTGGAAAGACTGAGAAGACTGTGCGGCTCTCCAGCTGGCAGGTGCAGCGATGGCCTAAGTCTTCAGTGGCCATCAACGGGAGAGAAAGCTCTGCGCGTCGGACAGTCAACGAGCCAAAATTCCTCTGGGGCTCATCGATGGGGAGGTTGCTGCTGTAAGATCCTGCAAATGGCCCCGGGCCAAATTAGTGCTGATCCGCTGGTTCCAGCCCCTGATGAATGTTGCTCCTTCAGCCCCCAATTAACGTTGCTCCATTTGGTTGTGTGTGTGTGTGGGGGGGGGGCTCCTAGTGTGGGAAGGAGGGCTCATCATGTGGAGGAGAGTCGAGCCTGGGCTGCCTGCTTCGGGTGAAGTGCAGTGCGCTTAATGACCACGGGCTCCTGCAGGCTCTCAAGGCATGCTCCACTAGTCCCCAGCTCCCAGCTGAAATCCATGGGGGGGGGGTCACCAAGCATGGGAAGGCAGGAGGGAGCAAGGAGCCCATCTGTGCAACTTGCAAGGCTGAGACTTTGGTACCTGCACTAGTGCTCAATAGCGCTGCTGAATTTGTCCAAAAAGAAGAAAAATAAATCCATGCTTATAGATGAAGTCTTCTGCTGTGTCACTCCTGTGACAGAGATCCTGCAGAGTTCCTACCACTAGACAGGCAGGAAGTAAATGGATGTCTGGAGGAAACGAGTGGGAGGGTATAGCTGCCCTGCCGAAGTCTGTTTGCATCCTGCCTGTCACGTGGTACTAGGAAGGACCTCCCAGAAGTGATGGTGCTGACCCTAACTGTGTCCTAGACTACTAGAATATCTACCCAATGATGTAACTGTGGAGAATTTTGTTTTGCTTTGATTTCTATTTTAATTTTGTTTTGTCATTTGAAGTCCGTTTTTGTTTATTCCACTGCAATAAATTTCTTGTTTTGAAGACACTACCTATCTTGTGGACATTCCATCCTTATCCCACATCCTCACAGTGTCCCTTTATAAAAAGGGAAGAAAACACAGTTTTGCTTGTACTAGAAATTTGTTCAAGCCTGCAGGAGGCTAAATCCATGTGCGCGTGACCTTGCATGCATGGGCAGTATCTATACAGGGGAAACAGATGAGTCAATATGCACTTGTGTGACATTCACCATGTAACTTGCCATCTTTGTGATGCAGGTCCATCAAAAATAGCTGCACTTACGGAAAACGCTGGCGCACAAAGAGCAAGGGCGGTAAAACTCAAGGGAAGCAGACGTGACCAATCGCCGCAAGACTCACTGGCGGTAGCACAAGTGCACAAAAGGCTGAGGGGAAAAGTCATCAAGCCTTCTGAACTACCATATCCAAGTAAAAACTATACTAACAGTTTCTCGCTTCCCCCGCCCCCACAACAATGCAACCGGATTGGGGGAAGGTGAGAGGTAACAGTTGCAAAAGTTGAAGAGAACCCCCAGGACCCCTCTGCTACAACCAAAAGATGTACCTACCTACCTGTGCCACTTTTTTTTCTTCTTTAAATCAAAGACCATTAGATAGCTAAGAAAAAGGCAGTAATGGCCCCCAGTCCACAAATGGAAACTGGTAAGACACATTAGTTAATTGGAAAGCCGCTGCTTTAACAGGCACATTTTTAATTTAGGGGTGCTCCCTGAAAACAGAGCCCCAACCTGCTATGCAGAACTGCAGCCCCAACTGAAATTCTTGAGAGAAGGTAGACAAGCTGCTTCCCCTTTGAATGGTACAACTTAACTGGGAAGTTACTGCTGCTTGGAATTCGTGTATGCCCAGCATTCCAAAGCTTATGCTATGCAGTTCCCCTGATATGGATGCACTATACCCAGCTATAATGAGTTCCCATTGATAATGTGGAGTGCTACAGAAATAAATGCAAAAGTAGAGAATTTCTCAGAGGTACAAGAGATACAATATGAGCATAGATATTACATACAGAATCAGGTGTCCAGGTTCAAACCCCACCAGTCACTGAAGAAGAAGAAGAATCAGCATTTATATAGTGCTTTTCATACACAGTATCCCAAAGTGCTTTACAAGCAATGCTAGACTGGTAGTGAAGTGATTGAATGTGTGGTGGTGGCCATATCGCACATCATCACCCACACACAGCCTGGATAATTGCATGAACCGGTTTATGGGAAGGGGAATGTTGGCCAGGACACCGGGAATGCTCCCTGCTCTTTACAAGAGTACCCTGGGTTCTTTTACTTACACCTGGACACCCACCAGGATGGGTAGAAGGGACCTCAGTTTAACGTCTCATCCGAAGGACGGCACACCCCAGCAGTACAGCACCCCCCAATACTGCACTCAGATGCCAGCAATTTTTAAGTGCAAGTCCAATCCTGGTGTGGGACGAGAACCCATGACCTTCTGGTCCAGATGCGGATGTGCTACCAACTGAGCCAAGCTGACACCCTGGCTCAGGATGGAAGCATGGGCACATCACCTGATCACCCAGCTGTAAGAACTAGATTAAAACTGGGCATCATCATGAATTGGTCAGGGGAGTAGCCAGGTGACAGCCTGAAGGCATGGGGCCTTAATTGGGATTCAACAATTTGAACCAGATATGCCTAAATACTATAATAAATGCCATACTTGAGCATCAATATTTTTACATTCTTGACACTTTCCTACTGATATATTTAGTGGAGACACTTGTCATGAACCAGTGTCAACGTGCTTGCAAATGTCCATATAGAAGACATGCAGTACTAGGCCGTATGCATATCCCTAGTTACCTCTTTAAAAAAGGCAATCAGGATTGGACGGCAGACAAGAACCGCTTGGCCCACCCAGTCTGCTCATTTTCCTACCTACTGGATAAGCTGCAGATCCTAGTTAACCAACAACTCACTTCTTCTTCCTCCCCCACCCAGCAGAATTGCCATATGTCTGTCCTATGCATGCTTGAATCCCCCCACTGTTTTTGACCACACAACCTCCGCAGGAAGGCCGTTCCATGTGTACACCACCCTCTCGGTGAAAAAATACTTCCTCATATTGCTCCTGAGCCATCCACCCTCTATCTTCAAATTGTGCCCTCTTGTTCTTGCACATCTCTTTCTGAAAGATACTAACCTCTTGGACTTTGATTCCCTTGAGGTACTTGAAAGTTTCTATCATGTCCCTGTCTCCACAAGGGTATACATATAAAGCACCTTTAGTCTCTCTTTGTATGGCTTCTAGTGCAGACCTTGCGCCATTTTAGTTGCCCTACTCTGGACTGCCTCCATCCTGTCTATGTCCTTGCAGAGACGGGTTCTCCAGAACTGCATGCAGTACTCCAGTCTCACCAACTGTCTGTACAGAGGGATAACAACTTCTTGTTTTCTACTGGTGATGCCTCTCCCTATACATCTCAGTATCACTCCAGCCCTCCTTACTGCCTTCCCACATTGCTTTCCTACATTTAGGTAATCTTATATGACTACCCCCAGGTCCCTTCCATTTTTGTTGTTGTTAGTACCCCCCCATTGTGTACTCTTCCCTTGGGTTTTGTTTACCAGGTGCATTACTTTTCACTTCTTTGCATTGAATTTAAGCTGCCATACTTTTGACCATTCCTCCAACCTTACCAAGTCCCTTCTCATCCTTTCCACCCCTCCCTTGTGTATCAACCCTGTTGCAGATTGAGACGCATCTCAATTTCCTGCTTCGGATCAGGACAGTGGTATGTACAGCTTGACACTGTCACAGGGAGATACCCCTAAACTAAACTCATCACTCGCCAGCCAACAATCAATAGGAGAGGACACAGCAGAATTAAGAAAAAGACTAGAGAGTGGGGAGTCCTCAAAGCAGAACTGCCACTAACTCAAAGGGAAACACAAAGACTCTGGTTTGTGACACAGTTCTAAGTTTTAAACATTAATTTTAGTACCTTTCCCCTTCCGGAGGTTCTTTATTCAGTTTTCATAATGTATACTAGTATCCCTGTATACTAATATCCCTGTCAGAAGGGATCATAAATTTTGACAGAGAGATAGCCACCCAATCAGTTCTACTTCCTGGTGTACCAGCACCATCCCCGTGATTAGAAATTCTGTGATGTATAATGAGGGAGAGTCTATGGGGCTATTTTTGCATGCAATTTTGTAAATGGTGGTACCCCAACTTTTAAAATACATTAAAAAGCACCACTCCACTAACGAGGCCCAGATAAAGCTGTGACAAAAGCAAAAATCTTTGTGCTTTCCTTTAAAAAATTCTGACTAGAGCTACTCAATGGCTCAGTGTTGCGTGACCGGGCCAGCAAGCTAAACAAACAACAGACACCAGGAGGCACTACTGCATGGTAGCACTACAAGCTGAGGGAGGTGATGCCCATGTTCAGGTGCTCCAGTGACAGCCCCTGAGCCAGCCTCCACCAAGCTAAGCACACTCCCTGGACCACTCCTCAGCCTACCCCAACTTGCATCCCAACAGCCGGCCACCCTCCCTGCAGTTGGGCCCAAACCCAGGGACTACTCTCCCTACTCATGGAACAGCCCCCCCCCAACTCAGTACCCTTCCAGGTGCTGGACCCCTGCCCTCAAACCAGACACCCCAGCTAACAATCTCACTGCAGCTGTAACACCATCCCCTGCAACACCATTACTGCAGATTACAGGGGTTGAAATTAAGTTTTGCAGCCACTAGCCAGCAGTTGCCCAGTTGGTGTACACACCGAAGTGTTGCCTTCTTAAGTACAAGCCTGTAGGGCTAGTTGAATAAAAATCTGACTAGCCCGTTACAAAATCTATTAACATTTGGCTAGCAGTCTGGTGCCAGTTTCGACCCCTGAGATTAACCACCCTGCCTGCCTCTCGACTAGCCTCTGATAAAATTTCCCTGCAGCTGGAATCCTTTACCACCCACAGTCCCTGGAGCCAAACCAACCTTCTAGCACCCAGATGATCACCCTCCCAGGAGATGGATTCCACCCAGACCACTGTCAGGAGGTCCAAACCTCACTCTCAGGTTCTTGGCAATAATGGGAATGCAAGGAATCACAGACACGTTGCATAAGAGTAATAAAGCTTGTTTATTACTACCAAAAGGAAAATCACAGTTCCCTAAGCAGTTCTTGCCAATAGGAACTGGGAGTCAATGCTAAGCGTTCCCTATACCTCAAGGAATCTCCGTGTCTCCTGGGGTCTCCGAGGTAGAAGACGTAATGTCTTACATTATATACCTATGATAATTACCATGGTTACTGTAAGATAGAAACATTTGTAGTTACAGAAATTAGTCCTACTGGTTAAATTAGAGGTGGCTCCACAGTCCAAGATAACATTATACAACTTTGTTATAGTCATTACTTTGTAGAAACAAAGAGGTACAGTTTGTACATAGCCGTGCAATAATACAAATCATCAGAAGATGGCAATGCCGACTCATATATCATAATCATTACAAGGACAAAGATGTTAGGACATCTTATAAGTAAGAAATACATGTGTATATTAGAAAGTAAAGTGTATAACAATAATAAGCATGCATATCCTGACATCTACTCTTGTACGGTAGATGCCCTTAGCCCTATATGTTAGTATAATATATACCTAAATGCTAGCTGCCTGCGGTGTACCTGTGAGGTTACCAATTAGGGTGCAGGGACCTCATGTAACATGCCCCCCATGTTGCCTCTCAGGGGCAACACAGGCCAAGTAAGGAAATGGATAAGGAGCAGGGGCCGTTTACAGACCCGACGCGTGAGCCTTGTAAAGGAACTCCAGCTGCTCATGGTGTTGGCGTAATGTGTGCTGTAGACAGCAAATCATAATAATAAGAAAAAATATCAAAAATGCTTGTCTAATAACAAAACCTTTAAAGGTAATCTCTAAATTTACCCTTTTTTCGCACAGCAGTCCGCGTTCGGCGAGACCCACGCATCCAGAAAAGGATGGAAGACTAAGAGAGGAGGCAAATCGAGCCATTCTCTGTAGATGTCATCATCCAGGTACCCAATGAAATGTACAGATGGGAGTTTATCAAATATAGCTGTAATAGGATCAAAACGTGGTAAAGAAACAGTAAAAGAGACAAACATAGTATCCTTGATTGAGCATTTCTTAGAAGTAAAACAAGGACCAGTATTAGGGTGCCTGGTCACAAAACCCAAATTCCTAGCTGTAGAAACTCGAATAGTTAAAGACTGCAGCATACACATGGCAACACAGTTAGGGGATTTACAAGGAGGACAATACCATTTAGAGATACGTCTATCATGTATGATATCAGGGATTCGTCCGGATTCTAGATCACAGAATAGATTGTTGATGGTAGTGATAATGTAAGAGCCATAGGCTGAGCATAAGATTTCACAGGCAATGTATTGCTTGTCTGCTTCTTTATTGTTTTGTGCAATGAGTGCGTTAATCTTGTCTTTAGAGTCTGAAAATGCCCTAGCAATAACGTGCATATTGTATACAATGTATCTTTCTTCCTGACTAAGGCCATCCGCACCATGCAATAATGGGGGTATGATATCATTCACCAGACCAGTTTGGAACTTCTGTGAATGTGATTTGATAGCAGCAATGTCAGCCTTATTCCAAATGGAAATTGCTGCACCAAAAACACCAGTGATGGTGCCAGTGGCACCAGTGACATCAGATGTGTCACGGGTATTACGCTTATGACTTTGATCATCTGTATTAGGTTTTCTCCTAAAATTGCCTCTATGCTCGGTGGTGTGTATCCCAGCAATAGGGTCTTGGTTGCGAATCTGAAAAGCTGCTAAGCTATCAAGTAACAAAGTACTATAAAAAAATGATGTGTAACCCCTCGGTGGCGCTATCCCAAGGGCTACTACCCCTGCCTGCTTAACTACTAACAGGTTAAGGGGCCTAGGTCCAATGGCGGGTGCCTCCACCCAGAGGTCAGGGTTTGCAGTAGTTAAACTAACTTGGTCACAGCCCTCTGGGACACGGTAATGCCCCTTTCTTCCCACTAGTGGCCCACACAATGCATTAAGAATATCTTCACAATGTACACTTACCCCCAGGACTGGCTCTGTCGACTGGACTCTGGGGACCCCCTGTAAAGCAAGATGATACAGTGCAAAAACCACAGTACAATACTTTAACATAAACGAATACCTCAGTCAGTGTAACTTTGCTGAAAACCAACAGATTTGATTTATTTAAGGAGCTGTAACAAGGAAGGGGGAAATCAGGTTAATTAGGTTAAACACATTAATAATCACAGTACTGTGCGCATATTCAGAGTCCCAAATTGTCACTTTCACTGGGTACCCAGGATGGGGGGGGCACTAGCCAGGATCGGTGCAGCTGGTTGGGGCCCTGTGATGGAAAAAACACTTGCACAATACCCAATTGTAATCCAGAGCCAGAGGGCTCAGTTCGTGAAGAAATGAAAAAAGCAACAATTAGATGACACACTTGTAATTCGATAAACAGATGGCAGGGAGCTACCCTGCTTTGCACTCACAAACTCAGTGCTGGGAACTGGATGGAAGGCAGCTTGTCCTGGATTACCAGGAGGAGCAGACCATGTGGACAATGTCCTTGTGACTGGACCCCACTGCAGTTTAGAGCAAATGGATGTAGTCTGGATTAAGCTGGGGTTTACTTCCAGCTTCATGCACTCAATTCACTGTACAGGGGATTTGAAACGCGATTCCCCACAGGCACTACACACATTTATACGTAAAAGGAAAGTACTATGCCAGGCAGGCTGCTTCTTGATCCGATTGCAATTACTGCACAATACCCGGAAGAACACACAGCAGATTCAGTTCCTGACAGACCGAGCGCGATTCAGCAATTTCTCCAGTCTTCTACAGGGTGAGCCTGGTTTCTGCTCTTCAGATCTCCTTTATTCTCTTCACAGGTCGGATTCAGTCCAAACAGGTGCTTGCACAGGCTGCAGACCGAAACTCATGGCCTTACACGTGCTTACCGTGCTAAAACTATACACAGCAGAAGCACATAGCTCATTTTCTCTTCACTGTCTCACCTCATCTCATCTTTCCAGACGACAGAGCCGGGCACTTCCTTTGAGTTCCTCCCAGTTCAGTTGGCTGGTTTGGCTGTCACTCACAATCAGACTCCCCCTGTTGGTGCAAAAAGGGGCCAAAGTCCAAACTACAATTCCCAGAAGCATTGGCCATACAGTACATAGGTGGCTGGCTCCACAATGAAAGTCCATTCTGATTTGCCAGCAGCAGGCTCCATTTCAAAGGTCCCCCCACACTGATTGGTCCAGTTCAGCAGTTCAAAACCAGAATGGAGGGCTAGGCAAACACAGTTCTGACTGCAAAGAAAAGCAGGTTAGACAAACTGTATTTTCGTTATTACTCTAAATGATTTCTGGCAAACAGTTACATCTTTGAAAAGTGCTCACTCTGCCCACTTAGCGAAGGCAGAAATGGAGCCATTTGGCAGCAGCTCGAGTGGGACTCAAGCAGGGAAACACACAGTCCCCCCATAGAAACTAATTATGTCTGCAAGCAGACAGCTCTTAAAGAGACAGTACCAGAGGCTCTGAAAGCACTCACAGATAAACGGCTTAAATGCCAAACACCATTCAGGCTTGGAGCATTCAAGCAAGCTCCTGGAAGACTTTTTGGGAACCCCCATTTGCAGGGGGGTTACACCCTTCCTGGCCTGGGAAAGCTTGGCGTTCGTGTCAAGCAAATACCCCCATAAGTTTCAATACAACCATATACATTTTCATCAGTATCACATTAGGCTTGTACATGTAATCATCAGTCAGTATATCACTTTACCAGGAACACATTTCTGAAACTTTGCAGTACGTCACTCTTTACACAGTATTACACACACGTTGTACCATAACTCAGGTTACTATCTCTTGTACATGAAACCTGAAGAGAGGGGGCCCTTCCCTATCAGCTACCTTGGGGCTGGATGGGGCAGGGGCACCATACCTAGAGGGCAACACAAGTAACTTGGACTTAGCATTGATGTTCAGTTTGGGCAATGAGCTTGGGGACACATACACTCCTTTACGGACAACATTGAGAGGCAAGTCCACAGGTCTCCCAGGGGAATCATAACTGAGGTGCACCACAGGCTTTACAGCTCAACCAGTCTTTCTAGGGGGAACTGTTACAGTCTCTGCACTCTGAGCCTCATGTTCAGCATTCTCCATACTTGTCAGGGGAGTCTCTATTGGGGGTGAGAGGCTAGAACTTGGGGCACTTTCAGCTCCAGGAGTTACAATCTCTGAGCCCACAACACTTGGCTCACATGGAGAGCTTTCTAACACTGACAGTGAATATTCAGGGCACTCAACACACTCTTCTTGTTCTGGTATGTCACCAGTCTGTTCCAGTCCGTCATTTTCCTCCTCTGAAAGCTCAAACAGTGCAACCATACACAATGATTCCTTATCTTCTGACTTAATGCTTTGCACTTCACTTTCTGGGAGCATTGGCTCCAGGGACAAAGCTGGGGGCTTAGACAGGCCAGAAGGCCCAGCTTCATCTCCAGGATTGACTAGGGGATTGCCCCGAAACAATTAACTCAGTTCGTAAGAAGGGTAGTATTCAAAACCACACTCACTTTCCTCTGACATGGACTGACAGACATATTCAACTGGGACTTGTGGAGGGGAACAGTTTAACTCAGCTTCTGTAGGTACAGACTTTCTTGATTTTTTCTTAGCAGCAGCTCTAGTCACTGGTCCAGAGGGGCCATTTTCTGGTGGCTCAGACTCAATCAAGATTTGTCCAATGGGCAGTAAATGATTTCTATGCATTGTTTTAACATCTTTTGAATTATTCTCAGGCCTTACTTTGTACACAGGCAGATCATCGAGTTTGCTCACTACAATGTGAGGGAGATGGTGCCATCTGTCAGCAATCTTGTGTTTGCCATGCAGTCCCAGATTTCTTAGCAATAGCCGATCTCCCTCCTGGAGTTCCTGTGCTTTCACCTTTTTATCATACCTTTCTTTGTTGGCCAGATTTCTTTTGGCAGCCATGGTTTGAGCCAGTTGGTACGCATGATTTAGCTGGGCCTTTAACTTTTGCACATACTGTAAATAGTTGTCAGCTTGAACTCCATCAGGAGAGACCCCAAAGCACACATCTACCAGCAGTTGAGCTTCTCTTCCAAACATCAGGCGGTAGGGGGAGAACCCAGTGGCATCACTTTTGGTGCAGTTGTAGGCATGTACCAGGGTGCTAATTTGTTGGCTCCATCTAGGTTTGTTCTTTGGGTGGAGGGTGCCTAGCATATCTAGCAAGGTGCGGTTGAAATGATCAGGCTGTGGGTCCCCCTGAGGGTGGTAAGGGGTGGTTCTGGACTTTCGCACTCCCCACAGAGAAAGCATCTCTTTGATCAGACGACTCTCAAAGTCTCTCCCTTGATCAGAATGGATTCTTTGTGGAGCCCCATAGTGAACAAAAAAGTTTTCTACAAGTACTTTTGCCACAGTGGATGCCTTCTGATCCTTGGTGGGGAAAGCTTGGGCATATCTCGTAAAATGGTCAGTGACCACCAGCACATTACTAATATTTCTTTGATCTGACTCCAAACTCAGAAAATCAATACAGACCAGCTCCATGGGTGCACTGGTGGTGATGTTAACAAGGGGGCAGTCCTCTGGGGCAAAGCTTTCCTCTGTAAGCAACGACTACAAGTTTGAATGTGTTGCTCCACATCAGCCCCCATCTTAGGCCAGTAGAATCTGGATCTCACCAAGTCAAGTGTTCTGTCTATACCAAGGTGCCCCATGTGGTTGTGTAAGGACCTCAGCACTGAGTCTCGAAAAGCAGTGGGCAGCACTAGTTGTTGTTTGTCTACTTGTCCCCCTCTGTCTACTGTTTCTCTGTATAACAGTCTATTGATCAGTTTCAACTTAGGACCTTCTTTGTATAACAATGCAGTTCTCAAATCAGTGGAACGTAATTTGGACACATCTTTCCTGGCATAGAGGGCTTCTAAAGCTGATTTGATCATGGGATCTCGGGATTGAGCCCGCCGAATACTGTCATTGTCCAGCTGAGGCAGTGCGCTAATGTCTATTGCAGAAAAGTGGCAATAAGCATCAGGTATGCAATTCTCAGAAGGTCCCAAACAATCCACCATACAGTCCATCGTCCGTGGACATTTGTTCCTCCTGTCAAACTTCTGGCAGAGTGCTCGAATATCAGGTTCTGACAGTCTGACCCAGTCATTCTGGGGAACAGGCCTCGGGAGAGCATCAGCATCTACGTGGTTCAGGCCTGCTCTGTATTCAACAGCATAGTTGTATGTAGATAATGCAGAAAGCCACCTATGACCGGTGGCATCCAACTTAGCTGAAGTCTGCACATAGGTCAAAGGATTATTGTCAGCTTTTACTAGTATCTTAGCCCCATACAAGTATTTGTGGAATTGATCAACAATGGCCCACTTCAAGGCTAGAAACTCTAACTTGTGTACAGGATAGTTCTTTTCGGAAGGGGTCAGGCTTCTGCTGGCAAAGGCCACTGGTCTCAGGCCATTCTCGTGCTCCTAATACAACACAGCTCCCAACCCTTGCAAGCTAGCATCAGTGTGCAGGACATAAGGTTTTGTTGGATCGGCATAGGCCAACATGGGAGCATGGGTAAGTTGATATATGATCTCATGAAAAGCAGTCTCACAATCAGGAGTCCAGCGGGCCACAGATACTTCACTTGGACAAAAATACACTCTTTCAGTCTCGAGGGACGCTGACTTTTTGTATTTTTTGTGGGTTGTGTGGATACCTCCTTGAGTCAGGTTAAGTAAAGTATGATCACTTGAATAGTCCTTGATGAAAACAATTACACAACCACAGAATCCCAAGAATCTTTGCAGTTCTTTAGATTTTGAGCAGGCCAGGTGGTCAAGGCCTCAACTTTTGCTTGGTCGGTCATTATTCCTCAGTGGATACTATGTGTCCCACTACTTTACTGATGTTTGAAAGAATTGACACTTATCAATGTACAGTTTATGCCAAAGTCTTCCAGTCAGTCCAATACCTTGAATAATCTGCCTCATGTTCCTCCAGTGAGCTGCCAAACACAATAACATCATCTAGGTATACCAGGCACTCTAGTAAGTTCATGTCCCCACTGCACGCTCCATCAATCGTTGAAAAGTGGTTGGGGCACCGAATCCTTTGAGGCATCTTCATGAATTCATAGAAGCCGTGACAGATAAAGGCTGTCTTCTCACAGTCCTCTGGGGCCATCGGGATCTGGTAGTGCCCACTGCAGAGATCCAGCACAGAGAACCACTTGCTCCCGTTTAGCAGTCCAAAGCATCCTGAATGTGAGGCATTGTGTACTGATCAGGGATAGTCCGCCGGTTTAAAGTGCGATAATCCACACACATCCTTACTGTCCCATTCTTTTTTCTCACTACCACAATGGGGGAAGCATAGGGGCTTCTGGATTCTTGTATTACACCAGCAGCTAGCGTTTCTTGCAGATGCTGTCTCATATCATCTATATCAGCAGGTGCCAGGCGTTGAGACCTCTCATGAAATGGCCTTTCATCATGCAGCTGGATATGGTGCTCAGCTCCTTGCGTGCATCCTACATCCCATTCCTTTAAAGAAAACACCTGGTCTCTCTGGGCAAGCTTCTCACTGATCCTCACTTTCTATTCAGCTGGCAACGGGGAGTCACCAAAATCACTCTGTCATTCTTCCCCGAACTCTTGCTACTGGGTAGCACTGCAGCTTCTGCACAATGCACATTAGCCAAGGTACAACCTCTATTTACTCGAATCTTTCTGTCAGACACATTATGAATTTGAACCATTACCCTTCTGGCATAAGCATGGGCTCTAGCAGGCAAAATACTAGGCTTGACCAGCAGTCCCGCCGGCAATCTTCCATCGCCTGGTGCATCCAACATTAATATTTTATTCTTGACATCCTTTCTGATACGGACCTCTCCCTGTAAGGTACACTGGGCATTTGGTGCCAGGATCAGAGACTCAGGATCCTTCTTCCAGACAATTCCAACCGGTTCCTCTGGTTCTACTTTTTCAGCATCTCTCTGTGCTTCATAGGCCTTCTTGATCAAGGCTGGAATTCTTAAAGCTCTACTGGTGCTTGACCCCTGTTTTTCATAACACAGCTGTGCCAGCCGTCCAGACATATGTGCATTAGTCCCAATTAGTAAAGGAACCCCATCATACAGTTCAGTAGGGGGACACACTAAGGCCAAGGTCTCTACTTGCTCTGCCACCCCAGCCACGGAGGTAGGAAAAGATAGCCAAATTCGGATATATCCAGAGTAGGGATAGGCCTTCTCACTTAACCCCCAGACATGCAGCCCTTCCAATGGTTGTAAGGGTACATCAGACAAGTGCTTCTGATACCAGTCTTAGAACATAATTGTCACTTGGGAGCCACTGTCTAGTACAGCTCTTGTAGACACTCCATTCACCTTTACAGTGGTCTCTATGGAGGGACCCACTATTCGGGACCAGTCTGAGAGGCGGGCAGCAGGGCCCGGCAACTGACCTTGCCACAAAGGGACGTAAGTTATCATTTTGGATCCTCACTGCGATCATTTTGTACCTCTCAACCACTGATTTGTCCTCTGAAGCTCCCTTGTAGCCTATATACAACTTTGTCTGTGTCTTTTGGACCTGCATTCTCTCTTCATGTGCCCATCCTTCCCACATTTATAGAAAACATACTTTCTGAGTTTGAGCTGGCCAAGGCGCCCACACTGGGAGCCAGGATGGGGTACTACTAACTGGACACCTTGGTGCCATCTCTGTCTCGCGGCGCCGATAACCATTTGGAGGCATCTCATCAATTTCCCCACTTCCATGGTCAAGACATCAAGTTTTGAGCTGTTGTCAGTAGGAGATGCCTGGGTGGGTACCCTCACCCTATGCAGATGCAGTCGATAGGTCGGGGCCTGCATTTGCAAGCACGCAGCCTTCATACGGGGACTGTTTTTGAATTCCCTAATCTCTCTCAGCAGTTCACCCTATGGTGGCACACCTCATTGGTCCCCACTTCACAAGGACCTTCTGATGCTGTGATCACTTGGGCTGCACTCACCCCAAAATTAGAATCCTCCTCCTCATCTTCAATCTCCCAAAGTTCTTTTATTAAGACACAATAGTCTGGTGGGTTACCCCTTCTGTCTGAGAGCTTTAATTAAAGAAGGTGCAATTTAGAATGCTTTGCATGCTGTAGTAGGTGCTCCAACCTCACACGGTTTAAGTCACTGGTGGCTACCCCACCTTTTCGGTAAGCCTTCTGCAGAGCTCTCTCCAGATGAGTAACATATGCAGAGAGACTTTCCCCAAGCCACTGTTTTGTACCTTGAAATTTCCACATCAAGCTCTCTCCTGACTCAGTGCTTCCAAAATTGCCTTCAAGCACAGATAGATACTTCTGGACGGATGCATCAAGATTTGTAGACCTCAAAAATTTAACGGCTTCTAGGGCAGGACCCCTCAGACTTTTTATGATTCTTTTTCTCTTCTCAGCCTCCACACACTGCCATTCAGGTATCAGGGGGGCAACACAATCTATCCAGGTGTCCCAATCATCCTCCCCGGGGGGTGGGGAGGATGCCAGAGAAGATCCTCAACCTTCAGTAAGAGTCGTGACTAAGGACAGGTGCAGAAATAGGAGCCTGCATTGGTTCAGCCACCATAACGGGTACTGGAGCGGGAGAGGGTGTTGGGGGAAGAACACCCCCAGATGGCAAGAATAGTTTCTTCAAGTCCTCCACAGCTTTCCTTCCCCCAACAGCCATTTTACAAATTTCTCCTCAAAAGTTTCAGATAGTGGGGGCTTATTCTCCCCTGGTCTTTACTGTCCTTAGTTATCACTCTCCAGCAGTGAGGGCTCCCTCTGGGGGTAATAGTCTGTAGCACTTTGGGAGCTATCTATGGGATCCTTAAACTCTACTAGGGCCAGGAGTGTGGTTGAGCAGATTAGCGTGTCGACCCACCACCACAGGTTTTGTAAACCTCCACCTTGGAAAGTACTCCTGTACAGTGTCTGTATTGATACCCAGGGGATGTCCAGGATAAGCTTAGCATTTTGGGGGTCAATCTCCTTCCCAGTGCACCACTCCACCAACCGGTGCACAGCCACTTCTGTCGAGGTACCCATTTATTTTCTTTATTTTTTAACAGTGGTTCATAAATGTGGCCACTAGAAGACACAGTCCCAGCGGTGAGCCTCCAAGATGTAACCCCTCGGTGGCGCTATCCCAAGGGCTACTACCACTGCCTGCTTAACTACTAACAGGTTGAGGGGCCTATATCCACTGGCGGGTGCCTCCACCCAGAGGTCAGGGTTTGCAGTAGTTAAACTAACTTGGTCACAGCCCTCTGGGACACTGTAGCCCCCCCTTTCTTCCCACTAGTGGCCCACACAATGCATTAGGAATGTCTTCACAATGTACACTTACCCCCAGGACTGGCTCTGTCGACTGGACTCTGGGGACCCCCTGTAAAACAAGATGATACAGTGCAAAAAACACAGTACAATACTTTAACATAAATGAAAACCTCAGTCAGTGTAACTTTGCTGAAAACCAACAGATCTGATTTATTTAAGGAGCTGTAACAAGGAAGGGGGAAATCAGGTTAATTACGTTAAACACATTAATAATCACAGTACTGTGCGCATATTCAGAATCGCAAATTGTCACTTTCACTGGGTACCCAGGATGGGGGGGGGGCTAGCTAGGATCGGTGCAGCTGGTTGGTGCCCTGTGATGGAAAAAATACTTGCACACTACCCAATTGTAATCCGGAGCCAGAGGGCTCAGTTCGTGAAGAAATAAAAAAAGCAACAATTAGATGACACACTTGCAATTCGATAAACAGATGGCAGGGAGCTACCCTACTTTGTACTCACAAACTTAATGCTGGGAACTGGATGGAAGGCAGATTGTCCTGGATTACCAGGAGGAGCAGACCATGTGGACAAGGTCCTTGTGACTGGGCCCCACTGCAGTTTAGAGCAAATGGATGTAGTCTGGATTAAGCTGGGGTTTACTTCCAGCTTTATGCACTCAATTCACTGTACAGGGGATTTGAAACGCGATTCCCCTCAAGCACTACACACATTTATATATGAAAGGAAAGTACTATACCAGGCAGGCTGCTTCTCGATCCCGATTGCAATTACTGCACAATAGCCGGAAGAACACACAGCAGATTCAGTTCCTGACAGACCGAGAATGATTCAACAATTTCTCCAGTCTTCTACAGGGTGAGCCTGGTTTCTGTTCTTCAGATCTCCTTGATTCTCTTCACAGGTCGATTCAATCTGAACAGGTGCTTGCACAGGCTGCAGACCGAAACTCATGGCCTTACACATGCGTGAGATTGTCTAAAACTATACACAGCAGAAGCAATATAGCTCATTTTCTCTTCACTGTCTCACCTCATCTCATCTTTCCAGTAGACAGAGGCGGGCATTTCCTTTGGGTTCCTCCCAGTTCAGTTGGCTGGTTTGGCTGTCACTCACAATCAGACTCCCTGTTGGTGCAAAAGGCACGAGTCCAACTACAATTCCAGAGTCACTGGCCATACAGTACATAGGTGGCTGGCTCCACAATAGAGTCCAAGTTCTGATTTGCCAGCAGCAGGCTCCATTTCAAAGGTGCCCCCACACTGATTGGTCCAGTTCAGCAGTTCAAAACCAGAATGGAGGGCTGGGCAAACACAGTTCTGACTGCAAAGAAAAGCAGGTTAGACAAACTATTTTCGTTATTACTCTAAATGATTTCTTTGAAAAGTGCTCACTCTGCCCACTTAGCAAAGGCAGAAACGGAGCGATTTGGCAGCAGCTCGATTGGGACTCAAGCAGGAAAATACACAGTCCCCCCATAGAAACTAATTATGTCTGCAACTAGACAGCTCTTAAAGAGACAGTACCAGAGGCTCTAAAAGCACTCACAGATAAGCGGCTTAAACGCCAAACACCATTCAGGCTTGGAGCATTCAAGCAAGCTCCTTAAAGACTTTTTGGGAACCACCATTTGCAGGGGGGTTACAGATGTATTAGTAGTATGACACATACCAAATTCTTTCATATTCATACAGTACTTACATACTAAAATGCCAGCAGAATTGGCCTTACGGTCTTTCGTGTCTAATCGTTTGGTCAGCCCCCGACCTGGGAGCTGACCTTGCTGCCCCACTGCCCTCTCTGGTTTCTCCCCTTCCAAGTCATGGATGTTCTGCAGTCAGGGCTTTGCTTCCAGAATCCTTCCCTGTACCTGTCCCACCTCCTCTTGAACCCCTCCACCATCTCTGTCTCCACCAGACCCGGGCAGAGTATTCCATGGCTCACCACCCTCTCTGTGAAGTAGCACCTCCTTTCTCCCCTGAATCTCCCCACCAGCTTCCACCCATGCTTCTCAGTTGATTGCTCCCCTCCTTCCTTCTGAGCACCCTGACTGCTCCTCCCTATTTACCCCTTCATGCACTTGAAGACCTCTATCATGTCCCCCCGTCCCTTCTCTATTCCAATGTGTACATGTTTGCTCTTTGAGCCTCTCTCCCAATAAATCCTGTCCCCAAGCCCCAGATCATTTTGGTTGCCCTTCTCTGGACCCTCCAGGAGTTTTCTGATGTCCTCTTAAGTGTGGCCTCCAAACTGCACCAGTACCGGAGGTGCGGCCTCACCAAGAAGTTATACAGAGGGAGTATCACTCTCCTTCTGGAGGTGATCCCCTAGTGATGCATCCCAGCATCCTGTTGGCCTTGGCCACTGCCCTCCTGCAAGTCTCAGAGTTGTTCATCTTGACATCCACCACCACCCCCAGGTCCCTCTCAGCCATTGAGACTTGTAGCATTTCCCCTCCCCCAGAGTGTACACTTGGCCCAGGTTTCTGGCTCCCAGGTGCAGTACCTGGCATTTCTCTGAATTGAACCTCAGCTTCCACTCTCTAGACCACCTTTCCAGAGCCTCCAGGTCCCCCTGTAGGGCCACCCTCCCTCCTCCCCATCCACCACTGCCCCCAGTTTTGAGTCATCTGCAATGAGATTCATCTCACCTCCTGATACCCTTCCTTATGTCAGACATATGCTGGAACAGTGAGGGGCCCAAGGACCGATCCTCAGGGGACCCACTATTGACCCTTGCAGGGATAGTTATCCCATCAACCACGACCCTCTGGGTCTGGTTCCTGTGGCTTCAATTCTCTCATCCATCTGATCATCTGGGTTCCCAGCCCATTTCTATCAACTTATCCAACAGGCCTCCAGTGGGAACAGAGTCAAACGCCTGCTGAAGTCAAGGAAAGGAGGTCCATCGTCTACCCAAGTCCAAGGCACTTGTCACCCAGTTTCATAAAACTCTGCAAGGTTTATTGACATGATTTCCCAGGAGCAATCCATGCTGCCTATCACCATCAAAGACCCCTGTCTTTTTCCAGGTCCCCCAGCCTCTCCCTTGACAATGCCCTCCATCACCTTTGCCCACCACTGATGTTAGGCTGACGGGCCTGCATGTCCCTGCCACCTCCCTTGATCCCCTTGTGAATAGGCACTATGTGCCACCTCTCTAGTCCTGGGGCACCCACTCTGTCCTCAGAGAGATGATGAAAAGCTCCACCAGGGTTTTGCCAGGACATCCGCCAGTTCCTTCAGCACTCTGGGATGTAATTTATCCGCCCCAGTACTTTCTTCTGTCTTATGGGCCCTGAGGGCTTCTCACTCTCTCTCTCTACCATGATTTCCACCTCTGCTACTCCTCATCCCCTGATTTGCCTCCTCCTGCCGTGATGGCCCTCCCAGACCCACTGACCGGTAAGGGTCCCCTCAGTTTCACCCATCTCCTTCCATGTATGATGCAGACCCCCCATTTTCCTTCAGGAATACTGAGGCAAAGTGCTCATTTAGTACCTCAGCCTGCTCCCCCAGGTCTTATGCCCATCCATCCCGTTTTAATCCTGCTAATCTGCCCCTTCACCCTCTGCTTTTCCCCAATGTATCCAAAGAACCCCTTGTTCCCTCTCCTAATTTCCCTGGCCAGGTTCTGCTCCTTCCTTGCCTTAGCTGCCCTTACCACCCTAGTGGCCCTTCTGGCCAACAGCTCGTACTCCCCTTGATCCCTTTCACCCTTGGAGTACTTGAACTGCTTATAGGCTGCTTTCTCTCGTGCCACCTCCTGGACCTCCCTGGTCCACCAACAGGTTTTGGGCCCTACCGTATTTTCATTTATTCTTCTACAGGTGCTGGTAGCATCCTTTTTCCACCCTCCTGATGATTTCCCACCTACTGCTCAGGTGTCCATGTCTGGCCCAATCCCATCCAAATGCTTCTTAGGATCCTTCCCATTTCCTTTGGAATCCGCCCCCAGTCAGTTACTTCTGTCTTTGTGCAGCCTTCTACCCCTCCTAGGTCCAGGCAGAACCGGACCATGGTGGCATGGTCGCCTCCCCGCCTCAATGGGTCCCTTACCTCCCCAGGCCCCCAATCTGGTCACTGTCTGCCAGACCAAGCATCCAGTATCCGCACCCCTCTGGTTCGTCTCCCCACTTGGTTGAGTTAGGGAACGTGATCCTGAAAGGCATCCAACAACCTCTGTTCTTTGGCCACCGAGGATGTCATAGTCTCCCAGTCTGTTCCTGGCATGTTTAAGTCCCCCAACACCACCACCACCCTTCCCCGGCCCAAACTGCAGTGTCTCCTCACATCAACTTCATCTATCAACTTATCCAACAGGCCCCCATGAGGAACAGAGTCAAATGCCTTGCTGAAGTTAAGAAAGACCACCTTTCCAGAGCCTCCAGGTCCCCCTGTAGCCTCCAGCTCCTCCACCCACGTGGGCGGTCTATACACTGCTCCTATTTTTACTCTCTTGCCCCCCTTGTTATCAAGGTGACCCAAATCACCTCCACAGTTCCCTCCGCCTCCTCCACTTCTCCTATGCCAATGCAGTTTTTGACTATTATTGCTACCCTCCTCCCCCCCTTCCCTCTCCCCTGTCCTTCCTGAACATGGTGTAGTCCTTCCGGGTTCAGGTCCCAGTCACGTGCCCTGCAGTGGCCTGGGTCTCAGTGACCGCTGCCACATCCATCTCTCCCTCCGTTAGCATCACCTGAAGCACAGGCATTTTATTGCCCAAGCTCCTGGCATTTAGCAGGACTCACGCTCCACCCCTTTCCATACTTCCATTTCCCTGCTCATGTTCCCATGGGGACTTGTCTTCCTCCGGACCTGCACCACCAGTCTGCTCCTTCCTGCATTCCTCCAGCTCCCTGGGGTGGAGACAGATTCCCTCTCATCATACCTCCTGACAGCCTTTTCTCCCATCTCTCCCCTTCACAAGTTTAAACCCCACCTTTCATCACCAAGAACCCTCTATTTTCCAACTAGGATTTCCCTTCCCTTCAAACTGAAATGGAGCCTATTCTCTGGCATATGGCCCCTTATCCTCCCAGGTCTCCCCCCAATCCCCATCAACCCATACCCTCTGGCCCCACACCTCCCTGAGCCACTGGTTTATCTCCAATCTTTCTCTTGTGTTCCCCACTAGCCCTTGGCACTGGCAGTTCCGAGAAGGAAATCATGCATCCCTGTATCATGGGAGACCATGGCAAGCTCCCTAGACCTTGCCTGTATCTCAGCACTCATTTCCCTCAATGTCATTTTGCACCCAGGTGGACCAGTATGTCCGGGAACCTCCACAATCCTTTGCCAGCTGATATACCTTGTGCTTGGCCCTGTACCATTAGTCCAGAGAAGCATTTGTTTCTAACTGGGCAGGCTTCTCCTCCTATCCCATTTGATACTCTGATCATGGAATCCCCAACAGGAGCACTCTGACCACCCCTTTCTCCATTTCCCCTTCCATGTCCTTCATCCTTTCTACCAGCCCCTCCCCTCAGCCGGCTCCTTGCTCCTCCTCCTATCTGGGTGCCACCTGCCGCCCTTCCTATTTACCCTGGCCATCCTCTGCCTTCTGATCTCATGCTCTCCTCCTCCCGAGTATCCTTCTGTACCCCTGCCCCCCATCACTGCTGTGGTCCTCCCCCAATCTGCTATACTTGCCTGGCTCATCCTCCTCTTTTCCCATCTCCATCTGGCCTCCTTGCCTGTCGTGGTTCCCTGGCCCTAACCCTCAGCCCCTTTGCTGTATCCTCCTTGTACTTTTGGTCCCTCTCCTTGCCCTTTCCTCCCAACTGGTCCTTCTCCTTGTGCTTTCCTCCCTCACCCCCCTCCTCCTCCTGCTCTGATCCCCGCCTCCCCCATTTCCAAGTTCCTCCCTGTTCTTCCTGCTATCCGGCCCCTGCCTCCCACCCCACTCCCCTTCCATCTCTAACCGCCCTGTCATGGCTACATCACTCCTGATCCTCAAGCAGAAGAAGAGAATTGAAGTGGTTACTGGAGCTTAAGGTCCGATCCACCTCCCCATTGTTGCTTCCTTCTGCCTAGCCCTGCAGCCATCTGCCTACTTCCCTCGAGAATGAATTCTCACTTTGGCCCCTCTGTGAGGGGTCCCCAGATACCTGCCTGCTTCCTTGGTAGTGTTCTCCTTTTGAGCCCCCCCCGTCCGGGTCCCTATGTGACCCCAGAGTACTCTCCTGCACTCCTTTCCTTATGGCCCCACCCCTAGTGCTTTGTGCAACCCCATGGGAGAGCCCCTGCCCTGCTCCCCAACCATACCACCCCTCTCCCTCCAGCTGTCTCCTAATCCCCTCAACCTCCTCCCTAAGCTGTGCCAGCTGGTAGCATACTGGGCAACCACCGAACTTCCAAGCCCAGTCCAGTATCATGGCCACCCCACACCCTGTGCACCCCACCACCCTCCCAAAGATACCAGCCCTAATGATGTGTGGTCCCATCCCCCTCCAAGTAGGTTTCCTTGGGTGAACCACCAGGTTCCCCACTAGTCCAAGGTACACCACTAATCAGGTCACCCACTAATCCTAGATACAGTCCCACAGTAAACAGGTACCTCCGTTACTAGGTGCAGTACTACACAGTAAACTTTTAGGGGAACTGTACAACTCCCTAAGCTCCTCTGTCCCAGTCTTAAACCCAATCCTCAATGGCTAGAACTATGGAGCTGCACCTGTAGCTTCCTTCTCCAATTGCAGGGCAGGTCCCTATAAATGAGCCAAGCTCTGGGGAGGAGGTGTGGGGGAGGTGTGATTAGGGCCTACACCCGACTCGCTTTAAGAGTGTATCAGCCCTGTGTCTGCCCCTCACTGCACCTTCAAGCACTACCAGTTAAGAAACTCCTTCAAGTCTAATTACTATCCCAGCCTCCAGCTAGATGCTTCTTCCGCCTTCACTAACTGAAGACAGTAAGTTAAGTTAAACAAAACAGGTATATGCATAAATTGTAAGTTGTTAAGTGAACCAGGTAAGGCAGTGGCTCTAAGACCATTGCAAGGACAAGGGGTTTATTTTGGACATTCCAAAAGCTGTTTCTCAGTATGGGGTAACACAGATAAATACATGGCAGCTGATGCCATGTTGTGTACAGCACAAAATTTCCTGGCAGAATCCTTAGACAAAGAATCACAATATGAGGTGTCAATTAAGACAGTGATATTGTATAAACCAGAATGTCTAAGAGAGGTTTGGAGCAAGGACAAAGTACTATTTGGGTATAATTTTGTGTTCGGCCATCCATGGAAAGTTCCCTTGGAAAGCTTGGCCACGGGGAGTATTTGTCCTTGAGATTTAGTCTGCCACTCAATTTGTAGGGTAGATTTATGAGGAGCAACAACCGAGGCAGTGAGGTAGGCATCAGAACCTTCCTGGACAGTAATCAAATTGTCGGGAATATTGATGGAGACTCCCTCTGGGGTAGTTTCAGGTGGATCAAGGTGAGGAAGGAGGCTCTTTACCGTGCCTTAGATGCAGGAGATTACTCCTGAGATGAGGAGAAAATGGAACAAGATAGTCGTCTTGTCAGTGTATCTGAAAAGGAAAATCAAACATTAGTAAATTAGCACTATTCCACCCCAGTGGTGCCGGAATGGTTTGAAAAGTGGTAGGGCCAAGGACATAAGGGGTAAATTTTCCCCTATTGAATATATTACCATGGTAGCAAAAAGTGATAGGGCCACTTATGAAAGTGGTAGGGCCATGGCCCTAGTGGCCCCCCCCGTTCCGGCACCTATGTTCCACCCAATAGAGTGAGGAAAAGTAATTATACTCCTTCATACAGTTTCAACTGGCTTGCATGTAACCATTTGTCAGTCAATTTGTTGTTTTGCATGAGTCTAACTTCATAGACTGCTGGACTGAGCTTGTTGACAATGAGGTAGGGTCCTTCCCACTCATTGGAGAAGGAATACGTTGGATGTGCAAATCTGAGGACCATTACTTACCAATCCACTTCTTGTGCGTGTTTGTCAAACTGAATTTTGGACTGTTGCTGGGCCTTACCCATGCAGGTAGCAGCATACAAATGAGTGTGTATGAGGTCTTGTCTGAGTTTTTCCACATATTGATTTACTGAAACATGGTCTGCAGTGGAGGTGTGCAGGTCAAACAACAGGTGTTCAGGTAATCTAATTTGTCTACCAGTCATCACCTCAAAGGGTGTCAACTGGGTGGTGTATGAGGGTGTACCCCTAATTGCCATAAGGAGTAAAGGCAGTAGGGAATCCCAATCCCTGGGATTCTCCTCAATGAATTTGGAAAGCATTTGATTAATTCATCTGTTGGCTGTCTCTACTTGACCTGAGGAGCATGGATGGTAAGGTATGTGGAACTTCTGAAGAACTCCGAGGAGTTCAAGGGCTTCTTTCATCAACTCACCTGTAAAACTGGTTCCTTTATCAGAGTCTACCTTGAGAGGTAGGCCCCACCTGGAGAAAATCTGTTCCACCAGGATTTTACCAGTGGTTTTAGCAGTACTTCTCTTAGTGAGGAAAGCTTCAACCCACTTAGAGAAGAGATCAGTTACCACAAGGGTGTATTTGTTGTTTCTGCTGGTATTGGTCAGAGGACCAATAAAATTGATCTGTATGGCATGCCAAGGGCCAGAATGCCATTGTGATAGCTTGGCATAACATTTGGTAGGGATGAGGTTGTTTTGCGCACAAACAAGGCAGTTGTCTATGTACTGTTTGACATCCTTGGTGACACCAGGCCACCAGGCGGTGGTCTTGAGCTGTTGGAGTGTGTTTTCCACTCCCTGGTATCCACCAGTGGGGGTGTCATGCACTTGGTGCAGAAATTCAGACCTAAGATGATGAGGAACCACCCACAATTTGGTGGGGGTGTCATCTGGTTGGTACCAGATGAGCTTGTCATCAGGGGACAGGTGTAATTTACCTTCATGTCTTCAGTAGGGGTTGTGGGTAGGTAGATTCTACTCAGTACCTTTGTCCAGGAATCTGAACACATCTTTGAGTTCAGAGTCAGCTTGTTGAGCTTCTGACAAATCCAAGGGGGAAAAGGGTTCAGGTTTATTCCTGACTGCTGCAATGTGTACGGCTGCTCTGGTCTCTTGATGGTCCAAAATCTAGGTGTCCCCCCCCTCGGGCCCCTTCCTTTGCAAAGGTGTCAGCAGTGTCACTGAAGGCATGATAGGGGTTGTGTATGGAGTGAGCCTTGACCTTGTGTACATAGAGTTTGTGTGCAATCTTTTGTGCCAGTGAATTAATGTATATTACTAGTTCCTTGTATTTCACTGGGCTGCCATCAGAGGAGATAAAGGAATTATTCTGCCAGAAAGGAAGACATTTGTAAGGGAACAACAAACCCAGTTAAAGTCTGTGAAAATAATGGTGTCCTCGGTTCCATGCTGGATGAACTTGAGGGCGCAGGCCACCGCTGCCATCTCTGCATACTGTGATGATGCCACACTGCAACACTTAGAAATCTTGACAGTGTTACCAAAGGGGTAAATGACTAATATGCCCATTCCCGCTATCTATTCTCCCTGGTAGTAGGAAGCTGAGCCATCCATAAAGACACGACACAGTGTGGTGCTCTCAAGTAGTTGTGGTGTAGTGGGAAAGAAAGGACCTGGATCTGGTAGATCAGGTGGCTGCAGCGTACAGTCATGGGGTTCTTCTTGGAAGAGGAGACCATGTGCCAGCATGGATGGCATTTAGGTTGGGTGGACCTTGAAGTCTCTGTCCAGGAGAAGGAGGGACCAGTGTGTCAGCCTCGTGTTAGAGACTGACCCATCCTTTATTCTGTCTGATACAAAAAGGTTGTGGGGGTGTGATTTGTATTGATAATCAGTGAGGAGTACCAAATGATATACAGGAAGTGCTTGACAGCCCAGTAGGTGGCCATAAGGTTCCTTTCACAAAGGCTGTACTTCTGTTCCACTGGGGTCAAGAGCTGTGATGCATATGCAATGTGTCTCAGGGTGCCATGGACCTTGTGGGCCAACACTGCAGATATAGCAATGTCAGAGGTGGCACACTCCAGATGGAATGGCAGGGTTGGATTGGGGTTGACCAAAGCTGGAGCTGAGGCCAAGGCCTGTTTCAGTGACATCACAGCTTGGGTGTGAATGGGGCTCCAATTCCAGGAGACATCCTTTTTTTCAGTAATTCATACAGAGGGGTGGCCTTCTGAGCAAAATCACAAATCAATTCTCTAGAATAGTTTGCTATACCTAGAAACCTTCTAAGGGTGGCCACACTGGTAGGCAGTGGCAGATCTTGCAATCCTTGTATCTTTTTACAGGTAGGGCTTTGACCTTGGTCTGATATCCTCAGGCCCAGAAAGAGTACCTCTTTCTGACATAGTTGTGCTTTTGCAGGGTTGCATTTGAGGCCTGCCCTTTGGATGAGGGTTCAGTAGTTTGTCTAAGAGATCTAGGTGTTGTTCCTGTGTGGCTGTGGCTAACAACAGGTCATCCACATACTGCAAGAGACACTGGGGTGTAGAGAAACTCTCAAGGGCATCCGGCATGTGTAAATGGAACAGGGAGGGGCTGTTGTGGAACCCCTGTGGTAAGCAGGTCCACATGTACTGGCTGCCCTTGAAGGTGAAGGCAAACTTATATTGACTCTTGGGGGTCAATGGCAATGACCAGAAACTATTGGAGATGTCCAGGGCACTAAACCATTATTGGTCAGGGGTCAGTAGTTATAGCACATCTGGTGCTGATGCCACAGTTGGGGCACAACTGGGGGCAACCTGGTTTAGTCTCCTGTAGTCAATAGTAACTCTCCAGGCACCTGTGGATTTTTTCACAGACCACACTGGGGAATTTGCAGTAGAAACATATGTCCTGATTGCACCTTGCCTGAGGAGTGATTTAATTGTTTCTAAAGAAGGCAAGGCCTCAGATGGAAAGGGTGTTGCCGTTGCCTCTCATGTGCTGGGCCTGTCACTTCAATGACAGTGTGCATCCTGCCACAATCATACAGTTGGTGGCAAATGCCTCCAGATGCCTTTGTAGGATGGGGAGGAGCTTTGGGAAAAGCTCATGGTTCTTAAACAAATCTATGACGTCATACTCCTTGTTGTTCACAGAGATTGTTGCACCCACATGTGAGTCAGGGATCATGATGGTGTGATATTGTCCCTGAATTTGTATCAGTAACACATTGGCTAGGTCTACCACACAGCCGTGTGGTGCCAAAAAGTCAATTCCGATTATACTAGGATGATCATCCAGTACCACTAGCTGAAAGGTATGATATGCCTTCAGGTGTCCCAGTGTCACAGGTAGTAGCAGGGAGTGGTATGCAGGTAACCTAGTTCCGTCTACACCTGACATATTGGTCCTCCATCCGGTGGACCAAGGTGATGTGTCTGGGTAGTCATCCTGTAATACAGACACAGCCTCGCCTGTATCCAGCAGTACTATCAGTAGGTGGCCCCTGACCTCAGCCTCAGTGCAGGGCCTTCCATTTGTATCCAAGACCAGCTTGTTTACAATACGGACTGGGGCCTGTAATTGTCAATCTGTGCCAATGGAAGCATGGGGAACTCCTGAAAGAGAGTCTGGGCCTGGTTTCTTTGAACCATCTCACCATGATGCACAGATGCTATATAGGGAGCCGCTTCCGGGTTCAGGCCTGTAACATAGAAACATAGACTTTGACGGCAGATAAGGACCACTTGGCCCACCCAGTCTGCCCATTTCCCTACCTATTAGATAAGCTGCAGATTGTAATTAACCAACAGCCTACTTCCTGCAACCCCCACTATAATTGCCTTATGTCTGTCCCATGCATGTTTGAATTCTCCCACTGTTTTAGACCCCACAACCTCTCCAGGAAGGCGGTTCCATGCATCCACCACTCTCTCCGTGAGGAAAGAATTTCCTCACATTACCCCTGAGCCATCCCTCTCTAACTTTAAATTGTGCCCTTGTTCTTATACATCTCTTTTCTGAAAGATGCTACCCTCCTGGTCTTTGTTGATTCCCTTGAGGTACTTAAAGTTTCTGTCAGGTCCCCTCTGTCCCTTCCTTTCATCAAGGGTATACATATTAAGCTCTCTCAGTCTCTCTTCATATGGTTTCTGATGTAGACCTGCACCATTTTAGTTCCTCCTCTGACTGCTTCCATCCTGTCTATGTCCTTGCGTAGATGAAGTCTCCAAACTGCACGTAGTACTCCAGATGGGGTCTTACCAACTGTCTATACAGAGGGATAACCACTTCACTTTTTTCTACTTGTGATGCCCCTCCTATGCATCCCAGTATCCTCCTGGCCTCCTTACTGACTTCTTACATTGCTTACCCACCTTTAGGTCATCTGATATGACTACACCCAGATCCCTTTCCATTATTGTTGTTGTTAGTACCTCCCTGCTATTGTGTAATCTTCTCCTGGATTTTTATTTCCGGTGCATTACTTTGCACTTCTTTGCATTGAATCTAAGTTGCCATATGTCTGACCATTCCTCAACCTCTGATAAGTCCCTTCTCATCCTTTCTACCCCTTTGTGTATCAACTCTGTTACAGATCTTTGTGTCATCTGCAAATGAGGCATACCTTTCCTTCCAGACCCTTTGCAATGTCACCTATAAAGATGTTAAAGAGGACTGGACCCAGTACTGAGCCCTGAGGTACTCCACTAGTAACCCCCCTTTCTTCAGAATGTGTTCCATTCACTATTACCTTTTGTGTCCTGTTGTGAAGCCAGTTTGCTACTCAGGCTACCACCCTGGGACCCACTCCCAGGCTGGCTAACTTGATTATTAATCTTTTGTGCGGGACTGTGTCAAATGCCTTGCTAAAGTCTAGGTAGGCCATATCCACAGCCCCTCCCTGGTCTATTACTTTGGTCACCCAGTCAAAGAAATCGATTAAATTTGTCTGACACAACCTTCCTGCTGTGAATCCATGCTGCTTTGGGTCCTGTGCCCCGCTGGCCTCTAGGTACTGAACAATTCTTTCTTTCAGAAATGATTCAATCATTTTCCCCACCACAGAGGTCAAACTAACAGGTCTGTAGTTTCCTGCTTCTGCCTTGCTCCCACTTTTGTGAAGGGGAATCACATCTGCCCTCCTCCAGTCCTCAGGTACCACCCCATCGTCCCATGATTTGTTAAAAAGTGTGGTTTGTGGTGTCACTAGGTCCTCCCTTAGATCTTTTAGGATTCTAGGGCGAATTCCGTCAGGCCCCATTGCTTTGTCCACCTTGAGTTTTAGGAGTTCTTTCAGGACTCTTTCTTCTGTAAATGGACTGACGTCAACCCCACTACCCAGAGTGCTTCTATTGTTTAGTTTAGGTAACTCCTCCTCTTCTTCTTTTGTGAATACTGAGCAAAAGTAAGGGCCTGAGAGCCTGGACTTCCGGTATCTCCACGGCCTGTTGAGGCCTGCTCTCCCAGTTATATTGCTGCAAGGGCCCGAACAGGAATGGCATCCCTTACGGAGTGCACTTGCCCAAGGAGATCTCAAAATTTCCGGTTTTCATCAGCTATTTCCCTATAAGAGGAGCCTTATCTTTGTTGTTTACCCTTATTGTTTTTGTGGTGTTTCTTTTTATGTAGTAGTTCAGTTCACACCCCAGGATTGTTGTTGTTGTTCTTGTTGGGCCTGCTGGGGGTGTTGGTTGTCTGTGGGGAGGGGCTGTTTCTCTTGGGCCTGCCTTCCATCGTAGTGTGTCATGGCCTCTGGAATGGCTTCCACGGCAGCTACTTTCTTGGAACTGGAGCCTGAATCACGGATGTAGAGTTGATAAACTCTCTCTGTTTTCCGAAGAATATCGGCAAACCTCTCCATGGTGGGTTAGGTGGTTGGCTCTACCTTCTCTCTCACTGCGGGGATCATGTTCCTAAGGAACAGGGTCTTATGTTCAATGAGATCCACATCTGCGGCTTCTCCTGCAAGGTGCTTCCATGCACGGTAGGCCATCCAGAGCCTCTGGTGGAAAGTCGCTGGACTTTCTTTCACATTCTGCTCCACAGAGTAGGTGAGCATCACTCCTACTACACCTGGGTTGTGTGCAGAAATGAGTTCAGATGCTTCTTCATCAAAGGTGGCGTGGCTGTCCTGGTGGACAACATTGGGGAGTTTCGCCAAAAGGCCAGGATCGATAGTCTGGCGTAGGATCTGGACTGGGTAGTCTGCAGCGCGACTAAGCATTTCACATTTAGCATGCACCTTTTCCAAGTAGCAACTGAGGTTGTCGGATGGGCTCATCTGACCAATGCTGTCAGCTATTTGCTGAACAGAGTAGGCCATTTGTAGGGGATTATTGGGATGATCAAGCAGAAGTAGATTACCTCGGGTGCCATCCAGGGCTGGCTGAGCTGCGGCTTAGGCCACAGAACAAACCATGCCCTCCTGAGTACCAGCCTCATGTAGAAGCTGCCTAATCTGGGTCTTGAGAACCTGTTTATTTTTCTCAGAGATGGGCACGGTCATTTTCTCTATCTCCTGCCTGTCTTCCACATTAATAATGGCTATCAGTGGTGCCATCAGGACTAGGCCTAGGCCTGCTCCACCCTATCATGGGGGTCACCATGTTGGCATCACCCATGATGTGCGTCATGCCGTCGATGACGTAGGGAAGTGGTGTCATGTGACAGGGCCCGCCATGTTGTGGATGGTGGGGAGGGGTGTCTGGGCCATAAAAGGGGTGAGACTGGGCATTGTACTGTGAGATGTCATCATCTGACTCCTCCCCTTCAGATGACATTGACAAGGCAGGGGCTATGCCTCCCTTGCATTGACATGACCAGCCAACACCTCTCACTGATGGCGCAGTTTCACCATTTTAGATTCACATTCATCATGACTCACTTTAGCAACATTCTGATCCACTTCATCCTGCATCTGCTTCTGTAACACTCTATGTGTGGCGCTCAATTCGCAATTGTCCCTAGTATTTTATTTATTTATTTAATTTAATTAGTATTTCGGAAAGACCTTTGAGCATGAGCTTTTTTACAAAGGTTCCACATCAGGGTGGACAAAAAGACAATACACATATTCAGTGGTTACAGATGCCTGCTCATTAGGCATTAAAGAGTGATTACATGAGAATTAGACAAATAGGAGAAAAACAGAGCAGTTGTAATAAAATACTAAGCTATTTCTAATTGGTTGCCCTAGATAGCACACCTCTGGAAACCTCCAAATCCATTGATAGACTATGGCAGAGTAACTGCATAGGGTTTAACGCTATCCCAGATGGCGAGAGGCTGGGTGACAGTGGAAACAAGGGGACTGGGTTTTGAACTACCGCAGAGAGCGAGAGGTGGGGATAGTGAAATGGGGGGTGTGATGGGGGAGCAGCTCCAGAGGCTTTGTTCAGTAGGGTGAGTGTGTTGGGGGTTAGGGAGGGGCAGTACCAAGAGCATTTAAAGAGGACTGATAGCTTACTTAAGCTCTTGGCTAGGCTGGAATGGAGTAGGGTTCTAGATAGCCCCGCTTGGTGCTGTCTCGGGGCAGGCCTATCTGTCAAGTGGGGCCTGAGAAGCAGGTGCATTTTGAGCTAGACATTAGGTGCTGTTTGAGGCCTGCTTTGAATTGAGACAGGCTGTTGTTTGTTTGCAATTTCATCAGGAGTTCATTTATCCAGAGGGGGCCCCGATAAGAGAAAGCGCGCTGCCCTAGTGAAGTTCAGTGGAATGGTATGGACAGTGCTCCATTCTTCCTCCCTCTGGTGATCTGTGATGAGAGAGAGAAGCCTCGAGCAGGTTTCCTATACAGGGTGTTTTTTTTCCGAGGAGTGCCTTCTTTCCCAGGAGGCAAGTTTGGTATTTGATCCTGTCTTTTAGGTTAAGCCAGTTTGTATGCTCATACAGGGTGCAAGTATGAGTGTCGTGATCTGCACACAGGGTGAGGTGGCATGCCTTATTGAGTGCAATTTGCACCCTTTTGAGCACTGTATCTGTAGCAGCTCCATAGACCATCAGCCCATATTCTATTGTGGAGAGTATGGAGCTGGAGACTGAGATTTGGAGTGCTTCCAGGGTGAGGGATTGCTTATGCCTATAGAGGACCCCGATCTTTGTGTTTACCACTCTGACAAGGGAGTCTACGTGGTGTGTATAAGTGAGAGAGTCATCAATGGTGACTCCAAGGTACTTGAACAAGTGCACCTGCTCAATCTGATCACCAGCCTTATTGGTGATTACGAGGGGATCATGCTTGCGTTTGTTGTAGGGGATGGATTGTAGCATGGCCTTGGTTTTCTTGTAATTTAGTAGCAGCTTTTGCCTTCTGAACCAGTCCTCAAGTTTATTGAAAGAGTTCCATAGTTCTGTTTGTAGGGCAACCTGAGAGGTGCTGCTGCTCAGCAGCATAGCATCGTTCGCATACAGGATAAGTTTGGTGTCACAGGCTGTGGGTAGGTCATTTACAAAGAGGCTAAAAAGCAGGGGGCCCTAGAATTGACCCTTGAGGGACTCCTAGGAGTACATCTCTGGAGCTGGATAACGTCTGCCCAATTTTGACTCGCTGGCTCCTGTGTGTTAGGTAGTCATTGAACCAATTCAGGGTGTTAGGTGCCACACCCAATCTTTGGAGCTGGAGTACTAGTAGAAGGTGGTTGATGGTGTCGAAGGCTTTGGTGAGGTCAATGAAGATGAACCCCACCTATTCGCCTTCGGTCCAATGCCTTGTGCGCATAGTCAGTGTATTCCAGCAGTGCCATGGTGGTACTGTGTTTTTGCCTAAAACCATGTTGGTTTGGGCAGAGCAGATTGTACTTATTGAGGTATTCTGTGAGTTGACTTGCCATGATTTTTTCCAAAGCTTTGGATAGTGGGGAGAGGATAGATATTGGCCTGTAGTTTGACACCAGCACAAGTAGCTAACCCTAAGTCATTACATGCCTGGTTGATCTCGTCCTGTAACTTTCCCAACTCCTCACGCATTTGTTCATTCGTTCTACTTAACAAGTCATTCATTTGCAAAGCCTGTCCTTTATCCTATCTCAAACTTTCACACTCCTGCTTCAACATACAAAGTTCCTGCTTGCCTGCCTGAGCAGAATGATGCAAAAGGGGATCCTTTTCATTTCGCAGAGTTTGGAGCGCAGACTCCTACTCCTGCTCTTGTCTCACACATTCAGTTTCCTGCAACCCCCATCTCCTGCTTAAGAGATGAGATTTGTAGTTCAATGGATTAAAACCTCACTTCGGAGGCTTCTAGAGCAGCAGAAAGAGTGGCAACCAACAGCCCTTTAGCTTCACGCTTTCTGGCTGTTTGTCTTGTCTCTGTGTACTGGGTTGAAATCCCCAGCACAGGGTTGTCGGATTGACTTGCATCCCACGCGAAGTCAGCCCATCTTCCATGGGAGGCGAGGAAGTTTGAGACATTGAGTCTCAGTTCTGCGCAGATATTTGATATAGTGGCCATTGTGTGGGAGGGAACTAAAAATCAAACTGTGAAAAGGTGCCATGCTCTGTATCGATCCACAACAGGGGCACTTATTCACAGTCGAGCTATGTGCACTTGTAAGCTTGCAATTCAAAACTGCTGTGGGGTGGGTTGAGTCAGCATCAACCACACCCAGTAAGCAGACAGACTTTGCAAGTGATTACAAAATGGGTGAGAAACGGGAGAGGTGGTGCAGGAATGCACACCTACAATTCCTGTTGGGAAGGGAAAAAGTTGAAGCAACAAGTGAAACTTTGCAAGCACCAAATATTGCCTGTACGTGGTCGCCAATTGTCAGGAGGTCTAAACTTCACTCTCAGATTCTTGGCAATAATAGACATGCAAGGAATCACAGACAAGTTGCATAAGAGTAATAAAGCTTGTTTATTACTACCAAAAGGAAAATCACAGTTGCCCTAAGCAGTTCTTACCAATAGGAACTAGGAGCCGATGCTAAGCATTCCCTATTCCTCAAGGAATCTCCGTGTCTCCTGAGGTCTCCGAGGTAGAAGACCTAATGTCTTATATTATATACCTATGATAATTACCATGGTTACTGTAAGATAGAAACATTTCTAGTTACAGAGATGAGCCCTATTGGCTAAATTAGAGGTGGCCCCACAGTCCAAGATAACATTATACAATTTTGTTATAGTCATCACTTTGTAGAAACAAAGAGGTACAGTTTGTACATAGCCGTGTAATAATACAAATCATCAGAAGATAGCAATGCTGACTCATATATCATTCTCATTACAAGGACAAAGATGTTAGGACATCTTATAAGTAAGAAATACATGTGTACATTAGAAAGTATAATGTATAACAATAATATGCATACATATGATGCTTTGCATTGTGGGTGCATGTGTGATTTTGTATTTCTTTGAAACTTGGCTTCCCAGCCAAATGCCCTTTGGGGTAACCATTGCCTCAGTGCTTGCACACAGAGGTTCTTTGTCTTTTAAACTGTTTTTTGTTTTAATTGGGTTCACCACAACATAACCCAGATCGACCATCTTAGGGTAGCTGGTTCATTCCACTGGGGTGTCAAACAGGCGAGGCATACTGATGAGTCCTGGTAGGATGAAACACTTGGTTCATGTCTTCTGTTGGCACCCTTGCAAACTGTGTGAGAGGCCTTTCGGCACCATGCATTTCTGCTTAAAGTTGAACCAGCATAATATTCTGTGGTGATTTGCATATGCAGCCCATGATGCTTTGCATTGTGGGGGCATGTGTGATTTTGTATTTCTTTGAAACTTGGCTTCCCAGCCAAATGCCCTTTGGGGTAACCATTGCCTCAGTGCTTGCACACAGAGGTTTTTTGTCTTTTAAACTGTTTTTTTTTTAATTGGGTTCACCACAACATAACCCAGATCGACCATCTTAGGGTAGCTGGCTCATTCCACTGGGGTGTCAAACAGACAAGGCATACTGATGAGTCCTGGTAGGACGAAACACGTGTCTATGTCTTCTGTTTACACCCTTTGCAAACTGTGTGAGAGGCCTTTCGGCACCATGCATTTCTGCTTAAAGTTGAACCAGCATAATATTCTGTGGTGATTTGCATATGCAGCCCATGATGCTTTGCATTGTGGGGGCATGTGTGATTTTGTATTTCTTTGAAACTTGGTTTCCCAGCCAAATGCCCTTTGGGGTAACCATTGCCTCAGTGCTTGCACACAGAGGTTCTTTGTCATATGCATACATATCCTGCTCTTGTATGGTAGATGCCCTTAGCCCTATATGTTAGTATAATATATACCTAAATGCTAGCTGTCTGCAGTGTACCTGTTAGGGTGCAGGGACCTCGTGTAACACCACCCTTCCCACCAATAGCCAGAACTGCCCACCCAAGCACCCCATCCTTCATTTGACTACCCTTCCTTGAACTGGACAGTATTCTCCATTCATTATTTTAGCACGGTGGGCCACCGCTCTATATTTTTTCACCACCGCCCTATATTTGTAGCCATCAGCCTAATTTGTTTTTATAAAATCCTCCAAATTTGCCTTTTTACTACCATCCTTTATTGCACTACTACCCTTGTTTTAATACCAGTGCTCTAAATCTTACTTAAAGCCACTTATGCACATGTACTACGTATCTACAAGGCCCGAGGAATAATATACCTATGGCCCCAATTACCACACCTACCTCCCTATATTTGCAGGCTATGGGGAACCATGACTGGACCGCCCTTGCCACCAATGGAACTGCAACCCCCCCACAACTAGAACCTCCAACACCCTTGAACCGACGTGCTGTGTGCTCCCCTGCACCGATCTGCACAGAGGGCTGGGGAGTGCAAAATAAGCATACAAATGCTGCTTTGGTGCTGTGATTTAATTAAATGCTTATACTAGTTGTTAGCACCAGCGCCTATTGATAAGATACCTTTCTACTGAGTACTGGCTGCATTTACATACACAGAAGCTAGTAATGGGATGCCTTCTAAAATAATAAAATAAAATTATCACAGACATTGAAACCTGGCGGCCGGCTGTGGAGGTGGGTGGGTTGTGCCGGTCATCCATCTTTGCAGTTATTTTTTTTTATAAAAGAAATGAATGCCAATTCAAAATGTGGTGAGTAGGGAGGAGTGGGATTTGGGTGCTGAGGGTGGGGGTGAGGAGGAAGGGGGCTTCTCTACATAACATCGGATCTGTTCTAGGAAGGAAAATGTGGGGGCCTTTGGCCTTTTTTGTCCTTTCATAAAAGAATATGGGCTAGATATTCAAAAGGGTTGCTCCATGCTCAACAGGGTTGCTCATGCTCAAGTCCTACATTGCGCCATTCTGCGATATTCAGCAGGAGGCAGTTGTGCCACTGAAAACAGGCTGAGCAACAGCGCAATGCAAATGAATGCATGCTCAACAGGAGGGGGGAGGAACCATGCATAAACTGCACAGCCCGATATTCAGCCGGGCTATGCAGAGTTGTGCTGGCGCAACCCCCAACCTGAGCCTGCAGGACCTTGAGCCAAAAAAAGGCTTAAGTAGAGGGCCACCCCACAGGTGAGCTGTTGTATTGCAGGCGCCCAGCACAGCAGCTGCCACTTATGCTGGCCCCCTAACAATCCCTATGCCCCCCCCAGCCCAATGTGGCAGGCATAGTGCTCCCCCACCAGGCCGATCAAAGGCATCAATGGCTTCCCCCTCCGTTTCCACATCCCTGGTGGTCCAGTGGACAAATGCCCGATGGGCGGGCAGTAAGTAAAGAGAACCCCCAACATCTCCCTGGTGGTCCAGTGGACCATAATGCCCTATCATTAAGGTAGATTGTGAAATAGCCCCCTGCCCAAACAAGTTCCTAGTGCCCGATTGCGGGCAGAATGTAATAAGAACCTCCCCAACACGTTCCTAGTGCCTGATCGCAGGCAGAATGTAAAAGAACCCCCAACATCTCCCTGGTGGTCCAGTGGACCATAATGCCCGATTGCGGGCAGAATGTAAATGACACCCCCGCCCAAACTCTCCTGGTGGCTGGTGTCCCCCCACCCCGCCACCCACAGAGGCCCCCACCACCCTGCTCCCCCGGCAGCGTGGTGGCAGCATCCCACCCGCCTGCTGCCCTGCCGCCCGCCGACTGACTGCCTGGTAGGGCTGCACGCCCATTGGTGCAGAGCAAGAACCAATGGGCGTGCAGCCCATACCGTACATGACAGTCCAGATTTGTGAATGAATCACATGAATGAATGAATTGTTGCACCCCAGGATTTTATCCCCTAGCTTACTGATCAGCCTGTCAGGTGGCATTGAAGCAAATGCCTTGCTAAAGTCCAGGTACAGGACATCCAACACCTGCTCCTTGTCCAGTGACCTCATGACCCAGTCAAAGAAGTCTATCATGTTGGTTTGATGGATCTCCTCCTGACAAACCCATGCTGCCTATCATCCTGGAGCCCATTCTCCTCAAGGAAGTACAGCAGTCTCCTTTAGAATTGTCTCCATTAACTTCCCCAATATGGAGGGTAGGCTGACCGGCCAGTAGTTACCCAGCTCATCCCTGGGATCGTTCTTGTGGAGAGGTACCACATAAGCTGTTCTCCAGTCCTGTGCCACACAACCCTTCCCCATTGAGGTGTTAAATAGGTCTGTCAGTGGTGCTGCTATTGCTTCTGCCAGCTCCCCAAGGACCCTCAAGTGTACCCTATCTGTGCCTGGTGCCTTGTCCACCTGAAGTTCCACTAGTCCTCTAAGGACCCTGTCATCTCCAAACTGTCCTTTATACTTCTTGTGGAGAGGTACAACATAAGCTGTCCTCCAGTCCTGTGCCACACAACCCTTCTCCAGTGAGGTGTTAAATAGGTCTGTCAATGGTGCTGCTATTACCTCTGCCAGCTCCTCGAGGACCCTCAGGTGTACCCCATTTGTGCCTGGTGCCTTGTCCACCTGCAGTTCCACCAGGTCCTCTAAGGACCCTGTCAACCTCAAACTGTCCCTTATACCCCCATGGTTCCCCTCTTCCCCTGTGGCATAGGCCTGTCCCTTCCTCCCAATTTTCTGCCCATCCTCCCTCCCTCCTTATCCTAACTATCCCATCTTTCTGCTTCTTCTTTCATTAATGTATCAGAAGAAGTCCTTCTCTACCTCCCAGAGTCCCCCCTCAACCGGTGCTCAGTGGCATGCCCACTGCTACCCCCCCATTCAGTTTAAATTCAGCTTGTCTATGTATCTTTCCAGATTACTTTTCAGGACCCTTGTGACCTCTCTGCTTAGATGCAGCCTGTCTGGTCCATATAGGTCCTTATTTTTCTGTATCTTTCCCCACTCTCTCACCAGCCCAAACCCATTTGCTTCAAATCTTCCCCCCAGTCATGAGCTGAATTCCTCAATCCGTAGTTTTTCAGTGATGCTGCTGGCCCTTGGGAATAGCAGCACTTCCGAGAAGGCTACTGTCTTCCCCACCTCCATGCAGATCTTACCCAGTTCTGTGAACCTTTATTGAGCCACCTTAACTTTGCATCCTGCCAGATCATTTATGCCCAAATGAATCACCATGTGAAGCTTCCCTTGCCCCACACATTTAAGAGTAATTGCTCCCATCTTTCCTGCCGTCATGCCTAGAAAGCACTCCACCCTCCTATTCCTATCTGTTTGTTTCCCCATCATACTCCTGCAAAATGGAGACCCTAATATTACTACTGTCCCCCCCCCGACTTACTGTCCACTGCCTACCCTGATGCCCCTCCATCCATATTTCCCTCCATTATGGCTTCCCTCCTAGTGACCCCTTTTTTCCTATACCCAACACTGCCCCCTTTCCCTTGAACCTCCTGCTTCGCCTCACCCCTTAGTCCTTTCACTCCCTCACTTTGTGGAGATGCCCTTTCCTTGCCCATGCCACTCATTGCCCTTTCACCCCTTCTCACACTTGTCTTGACCTCTTCTCCACCTGCCTCCCTAACCCGGTTTGTTTTCTGTCCTCTATCCCTCACCTTGGCCCCTGTCCCCCCTTTACTCAGGTCTGCTTCTGCCTTGCCTGCTTACTGAACTCTTCTCCTACCCCTGGTCGTCTAAACCCTGCAACACTGTGAACTGTTTGAGGACTCTATCCCCTTGCCTGCAGTACCCTCTGCTACCTTTCCCTACCCCCCCACACGCGCGTGTACCAGTTTTCCCCTTGTGTCCACCCCCACATTCCAGCCCCCCCATTCTTCCTTTGTATCTGTTGCCTGGCATTCCTTGTCCCTGAATTGACCTTCTGGGTTCTTGTTCCAGCCACCCACTGATCTGCCTGAATGGTACATCCCTATCCATCTTCCTCTGCCCCACTGACCAACTTTCTCCCTCCCCAGTCCAATTTCCATCTTAGCCTCACTTTTTCCTCCATAAGTTGTTCAAGTTGCCAGCAGATTTGACATCCCCCGATCTCCGCATTACACCATGGAAGATGGTTGCCCCACATCCATTACATGACCATCTCCCCATTCCCACCATGCCCACCATCTACATCCCCAGCCAACCTACCATCCTCCATGCTGCAGTCCTGCCCCCCATCCTCTTCAGTGTTACATCATCCCCTATAACTGTGCTGCTCTAGGTGACCTCCCCTCCTTGCTATTCACACCCTTTACTTCCATGCCCCATAGTGCTCTGGACCTTCCCTGCCAGCTAACTGGGAGGAGAAACAATCAGCCCAACAACAAAGGAAACTATCCCAATGGAATACTGATACAGATTTGAAACAAAAAGGTACTTCCCTGAAATTCTGTTCCTCCTTGGCGAATTACCCATCTGGCTGCAGCTTGCAATTCAACCACAAGGCCTTCAGTGGCTTCAGCTCTACGACTCCGACTTGTACCCGGAACTGCAACTCACAGCCCAAACCTGCAAAATAAAAAAAAAATCATGCCCCCCGCCCACAGAAACATCAACAATTTAAGAGAAATGTAAGATCACCACCACAGGATCAGTTTATGAATTAAAGGAAATCAACCCCCAGCAGTATGGTTGGTTCACTTCCCCCAACTCCAGCTTGCACCCCAAACTGTAACCCACATCCCAAGCCTGCTCAACATTTAATAAAAAAACCTCAGCAAATCATCAGTTAAATATAAATTTAATTCTCCCAACCACCACAGGAAATAAATTTCAAAATGAAAGTTATTTATCCCCCCCAGCTGCAAGGAGGCTCTGAAGCTTTGCTACGCAATTTTAGTAATTTTGATAGAAATCTGCTGATTTTGCAGGATGAACAGTTATATAAATGTCGGGAGTCTGGGGCCTACTCTGGGGTTTTAGATGCTGTATGGTGCATTTTGGAACTTGTTTTGAAAGTCCAACACACATCGATCACGTGATGGCTCAGTAGTGCTAGCAGCATCACAGACCGGCTCCTGACCTGAACGCCAGGTTTCACCTGAAAAACACTACTTATTCTGCAATCTTTTCTCCAAACTGACTATACAGGCTTCATATAGCCTTCTGGACACATCGGAGGTGAAGCTTCCAGGGAACAAGCAGAAATTTCACCAGAATACAATCCGGGGCCTAGACATAATGGAGGCAGAAATGCGCCAGGTGCTCCCGGCTCACACTCCCCCACAAACACCAGAAAAGGGGAGCCAAAGAGACCAAAGGAACAGTCTGGAACCACCGTCAAATCCATAATATCTTCAGCAAGTACCCAAGCTAGCATCCCTCTTTCAGAGAAAAAATTTATGGAGGAGCTACAACCATTTAAGCTTGCTTTTCAAGAATTAACCTCAGAGCTCAAATCTCTTCGTGGAGACCTTGCAGACACCAGTAGAGCCATCTCCGATATTACAGTCCGAGTCACGTCTTTAGAGGGCTGGAAACACACTACAGATACCGAATTAACTAACTTGAGACAAAGGCTGCATAAAACTGAATCCAAACTCGAAGATCTGGAAGGCCGTAGTAGAAGAAATAATATCTTAATATTCGGCCTTCCAGAAGAAGCTGAGGGTGCAACGTCAATTATTTTTCTGCAAAAAATGCTGACCAAGATAGCAGGGCCCTCTCCCAACAATACTACATATGTTATTGAGAGGGCTTACTGCTCCTTACGACCAAAACCAGAGGCTGGCAAACCACCTCAGCTTCTCATAATAAAGTTCTTGAATTACTTAGATAAGACTCACTTTCTGGGCCAGGTCAGGGAGACACAACAAGTCCTATAGGAGGATCAACAGCTTCGGTTTGCCCAGGATCTCCCCTCCACCATCAGGCATTGGCAAGCTGAATACCATCCCCTGGTGATGAAATTGATAGCAGCTGGGATAAGATACAGAGTCTAGATCCCTCTCACTTTGCAGTCCTAGTTTCGGGCTTGTGGCATAATTATGAATCAGCACAGCAAGCTCTCCCAACACTGCAATCTCTGCTTCCTGACCTGTTTTCTGCTCGCTGAGAAACTTTTACTACACTAAGTTTTGCTATTTTGAAAAAGCAATTGCATGAATGTGCGCAGGTTGACTACACGGATGTCAGCTGTTATGAGTTGTGACTGCAGGAGGGCAGCAAAGCTCCATGAATACACATTCCCTTCCAACTAATGGAAGTTATATTGCAAGTACTTTCTATATCCAAAATGTGTTTCGCTGGACCTGTTTCTAATTTTATTAATCTATGGGAATATTTTTTTTTTTAGTATTCCTTTGGGCATTTGAAAACCTTCAAATCATTTAATTTAATTCTTCGTCAATATTAAAAATCTCAGATCCTGCACTGTGTTTAAATGTTATTTCAATTGATATAGCTGAGAGAAGATTTCATTCTCTTCCATGTTCTTTTCTTATTCAGTTTAGATTATCAAGCAGGCTGTTCAGGGTGGGGGCGGGTTAGTGATAGTGGGCAGGTTAACGGGGTGGTATCTGTTTTAAAAGGAGATGGGGAGTTTCCGCAGCTGTTTGCTGTGTATATCTTTTGATATTATCAATCTTCATGTTGAAATCCAATTGGTGGATAATTTTAGTTAATCCAGTATCATGTTGGTTTAAAGTGGACTCTTCTCTTTACGCTGTGGTTAAAAGGGAAAGGATTATAATGAGGGACTGGGGAAAGGTGTGGGAGGGTTGACATTTTACTCATACTCTTGTTTTGAGGGCTCTTATGTCCTTGTTATGGGGTTTAAGATTAGGATTTGTGAGGTTTGGTTGTATTGAATTAGAGGTTTTAGGGGGCATGGGAGGGGGTGTATGGTTGCAGTTCAAGGGAAATCTGCCACTATGAAGGGATGGGTTAAAGTTAATTTAAGCAGTTGGTACTGGTTGCTTATTTATACATCTTATGATGCTTTCTCTCACTTTAATATTTCATATGATGGGGATTAGATACTGTTCCTGGAATATAAAAGGGTCTCAAACTCCAGCCAAGAAGACTAAAGTCTTGCTTCATCTTAAAAATTTACAAACTGATGTTGCATTTCTACAAGAGACGCATCTCTTGGCCACTCATAGAAACATAGACTTTGATGGCAGATAAGGACCGCTAGGCCAACCTAATCTGTCCATTTCCCTACCGAGAAGATAAGCTGCAGATCCTATTTAACCAACAGCCTATTTCTTCCTACCCCCCACAAAAATTGCCTTATGTCTTCCCCATGCATTCTTGAATTCTCCCACAGTTGTAGACCCCACAACCTCCTCAGGAAGGCTGTTCCATGCATCCACCACCCTGTCTGTGAAAAAATACTTCCTCACATTGCCCCTGAGCCATTCCCCCGCTATCTTCAAATTGTGTCCCCTTGTTCTTGCACATCCCTTTTTCTGAAAGATGCTACCCTCTTGGACTTTGTTGATTCCACTGAGGTACTTAAACATTTCTATCATGTCCCCCCTCTCCCTCCTTTCCCCAAGGATATACATATTAAGCTCCTTTAGTCTCTCCTTATATAGCTTCTCTTGCAGACCCTGCACCATTTTAGTTACCCTCCTCTGAACTGCCTCCATCCTGTCCATGTCCTTGCGGAGATGGGGTCTCCAGAACTGGATGTAGTACTCTAGATGGGGTCTCACCAACTGTCTGTACAGGGGGATAATAACTTCCTGTTTTCTGCTGGTGATGCCTCTCCCTATACATCCCAGTATCCCCCTAGCCCTCCCTACCACCTTCTCACATTGCTTGCCAACCATAAGGTCATCTGATATGATTATCCCCCAGGTCCCTTTCCATTTTTGTTGTTGTTACTACCTCCCCCCATTGTGTAATCTCCCCCAGGGTTTTTGTTTCCCAGGTGCATTATTTTGCACTTCTTTGCATTAAATCCAAACTGCCATACTTCTGACCAGTCCTCTAACCTTGCCAAGTCCCTTCTCATCCTTTCCATGCCTCCTTGTATATCAACCCTGTTGCAGATCTTTGTGTCATCTGCAAAGAGGCATACTTTTCCTTCCAATCCCTCTGCAATGTCACTTATAAAGACATTAAAAAGGACTGGATGACCCAGTACTCAAGGCCCTAAATTCTGGCCACAGGATTTTGTGCAAGTTTTGCAATCTACATAGAAGTTCTTCAGTGCTGCAAATTCACTCTTCTTGGTGATTTTTTATTAATATTTCTGTTTATACATAGAATCTGGTTCCCTTACCCTCTTTTTATATCCAAAACCCCTTATATGTTCAGAATGTGATGCTATCATTATATAACATCATACATTTGCTAATGAAATGGCTGCATTCTGCAACAGAAATGAACAATCCTTATCTACCACAGCTCCCACTGCCAGAGCGGTGGCACAGCACATCATGCATGGTGATATTTGCTCAACCTGCACTACAGCCTAATACAATTTTCAGTCTTACATTATTGCACTATGGCCAACTTAAACAAAACCTTGTCAACAGCACAGACCTGTTAAGTGCATACCTCACTTTGTACAAACCTATTTGTGCCTTTAAGATAGAGATGCTATCTGAAATGAATAACTGGTAAAAATTAATTTAACTGTCTAAATTTGTAAGAAAAATAAAGTAATTATGCCCAGAAAAGTGAAATATATAATGTATAGACCTGTTGAAAGAATAGACCTGTTAAATAAATAATTACTGTCACGCATTTTGCCAGGGTTATTGATTACATATTGTCATTGGTTGATAGAATCACCTAAAAGTTATTGAGAAATGCTGTATGGAGAGACAGCTGTTGGGCCAGAGGGTAGCATGCTGTGTTTCCGTGCCGGCATCTCAGGTTCAGAGATTAGCTCTGGTTGCAGGCTGGGCAGCACAAGGATTGATGGAACACATCACTGCTTGGAGTCTGGGAAGGTATGGTGCAGTGTTCTGTTGCATGGTGGACACATTGTGATGGGCCAGAGAGCTGTATCTTACAATTGGTTCACATGCATGTCATGGCCTGATGGTGTTACGCAGTGTGTCAGGGAAAGCAGGCTGACATGAAAAATGAGTTTGCAATAACTCTTCTATGCCATTTCCAATGGAACCTGTATGAATGAGGATGCAAGTTCATGGAAATAAAAAAAAAATATATATATATATCTACACACACACAAAAAAAATATCTCTGTCTCTCTCACACACACACACACACACACACACATATGCATATTTATATGTATGTTACAGATTGCATATAAATATGCAAGTGATTCACAGTGGGAACCTCATGAGTGGTGTTGAAAGCACATACAAATATGTAAGTGATAGACAGTGGAAACATCATTAGTAGAATAGATAGCATGCATATAGAAATACCTTATTTATCACATAAGATCCCCTCTGCATATGTCATTTATGCAACAGGCTAGGACCTTAAGGGCACTTAAGGGACACTTGTTTTGCTTTTTTAGGCATAAAAATTATTTTTATAGGCTTATTTTTTGAACTAGTGCTACTGTGCTTTCCACCATCCTGATTGCTATAACCACTGGCATGAAAATAAAGCCAGGATGACAAGCTGACACTGTGATGTGTTAGTTTGTTAGTGCCGCATAACTTCCACAGAAATTACAAACCACCGCCACGGAAGTTCTGCGGCAAATGGTAGCCTTGCCGCAGAACTTGGTCTCACTGTGCTGTAGAAAAGTAGGGGCCCTGCCAGTACTGAACCCCACAGTACCCCACTAGTAACACCTCTTTCTTCAGAATGGACTCCATTTACAATTACTTTCTGTGTCCTGTTGTCCAGCCAATGTTTTACCCAGGCTTCCACCCTGGGACCCACTCCCAGGCTGGTTAATTTGACTATTAATCTTTTGTGTGGGACTGTGTCAAATTCCTTGCTAAACTGCAGCACCCCAACAACCAGGAACAGAAGGTAGCAGGTACTGCTGGATGCCTTCCAGGACAGCTTCCTGCTGCAAATGGTCAGTGAACCAACCAGGTTAGGGAATACCCTTGACCTTGTGCTGGCAAATGAGGACTTTGTGAGAGAACTTACAGTGGAGGAACCGCTGTCAGGGAGTGACCACCACTCAGTATAGCTCACATTGGATATGGGCAAGGAAGGAGTGGAATCTGGCACAAGAGTGCTGGACTTCAGGATGGATGACTTTGGGAGGATGGGGGAAGTGGTAAAAGGGTACCTGGCCAGAATTCAATCTAGTATGGACACTAGCCAGAAGTGGGAGCTCATAAAGCTAGGGATAGTGGAGGCAACCAAAACCTGCTGCAATGCCCAGAGCAAGAAGGCTAGAGCTGAAACCAAGCTGGTTGAGCAAGGAGGTCATGGAAAGGTAAGGGAAAGAGCTGCCTTTAGGAGTACAAGAAAGCGAGGAGGGAGGACAGAGAGGAATACTTGACAGAATCGAAGGAGGTGACAAGGGCAGTAAGGGAAGCCAAAGCATCTACGGAACTCAGGCTGGCACAAGGCATTAAGAAGGGGGAGAAGGACTTCTTTAAGTACATCAGGGAGAAAAGGAGCTGTATGGACCACATAGTAAGGATCAGGAAGGAGGAAGGTTGGGTGGAAGCAGGGTGTGATATGGCAGAAGCACTAATTGAGTACTTCTGCTCAGTATTTACTAAAGAGAAGAGGAGGGTGACACCCAAGGTGGGAGAAATGGCAGAAGCAGGGGGGGAGTGGTGACAGATGGGGAAATCATGGAGGGCAGAGTTCGAGAGGGTTTGAAGGCACTGAGGGTGGACAAGGCGCCAGGCCCAGATGGCATCCACCCCAGGGTACTGAAGGAGCTGGCAGAGGTCCTTGCAGGACTTTTGGCAGACCTATTTAATGCCTAACTACATTCGGGGTGTGTACCTCAGGACTGGAGGATGGCTCATGTGGTGCCCCTCCACAAGTGTGGCCCCAAGGATGAACCGGGAAACTACAGACCAGTGAGCCTCACATCCATCGTGGGTAAGTTAATTGAGACTATCCTGAAGGAGAGGCTGGTGGCCCTCCTAGAGGCCAAAGGACTACAGGACAGCAGACAGCATGGCCATATGTGGCAGATCTGCCAAACCAACCTGGTGGAGTTCTATGACTGGGTAACTAGGCAAATGGACAGGGGCCATGCAGTGAATGTCCTGTATCTGGACTTTAGTAAGGCATTCAACTTGGTGCTGCATGGAAGGCTGGGAAGGAAGTTAGTAGGCACAGGGGCGGGTGCAAAGCTGATGAGCTGGGTAGGGAACTGGCTTCAGGGAAGGCAACAGAGGGTGGTGGTGGGTGGGGAGCTCTCACACCCAAGGGCAGTGACGAGCGGTGTTCCACAGGGCTCGGTGTTGGGACCAGTGTTGTTTGGGATAATCATTGCAGACATATCTTGGGACATCAAGAGCAAGATCAGTCTGTTTGCTGATTATACCAAGGTAGGCGCGGTGGTGGATGAGCTAGGGGGATGGCAGGGGTTGCAGGATGATCTGGCAAAGCTTGAAACCTAGTCAGGCACCTGGCAACTGGGGTTTAATGCCAAAAAGTGCAAGGTGCTGCATTTTGGGATGAAGAACCCAAGGAGGAGTTACCAGCTGGGGGGAGTGCAGCTAGCCCAGACAGAGGAGGAGAAGGATCTGGGTGTGCTCATTACAGGGTCAATGAACAACTCGGCACAATGCAGGATGGCAGCTGCAAAGGCCAACAAAATGCTGGGTTGTATTGCAAGGTGTATATCCTCAAGGAGGGAGGAGGTGATTCTGCCACTGTATAGGTCATTAGTCAGACCACACCTGGAGTACTGCGTGCAGTACTGGTGCCCATATCTGAAGAGGGACATTAAGTTACTGGAGGGGGTGCAGTACCAGGTGACTAAGATGATCAAGGGCTGGGGACTTATCATCAGAGAGAGGTTGAAGGAGTTGAACATGTACTCACTGGAGGAGAGGAGGGACAGGGGTGACATGATTGAAACCTTTAAATACATGAAAAGAATAAACAAGGCAGTTACAGAGGGCTGTTCAAAGTAAGGGAGGGAGGGCTACCAGGGGCCATGATATGAGACTGGAGGGAGGAAGTTCAGGAGGGAGATGAGGAGACACTTTTTTTTACAGAGAGGGTGGTGGCTGGGTGGAATGCGTTACCTGCAGAAGTGGTATGTAGTAGAACAGTGAACTGCTTCAAAAGGGGATGGGACAGGACAAGGGGGAGGGTTAATGAAGGGGAAGGGTGGAAGGGAGGGGCAGCTGCAGAATAAGGGGTGTTAGCTGCACATTCGAGCAGGCTTGATAGACCTCTAGGCCTTTATCTGCTGGCAAATTTCATATGTTCATATGTTTGTAAAGTCTAGTTAGGCCATGTCCACAGCCCCTCCCTGGTCTACTACCTTGGTCACCCAGTCAAAGAAATCAATTATATTTATCTGACATGACCTTCCCACTGTGAACCCATGCTGACTTGAGTCCTGTGCCCCACTGGCCTCTAGGTACTCAATAATTCTTTCCTTCAGAAGTGATTGCATCACTTTCCCCACCACAGAGGTCAAATTGACAGGTCTGTAGTTTCCTGCCTCTGTCTTGGTCCCACTTTTGTGAAGGAAATCACATCTGCCTTCCTCCAGTCCTCAGGTACCATACCATCCTCCCATGGTTTGCTAAAAAGGGTAGTCAGTGGTGTCACTAGTTCTCTGCTTAATTCTTTTAGAATTCTGGGGTGAATTGCATCTGGCCCCGTTGCTTTGCCCACCTTCAGTTTTAGGAGTTCTTTCATATTAACATACAAACATACTAAAATGTCAGCAGAATAGGCCTAACGGTCTTTCGCGTCTGCTCATTTGGTCAGCCCCACCCTGAGAGCTGACCTTGCTGCCCCCCTCACCTTCTCTGGCTTCTCCCTTTCCTGTTCTGGATATTCTCGCTGCATTGGATTTTGCTTCCAGAACACTTCCCCTGTACCTGTACCACCCCCTCTTGAACCCCTCCACCGTCTCTGCCTCCACCAGCCCCCTAGGCAGCGCATTCCATAGCTCCACCACCCTCTCAGTGAAGTAGCACCTTCTCCTTTCTCCCCTGAATCTTCCCCCCTCCAGCTTCCACCCATGCCCTCTAGTGGCCCCCTCCTCCTCCTTCCTTCAAAGCACCCTGACTGGTCCTGCCCATTTACCCCTTCATGTACCTGAAGACCTCTATCATGTTCCCCCAGTCCCTTCTCTCTTCCAATGTGTACATATTTGCTCTTCGATCTTCTACTCATAGGTCCTGTCCACCAATCCCCAAATCATTTTGGTTGCCCTCCTCTGGACCCTCTCCAGAAGTTTAATGCCCCTCTTTAAGTGTGGCCTCCAAAACTGCATGTAGTACTCGAGGTGCGGCCTCACCAAGCAGTTATATAGAGTATCACTTCCTCCTTCTGAGGTGATCCCCTAGCGATGCATCCCAGCATCCTGTTGGCCTAGGCTGCTGCCCTCCTACAAGTCTCTGAGTTGTTCATCTTGACATCCACCACCACCCCCAGGTCCCTCTCAGCCATCAAGACTTGTAGCATCCCCAGCATGTACACTTGGCCGGGTTTCTGGCCCCCAGGTGCAGTACCTTGCATTTCCCACATTGATCCTCAGCTTCAACTTTCTAGACTGTCTTTCCAGAGCCTCCAGGTCCCCTGTGAGGCCACCTCCCCTACTCCCCATCCAACACTGCCCCCAGAACCCTTTCTTCTGTGAAAGAACTGGGATCGACCCCCTATCCAGAGTGCTTCTGTTAATTGGATTAGGCACCTCCCCACTCATATTAATTATTTCCATAGACTCTGGGTTGGTCAGGTATTTGGGTCTAGTATAAATACAAGGAAAAGAGGGTTTGCCATTCTAATATCCCGTAGAATTCCATTTCGGCTTATACAAGAAATTGCAGATCCTGAGGGTAGATTTATCATTGTGAGGGCCCTTTTAAGTCACTCTGAAGTTATATTGGGTTCCATTTATGGACCCAACATTGATGACCCATAATTTTTTGCATCTCTTATGGTTACACTTGCTCCCTGGACTAAGCTTCCAATACTCCTGGGTGGAGATTGGAACCAGGTCCTTTCTAATAAATTAGACAGATCCGGTCAGAGTAGACAAACTCTACCACCTGGACAAAAAGCTATCCATGAGTTAATGCATTTTCTTAGTCTCATTGCTCCCTGGAGGCTTATGTACCCTGACAATAGAGAATACTCATTTCATTCCCTTCCCCACCATACTTTTTCCCATATAGACTCTTTTCTTCTGACTACTGATCATCTTCCAGGAGTTTCACTAGTATATTATTCATCTAAGATTATCTCAGATCATCATATTGCTCATCTCCAGTCGGATCTCTTACCAAATATACATACAGATGGAGTTTGGAAACTTAATAATCAAATTTTGAATTCGGAGGAGCATGTCCAACTTCTGCGAACTTTATTAATAATTATATGGAATTCAATGTCCCATCCATGCCTAAAAAGTATTTTCTATGGGGTTCATTGAAATGTACATTAAGAGGTGAATTAATTAATTTAGCAACTGTGTAAGAAACAGAAGATCTCCGCTCTTTCATCTATATTGGCCCAGATAACAGACTTAGAGAAACACCTCTCCCCATTCTCTTCTATAGAAGATTGGGAAAGGGTTGAATCTTTCTGTGCCCAATACAACAAACCGTTTAATAGCTGAAAAAGCAGAATTTTTTATGATTTGTTCAAAAATGTCTTACTTTGATCAAGGGGAAAAGGCTGGGAAACTCCTGGCTCTACGACTTCGTACTCAGATGGCAGACAGAATAGTCTCCTCTGTTTACTCACCTTCGGGTGAGCTATTTACTTCTCCCTCAGACATTGTGAAGGCTTTTCGTGATTATTACCAACAATTATATTTGGCCCCTACACTCCCACAGCTCTCACTACAGCTAGATTTGTTTGTTCAAGATATTAGTCTTCCAGTGTTATCTAATTTTCAAATAGGTTAAAAGCTCCTTTCACTTTAACAGAAGTCTGTGAAACTATAGACTCGCTGACAGTAGACAAATCCCCCAGACCTGATGGATTTACAAGCAATTTCTATAAAACATTTAAAGATACTTTAGCACCCATTCTCCTGGATACTTTCCATTACATATTCAAGAAGGGAATAGCGGATATTCCTCTGACCCTTGCCACCTTTGTGGTACTCCTTAAACCCAATAGAGATCCTCTACAGACCAGTAACTACAGACCAATTTTGCTTATAAATGTGGATCTCAAAATTCTTGCTAAAATTCTCTCTTCTAGATTAAGCCAGGTCTGGGAACATCTTATTAGTATGGAACAGGTCGGGTTTGTTAAGAATAGACTTTCCTCAGACCATCTTAGGAAAATAGCCTGTCTTTTTTCTGCATCCAGGTATTCCAATATACCTTCAGCTCTGGTTTCCCTGGATGCAGAAAAAGTTTTTAACAGGGTGTCATGGGATTATCTTTTTATGCTACTGCCCAAATACCGCATTCCTCTGGAATTTATCCAGTGGGTTAAAATTCTTTACACATCTCCAACACCTCAAATTCAATGTAATGGCATTCTCTCTACCCCCTTTTCTTTATCTCAGGGAACCTGTCAATGTTGCCCTCTTTCCCCTTATCTTTTTAATCTTTATTTAGAACCTCTTATTAGGAAAATTAAAATTTCTTCACTTGTACTGGGCATATCAATAGGTAACTCGGAATATAACATTTCTGCATGTGCAGATGACTTACTTCTATATATTTCTAACCCTAATCAATCCCTTCCTGCTGTATTTCAACTCATCTCTCAATTTGAATCATTTTCACATTACAAATTAAACCTGTCATCAATGGAATTTCTTCCCCTTAATAAATATACTGCAAAGGCTGATGTGACTCATTTTGGGGATACAATGGAACTCTGACAAAATGAAATATATTGGGGTTTATCTTCATCCCTAAGCACAAATCATGAAACAACTTAATTTAGATGCTCTTGTTGATACCCTGTCAGAAGATTTTAAGCATTGGTCGAAACTACCATTAACTCTGTGGGGCCGTATAAGTATAATCAAAATGAATGTTCTACCGTGCCTACTATACCCTTTACAAATGTTCAACTGGGCCCTTCCACTTTTGAGATTCACACAAGTACATGGTATTCTCAGTAAGTTTATATGGCAAGGTAAAAAAGTTAGATGGAACTATCTTAAGCTTACTAGACTGAAAGCAGATGGCGGTATTCAAGCCCCAAACTTCTTTATATATTATTGAGCAATTCTTTTGGCTAGAATCCAACATTGGTTGCAACCTTTATATAAAACTCAGGATGTTGGTTACTCCCCTTCTTGGGTCAAGATTGAACAGGATCTCTGTGCAGCTTATCATATGGATCCCAAGGCTCTTCCCTTTATCTCAAAAATAAATCTTCCTAAGCCTTTGCATGACACTCCCTTAAATTCCTTAATTCAAGTACAACATCAGCTAAATGCACTTCTCAAAACAGATATTTTTAGAGATAAAGCACAGTCCCTGTTTCAAAACCCTAACTTATTAATTTTGGGTAGAACAGTCAAAGCTCATCTCTTTTGGCCACAGATAGCTATAGAATGCGTGGACCAGATGGTTCAGGAACAAAAATTGCTTCCCTTTAAAGAAGGCCACTCTCTTTTTAACTGGCAAAATGCCTTTATCTTTAAATATCTCCAGTTATCACATATGTTGGTACAACATTTTGGATCAGGGACATGGACCAGTTCTTTCACAACTACCTTGTTTGCATATTTCAAATCCATTCCTACTTCCCATTTGACGTCCTATTCATATAAATTTATTTTATCAATGGTGGCCACCTTAGAGGGCCAGAGATTCTATTGGTGGGATAATACCATTCCATTGTCTACTACTGCTAGAAAATGGCCTTCTATTTGGACTCACCTATATAAATATATTAAATGGGACAGATATAGATATATGCAATTTTGCATTAATCACAATATGTACTATACCCCTTCTAAACTACACCAAATGGGCATTCTACCATCCAATCAGTGTTCTAAATGTCACCAAGCCCCTGCAGATCTAATTCATATGTTATGGTCATGTGAAAAATTGCTCCCTTCTGGCATAGCATCCAAAATAGGTTGGATCCATTGCTTACCCTGACAGATAGCTTTAAGCTGGAAATATGCATCCTAGGTGACTTCAAAGCACTACTAGGGAGTAATCAGAAGGCCCATATGGCTCTAATTTCAGTATGTGCTAAGAAAGTAATATTGAGGCATTGGTTAGATTCAATCACTCCCAGCTATATAGAATGGTTCAAAGAAATCATGTTTGCCATACAAGCTGAGCTTAGCATTGCAGGAATTTCAAAAGGTATGGGTAAATACAAACAAAGATGGGAACCACTCTACACCCTTATTTCAATTGGTTAGAGTCTGGCTAACTATGTCTGAAGGTATGTTATAATTTTCACACCTGGGAGAGCCCCAGTAATCCCTTCCCTTTTCTCTTTTTCATTTTTTAGTCTCTTTGTTTTGTTTTGTTTTTTGAGGAAACTATATTAACTAGTGGCAGACTGGGGTGGGAAGGGAGGGAGGAGGGAGGAGGGTGGGGAAAGGAAAAGCAAGCAACCTTATTTCACTAATATTTTCCAATAAGTAATTTATGTTACTGATTGTTAAGGAAGTAGATTTTTGAACTCAATTGTTACTTATTATCTCTGTTTTATTTGGATCTATGGTACAATTCCTGTTTGCAGAAAATCAATAAAGCATACTAAATGAAAAAAAAGAAAGTCCAATACAGTTCTGTTAAGCACCCTCACCGCACCTGGCTCCATGGAAATAATTTTCATTATGTAATTTTATTTGGGTTGTTCTCTACAAACCCAGTTTATTATCCAGTTATCTTAAAGTACTGTATTTCTTTAAAAAAAAATCTGTAAGAAATTCTTGGTCACTAAACCATAGGAAATGTTTCTCTGACTATATTTATTGCATTTGTGTCTTGGCTAGAGCATTCCTCAGAAGTGGCTACCAGCAGTGTGTGTTCACAAAAGTCTTTAGTATCTCAACTAAAACTATGATGCACTGGCATTTTATTTTCCTATCTTACAATTTAGGAGATGTCTTATCAAGTAGAAATCAACCAAGACCGTCACATACACTCTGTGAAAAGCTATCATTAAGAGGATTTAGAAGGTCAGGTGTATGATGACTACCATGGTTGCTTTCAGACCTCAATGATTTTTTCAGCCACTAAAACATTAACATTTAATAAAGTTGCTGGCTGCAGGAGATTTGAAATCCCTAGGATTCTGCTGAAAGAAGGCTTTGCAATCCTTGTTATTCTGCTGACATAACTCTACTGGAGTGTAAACATATGTAAACATTTAGAGCACCAGCATGGCTTTAGGACAGGGGCCCAAGCTTGTCACTGCATTCCCGCTCTGTACTACTCCACCCTCCTGAACAACTTACACGTACATGGTTCCTTGAAAGCCCACAACTGCTTTCTGTATTATCTAACATAGACAACCCCCACAAAATATTATATAGCATGTCAGGGGCGGGGAACGCTGAACACACAGCAGATTCTTGTTCTATCGATCGTTTCACCATATCCTTTCCACCTACCCCTAATGTGTATGAATGTTTTAGGGTAGCAGGGAAAGGACATGGTAAAATGATTGAAAGAACAAGAATCCACTGCATTGTCTCACTCCCCACCCCACTCCATTCTTGAACTCTGTGGGCTAAGGGAAATGGCCAGAGGTACTGGAGGCCCTCTTTCTCCTTGTTTAAAACTGACACCATTTTACTCACCCACAGGCTTACAAAAGTCCTGAGCCTAGCAAACTCATAGCCTCAGAGCCAACACCAGCCTCCTCTTTGCCAATAGGACATGCATTCCTATATGCTCCACTGAAGAGTCCCCACATGCTATCACAAATGATACATTGATCCAGATTTGAAACAAAGGCACTTGCCAAAAATGCTGTTCCTTCTTGGCAAATTGCCCTGCTGGTTACTATTCAGTTCTATGGCTCCAACTTGTATCTGGAACTGCAACTAACAACCCAGAACTGAACACTACTAATCAATCCCCCCACAGAAAATCAAGCAAACACAAAATTAAAGTAAATCAAACCCAGCCATAAGGTCGGTGTTCACATCCCCCCGACTCCAGCTTGCACCGTGAATTGCAGCCCACATCTCAGGCTTGCTCAACACATAACAATAACAAATCCTCAGTAAATTATCAAACAGTAAAGTAAATGTAACATCCAAACCACCACAGGAGAAAAGTTTAATAATGAAAGTTATATAGACCCCAGCAGCGTGATCAGCGTTCTTACCCCCGCTCTCTGTACTGTTCTGAACAATAAGATCTAATAAGGGAAATGCAATCTAAATGCTCCCTTTGGCAGATGACAGCAAAAATAACTTGGAACCAACAAATGATCACCAATACCATGAGAACTACTTTGCCCCTTTACAGCAGCTTACTTTGTACCCTGCCTCGCCAGTTTGCCTGACCCCTATTCCTGTGCCGCTTCAAAACTACACACCGGAAACAAAAATAGATTTTTGTTAACTGAATCATGCAAACCCAAATCTGGCAAACCACCAAACATTCTCCCAACTCCACAACATGACGTTAATATCTGTTTTCTCTAACCTGATTTACAAGTTTGGGGACACAGACATGAGTCCACCACATCCTGTATTTGCTGCAGTAACTTCCTGCATCATGGCTCAGCCAGGTCTAAGTCTGATCATGGTGCTAAACACAACATGTGTGCCATCTAATGGATGACAAGTGCTACTAAAGCACATGTTTACCAAGATATTTTTCTCTAGATTTTTGCATGAATTTTGGGAGATAGCTGACCATATCGATGGCTGCCACTGTACTTGTTAAATTACATTTATAAAGTGCAAACAAACATCAAAGTCTATTACATAGATTCCAGATCCATGCAATAACCAAGGAATACACCAGCCAAGTCTGGGGCTGTCAATATAGACTTACGGGTTAGAGTAAAGAGTTAGGTACATCTAGCACACAAATCTGAGTTTGATTCTCACAACCTCCACTTGCATACTGCGTGACTCTGAGCAAGTCATTTAACCTCCTCAGTGCTCCCCGGTCACCCCAGAAAACAGGCATCTGTGCCTAGTGGGCCATACCCGGTTACCAAAGAATAATAAAAAAAGTAATTAAATGCTTATATTCTTTTATCTTTAAAAGGACATGGTTTAAATAGTAGAGGTTGGTGTATGCTGCTTACAGCCTCAGATCAGGAACAGACATGCAGTGGTAGTTATAGATAAGTTGCATCGGTAACCCAGTATACCTTGGCAACAGCGGTACTTGGGGGCGGTACCGAGGAATGCCTCATTACCGCTTCAGCAGAGTGTTAACAATGTGTTTGCAGTATGCCAGTGCTGAATTAATTTGTTTCTGTTTACAGCAATTGAAATGCACCAGGTAGTGCTGTTTCCATCTAATCTGCTGTGCTGTGTTTGAAATTTCCAGCAGGTGTCCCTGTAGTCCTCTTCTCCCCAGTCCCTCCATCCTCCCCCATTTTTCTGCAGTCCTGTACAAAAATAAAACAGGCCCCAGGCAATACAGTGTCATGAATGTCTATCGCTTTAATTTAATTTTGCAGTTCTGCCCAGCTCCCTCCCCTCTTTGATAGAAGGGTTTTGTGATTTGTGCACTCTGTTTTTCTTCTTTTTGCTGTTTGAGTAAACCAGCATGAAAATGAAATACCGCTCCCACTCCCAGAAAATTTAGAACCTGCCCATCTGTAAATCCCTGTCAGAACCAACTCCACGAAACACTTGCAATACCTTCCCAATTCAAGTGGACTAGAGCATTCTGATTGTACATCCACTGTCTAAATGAAGTCTTTCTCAACTGATAATCAAAATTACCTCCTCACTCCAACATGATTAGAAGGCCTTTTAACATTGGACTTTGTTGTTGATGTTGTCAAAAAAAACATAAGTAGCAGAGCCTTGCATTTGAAATCTCTGTGTTACATGTGGTAAATTAACTTACAGATGCTGAGAGCTGTCATTATTTGAAATCATTAGCTTTTTATTTTAGCATTAGCTGGGAACAGTATGACAGTGTGAAATGTAATAAACATGAATATTAACTGTTTTCAGTATAGGAGGGTACTGGACTGTGTCCTTATTGTATATGACTGGGTAATAATGTGGGTAACATGTCTTGTAGCTTAGGACAGTACAACCTTTGGATATGCTTGCATTCTGACGATGCCCGTGTATACTCTGTCCTCATCTCTGGAGGGAAATAAAGTTTGAGCATTTACTTATAGCTTCTTGCAATTCTGGTGATTTTGATCTGTGTAGAAGAGGGTTGGGTCAAGCAAACACCCCCACCCAATATATGTAAAAATATTAAAATTGTCAAGAAGAGAACCAGAGTATTCATGCTGTCATGTGTAGCTTGTGATTTAAGAAAATGTCCCCTTGATGTCTCCTAATTATTTTTTTATTATGTAAAAAGATAACAGACTACCTCAGAACAAAACAGGATCACTCACCCCCACCCAGCTGCACACACTGCCTTGCTTCACAATTGCCCCCCTTCCATCCACAGAGAACAAACACTTTGAACATCCACTTTTTTGATCTGTGCTCACATCTGGAAACATGACTGCTGTAATAGTAATAATGTAAATGCGGTCATAAAATGCAAAGATAAATACTGAACTGCAGATGCTTTGTTTACGTATGGTTATATCAAGTTACTGTACTTTAAATACGGGTACTGAAGATCTAAAATGGATCTTCAAAGTAGAACAAGTAAAGGTTCTAGCAGGTGTTGTGGGTATGGGTGTGGGTGGGTTAGATGTTAACTGGAGTGGCAAGGGGAGTTCAGTGCACAGTGAGTGGTCGGGTTGTGGGGTGTGCCAGTGAGATTGGTGGTGAACTTTTTTCCTTTTACTGGTGTAGAGAAAAAACATATATCTGACACAGTGGGAAAATGTTCATAATTCTGTGTATCTAAGGACATTGGGATATTTTGGTTGAGGTTGTGGTACCACTGATCTCCAATGAATTGAAACAGATAAATTTGTGAACTTCAAATGACATGCTGGGGATTGGGGGAAATGGCCACATTATTTGGCAGAATTTATTTTTTTTACAGCATGATGTCAGAAAACAGTCCACTGCATTTTGCACCCTAACTGGAATATGCAGTAAGAGCAATAAAGTTAATTGGGTCATACAACACAAGGAAATATTGAACAGATGGATGGCCATGTTCTAGTACTAAAAATTGTCTTACATCAGAGATTGAACTTCACAATGGCACCTGTAAAGGTGAGATCAGGTGTTGTGGGGGGCAGCAGAGGTGGTGGCAAGGAGGGTTTGCAGTAGTTAGTGCACAGTGGGTGACCGGGTTGGGATGCAGGTGAGATTGGCAGTGGGCTGTTATCTTTTCATAGGTTGGAAAAAATAAAAAACAATGTAGATATTGAGGGACCATTTTAGTGTTTACAGTTTATAATTGACATAGACTGTGTGTGGAGGTACTACTGGCCACCAATGGAATCACTCTCACATACAGTATACTGGATCATCGGAAGACAGTTTAGGGGCTGGAGAATGGGTGGCAAATATACACAAGTGCTAATTTTGTTAAAAGTAATGGGGTCCAGGGTACATAATGGAATGCGGAGGTTGCCATTTGTAAATGATAAAACCAAGGACTCAGGGAACATTGAGAGTGTGTGTGCATGTGTGTTTGTATGTGGAGTGGAAGGTAAATACCTGAACACCAATGAAATAAATAGTTTGTTGTATATGAAGATCAGAGGGATGGGAGTTCATACAGAGACCAGGGAATATGGACCTAAAATAGATGGGGTCATGGGCACAATAAAAAGAGTATAAAGTCAGGGCATTATTTTCAATGCATCAAATTCGGTTACTTATTTTCTGTACAAGTAGGTGATTTGTGAGACAGGGAACAGCTATTACACATTATGAAAAACTAATTTACCGGTATAAAGACCACAAACCAGTTACATATCACAACATAACACACTATCAATCATTCTGTCGGCATGCATGGTCTCTAATAAAATGGATCTCTCAATTATGGTGTTACTACAAAGACAACATGGGTTTGATTCCCACAATCTCCACTTGCACACACTGTCATGTCATAATCATGAACCAAAAGCAATCACAGTATCTGAAGCCTGCCCTTGCTTATGCAACAAGCAAGTAAGAAATTAAAAACATGAGCAAAACAAAATTCAACATGATCTGTCACTTCCTCTATGTCTGGAGAGTTTTTTTAGAGAGGCATCACTGGCTGAGATATTCAAAGCAGTTGCTCATGGCACAAATGGGTTGCGTATGTGCAACTGCAGAACTGTGCCATGGAGTGATATTCAGAGGGAGCCATTGCTCAGCACAAGTATCAGTGCACCAATGTGCAACTCTAATGAATGCATACACAAGGGCAGGGGGCATTCCCATGAATATGCAGGCACAGTGCGATATTAAACCCCTGACCCATGGCACAAGTGTGGAGCAATGGCCTGATGTGCTGAGCAGACTTGAGCCTATAAATACAGGAAGCAAGCAGGGGGACAGCAATTGTGCCAGAGGGGAGTGAGACAGAGAGACAGATAGACAGACAGAGAGAGACAGAGAGAGAGAGAGAGAGAAAGCAACCAGACCCTGGAGGGAGTGAAACAGGCAGCCACAGGGGCGTGGGATAGAGGTGGCTGTGGAGTGCAAGCTGAGGCAGGGGACACAAGAGGGAGCCAGGTGGAGTGACAGGCACTGCCCCATGGTGGCAAGTGGATCACTGGATCTGGATGCCCAGGGGACAGGACAATGGGGCCATGTGAGCCAGTGCAGCCTCCCAGATGGAGGGGCTGTAATGAGGGGTGAGAAGGCAGGGAGGCAGAGTGACGTGTGGAAGGGCCTGTCGGCAGGCGTGCCCGGAACAGGTGGCACTGTCCCTACATCAGCTTCGAGAACCACACTGATACGGGAGATCATGGGCTGGTATCACCTGAACTGGGTGATTCTATGAGGCAGCTCTGTGAGCTATGCAGTGAGGAGATGCAGTCGTCCACTAGACAGAGCCATGCCCTGACAGTGGAGATGAAGGTGATAGCTGTCATGAGCCTGCTCACCATGGGCACCTTCCAGAGACCAACAGGGGACACCACAGGCATAACACAGTTGGCCAAGTCATGCCTCCTCAACAATACCTCTCACGCCCTGCTGCCACATGCTGTGGAATACGTCCATTTCCCCAGCACAGGCAGGAGTATTGCAGCTACCATGCAGGAGTTCCACAGGGGTAGCATGGTTGCCTAACATGGTAAAGGCCATTGACTGCACCCCCTGTGGGCACCTGCATGCCACCCGGCCCTGAGGGCATAGCATATGTGAATAGGAAGGGCTACCCAGCATCATCAACTGCCAGGTGAAAAGCATGCCAGGGGGTGCATAACCAATGTCTGTGCCACACACCCTGGGAGTGCACATGATTCATTCATCTGGTACAGCTCTGCACTGTGCCACAGGTTCAAGAGTAGGGAAATCCCCATGGGCCACCTAGTGGGTGAGTATTGGATGACCATGGGGAGCTGGGAACAGCAGGGCATGGGATGGTACTGGACAAGGAGGGTACACTGGCGGGAGTGTCAGGGATGCGTAAGGGGCACAGTGACAGAGTGACACCAGGCTAACCATGTATCTGTCCAAACAGGTGACAGTGGCTACCCACTCAGGCCCAGGCTGCTCACCCTCTACCAGTGTCCAGCAGAGGACCATTACAATGAGGCACAAGCCAGCACATGGAACATCATTGAGCATGCATTTGGGATGCTGAAGGCATGATTCCATTGTCTAGACAGGTCTGGTGGTGCCCTACAGTACAGCCCCTCAAAAGCCGGTGGTCTATTCCTGGCCTGCTGCATACTGCACAGCATGGCCATTGACTGTGAGACAGCTGTTGAGGCTGAAGAGGGGGACCAACAGTGGGGACGATGAGGGAAATGGGATGGGGATGGTGGGCAGCCCCCCTGGGCAGAGGGATCCCTGGCTCCTCAGGATGGCATGCCAGCACTGGGACACGATTGCACAGGAGCACTTTGGCACACGCAGGTAGGTGGAGCAACATCCATGCAGTGAACAGACACAAAGGCACAGCACATGGGCATGGGCAGGCATGGCTATGGGCATGCACACACAAACGTGGGGCAGGGGTGGGGTGGCAGTGCTACACAGCCACACACAGCACCATGCAGCCCCGTACAGCAATGCGCACACACACACACACACACACACACACACACACACTGGCACATGCAGGCATGTGCCTAGGTGACAGCATGTGGTGTGGATCAGATGCAGGGCACTGGTACAAAGGTGCAACCAGTGCTGTGCTGCTGTCATCATGCACACGCCACACAGATCAGTGGCCAGGTGGGTGCATACACAGGCAGTGCGTGGCATGACACACAGTTGCCATGACTGTGGCATGCACCCACACACATCACCCATGTGCACACAAGGCAGTGGCAGCAGACTGCAGACAGGGAGATGCACACATCAGGTCAGCCACGCGGAACCATGGCCACCGCAGACATGCGGTGGCCATACTGGGGCTGGTCAGCAGCCACTGGCTGCTCAACAGCCACAGGGGGCTATGCAACTGCCCTCCAGGGGTTGAACTGCAGGAACATGACCAGGTCCTGCAGGGTTGTGTAGGCACCCAAACAGGCCCACCCCAGGCATGCCTGGGATGCCAACAGCAGAGCCTGGCATTGACATGGAGGGAGTCACCCAACGCTGGGTCCATGGGGTGGACAGTGCACTCTGTGGTGTCTGTGGCTGGTGGACACACCCTGTGGCAGCCAGTGGTGCAAGGCCAACTGAGATCACATTGGGAATGTGATCTAGGGATGTGGTTGTGTCCTCCCACAGGCACTGTATGGCCTGCAGGACCTGCACAGTGCTCTCTTGCACAGCTTGGCTGCCTGGTACAACTCTGCATGAAGTACATGCACCCCAGCTATGAGCAGCACCTGTTGCTCCACGGAGGCCTACAGCAATCGGATGTGCTCTGTCAATGGGTTGGTGCCTAGGGGTGCATGGGCATGCTGCCATCCCACCGATGGTTCATGACCACACTGCACGGCCCCCTACTCAGGTGGACACTGCACAGTGGGGTCCCCATGGGGTAGATTACTGTCTAGCACCCTGGAATTGGACTCTGTGTCTAGCCACCCAATGTCCCCAACCATCTGCCGCTGCTGCCCCTCTGGTCCCTGTGTGCTGGCCAGCACCTTAGCAGTTGTACCACTACCCAGCACTGCTGTGGCTGTGCACACAGTGGCACCAGGGGTGGCAGCAGGCAGCTGTTCCACCACCGACAGGCCACTGGCCATGCTGCCAGTGATGGTGGTACGTATGGGTGTCTCCCCCACAACACAACCCACGCTGTCCAGGATGATGGTCATGTCATCATCAGTGTCAGGCCCTACCCTGATGTGTGTCTCCATGCAGAGGATGTCATGTCTGGCATCTTGCTAGAACACAGCCAGGGCCTCATCTGACACCAAGCCCAGGACATCTGGCTGGACAGCGGTGGTGTGCTGCAGCCGATTAGGCCCCCAGATGCCCATGGAGGTGGATGACTGCTCCTCCAGGGCTGGTCCTGCCCCCACTGGTGCCCCTGCCACTGCATGCTGGCATACCAGTGCTGTAAGAGAAAACAGATGTGTTAGTGCTGCAATACCAGAACCCCCCCTGGCATGGCATATGTACCATGCAGTGATGGGCTCCTTCCTGTCTGGAAGCCACCATTCAGCACACCCTCAATGGTGCTGCACCGCATGGTGACAGCCACCAGATCCTCTTGCACTGTGAGCTGTGGCACAGCAGCATGGCTCCTACCAGTGGCTGTCCTGGCAGCCCATATGGCCACCACCTTATCCTTAATCCTGCATTTGTCAGTGCCCACCTTCTTTCTGCACTCCTGCACAGACCACTGGTGACTTCCCTGTGGGTTCATAGCCACTGCCACCTCCACCCAGGCTGCAGCCCTGGCCTGTGGTAGGCCAGTGGTGCCACTCAGCAATTGCTCCCTTTTGAGGTAGGCCTCGAACAGGGTGTCAGCTTCCACCTTCGTAAAGTTGGGCCTGTGCTTGTGGGCAGGCCCACGCTTCCCAATCTCCTCATGCTCGGACATGGTGCTACCTGTGGACATGGACATGTGTGTCACTGCCTGCAGCTGCCCATCCCATACACCCACAGCAGGCGCAACTTACCTCAGATGGTTGCAATACCGGTCCAAGGCCTGTGCTGTTGTGTGGCACCTTTATAGCACATCGCATGCAAATGAGCTGTTGCACAACAGTAATGACATGCTAATATCCCAAGTGCACCACGCATTGGCTGATGAGCTCATTAGCATGTGATTGTTGAATATCATGCACTTGCTCCTTGCACAGTGGAATTGCTCCGGTGCATATTGTGGTGCAATGCCATGACATGCACAGTGTGATGCCTGCAGTACACATGCATCATGGCCTGTGCTACCACCTATTGTGCACTGTGCACTCAGAGCACATTAGGGGCCATAGTGCATAGTGCACCATGGGCCCTACAGTGTCTGAGTGCTATAGGGCCCATGTCGCACTATGCACTATAGCCCCTATAGCACTCCTGCGCACTATGCACCAGGTGACCCCTGACCCCTGGCCCTATGCCCCTTGGGACTCTGGCTCCATATGCAGGGTTGGCCATGCCCATACCATGCATCCATGGCAATGCACAATTGGTGGACGCTGCTCATGCCTCCATGAGGCACGCATCCCATGCACATTGTGCACAAGCACTGCTGGCTGCCATCTTGCTTCAGAAAATCATCTGGGGAGCATGACGTGGCAAGGGGTGTGATGTGCTCACAATTGGATTGAGGTAGAGCTGGTGAACCTTGTGGCCCAGGTGCAGCCACATGCACGTGGTCTGTTTGGCCAGAAGCCCCTGCAGCAGGCCAGGACTGATGTCTGGCAGGTCACTTCTGCTGGCCTGGTCCAGGACACTGGTGTGCCTTGGACTGGTGAGCAGTGTCACCACTGGTACTGCGACCTGATGTGGAGGGACCCTAAGAGGCTGAGAACACTGCAGGCATGTGCCTGCAGAGGGGCCATTCCATGTCCAGGTAAGTTGGCAAATGCTGCATCTGTGCCCAACTGCCAAAACCTGGTGTTGGCTGGGCTGCCTGACATGACCTGTGGGGGCACTGTTAGCATGTGCCATGTGGTGTGGCATTGCCGACCACTGGGTATGCTGTGCCACTGCCCTGCGGGTCATGTCAGGCTGGGGTGCACACTGTGCACAGGGGTGGGGGTAGTTGGCACATATTATGGCAGTACTCTGATGTGAGCCTGTCTGTGTTCCATTCTTAGGGCCTGAGGATTGGCACCATGCCAGGGTGGCGGGGGTGCCTGGTGGGCCGCAGCAGGCTACTGCAGGACATCCAGCTGGTGGAGTGGGCCCAACTGGTGGAGGTGGAGTGGCTGCAGGACCAGTGCATGCAGCTCCACATGGGGCAGGTAGGCACTCTTCTCTTCCTCTTCCCCTTACTGGGTGGTCAGCAGGAGTGAGGGTGCAGCCATGGCCACCTGTGTCATGTGCCATGTCAGCTGTGTGCAGCACACTGTGCGGTGTTCATGCCACTGTGGGACAGCCATTGCACATGTGTACCAGCTGTTGGGGGATGTGTGCGTGCCTGGGTGCCACCAGTGCTGCTGTGGTGCTGCTGCAGCTCTGTGCCACCTGTCTGTTACTGAGCGGTCAGGTGGCCCTTGAGCAGTGGAGTCCACCATTGTGCACTGTTGTAGCATGTTGGGATGTCAGCAGATATTGGCCCACCCACTGTGGGTGGCCAGGGTGCCACTCCAGGGGCGTGTGTTCCCACTGTCCACTGTGCACAGTGGGAGGGCATGGTTTCTAGGGACTTGCACTGATCACCTGTCCATTCCTTTGTCATAGGCATCCAGAGGAGATTGCAGCTGCTGCTTTACTGCCAGCTATTATGGCAGATCATCCACATCACGTCGACAACATTGGAGGTGATCTAGCAGTCCCAGAGGATGGTGCTGCATGACAGGCAGCATTGGAGGTGTCAGGTGGCAGCAAGCCATGGCTGCCCTAAGTTGACCCCAGTGCATCCCTCTTACCTCTGTCATCCCTTTCTCTTCCTTCCCCCATTGCACTGTACAGTCCCTGTCCCCTGTGCCCATCCCTTGCTCTCCTACCCTTTCCCTCCATTTTACCTTGTACATAGTTCTTCTATTACAGTTTACTTGCTTAACTGCCTGTGTCTGTATCTACTATGCAGCTGGTGAGTGGAGCCATACTGCAGTGGTGTGGTAGGTGTCTGTGTGGTTTTCCTGTGTCGTAGTGCAGGCTGTGCATGGCAGTGTCCTGTCCCTTGGTCAGTGGCTGTGCCTTGGGGTGGCCATGGGCTGGCTGTCCAGGATGTGTGGCATGTGTGTTGAGCACTATGTACCAGGGTGTGGCTAGAAATGGTCTGGGTGGGTGGGGGCTTGCCATCCAGTGGGTAGGTTCCAGTGGTGGCTCACCCTTGGCTGTTGGTGCCACCTGATCCCTGTGTCCACTGCTCTGGTGCTGAGGGGGGCTGACTGCCTGTCTGCACCCTGCAGGTGGTGGTGACCTGTGGCTGCATCTCTGGCTGCACCATAGCGCAACCCTGCAATATTCAGCTGTGTTGCACTGACGCATGTCACCATGCACAACCATTGAATATCGCATTCACTGCACCATGGTGCATTTGTGTTGCACTGCATCAGAGTTGCACTGGCCTTTGGCACATTTCTGAATATCTGGCCCACTGACTTTAGAGAGAAATAAATCTTGTATCCAGGGTTGTTTTGAAACCTTTCACCAAGAGCATTGGATGCTCATTTGAAACTGAATCAAATCTTTGTGATTTAGACAGAACACCAGTTGTGTTTCTATGAAACAGTACTTTTTGTTCTGTCAATTTTTTTCTCATGATCAGAGTACATAGCTCATAAATTGTCTCGGAAGCAGCCTCATATAAACTGAATTGCATGGACACACTCATAGACACACACACACACACACACGAAAACAGACAAGGATGCTAGCAGTCAGTATATATATATATATATATATATATATATATATATATGCTCTATATGCAGTGGATATGGACTGGTAAACAACTTTTACCATCCCTTTACTTGCAACTCAAATCATCATTTACAGTAAACTACCAAAACATAAACAACCAACAGGTTTCTTTTTACTCTTCAGGTTTCCAGTCTTTTAGTGTATGTCTTTTACAACTCTTTTTAAAAATGCTCAAATCCTGCATATTTAATGTGCACCATAAATTTGTTTTATCTTTATTACTGAAATAATTATTCAGAACTCTGCCCAGCAGTGGAGACTGAATTTGGGGATTGCCAGAGCCTGTAAGAGGTAAAGTGTCCTGCACTACAGCCTGACTGTTGTGAGGCACTTCCCACCCACCCCAACCAGGGTCGGCGCTTCATTTATTGCTGCTGGCAGGTCACGTGTCACATCATGTGACCTACCCTCCTTTTTACTAAGTGTCTACTTTCCCATTTGCAGCTTATAGACACCAACCACTAGGGGTTGCTGCACTCTCCATGCTAGCTTCTCTTTCAACTCTTTACCCCTCCTAGCTACTGTTGAAAACCCACCCACTAGAGGTCACTGCAGTTCCCTTTGAATCCTTTCTACCACCTACTTTTCTCACTCCTCCCATCAGCCTACCACTAAGCACCTGCCAGCATCAAACCTGGTACCCTTTTGTCCAAAGTCTACTGACTAACCACTAAGCCAATGAACCAGGCCAACATCTTCCTCTACTTTCAAACTCTTAACCCTTCCTCCCTCCTTTCTGAATTAAAAAAAACTTTCTACACTCTGTCCCTAAGCTGTGCTCAAACCCAGTACTCTTGCAGTCACAGTTAGCAGCTCTACCTTGGGACCACATTGTCTACCTATTTTATTCCTACTTTCTATGCCTTTAGTCTCTTACCCCCACCTGCCAAAATATAAGTTTACCACTTCTCTCTTGCTGCCTTTGAACCCTGCACCCTCACTGGTCAAAGTCAGCAGTTCCACCACTCAGCTAGCACACCTGTCTATTATTTCTGCAGGATTTCAAAACTCTAAAAACACTCTAACCCTGCTAAAGTGTTATCTGAGTGTTTCTGCAGACCTTGAACCCAACTCCCTGCTGCTACAACCACTGGCTGGGCTCCTTCCTGCTATCCTGGGCAAGGCTTGAACTTAGTACCCTGTGCACCTCAGGAACCAGCCCTGCCACTATACCATAGAGGCAACTAGGCTTAGAGGTGACCTCTCACTACTATCTCCCCTCTATCATGATAGTACCCCCATTCTTTCTTCACTTCAGCTCCCCCAACCTTACCAACTATGCATGTGCACCCCCTGCTCACCATCCTCTCTCTTCTCCTCCTCCTTCTTTTGCCTTCCACCAACCCTAGTGTCCCTATTAACCCTCGGCCTCACTACTCCAGTGTTCCTACCTACCCTCCTGTCTTCCCCTCCTCCTTTACCACTGCTCCTCCCCTCCTCCTCCTCCACACACCCATATGCTCCTCTTCCTCACCCCCATCCAGACATTACCTTCCTCCCCAGCTCCCTTGCGCTTCTGATCATACAAGCCTTCTCTGCCTGTGCTGCCCTACCCACCCCTGTGCTACAAACCCCCTTCCCTCATCCTATCGCTCCGGCATAAACTCTCCATCTGCCACCTCTGACCAGAGCAGTTCTCCTCTTCTACTCCTAACAGGAAACATACATCCCAACCCAGGCCCTGCCCTCCACCACCACCCAGCCCACTGGTCTTCAAGTAGCCTCCATGAACATATGCAGCCTCCTGAAAAATTTGGCGCCTACAGTGCTGGGCCTTGGCTCATCAACCAGACATCACCAGCCTGGTTGAAACCTGGCTGTCAAATCCACCTGACTCATTTGTTTCCTCCCAGCTATACCTATACCGGGAGGACCGAGAGGCAAATGAAGGGGAGGCTGTGCAATCTACACTAGGAAGCAATACTTGACACGCACTCCCACCCTGCCCTTGTAAATGGGGCCCAGGCTCTTACCCTCAAACTCACCCTGGACCCCTCTAGGAGCCCTCTCTATCTCACCACAGCCTATGTTCCCCCAAAGAACCAGCACCCGGCCCTGGTATCTTTAACTGACTACCTGGCCACCCTCCACCATAAGGCAGAACAAAGCCTAGTTGGGGACCTTAATGTAAATTGGCTCAGCACCTCCTCACCTGCGATCAGAGACTCATTTGCCACCCAAGACCTGACACAACTCGTCACCCAGCCCACGAGAATAAACCCTAAGAGAGGTACCAGCACCCTTCTGGATGTTATTATAACTAACCGACCCCACAAAATCCAAAACATCCAGGTCTCCCAGACTCCTAAGTGACCACTCGCCTATCCTATTTCATTGGGCAGTCCCCAATCCCAAACCAAAGCCCAGACCACCCCTCCATGAGTGCCTCTGCCCTGGTGGGCTGAAAAAACTAAAAGTATTCCTCACCCAGATAAACTGGTCCCCCATTCGTCGTGCAACTGACATTGACACTGCCCTCACCTTCTTCACTCACACCTTCAAAATGGCCTGTGATCTCTTTGCACCCTTCACCAAAATCCAGTCCAAAAAACAGAATGCACCCTGGGTTAGCCCTGCCCTTCTACAATTACTAAGAAATCGGGATAACCTCTGGCACCTTGCCACTGAAACGGGTCATCTGTCTGATAGGCAGGCTTACAATGCAGCCCGGAATAAATGCTCGTGGGCCATCAGGAAAGCCAAGGCCGACCTTTACCAGGCCACCCTCACTTCCTCCTGGGGCTCGGCCCGGACTTTCTGGGATAATATTAAGCAACTTAATGGAAAAGCTCACTCCCCTGCCCCATCCCAGCTCACTAGAAATGGCACTACCACCACCGAGCCTGCCACCATAGCTAACTGGCTCAACACCGCTTTCACTGACCTTAGCTCAGTCCTCCTAGTAATTTCTTTGACCCTCCCCAACCAACCTCCCCTGTCCTCCAGCACCCAGCTTCCACCTCGCAAGATTTCCACCGGAAGCCAGACCCATCTAATCAAAGCTTTGAATGGCAACAGTCCCGCAGCGACTCACTGGACCCCAGTATCCTCAGGCTGGTGCTAGATGAAGTCCTTGCCCCACTCACCAGCCTAATTAACCAGTCACTCTGCCTGGGACAATTTCCACAACAGGAAAACAGCCATTATCACACCAATTCATAAAGGGGCGACAGGTCATCGGCCAACAACTACCGTCAATCTCCATCCCCCATCTCTAAAGCCCTGGAGAAAGTTGTGGCCATTCAAATCACTGATTATCTGGCTAACATAACATCTTATGCTAAGAGCAACATGCTTCTGGGCTGGTCACAGTACCAGCACTGCCTCAATTGAATTCTCCAACTTCCTACACTCCTCCTTGGATACCAGCTCCCTAGCTGGTGCAGTGTTCATCGACCTCTCAAAGGCTTTGACACCGTCTCCCATCCACTTCTGCTGAATGCACTCTGCCACACTGGTCTCTAGGCTGGCCCCCTAGCATGGTGCACAAGCTATCTTGACGCTCGATCACAGTGTGTAAAAATCAATAGCACACTCTCCGATACCCATCCCATTTACTCTGGGGTCCCTCAAGGCTCCATCCTGGGGCCCCTTCTCTTCTCGCTCTATCTGAACACCCTCCCCAGTGCATGCCCTGGCAAAATTCTACTGTATGCAGATGACGCTGTCCTTTTTGCCACCCACCGCAATCCCGTCTCCCTCCAGGACACCCTACAGCAGTCTTTCAACAGTGCCGAAGCTTGGTTTAAGGAGCGCAGACTCATCATCAATCTTAAAAAGACCAAAGCTATGCTCTTTTCCCACCCCCAAAACAAAGCTAGCAACCAACCACTCTATATCCTTCCAAGTACCAATCAGCCACTGGAACAAGTCTGCTCCTACAAATACCTTGGGGTTACCTTCGACTCAGCCCTCACATTTCACAACCACATCGATGCCCTAACATCTGCCACTAACACACGGCTTGGCATCCTCTTCCGCCATAGAACCTGCCTTCCCCCAAATGCTCTCTGGCTCTCTGTTACATCATCCGTTCTGTCCCTTGTAGACTATGGTCTACCAGTCTATGGTGCTGCCGACATCACTGCACTTAAGAAAAATTCACTTAACCCTGAATAAAGCCTGCAGATTGATTACTGGTGCCCCCAGGCTCACACACACCTGTCAGCTGTATTTTGAGGCTAAACTGCTTACCCTGGATGAACGGCTCCATTACCAAACCTGTCTCCTCACAAAAAAAAACCTACTCGGGCTCTCCCCCCCTTGGGTAATGGCATCCATCCACCAGAGCCCTCCCACTATTGCAACACGGTCATCCAACAAGACCATTCTAATGGTCCCCAGATCAAGAACCAGCCATGGCCAGAGGTTCTTCTGCTATAGAGCCCCAACCTGGTTTAACTCTCTCCCTGCCCCCATCACCAATGCCACCACCATCTCAAAGTTCAAAACCACCCTTGAAACCACATTGTCAACACTTTCATGCTTTGCTCCTGTCTCTGAAAGTAGCCTCACCTCTACTTCTCATGACAATGCCCTCCGGGCAGCTCTCCACCTAGAACCTGGCCAGTGCCAGCTGTTTCAGTGTTTACCTATTAGATTGCTCACTATTGATACCAACTTGTGTAACACCTGTTCTCAATTACATGTACCCTGTAACCTAAATGTATCTGTCTGACCACAATGTGACGTGGCACCTCTGTTGAACGCTTATTGATTTGCAAACCTATGCTATGTAACCAAAAACACTATGTATGTCTTTATGTGATGAAGTACCTTTGGAAACGAGCCTCTGGCTCAAAGGTTGTAAACTGATTTTACAAATAAATAAATAAATAAATAAATAAATAAGATACATGCTGCAGTTCAAGTCCAGCAAACAGCTTCATGGAATGCACAATGGGGAATGCACTCACCCAACACAAAACATCCGTTCAGACTCTCTCATGCATTTCTTAGAATGTTAATACTCTTAACAGTGCTTGACAGTGAGAATAGTCACAAAAGTAAAACAAAAAACACACAACATATTATTTTTCATAAAGAACATGTATTTATGTACATTAGGGTAATAAAGCACAAAACACTGTGAATCCAAATTCCTGTCCCCTTTAATTAATTAAAACAAAACAAAACATTCCCTTGCAGAACCCTTCTCCAATGCAGCCCTGATTAAATAGTAAAAAAACAGTTTTCCCATCCCTGAGCTGGTATTTATTAATGGCATCAGAACTTCTAAATGAAAAATCAGCCAATACACTGTATGTTGTTTATTTATTTAACTGTTTCCACTCTCCAGTTTAGTGTGTTGGCATGGGAAATTCAAGCTGATGTAACATCTTTGCTTCAGCTGATGTGAATGTTTTTTTATAATGCTTACAATAAAAACAGAAAAGTTAATTGACTGATGGTTCAATTTCTACTCTGAAGTGATTTGTTTTTTATGATAATGTTGCATTTTCGATTAAAACAAACCATTTTATGAGTCAGCAGATGATTCACAAATTTCCCATAAATTCATGTTTTGATCCACAGTAAATGCTTAAACAGTTCTAAGCAGTGGGGTAACTGAATGCATTCATTTATTTTTATTTTTTATAGTTTTTTTTTTTCTTGGAATGTACACCATGTTTTATTTTCCAGTGCCAATGTACTACTGACAGCTGTAAGAGAAAACCATTACAGAAACCTTCTGTTCCCCTACCCCCAAGCTAGCTGACACCATAATCACTGAAGTGCGAAAGCCACATAATAACTCACACCCTGCCCAATTTTCTCCTCATTTGTAGTCCCATCCCATTTTTCCCTCCGAGTCTGCCAGTGGGTGTTTGACACCTGTGCTGGTATTGCTCCCCGCCACATGGTGTGCCACTATCGTTTGTGCTGTTCTTGTGTGCTCATTATGAAACTTGTTTGCAAATCTGTCCTTTTTAAGGTCCATGCATGCTCATTTCTGGCAGTTCTGACCATAAATGGGAGTAATAATTTCCTGTCATCAAAAAGGCAAAACTGTATAGTAAGCACAATCCCGCAGAGACATTTATAAAACATGCACAAAGCTCAGCTGGTAAAAATGTTGTGAACAATCTTTCAGAAACAAAACCCCTTATAACATCCATAAATGGTAATGTGTGGTCACAGTAAAAAAAACAATAACAAAATGGCATTCATGCATTCGTTGACTCCTTACTAGAGGCATAGGCAGTGTAATAAAAACATAGTTTTCAACTACATGTGACATATATTTGTTTGTTGTGCCTTCTTAACATATTTGATACTGATTTTGCCCCATCAAAAGTTAAAATCATCAAATAAATCCAACGACAAGACCGCAGGTGAGCATTTCTCTTCTCACACCTCAGTCAGCTGACTGGAGGGGGGGACTGGGCGGGACAGGCACATCTAACTGTACTGTGACATCCATGACAAAACGTTGGAGGAATTTAAGCATTCACAGATTTGTGACGGAAAAGCATTATTCCTCAACAAAGTTCTTTTATTTATTAAGTGGGGTGATTCTCTTGGAATAATGCTTGTCAAGATGCAACTTTCCATTGTATAGTATGTCTCTGGACTTGAAACATACCCACATATTTATCTGCAGTTAAATCTATTCACTGGAAAAATAAATACTGCCCCAACTATAACAAAACAAGAAAAATATGACCAAACAACTAGCATTTAGTGTCTGACTTAGTAAAATAAAAAGCAGTGTTTATGCGTCAGGGAAAAGCACGTAACGGTAAAAGGCAATGGAGAGCATTATTTTGAATAACCTGGAAATCTCCTGTAAATATTCTAAAATTTGATTGTGAAATGCATTCTGTTGGTTTCATAGTTAAGTTAACCATTGTGCTCAACCCAGTATTATTTTTCTTTCAGCTGAGTCATTTCAGTCCAAAGAAGAAATGGAAAGGGGAAGCATACTGTATACAGTATAAAAAGCTGACATTTTTCCATGGAGCTATACTGCATTTCATTTACTGGTCAAATGACTGTTTGCTGATTTGCACATCTTTTTTTTTTTTTTGGCTGCTGTTGTTACAGATGTGCGACCTTTGGGTGTCAGCTGAGGGAGGATTTTCCTGGTATATGTTAATTTTGCTGTCTGTCTGTCTTAGCAAGCCTCCCACACCCAAATGTCACCTATCTTTGAAATACAGGAATACAATAATGTGACTAGTAAGTGAAAAATACTTCAGCTGGATATAAAAAGAAATGCTTGATTTTTCACCATTTTTTTATTTACTTAAATGTACTTTACTGTCTTTCTTTAAATAGCTAGTGAACTGGATTTTAGTTGTGTTGCTGTCAGAACACAGATGGTTACTGCTGCAACATGATACATTGTAACAAAGAGTTCATTTTGCAACATTATATTGAATGTATCTAAAAACATTTCAAAGTTCAAAGAGGACATCTGTAACAATGAATCAACATGTTCCTGATAACTGCATTTGTACTTCACTTGTAGCAACCTTAGGTTTGCTGTCTGGAATCAGTCAGTGATGTAGATGCACATATTAAAATATGTATTATTTTAGTGTCCCAACATTTCCACAACTGGTTCTGCTGCTACCATTTATCTTTCTTCAGAATACACACTGAATAGTACACCTTGAGAATGTTGCCAGTATCAGGCATTCAAAGAAATTGTCCCGGGAATGGACTACAGGGGATGGGTGGGTGAGGAGGAGGGGTATCTAACTATTCCTCCCTTGTGCTCTTCTGGTTTTGACAGTGCCTTTTCTGCAGCTGAATAGAACAGCATAGCAAGAGGCCAGTGGACTTTGCATTATGCCTCATTAAATCATTAAGCCATTAGTTTACCCAGATTGTCTTAATTGTTGTCGATGTGTTGGCATGGAGACCATCGGGTAACATTGTGGAAATGTAAAGTAAGGGAAGGAAGGAAACAATGGACTTGATTACATGCTATCAAGTCAGTCTTAGAATGTGCAGACTGGTGATGATTCAATTACAGCACTGGCATGCAAGTGGAAACAAACCTCATTTTTTTTTTTTTTTCCAAGAAGCGACGCTGTATCTCATGGAAGAAAAAGATAATATTTGTATAATTCAATAACTTATAACTGGGGGTAGGATATCAAACTTGAAAGCCCCCAGTTGCAGACTTAAAAAGCCATTTCTACGTGTGTACAAAATCAGAAAGTGTGTCAGGAAATCATCATATACAGCACAGTGCAAACAGATAGCTATATATCTCATATCTCCAAGGGTAAGAGGATCATCTGGATCTTAAATCATGCTTCCGTCACATAATATTAAAAGAAAAACACTCACCTGTAGAATAATAAAGCAAGTTTGGACTGCCTTACCCTTGTAAATATTAAATGTACTGTTTTGTTATCTATTTGTATATGTAGATTTACTTACATCCGGTTTTTGATTTCTTACAAACACTTAGGAATGGCATTGTGTGGCTGCTGGTGGGGGAAGGAGGGGGTCCAATCTGATATCCAACCCAACCCTTCAGACACAACAACTGGACTTTACTAACATTAGAAATGTTGTGTCTTTTGCTTGCATCACTAAGATTTTAATCTGAAGACAGGAACTGAAAGATATAAATTGGACCCTTGAGGAACTGAGATGCTGTAGTAATCTACAAGAAATAAGCATTTTCTCTGTTTTTGTTCCATGAAATATGGGACCATAGAGTGACAGAGATTATGTATAGTAATTAGCGACTGTTACTTGCCAAATCCTGACATTATTGTCCGTGTGCTTAAAAAAAGGTAAAGAAAGAACCATGCCAAGGATGCACATTTTATTTTACCTTTTTGTAACTTGTGAGCAATTGAGCCCCTCTGAACATCTTGTGCCCACCCTGCACAACTAGGGAACAGGCTTTGTTAAACTCAAAATATTTATAAAGAAAATGAAACCGACATTGTCAGATGATTGAATAATGCCTGCTGTCTGGCTTATATAGGACTCTGAGTGATGGTACTAAGTCAGTCTTTCAAAAGTAACAGATACAGTATGTTTCCTTATTAATTTACAAATGTTACCAGACACATACAGGGGAGGATGGGTACTAAAATAATACAGTGGTGGTCATACACAAGTTGCTCAGAAAAGAGGTATACCTGGGTATACTGAGGCAGAATCAAATTATAGTCAATGCAAATTAGCCTCAGTATACCCAGCTATACCTCAGTACTAAGCAACTTGTGTATGACTAACACTGTAGCTATAGCATGCAATGTTCAGTCTCCCTGTGAATATCATAATATGATTGGATTCACTGTGGTGTATAGTATACCGTACATTTGCATGATGTACTGGAATAGAGCCACTCTGCAAATCTTGTGCCCATCTTCCACTATCAGGGAAAGGGAAGCACAGGAACATCAGATGCCATGGCTATTATTTCACTTTTGTGAACAAGCTGTAGCACAGTCACACCTGTCCTCACACTTGGTATTATGAAGTATAGTGCTTAGATAAGACATACAGTAGTTGGGCTACAGTGATGTACATAGGCAAAAAAATTGCAGGCTGATAAGTTTTATTGCTGAACACCCTGAAAGACTAGCAATAAAAACTGTAAAACTGGTATATTTGGACTTAGGAACTCTGTTAACCCTGTCTGCTGTCCAGTGTGCATGCTAACTGAATAGTACATGGAAGCTGCCGCCTTTCTACCCAGGAAATTGACAAATAGCTAATATACAGGATGGAGGCAGTCCAGAGGAAGGCAACTAAAATGATGCAGGGTCTGCAAGAGAAACCATACGAGGAGATACTAAAGGAGCTTAATATGTATACCCTTGAGGAAAGAAGTGGGGACATAATAGAAACCTTTAAGTACCTCAGTGGAATCAGTAAAGTCCCAAAGGGTAACATCTTTCAGAAAAAGAGATGTGCAAGAACAAGGGGACACAATTTGAAGATAGAGGGGGGGATGGCTCAAGGGCAATGTGAGGAAGTATTTTTTTCACAGAGAGGGTGGTGGATGCATGGAACAGCCTTCCTGAGGAGGTTGTGTGGTATACAACTGTGGGATAATTTAAGAATGCATGAGACAGACATAAGGCAATTGTTGAGTGGAGTAGGAAGAAATAGGCTGTTGGTTAACTGGGAACTGCAGCTTATCCTGCAGGTAGGGAAATGGGCAGACTAGGTGGGCCAAGAGGTCCTTATCTGCCGTCTAAGTCTATGTTTCTATGTTACATAGTTTTACAGGATTTTATTGTTTAGTCTCCCAGAGGGTTCAACAGACAAACCTTATCAGCTCACATCTTTTGGCTGATATTGGAGAATGGGTACAAGATTTGTAAATGGGCACACCTCCGATAAAGCAAATGTATATACCACAGTGAATCACTACAATATTCATAGGGCACCAGAACATTGCATACACTGGCTATTACAGTATGTTATTTAAATTGAGCTACTGTGCAGCTCTAGTACCCATCCCCTACTATCGGTGAAAAGGTAGCATTTCCGGACTTTAACTCACATCTCCACCTTCAATTCATTTTGACAGCTTGTTGTAATAGCTTAATACATTTAGTATATAGACTGGTTAAGGATAGAGATATAAACAGAATATTACTTTTGGCTTGACTATGAAAACAGAAATGTAAAAGCTGATTATACAGAATTAATTCAGAAAACTAAAGTCTCTCAGAAAAACAAACAAATATCAATTGTTTAATCAATTAGAAGTGGGGGTAGAGCTTCAGGAAGGCTTCAGGCTGGTTAAGGCACTACTGATTACTTATATTTTGGATAATCTTTTTGAAAAGTATGTTAAGCTCAAGAAACAAAAATTAACTGTGAGGGCACGTGTGACTTTGCTACTGCTGCTTGCTCACAAAACTAAAATAATAGTAATATTCCCTTGCCCTGTGAATATTGTGGTCCAAATCACTGTGGTGTATACTACACATTTGCATGATATAGTGGAATTGAGCTCCTCTACAGATCTTGTGTCCATCTTCTACTTTTGCTGAAAAGGTAACACAGAGCAAATCCATGCCATGACTATCATTTTATTTTTGTGAGCAATCTGTAGCACAGTCACACCTGTCCTTACACTTAGTATTGTGGAGTGCAGCCATTAGATAAGATTTACAGTAGTTGGGCTACAGCGATGTACACAGGCAGAAAAGATTCAAGCTGATAGATTTTGTTTGCTGAACCCCCTGGGATGTGATGGTACATATCATGCATCATTCTCGGTAGCCTTTCAGGCATTACATTACGACTTGGAGATTATATACAGTACAGTACTTTCCCAAGATAAAGTAGATCTGTCTATTTCAGGAGACAGTAGGCATATTTTTAATACAGCATTATCTCCATTACCAGATCATTTATTGACATTAAGTGACAGCTCACATTTTTCTTAAAGTAAAAAAACTTTAGACTGACATTGTCTTACAATATTTTAATCTTTGCATCTACAATCAGTTTATAAAAGCCTCTTGGAGAAGAGCAACAATAATGTCAATCTATTTAAAAAGGTGACTATTTTAAAAAGGTGATAAGAAAGATCCCAAGATGTACAGTAATATGGACTGGACATAGACATTGACCACATGAGAACAGGGTTCTGCCATCATTCATCCTAATAAGGGAAAGGCAAGGCTCCTGAGTTTTTAATCACTATATTTTATTACAGTGTTCTACAATATGACAAACTGTACATAAGTGCCTACTGTATTCATACTGAACCATCTGAAATACTGATGTGTTGATAAAAAGTTACACTTCTAGCAATTGACATTGCAGCCTTTGCTGTTTAGAACCCGTGATAATCGCAAGTCCATAATAGCCAGTACAACAGTGAGTATTACCATCTCAACTAGATTGACATTTTTTTTTAATAATAGAATGAGATGATGACCTTAACAATTACAAGAAATTAGTTATTTCTCCTGCTTTGTATTTCTGCTCAATTAGGTATTATATTCCACAGGAAACAAAGCAGGGTTTGTTTTGTGGAAATGTTACTTATGGGATAGGTTTATAGAGTACAATAGATATATGTCAGGTAGAAAAAAGACCTATATTCAGGTTAATGATTGTGCTATAGGGTTTTGTGCAAAGGAAAGGATAGACAGAGAAGATCTGTATAAGAGGCATGCAGCATGTTTTCTTTCTCTTGAAGCAGCACTCGAACATTTTTTGAAGGTGTACAGTATTGAAGAAAATACTGCATACCTGAAGTTGACAGCAAGAAACTGATATAGTGTCATAGCTGAGGGCCGTGAAAGTGTCCAGTGTCCAGATGCATCTTTTATTGTATCAGTTGTAAGGGAAGGAGAGGATTTTAACAGTATTAATTTATCGATGGATCGAGGATCTAGCACTACCCCGTGATCAGGTTTGAAGTCCAATAGTATGGGCCTATATAAGGAGTAAATAAGGCTGTTCAGCATTGCATTATCAAGCTTTATACCGCATATAAATTAAAGGACTAATGTGACATTTTAACAAGTTATGCTTAACAAGCTTGTTTATGTATTGTGCTTGACATGATGCAACTATACTCATGAATGCAGCATACAAAGTGAGTCAAATGGTATCTTATCATTATCAGCTGATTCCTGATTGGCTGAGTGAGTATTCTTTCTTGGGTGTCCATGAAAGCAGCTGAAAGCCAGGTCAAAAAATCACAAACTGCCACTATAGCTGCAAAAACAAACAAAAAACAACAGGGAAATGGAATGCACAAAGTACTCATCCAAGGCCCGGGTTGAAGTAGAGCGATATGGGGCTGTGCAGTGAGTAATGAATGCCGTGTGACATTACATAGCCAAGCTCACACAGCAGAAGAAAAGGAAACATCTAAGTTAGTGAATGGGAATGATAAGCATGACCATAATAGGATTCTAAAGCTCAGTCACAAAAGATGACAAAGAAAGATGCCTGTGTTAATGTGGGTGCCTGTTGTGTATGTGTGTGGAGGGGGGCACAGTAAGTTTTAGTGCTGTATATCTTTAAAGGGGACAGGAAATCTGTGCAAATTGGCAGCAGTTCACAATGTTCCTAGTAAGAGAAATGATAAACTTGCCTCTAAATGAACCATACTTAACTGTACCTTAATAAGCACTGATGTGAAAAACTGTGTTTCAGTTGTTTTCTTTTTATGAACAACTTTCTGAACAGTTCTTTTCCTGGAACCAGTAATTTGTAGTGCTTACTATGCCACGTTTTGAGTTCAGAATGCTAAGCGTGAGCTATTGTCCTATCAGAACCATGCTTAGAGTTCTTTCCTCAAACAGTGACATAGTTAAAACTCCAGATCACTGGTTCTGTGAAGAGAACTGCAACAGAATGCTGCCCATAAAAACAAAACAATGCAATGTACAGTTTTTCATATCACTGTTTATTCAGGTACAGTTACATATAGATCATTTAGGCATATAGCTATCATTTCTGTAAACTGGAACATTATAAACAGCTACCAATTAGAAATAATTTCCTGTCCTCTTTAAAGGTGAAATGTGAAATAGAATATTAAACATGTTCGTATGCATGTAAAAAATAATCTGACCACTAGTTTTACATTGTTTACGGGTTTGTGCCCATCAAGAGCCAGCATGATCAGGCTCTGGCAGTCAGTGACATCACAACCTCTGTTGTCAAATTGATTCCTGTGAGCAGAAAGTATCACCATGAATGGCATCAAGATTTCAAGTTCTTGTGTCTGCCAAAGCATATGATCTACGTCAATATGCAGTAAAACAAACAACAGAATGGATAGATGTACAGATTCACAGCAGACCTGAGCAACGTCTCTTAAAAAAATACGATGAATGCTTAGCACATTTATTCTCACTCTGTTAACCGGTCTGCTAAGCTTTCACTAAGTACTGCCAATACTAATGCTGCTACATTTTCAGCTCTCATTTCCACATTTTTAAACAGAAGAGCAAATTATAAGACTTCTTCTTGTACTTAAACATGAAGTCACAATTGCAAAGGGAACTGCACTAAAAAACACATTTATTTAAACAGGTGAAAACTGCACCACTGAACCTGTCTGGCAGCGTGGTGAACTGATGAAAGCATTTCACAAATATGACAGGAAAACACTGCTGAGCTAATACTGTTATGAGTGGCATGTGTACCTCTAGTACTTTTATGTCTTTTTCCCCACTGTCTCATTCATTTCATGCTCAGTGTTAGCAGTGTTTTCTTGTCATATTTGTGATATTTCCTCAGTTCACCACACTAGACAGGATCAGTGGTGTGGTTTTCACATGTTTAAATAAATTTGTTTTTAATGCAGTTCCGTTTGCAATGCCAACTTCATGTTTAAATGCAAAAAAAGTCTTTCAATTTGCTCTTCTTTTTAAAAATGTGGAGATGAGAACTGAAAATGCAGCAACTTAGTAAAAGCTTCTTTAGATTTATCAAAAGTGAATGACTCGCCATCTGCTGGTACTCATTTGAGGAGAAACTGTATTTAGGTTTCAGGCACACAGAATTGATGTGATGGCTGTTGTAGCCATCATGTGGTTAACTGATGAATAACATTTAAGGAACAGTTTTTTTCAGCATGCAGTACTGTGGCAATGTGGTACCACCTTGCTACCACTCAGCATAGAGGCCACCAATCGGTATAACGCATTACCGATGCAACTTATCTATAACTACCACTGCAAATGCTGCTGCTTTAAGCAAGAAACCAAAAAAAGAAACCAACCCTGAGAAATGCATGACTTTTAGAAGGGACTTCATTACAAATGAGCTTGAGTCAGAGGTTACGTTCCCTAGAACTGAAGTTTGTGATTATAGACAGTGACAATCCGCTCCCCCATCAGTGCAAAAACTACAGAATTTTTTTTGCCTAATACTGTACTGTGCTTTATGTCCTCTTCCACATTGTATTCCTTGATTGTACACCCATCTTTTTCCTTTGTGTATTGTTAACTTTTATGTGCATTTGTCCAGGTCCGCCTTGCAAATGAGCTCGCTCAATGGTGTGTCACCTGGTAAAATTAAGATTGATAGAATTTTTCCCCAAATTGTTTAACCTAGAGTCAGCACACAAAGCTGAAAGCTTGTTTACAGATTGCCACCTGGGAGCACAGGGAAGTTAAGTGACTTGCTCAGGGTTACACCGTATGCAAGTGGGGGCTGTGAGATTCAAACCCAGTTCTCCAGATTTGCAGCTCAGAACCTTAAACCACTGTGTTATACTGCCTCCCTAAATACTGCCAATGAAGTGTAAAGTCTCATCTGTCCCATCCCAGATGTGAACCAAAGCTGACAGGGCTGTGAAGAGCTACCAGATGGTCAGTTATTTTCTTATGTATGTGTGTGTGCTTGCATGCAACCTGTCCTGTCCATAGGAATAGGATAGCTTACAGTTGCAGATGCAAAGTGTGTATTCTGACATTGTAGTCTAACTTTCACTTTGAGGAAATGTCACAATGTATAATCACCCCTAGGTTGCTGAAAGAAATAGAATACATCTATTAGACTGGGCTGAACAGATGATAGAAACAGCAGTTTAAACAGTTTTGTTTTGTTAATATTCTGAGACATTCTGAGATACAGTACAGTAGCATATCCCCTTCCTTCAGATGCTTTAACATAGAGCAACACATAGCAAAAATCAGAGGGGGAGTGCATTATTTTGCAGCTGTGGAGGAATACATCCAAAAGTCTAAAAAGGGTGGGGGATCATGTGATGCAGTCCACCAGGTAGCAGCCTTCCACTGCAACTCCAGCTCTCCGACCCATTAGATCTATAATTTCAACGAAATACCTAACTGCCTATCTTCTGAATTGAGTTCAACGTGCCTAAGAAAGGACTGGGCTCACAATACTAAGCTTAAATTTCTGGACGGAGTTGCTGTCAAAGAAAAATCCAACAAAACACACTCCTCCAGCTATACCCGAAAAGGCCTTGAAAAAAGCCAGGGCCTCAGGGGTGAAGATGACCTGATTCTGGAAGCTTCTCGAGGAGCAGCAATCTCACACCTTACAGCATTTCCTGCAGGAGTTTTCTCCTTTTAAAGAAAGTATGGTTACAATAACAGCTGAAATCAAATCACTTACCCACGCAGTAGAGGATCTACAGCAAAGAACCTTAGATGCCGACGCCAGAATTAGATCGGTGGAAAAGAGAACCAATAAGATGGAGCCCGAGATGGTGATGAACTGTCAGAAGCTTGCTAAAATGGAGATGAAAATTGAAGACCTTGAGGGCCGCAGTCGTAGAAACAACGCGGTCCTCATAGGTCTTCCTGAAAGCGCTGAAGGGGCTGATGTGATCAGTTTTATTCAAAGTTGATCGAAAAGTTAGCGGACCGTCAGCCTTGTCCAGCTTACATTATTGAATGTGCGACAGGGCTCTCCACCCTAAGCCACCGCCTGGTGCTCCCCCTCGCCTGCTGATTTTTAAGTTCTTAAATTTCCTAGAGCACCAACACTCGTTCACCAAAATAAAAGATCTGCAAGAGGTGCGATGGGAAGGCACTAAGATTAGAATTGTGCAAGATTTACCAGCTTCGATTAGGCAAAGGAGAGCCCAATTTCACCCTATGGTTGCCAAGCTAATTGCCGCCAGCGTGAAATTCTGGATGACCTATCCCGCAAAGTTGGGAATCATGATCTCAGGATCTTGGATATCCTTTGAGCACCCAGACGCTGCTGCAAAAGGGCTCAAAAGTGCTTTCCCAGACTTGTTCAAAGAAACCTGAGAGCTATGATGTAATGAGATGCCAGTCGCAAAACTAACTGTGCTTATTGATCTACAGGAAGTTAACCTTTCTCCCTAGAAGTGGGTTCCTTATTTTCAGTTTCTAATTTGTTGTATAATGAGCTAAGAAGAGACAAGGACACTGCTGTAACTCATACTATTAACTCCATATACTTGTTGGGGTACAAATAGCAAGCCCTCATGATCATTGTTCCTCATAATATCCCACTGTAACACTTATTTTAGCAGGTCTGCCCAGGAGTTTTCAGTTGCAGTATTCATCCAGCCTTCATGATAACTGCCACTAGAGGGTGCATGAAACCGTAAATGCAAGAAGACAGCTTTCCATAGCAGATCACCGTAACGGTGGTACCGCTTGGCATAATCCACATATCTAACCTCATCTTGTTAACAAATGGGGCAAGTACAGCTAGCCCTTCCTGTCAAAGTTGTCAAATGCATGATCTCATCGTCAATGGACTTATCCTTTACACGGGGAGCTTGAAAATGCGTAACTCCAATTTTACTTCTTGGTTTTCTTTTTTTTTTTTGATTGACTCTTCTCTCCTGGTTCGATTTAATCCTCAGTCAGAGTTACAGTACAGGTGTTGGGACTGGTTCAAATCTATGTTGATGACACGGCATCGTAAATGACAAGGCAGAAATTCTCCATCCAGTGCGGAACAGTCGTACCCAACAGTTTACAGACTTTTTGAAACCGTTGGCCACCAATGCACGGACTGTGTCTGTTTTGTTATACACGCATGAGATGATGCATTTTTTCAACTCTTTATGTAATTATTTGAGGCTCTCCTTTTCCCTTTTATTTTATGAGGGTTGGTTGCCATCTAGTAGCTTGTATAAGGATTGGTGTAGCCATGATGATGATTAGCAAGATCGGAGCATACTGGCCATTTTGATTTGCACTCCACAAAACAACTGTCATAACGGCAGTTGACTAGCATGTATCTAGTTAAGTAAATTAGTTAATAGACGTAGTATGGATCCTGAACAGCATATTTTAGTTAATATATTCAGTTATACCCTAGCCCCACTGACAGTTCACTCCGAGATCTTGATAATATTTTAGGCTGATGGGGCAGCAGATGGGTCAGGAGGGCTGGGGGATGGGAAGGCATAGCACGGGGTTCTGTTGTTCACTGTCCATAGTTATGATGGGGAGGGGGGAAGGGGGTGCCCGGACCAGGTTCCTCCAGACAAATCCAGTGATGCTGTGGCCAGGAAAGCACCACTGATGGAGTGCCCAGAATGTCGCCCGAGATCAGTCTCAGTTTGTGCTGAGTAATTTCACTTTTTCTTCATGGAATGTGAGGGGAGTTAGGCAGAAAGCTAAACAATACCAAGTGTGTAAACATCTTCAATTGCTGAGATCAGATGTCACATTTATACAGGAATCTCACCTGCTGATCTCGGAAGAATTACAAATGAGGAAGCAACAAATAGGGCAGGTATTCACAGCTCAGGGTACAAGGCAAAGCTGTGGATTCATGATTCTGATAAGAAGCAAAGTCCCTTTTGTGCCAAATAACATAACCAGGGATGCCTGTGGGAGGTACATATTCATCCAAGGAAGAATTTGTAATTTAGAAGTAGTATTGGGTAGTATTTATGGGCCAAATTCCAACTCTCCTGAGTTTTTTGTAGAACTCATAAATAAATTGATGCCCTTCACTACAATCCCGATGATCCTGGGTGGAGACCTAAATGTAGTTTTTCACCCAAGCATGAACCACACAGGAAGCAGACCCAGAGGCCTGTCCCCAGCTCAAAGGGCCCTAAGGGATTTATGGGATAAGGTAGGATTATGTGATATGTGGCACATACTGCATCCCACAGATAAAGGTTTCACTTTCACTTCCTCCATTCACAAGACATCTTCTAGGATCGACTACATTATGATCTCGCATGTCCTGGTATCGGGGATCGTAGGTTCTGCCATACACCCGGGACCACCATCAGACCACTCATTAGTCACGTGTCGACTCTCCCTGATGGGTATTCCTAAGAGGAATGGCCACTGGAAAATCAATAACTAACTTCTAAAAGACCCATTAATACTAAAGTACATCAATAAACATATCTCCCAATACTTGTCAGTCAATTCTAATTCCGCAGGTAAACTCAATATGGAATGGGGGGCTCTTAAAGTGTATCTCAGGGGTTTATTAATTGGGGTGGCATCAAAAAGGAAAAAGTCAAGAGAACAGGAATTAATGCAGCTCCTCAGGCAGATTAGAGACATAGAAAAAAATCTGTTTCCCCATACACCAGAACAGACTCTATTGAACCTGGTCAAACTCAAAGGCTCCTATATGGAGCTCCTCAGAGAGAAAGCAGAATTCCTGATTCTGAAAGTGAAAGCTACTTATGCTGATCAGGGGAAGAAGGTGGGTCATCTCCTGGCTGCTCATGTTAAGCAACAGAAGCCCACCAGATTCATTGCCTCAATTCAATCCTATAAAGGATCACTAGTGACTGACCCTAAAGAAATCGCTTCAGAATTTCAAAAATATTACCAATCTTTATACTCACCGCTGGCGAATCCCCCTCCCTGCAAAGATTTAGATCATTACCTAAAGGAATCGCACCTCCCCACTCTCACAATAGAGCAGCGTACTGCTTTATGTGCTCCTCTAACCAAAACAGAGATTCTGGGAGCGATAGACAGCCTCCGTAACGATAGGTCACCAGGGCCCGATGGGTTTTCCTTGAATTTCTACAAGGCATTTGCAAATAATTTTACCCCTTTGCTCCTCCCTGTGTTCCAGCAGATCTTAGATGGAAGGAACACAGACGACACATTATTTGAAGTGCTAATTGTACTCATTTCAAAACCAGGTAAAACCCCAGAAGATATGGCAAGTTACAGGCCAATAACGTTACTCAATCAGGATGTCAAGATTCTGAGCAAACTGCTGGCAAATCGCCTAAACGCAGTTCTTCCGGATTTAATAGGAGTGGAGCAAGTGGGCTTCATGAAGGGTAGGTTGGCTAGTGACCATATCCAAACTGTGGCTCATGCTTTCTCGGCATCCAGAGATGCGAATACCCAGTGGCCTTTCTTTCTCTGGATGCCGAGAAAGCATTTGATAGAGTAGATTGGAACTTCCTTTTCTGGATGTTGCATGCCTTCAGCATCCACTTGGAATTCCAAAATTGGATACAGGCCCTCTATAGGTCTCCAACAGCTAGAGTTTTATGCAACGGGTGTAGCTCCGATAGATTTCCCGTGCTTTCAGGCATGAGACAAGGATGTCCCCTACCCCCACTTCTTTTTAATTTATATTTAGAACCCCTCATCCGAAGACTGGTCACTAACCCAAAGATCCAAGGTATATCAGTACAGGGCATTGAAATCAAGGTATTGGCCTATGCAGATGATCTACTTCTTTGCACTTCATATCCCAAAAAGGCCATCTCACACCTCCTGGAGGTTATCAAAGAATATAGTCTATTACCAAATTATAAATTAAATGTGGGAAAACTGTGGTATTCCCTCTTAACCAAAGAGTGATGAGGTATGAGATCAATGCACTAGGCCTATCCTGGGAAAGGAAGTCATTGAAGTACTTAGGCATTATTTTCTCGAGAAGCACCACCCTCCTGTGCAAATACAACCCAGACTCCCTATTAAACATTATCGTCCAAGACCTAAATAGATGGTCCCTTCTTCCCTTGACGGTTTGGGGCAGAGTTAGCCTCATCAAAATGAGTATCTTCCCACGGTTGTTTTATCCGCTTAATCTCCTGAACATATGGTTACCCCAATCGTGGTTCAAAAAAGTCCACAATATCTTCTCTAACTTCATCTGGGCAGGTAAAGGGCACAGATTAGCCTTCCACAAGTTGTCCACTCCAAAGCTCAAAGGGGGCCTCCGGGTACCGCCAGTGGTGCCTGAAAGGTCTGAAAAGTGGTAGGGCCAAGGACATAAGGGGTCAATTTTCTCCTATTAAATATATTACTGTGATAGCAAAAAGTGATAGGGCCACTTATGAAAGTGGTAGGGCCATGGCCCTAGTGGCCCCCCCATTCTGGCACCTATGGGTACCGCATGTTGGCCTTTATTATTGGGCCAGCCATGTGAGCAAATATTTGAGGTGGCTTACCCCATATGACCCTAGACACCCTGGAGAATACATACCCCTATGGGTCGAAATAGAGTCCGCACAAATCCACTGCCATAATCTTTTCCCTGCGGCGCTTCTCTTCGTGCAACCCAAGAGCCTCCCTAAGCCTCTGCTTGGGTCACCTATAGCCATATCAGTCAGGGTCCATTCCCAGCTCTGCTCTGTCATTAAATATAACCATTGTTCAGACTTGGAGCAACCTCTGATGGGTAATCCCAATATCAGACTAGGATGGAAAGTTCTCTCCCCCCTATGGATCCCACAACTCAGGGAAGCCAAGCTCAGCTATTTTTGGGTGGAAGCAGAACAAAAATGGGCTTCATCCACTGACACTTTAAGTAAGCTAGAGATGCCAGCCTACAATATATTCAAATTATTCCAATTGCGACACATCTTGGTGAAAACTATAGGGGTAAACCCCTTGATACTAGGGACTATCCCTGTCTGGGAAGATTTGACTCAATTTGTAGGCCTTCCCCATGCAGTCTCCAAGATATTCAAAGCCTTATACAGCAGAATATGCCCTGGGCCTTTCGGGCCTATGGACTATTGGGAAACACTCCTACCAGAGACGCCCATCAAGTGGGAGATGATCTGGCAAGGATGCCATAAATTTGTTACTCAGGACAGGCTCCGACTTATGCAGTTCCTCATTCTGCACAATTTATACTACACCCCCCAGAAGACAGCTAAGTTCAACAGGGAGTCCTCTGCTGTTTTTTCAAGGTGCGGCCAAGGTGATGGCAACCTAGTGCACATTTTTTGGCACTGTTCTAAAGTAGCCCCCCTATGGTCGCAGATCAAGCAGAGGGCAGACCCTCTGCTGGGACTTGGAGATCTCTTTACGGTTGATATCTGCCTGTTAGGAAATTACTCAGAAATCCTAGTAAACACACGGAAATATCACATAGCTCTTGTATCCATGTCAGTTAAACAACTGGTGCTTAGACACTGCAAGGATAATGAAGATATATTATACACCGAATGGCTGAAGGAGTTATTAAATAATATCAGAATGGAGAAGATGATTGCCAGTTTGCAGAACAGTCTGAGCAAATTTAACAAAATCTGGGCCCCGCTTTTATCTATATATTCTCTGTGAATGCCACAACCACAATAAATTCGGAGAGCAGAGACTTTACGTAATCTTTGACTCTGGGTAATCATTCCTGTGATGGGCGGGGAGATTGGGGGAAGGATGGGGAGATGGGGGTTCTTAGTTCAGGGCAGGTGTGGGTTTTTTTTTTATTTTTATTTCTTTTCTTTTTAATATGCTGAAAGTACATGTTTGCATTGAATGTACCGTGACTATGATGTACTATATGTTGAAAACTACAATAAAGATTAAATAAAAATAAAAGCCTAAAAAGGGTGTTCAAAGATCAGCCACAGTCCTAAAAACTGGGATGTGTGTTGATATTAAATATGTGATCACACTCATATTGGTTATACCATGACAACATATTGTGCAGTGCGACTAAAACCTGAAGATTAAAATGAACTGCGGCACACTTTATTTATTTATTTCAGTCTTTGGTAACTGGTAAAGTGCACTGATCCAGGGGACCATTTTAGGCATGACCCGGGCCACACAGGCAGCAGTTACAGAGTGACAAGTAATACAAAGAGGACAACCCATGTGGATATACAGACATCATTGATGAACAAAGTGGATATACAGGCATCATTGATGAACAAAGTCTCCCAGATGGTTGATTTTATGAGATTTCAATGCCTGGGTTGACGATGAACTCTCACCATTTGGACAGAACCTCCTCCAATTGATGGATTTATTGAGCCTAACATGGGTTGTTACTACTGCTACCCATAAGAAAGGACATTCATTGAACTTGGTATTTCACCTGGGAATGGAGACTTCCGATGCGGAGGTGGAGCCCGTCAGATGGTCTGACCATTACCTCCTGAGATTCAGTTTTGCAGCCCCTTGAAATAGGCCCACCCCAAGGGAGTTGATACAGTTCCACCCTTTAAGAGGAGTTACCTCAGAAGGACGAATTGCAATGTTGGACCTCTCGGGATTTCTGGGGGATAGCACTGATACAGGGCCTCTTGTGTCAGCCTATAATAGGTCTGTTACTGAGGCACTGGATATCATTGCTTCTTCTCTTGTTCACCCTCTTACATCTCATCCAGGTGCCCCATGGATTAATTGGGACATACATGAATTAAAGAGGCAGGGGCAAAGGTTGGAAAGACACTGGTGGAAAACTCACCTGGAGGTGGACAGACTTAGATTGATGGACCATTATAATGTCAATCAATTGGCCATTTCCTGTAAGAAGGTAGAGTTCCTGTCCAGGGAAATTGCTACAGCAAAGAACAGACCAGCCTAGCTCTTCAGGACTGTGGACAGACTGTGCAATCCAGCCTGTCTTCACTCTGGTCAAGCATCGTCACAAAAACAGTGTGAGGGGTTTGCGCAGTTCTTTCCTGATAAGGTGTCCACCATCAGGAACGAGATCAGCCAGTGCCTTCCCATTGGCCCTTGCATTAGTCAACCGGGTAGTACTAATGCCCAGCTGATCTGGTACACCTTTAGCCAACTAGCAGTTGTGGATATAGAGAGGATCATCCAGTCTCTGCAGCCAACCTACTGTAGTTTGGACCCGAGCCCTACACGCCTTCTAGTGGGGTGTGTAGAGGTCATTGGCTCGGTCCTTACTGGGTTAGTGAAAGTTTCATTGGAGAAAAGGATCTTTCCAGATCCCTTAAAGGAGGCAGTAATTTTCCCCCTGTTAAAAAAACTCCTTTGATCCTGACTGCCCAGCTAACTACAGACCAATCTCAAACCTACCCTTTGTTAGGAAGGTTATTGAGAAGGTGGTTACACTGCAGCTGGAGGATCATTTGACCAACCACACTATCCATGACCCTCACCAGTCTGGCTTAAGAAAAAGGCATAGCACTGAAATGGCCCTGGTGAGGGTATTTAATGACCTTCTGATGGTGAGAGATTGGACAGCCCACTCAATCTTGGTTCTCCTTGATCTCTCAGCAGCATTTGGCACTGTGGATCATGGTGTACTGCTTGAAGGCTTGTGTTTTTTTCTGTGGATTGAGAGGGGTGGTCCATAAGTGGTTTAAGTCCTTCTTTGAGGGTAAGTCTCAGAGAGTGATGTCGGGAATTTATTCCTCAGCCCCCATGGACTGCCTTGCGGAGTTCCACAGGGCTCAGTGCTGTCCCCCCGTTATTTGCAGTGTACTTGCTTCTATTAGGGGACATTATAAGGTGGTACAGTTTGAGCTTTCATTGCTATGCTGATGATTCTCAACTGTACATGTCCTTTGTACCCGACCAGGAATTAGATTCTGTTATGGTGTTTAATAACTGCCTACTGGAGATTCAGAATTGGATGAGTGCCAGTTGGCTTCAGTTGAACTTGGAAAAAAATGAAGTATTGGTAGTGGGCCCTGGTCATAGGATGATAGGGGCATGGGCGGGAAGGTCATCAGGATTAAATCTTGGTGGGATCCCTCTTATTGCCTCTAACCAGATGCAAAACCTGGGCATTGTTTTTGATGAAGGCGTGACCCTGATGGTGCAGGTTTTGGCTGTAGTCAAATCTTCCTATTACCATCTTAGGAACAAAGCCCTAGTGAAGCATCTGGTCCCGCCCGAAGATCTTCCGACCTTGATCCACGCCTTTGTCACAAGTCATCTTAATTATTGCAACGCCCTCTACCAAGGCCTACTGGAGGTAGATATCCGCTGCTTGCAACTAGTGCAGAACGCAACAGCCAGGTTGTTGACTGGAGCTTCTAGATCCAGTCAAATTACACCTGTGCTGCGTGATCTGCACTGGTTGCCAGTACAGTGGTGGATTACCTTCAACATCACGTTGCTGACCTATATGGCCCTACACAAGCAGGTCCCAACTAGCTGAAAGAGCTCCAGTGTCCTTACTATCCCTCCCACTCGCTCTGATCCTCTGGTGAAGGAATGCTTGAGATTCCCAGGGTATCACTTAAAACATCGGGAGGAAGATCTTTTGCCTTTATGGCTTCTAACCTGTGGAATTCTCTACCTCGCCAGATACCAGAAAGCCAGAACGTTGAAGATTTTAAAAATCTTCAAAAGACATATCTATTTAACGAGGTTTTCTCAGGAATGTAATGAATCTTGAATTGATGTTGATGTGTTTTAATATGTTTTTATTTATTTATTTATTGAAAATTTCGGAATTACAACCTTTGAGTCCAGGACTCCTTTGCAAAGGCTCCACGTCAGTCATGACAGTACAATTACAACAAGACAGTATGGACAATGTTCTCAAAACAGAGATATTACATTTCAACAAATGTTTAAAATCATAGCTTAAGTCAAAGGCTACACGTCAGTTGTAATATTGAATTTTACATAGAGACAAGGCTTGTACAGAAAATTGCCAGGACATTGCAAGAGTTTAACAATCACAGTATAGGGTATTGCTAAGACTGAGATAATATCTGTGAGTTGAGAGTGTTCCTAACGATGTGGTGGCCCAGGTGCCTGACAACCTATGCGAAAAGATGGAAAACAGCTACAGGTCTCCATGTTGAGCAGATACTTCTTGCACTCTGTTTTGAATAGTCTTAGACTGGGGGCAAGCAAGATGGAAGATGGTAGATTGTTTAGCCAAAGTGGAGCATGGTAACGGAAAGATCTTTGCCCCAGAGAGGTTCTGCAGTGGGAAACTGCGTAGGAGGTCCCTGCCAATCGTCTAAGGGTGCCCCTATTGGGGGCTGGTTGGATGAGGCGATGCAGACAGATAGGTGCGAGTTTCATAAGGATCTTCTTGGCTTGGAGGCAGGTATGGTATTTAAGCCTCCCTTCAAAGGTTAGCCAGTCCGCTTGATAATAGAGCTGACGGTATGTGTTTGTCTACTGCTGCTGGTGACCATGCGGCAGGCTTTGTTTAGTGCTATATTGATGCTGTGTAGGGCTGATTTGTCAGCAGCGCTGTACATAGTTATTCCATAATCGACCAATGAGAGGACGAGCTAGTAACGGCTAACGTAGAGCCTGAGGAGGAAGGCAGTGTTTGTGCCTGTAAAGAATGCCAAGTCGGGTATTAACTGAGGAGGAGAGAAGTTTAATGTGCTGATGGTAGGTAAGGGATGTGTCCAGGGTGATATCTAGATATTTAAAGTGGGTGACCTGTTCAATGTGGTTACCCTGTAGGTTTGAGATTGAGTATAGGAGTTATAGAGGGGTTTTGACGATGGGCAAACATCATGGATTTTGTCTTGTCATAGTTAAGTATTAGGCGGTGGTCAGTGAACCAGTATTCAAGCTCCCTAAAACAGCCTTGAAGGGTGTTTTGGAGATGTATAAGGTTGGTGTGTTTCCAGTATAGGACGGCATCGTCCGCATATAGTAATAGCTTTCTACTACATGCTGAGGGAGTGAGTTCAGAAAAAGAGTGGAACAAGAGCTGGCCAAGTATTGACCCTTGGGGACACCAGCCAGAACTGGTAGTTTGGAGAGAGTGTGTTACTAATTTTTACTTCCTGCGTTCTGTCAGTCAGATAGTTCTTGAACCAGGAGATAGCTTCAGGAGCAATATGGAGGGCTGCCAGGTATGAAGAAGAAGCTCATGATTGCGGTGTCAAATGCTTTGGTCAAATCAATATAGATTGTACCAACTGCTGACCCCTGTTCAAGGGCTTCATGAATGTAAGATGTAAATTCTAGGAGGGCTGTGGTAGTACTGTGCCCTTTCTGAAACCATGTTGCTCATGGCAGAGGAGACCATACTTATCAAGGTATTCTGTGAGTTGGTCAGACACTATTTTTCAAGAGCTTTTGAAAGGGAGGAAGGATCGTAATGGGCCTATAGTTAGCAGGAGTAGTTGGATCACCCTTTTCAGGATAGGTGTGATAATACCCTTCTTCCATAGTGTGGGGAATTGGCCATGACACAGTGAGTGGTTGAGGAGTTTGGTGAGATGTGGGAGAGTCTCATAAGGGTGAGCCGAGGATTTAAGGTCGAGGGAGTCACTGCTGTAGCGTGAGTTATGCAGTGCTTTGGAGAGGTAGCTTTTAGCCTGATTGCACGAAATAACACGCAGCCTGAAAGGAGGGGTGTAGGGGAACAGGGGAAGTAGTAGGTGTGTGAGATGGGATCAAAGAAGTTTTGGGAGAACTTGACTGAGGTCAGAGAAGGTGGTGTTTAGGGTATAGGCTATGGTGGTGGGGTCATGTGAGAGGTACCCTGGTCTAAGAGCTGGGTAGGGTCTGTGTTTGTGACTTTCCCACTAGTTCTTTAACATTGTTCCAGAAAGATTTCCCAGAGCTCCATGTGGTGGTGAAGGCTTGTTGATAGTAAGTGGCCAGCTTGACGAATAGCCCTTGTGCATTTATTTCTTGCTTCTCTGTAGAGCTGTCTGTCTTGGGGCAGCTGAGAGGATACAGCCCTGTGCCAGAGGTTATCCCTGTGCTGCATCTGTTGTAGGAGGACTGGGTCATCCAAGGGGTGTCCCAGGTTTTTATACCTTCTTTGTGAAGGGGCAAATATGTCACAGGCTGCATTGAAGATAGCAATAAATGCAGTGAGCGCAGCATCTAGAGATTGTGCAGTATGCACTGGCCCCCAGTCACAGGTGGTGAGGTACACCCTGAGGCGAGAGAGGGCACCTTTTTTGAGGTGCCTTTGTATGGAAGTTTTAGGTTTGATTGGGATATTTTTATTTGACCAGCAGCACCCGATGGGGAGTGGTCCTAATACATCAGGAAACACATCAATTTGGAGATGTGGTTTAGGAGTTTGTAAAGATAAGGTCTATAAGTGAGGAAGAGCCTGTCCAGGATCCTGTCTAGTGGGTGAGGTACTACTTGGTAGATCATAGGCACTTGCTGCGTCTTTGAAGGAGTCCGACGTAGTGGATAGCCAGTTTACATTAAAATCACCCATAATAATCAGTTCACTTTTAGGGGGTAGATAGGTTATTGCTGATAGAACAGAATCAAATGCTAGTTTCTGTTTTGTTGGGGGGATGTAAACTGCCATAATATAAAGAGGTTTGCCAGTAGTGCCAATGGTAATTTTAATTGTAGTGGACTGAGCACCATGCTCAGGCATGGGAAGTGGGACTAATAGGGTTTGAGGGATGTTCTAGCATATATGGCACAACCCCCCCTTTTCCTGCCCTATCAGTTCTGAAAAGGGTAAAGCTCTTGAGTGAGACCAGGTCATCTGGGACCTTTTTGAGAGCAGGTTTCTGATACAGTAAGGATGTCTTGGGGTGTTGTGCAAGCCAACCCTGCAGCAGGGTAAAATTCTTGGAAGACTGCAGATGTTAAGGGTGGCCAGGAATAGGCCACTATGAGCATTCTTCTTAATACCATATTGCATGGGAGGACCTGGGTTGGGATGGACGTTACCAGATATAAGCAGGAGGAGAAGGAGAGTTTGCCGGAGAGCGAATATCCTCATCAGCTTATTTGAAGTGCAGCGCGGACCAGGATACGCGGGTGATTTGGTGGGGCTAGTAGGTATGTGGAGTGCGGGTACTAGTTGAGTTAGGGTTACTAAGAGGTATGTGCAAGCCAGAGGGGGTCTGGTGGTGGGGGAGGGTTTGGAGCAGCCATATTCCATTTATGGTACAGCTAAAACTAGGGTACAGTTTTGCTGTGGAAACCAAATAGGGGAGGTTGTAGGCGATTTGACCCAGGTGCCTTTCCAGTGAGATGGGTAGAGGAGCCAGCAGCGGGGTCCCTATTAGTTTTAAACACCCATGAGGTTAGCAGGGGGTGAGAGACGAGTATAAGGATAAAAAGTTGTAAGCTGCAGGAGGTGGTGTTCATAATGGCAGGAAACTGTAGGTCTACAAATGTAAGGAAAAAGGAGGAGGCCCTCTAGTGGTGCTGCAGTATAAGCTGCAGATGGCAAAGTGGGCTGATTGGTTTCGCACCACCACGTGCTATTAGCTATAAAAACAAATGCCGACCAAGGGTGGTGGGGGGGGGGTGTTTATATGTGTTTATGACATGTTGTGTATTTTTAATGTTATAATGTAAAGGCGCCTTGAGCATTGGAAGGGTGCCTCATATAAATAAATAATGATGATGATGATGATGGTGATATACAAACATCACTGGTGAACAAAGAAAGTGACATAGGAAAGTAAAATTAATGAGAGGCTGAAAAAAACAATCAGTACATCATGATAAACAACAATTATTATACAATTATTTACTGAGGATAAGTGGTCAGTGCAAATTAATGCACAGTGTAAAAAAAACATACAAGATGATAGGTAAGTGGAAGAGCCCAAAAAGCAGGTAGTGAGGGATTTTAAGACAGGAGTCCAAAGAAATGTGAGTGGGCAAGGGAGGCCAAAGCAGCCCAAGTCAGAAAAAGCAGAAAGGTAGGGGGGATTATCCAAGCTAGCAATGGCATGTGGCCTCATCAAGCAGCCAGGATCAGAGATGTATCTTGAAAGTGGCGTGGGTGTCCAGAGAGAGGATGGGCATGGGGATTCTGTTCTCTGTTCTGCATAGTGGGAGCATCTACAGATAATGTTCTGCTAGCCATAGCTGAGGAGACTTTTGGGATACATGGGGGGGGTGGTCTGAGGATGCATGCAGACACCTGAAAGGAGTTCTGGTCTTGAGGAGAGGCACAACAAACCAATGAAATGTAAGCCTTAAAGTATGACCATGTCAGAGACAAAGTGCTACTCCTACAGGGAACCAGTATACCACTAATCGTCAGTATAAGCATTGAGTATGTTTAAAACTTAACAAAAAGGAGACAAATCCAAGATTTTCAGACTACAAAGGGAATCTGGTACCTGATTGCCATTGATAATACATAAAGATGGGAAGGGGAGGATTTTTATGATTTTACAAAGAGCCAATAAACCTAGAAAAATGAAGCACATTTAGAGCTAAATGTTGCATGTCTGTGGCCACAGATTAAGGTGGGGATCTGGTCACAAGTAAAATATTTTAGCCAAAGCAAGAAAAACTGAAAAGAGAATGAGGGGACAACTGGAAGAAATTCTCTTAGTATCATTGCTATGGACTGCTACACCCTACAAAATATGAATAGATAAAAACTGAAAAAGGCTGTGTCTGGGCTGAATTTTTACGGGGATCTGGTAACAAACTAAACAACACTGTGCTGCCAGCTCATGCCATAAGAATCCCCACACCCCATCACCATCCGTGACCACCTGCTGAGCCCTGCTGTGTTACTGAACGAGTTGTTGCTATTGTTAGACTTCATTTTCGGTTAGTAATGGTGGTATTGGGCCAGCCAGCATGGGTACCGGCATGCAGTGAAATTCTACGAGACCGAGTAAGAAAATTTTTGAGTACAAAACAAGTCTGCTGCCAATCTCATGTCAGTGATATGGCTTATAGAGGGATACAGGCCCATACTGGCACGATGGTCTGCATCTATCCAAAAGGGAAACCAGGATCTTAGGTGATAGGTTTAATGCTTCATTGGCAAGTTTTTAAACTAGCCAAGGGGTGGGGGGGGGGAGGAACTGAAAAGAAGCAGGGAATTCTCAGTCTCCCCCCTACAAAACAGGGTAGTTAGCAAAATAAACACCAAGACAGTGAATGTGATAGGAAGCAGGACAGGGGTCAATGGAGAAAAAGGCAAAAGCATCAAGGCAGAGATGGGACTAAAAGGGGTAAGGCCATCAAAAAATGGAGGGTGATGAGTACCAGTGCTCACAGTCTGGGTAACAAGCTTCCTGAACTAGTGGTCTTGATGGAAGAGGGATGGCTGGATATCGTGGCAGTCACAGAAACATGGTACTCAGAGGACCATGACTGGGATGTTAACATACCAGGGTACACAATCTAGAGGAGGGACAGGGAGGGTAAAAGAGGAGGAGTAGCTCTCCACATAAGGGAAGAGATCAAAGCAATGGAACAAAAGGGTAAACATGGAGGAGAGGAGGCAAAGTGGTCCACTTTGGAGACAGGAAATGGCACCACAATCTGCATGGACCCCCCATCTCAGGGGGAGGAAAGGAACAAGGAAATGATAGAAGGCATCCTTAGAATGGCAGAAAGAGGGGAGATATTGTTGATGGGGGCCTAAATATGCCAGATGTTAACTGGAGCACATTTGCTGCAGCCACATCCAAGAGCAGGGCCCTTCTAAATCTCAATGCCCTAAAGAAGACATACCTCAGACAGCCAGTGCTGGAACCCACTCGAGAGGGAGTAATCTTAGACTCTCAAGTGGGGACAAAGAGAGGATTTCAGATTTAGAAGTGGGTAGCCATCCAGAAACAATCAACCAACAAACAGTGTGGTTCACAATAAACACAGCCATAGAGTCAAGCCATAGAAAAAAGAGGGTAATGGACTTTAGGAGGACTGACTTTGGTGAAATGGGAGAGTGCATAAGGAATGCACTAGCAGGGCAGGAAGGAGGGGTGGAGGAACAATGGGGACAAATCAAAACTGCCATCACAGAGGCAACAAGTCTTTGTGTGAAACAAACAAAACAAAGGAAAAAAAATACTATGGTTCACAAAGAGGTGCTGGGGAAGGTTAGGGAGAAAAAGATAGCATTCAGGAAGTATAAAGAATCACAGAAGGAGCAGGACATGGAACTGTATCAGTTAAAGCAGAAGGAAGCAGAGAAGGCAGTCAGAATAGCAAAAGCCCAAACAGAGGAAAAGATAGCCAGCTCTGTTAAAAAGAGGGTTACAACCTTTTATATGTATATTAGGGAACAAAAAAGACCAAGGGAGGGGTAGTGAGGCTTAATGAAGGGAGGAAAGGTGGGCAGAGGGTGACAGTGAAAAGGCAGAGATCCTAAATGGATACTTTTACTCATTATCCACAAACGAAGAAGAGGGGGCGGTACCTAAAACAAACAATAGAAGCACTCTGGATTGGTGGGTCAATACCAGTCCTTTCACAGAAGAAAGGATCCTGAAAGGACTCCTAAAACTCAAAGTGAGCAAAGCAATGGGGCCTGACGGGATTCACCCCAGAATTCTAAAAGAACTAAGGGGAGAACTAGTGACTTCACTGACTGCCCTTTTAACAAACCATGGGAGGATGGTGTGGTACCTGAGGACCGGAGGAAGGTAGATGTTGTTCCCCTCCACAAAAGTGGGAGCAAGGCAGAGGCAGAGGAAGGAAATTACAGACCTGTTCGTTTGACCTCAGTGGTAGGGAAAATGATGGAATCACTTCTGAAAGAAAGAATTGTTAAGCACCTAGAGGCCAGAGGGGCACAGGACCCAAGGCAGCATGGATTCACAGCAGGAAGGTTATGTCAGATGAATCTAATAGATTTCTTTGACTGGGTGACCAAAGTAGTAGACCAGGGAGGGGCTGTGGATGTGGCCTATCTAGACTTTAGCAAGACATTTGACACAGTCCCACACTAAAGATTAATAAACAAGTTAGCTAGCTTGGGAGTGGGTCCCAGAATGGTAGCCTGGGTAAAAAACTATCTGGATAACAGGATGTAGAAGGTAATGGTAAATGGAGTCCACTCCAAGGAAAAGGAGGTTTCTTGTGAGGTACCGCAGGATTCAGTATTGGGATCAGTCCTCTTTTAATGTTTTTACACGTGACATTGCAGAGGGGCTGGAAGGAAAAGTATGCCTCTTTGCAGATGACACAAAGATCTGCAACAGGGTTAGTACACAAGGGGAGGAGGATGAGATGGGATTTGGCAAGGTTGGAGGAATGGTCAGAAGTAGGCAGCTTAGATTCAATGCAAAGAAGTGCAAAGTAATGTACCTGGGAAACAAAAAGCCAGGAGAAGAGTACACAATGGGGGGAGGGGTACTAACAACAACAAAAATGGAATGGGACTGTAGGGGTAGTCATATCAGATGACCTAAAGGTAGGCAAGCAATGTGAAAAAGCAGTAAGGAGGGCTGGGGGATACTGGGATGCATAGGGAGAGGCATCACCAGTAGAAAACAGGAAGTTGTTATCCCTATGTACAAATTGGTGAGATCTCATCTGGAGTACTGCATGCAGTTCTGGAGAACCCATCTCCAGAAGGACATATACAGGAGAGAGGCAGTCCAGAGAAAGGCAACTAAAATGGTGCAGGGTCTGCAACAGAAGTCATATGAAGAGAGAGAGAGACTAAAGGAGCTTAATATGTATGCCCTGGAGGAAAGGAGGGAGGGGAGGGGAAGGGAAATAATAGAAACATTCAAGTACCTCAAGGGAATCTGCGAAGTGCAAGAGGGTAGCATCTTTCAGAAAAAGAGAAGTGCAAGAACAATTTCAAGATAGAGGGGGTATGGCTCCAGGGTACTGTGAGGAAGTATTTTTTCACAGAGAGGGTGGTGAATGCATGGAACAGTCTTCCAGAGGAGGTAGAGGGGTCAAAAACAGTGGGGGATTTCAAGAATGCATTGGACAGACATAAGGTATTTCTAGTGGGGGGGTAGGAGGAAGTAGGCAGTTGATTAACTAGGATCTGTAGCTTATCCAAAAGGTAGGGAAATGTGACAGCTGGGTGTGCCTAGCAGTCCTTATCTGCCATCAAAGTCTTCCTTTCTATGCTATGGGCCCTATCATTGACAAATTTTTGACTATGCCTTTGACATGGAATCTTTGCAAATTAGCACTTGTGCTCCAAGGTAATCTCTGAAGTTTTCAATCAGTCCATCAGTCAGTCAGTTAATCAGTCAATCAATTAATCGATCAATCACTGGAACTGAAGCACATACTAAAATGTATCCTTAAACTTGACTGAAATGCAAGAAAAGAGTACACATGACCACAATAGGCATTTATAAGCTACACTTGTTGGCACCTAGAAACACACAAAGCAATTTATGGAAATCTCTCAATCCAGCTACAGAAAAACCATCGCTCCCGCTACTGCTAACAACAATCATGATTACAACAGTAAAGATCACCATTGCTGCTTACAGTACGCTCCCAGTCCTGCAATCGCCATTTAACACAAAACAAAAAAATCTTAGAGTTTAAAACAACACATGCTCAGAGACAGTTTCTGACTTGTACTTCAGTACTATAAGAACAACTGTTTCTTTTATGTTTTAAAATAGGTAAGGAAAATCCTTGGTCCTGATTGGCTGAGAAGATTCTGAAGTCATGAGTTTCAGAAAAAGAAAACAATGGCTTTATACATCTTCTGGCAATAGGACTCAGCACATCCCAATTTTAATGCCCCCATTTTCTTCTGTTTAATACTTGCGAGTCAGCCATGTTTGTAAAATACAGGCAATACTTACCTTTACTTTACAAACTACCAAATATAGATTTTTTTCCATTGACCTCCCTCTGATACCTCATCCATGAGGCCTCATGCATACATTTGTATATTGAATTACTCCAGTTTTACAGAAAATTGCTTAATGATACCTTAAGCTGGAAAGCCTCACTCACTCCCTATTTAATCACAAACTGCCTCCTGACACTGCATGCAGTATCCTGATTCATGCCATGCCTTAATCTGCCCTCATTGCACCCCTGAACACAGCCCCACTGCTCCATAGCCATCTTTTCCCAGACAGCAAACTGCTCAAACTGCTGTCCCACTGTAAGCCGCAATACAAAATGTAAATGGCACATTCGAGTGAGCAAAACACTGATTCCTGCAGCTACAATATGCTCCAACTGGCATTAACCCCTGATCTGACACTACTTTCCCATCAATCACCATAACAGAATAAGCCACATGAGTCAAACTGCTGATCTCCTGAAGGCCTCCAGGCCAGAATACACAACAAATACCAGGGCTCAACTTCTCCAAATCGTAAAAGAAGTTGGGAGGGTGGGGGGCACCAAAACAAATGCTTAGCACACTGTGACACCATTAAAGACACCAATAAAGGCACACATCTCCATCTGCTGGCAAAGACATGAAACACCAACTTTAATACACAGCATAAAACAATCTTATTTTTTTTGTAAAAACAGACGAAAATGCAACAATGTCTTTCCAAAAAGCTAGCTTCAGCTATAGTTAAAAAATGTATTAGCATACCTGCGGCTCTACTTTTCTAAGTACCTCCTTTAGGTCTTTTTTTATGCTTTTTTTTTCTCAGTCCAAACCATTACCAGGTCTACAATGCTATTTTTGAGCCAAATATGGCAGACATCTTTTTTTTTGAGGAAAAAATGAAATAAAGTCCTTTAAAAAATCGCAAATTGTGGTAGAACTGGATACTTTTACCACCAAATAGAACTGGAAGACACCTGAAATATTGTATAATGAAGAAAAAAGTAGGGCAAGACTTTTTTTTCCCTATTTCATGCTCTTCTGCTTTAAATATATTTAAAAAATGTTTTAATATTTTCATAAAAATCTTTTCTAATTTTTTTTTACAAGGAACCCATTTAATAAGCACAATAAGACACTTGAAGGCATGGGTCTATTTTTCTAAACCCCACTACCAGGTAGTTGTAGGCATTCAGTGCAATTGCCTTGTGTCTCTCTAAGCACTTGAGTGTGTGGCACAGGAAAAGAAACCAACACCCTGTTGTGTCTTATTTCTTATAGTTACTTCTGATACTCCTCCAATGGAGTACCTTCTCGGTTGTCACACTCCTGCATTACTCATGAAAAGCACATTTAGAGTGCGTTCCAGAAATGCTAATTAAGTTCCTTGGAATTACTTTTAATTTACTTCAATGGAGAACCATCATGGGTACTCTCTGTGTTGCTCTGACAAAACACTGTTGGAGTGTGTTCCAAAAATTCTAATGAAGTGCATTGGATTTACTGTATGGTACCTTTTGATGGACTCTGCAAATACACATAAAATGCTAATTAAGTACTTTCTTTAGAATACATGATTACAACTTAGCATCCTCATAGTTGGGCACACTTGTAAATTAAAAATTTTGGAATAGCCTGTGTGCCACAATGGGGTGGGATATTTACTCCTGGGCCCCTCCCCATGTATCCTCCATGCCCTCCCAGAGGACTAAACTAGGCATACCTGGTACTCAGGACTTCAGAGAGCATGCTCTTGCCCTCATGCCAGTTTCTTATACCTGACCTGACTACCTGCACAGATCTGCAGGCAGAGCAGGACTAGGAAAGGAGATGGGGTGTACATTTGTTATATTCATTGAGGATGTGGGAGTCCTGGAAGCCACCACATAGGGGCATGCAAGAACGTTTGTTCAAACGTTCACGGGTGAGTACTTTTGCACCCCAGATACTCAGCTATTCATTACTCACTATTCATATTTGGTTCAAGTTGATCTCCCCCACAATCAACAACATGATTTCAAATAGTGTTTTACCATGTAACAACCAAGAATACCCCAGCTGAGATGCAACACTTCAGTTTCTGAGGGGCCCATCTTCATATAATTTTACAACTAGGAGCAGAAGTGCATTGGATACCAAAGTCACTTTCTCAGGGTCACACAGTGAGTCAGAAGCTGTGGTGGGGCTTGAACATGGATACCTGCTTCACAGATTCGAGTCATAGTATTATGATGGAAGGGAAGGTCCAACTAACCACTATACTACACTCCCACCCCACCTCCATTTCTTAGGACATTTACTTACTGGTGGTGGGGCTTTCTTCAGGAGGCCACTGGTGTACTCTCACTTCTGCTCATTGAATTAAAGACAGGAGAGTATTCATCTTCCTCAGACATTAAGCACTTTCCCATAATGTCTTGGGACTTAAATCCTGTATGTGTTAAGAAAACAGTGGTAAATGTCACTTAGTAGACTGTTTAGAAATTAAATTGATGCCCATGTTAAACTACATTCTTCTCTCATGGAGTTAATACCTGTAACTCTGTTCCAAAATGTATACGTAATGGTCACGTAACAAAACTTTTTAAAAGTAATTTTACCCAGGTGGGTGCCCTATTTCTTGGTTCCTCATCTGGTTCCAGCCCCTGGGGTAATTCCTCTCAGAGTGGGTAGTCCTTAGGCTTTCCTTTTGGCTTCTTCTTAGGAGGCTCCATCCCTTCCAGTTGTCATCCTCCATGCCGTCCTTTTCCTGAAGCTGTTGGTCTGCTACAGGCCCTCCGCTGGAGTCTCATGGGGAAACAGGCATTTCTGAGTTAGAGGGTCCAGTCTGTGAAATGTAGGATCCAGTTGGTTCAGTTTCTTATGGCCAGTATTGCTGCAGAAACCCTTCTACTTCCTCTGGCATTGAAAAACTGAGTATGTTGCCATTATGGAAGACCCTCGTGGTGGCAAGATACAACAGAGAGAACATTAATCCAGTTCTGTACATCCATTGCCTTGCCATTGTGTGGAGTCTCCTACAGTCCCATAAGTCCTTTGAGAGGGCTTGGTAGACCAGAATTGTATAGTGCTGCCACTCCAATCAACCCAGTTCATGAGCTCTATTCGTGATGTCATGCCGGGTATTGTAGCTGAGGAATTTTATCAATGCTGGTCAAGGCCTTTTTCCTTGCTTGGGCACTGAGGCTAGAGTTTGGTGTGCTGCTCATTATCTAGTCAGCAATTCCCTTTGATGCACAGAACAGTGGGCAAAACATGTTGCAGAAACCCCACGTTCTCTTTCATTTCTGCTTCTTCTGGGAAGCCCAAGAAATGGAGGACATTCCTCCAACTTCAGTTCTCCAGATCATCTCATTTTTCTCTTAGTTGCTGTATGATCTTAAAATGCTCCTGCCTGCCTGCCAGTACAGAGGTCCACTATTGCCAAATCATGTGCCAAAATCCACCGCTCTGTTTGAAAAAGTCTGGTTTCCAGACTATGTATCGCCCATGTCATTTGCTGTGAGGCAGCAGTCACATCGGCCATCTTGAGCATGAGCCGAGAGAACATCCCTGGCACTTCCATCGGGAAGTGCGCCACCATGCCGGTCCCTACCATGCTGTTACACAGTTGGAGCACTTCTCTGCTTGCACAAGTTCTGAATGTGCTCTCCCTCTAGCTTTGTTAACATGTGCCAGACGATTTAAGCTGTTGCCGGTATGTAGTTTTGTTTAGATAAACATCTAGTTTGGATATTCTGCCCTAGATTCCTTCCTCCATTCACTTCCAAATACTTAAACTGCCATCATGGTCCTGGCTTGGCCACAGTTTTAATCCACTGCACTTCCTTCATTTCCAAATTCTAAAGCAAAGTGAAAAAACATACCGAGAAAGTGACTGGTGCTATACCAACTAAATTCAAATGTGCAAGAAAGTAAGCAACTAGTCAGGACTTCAAGTATAATTGTGACTCTATTTTTACAAAGTGCAGAAGTGTAGGTGGTGGCTTCACATCAAAATGATATGTGCTTGGTATATTATTTGATGTGGAGCCACATTTGCACTTCTGCACTTTGTAGACTATAGAGTTGATATTATTTTGTGCTAGTTCTGGCGGGTGCTTACTTTTTGCACAATTTCCAAATCCTGGCTGGCTTCACTTCCACCTCATCTCAGCTTGCTTCTCTCTCTGCTATGCCTCCCTCTCCTTACTCTTTCTGTAAATCAGCCTATCACTCCCTACTGCTACCCTCTCATAAATCCCTTGCTGGACACAATGCCATTTCTTTCTGCCTTCCTAGTAACTGGAACTCTCTTCCCTTAACTATTCATTATGCCTCCCCCAAACACTTTCTTTCCTCAATACTCCAAATCCACACTACTCACTTCTGCAACTGCCCATAGCCCTATGTCGTGCCTCTCCCCTTTTTCTCTTTTCTTTACCTTCTATCTGTTCCCAGTCTCCTACTCTTCTCCTTCCCTATCTACTTATCCCTCCTCACTCCCCTCTACCACTACCTCAACCCTTTCCACTCTTCCACCTCCACCTCCTCCAACCCACTACCTTTTCCTCTTTCTCTCCTCTCTCCTCTCACCTTTTCCTTTTCCCATCACTTTGTTCCTCAATTGTATACTTGCTATTCCCAAACTTAATCCATCTCCCCACTTCTCTTCTTCCATCCACCTATCTTCCTCCCTTTATTCCCTCCCTTCTCTCCTATCTCTCTAACCTCCCTCCTCTCCTTTCTCTGTCATGTACCATTCCTGTTGCTCCTCCCTGTGGCCATTCTTGATTTAATTATCATTTCCTATCCTGTCCTGTTTCCTGATGTACAGCCTGTGAGTGCCTCATACTCTGCACTCCTGACGTACTAAACTTGAATTAGTATGCCCATGATACTGTATATAACTGCACATTGTTGTGCCTTGTGTATTATTATATTCTGTGCTTTTTACTTATTATGTACTATCCCCTCCCCCAGAACACATCTGAAAAAAGCTTTATGGCTCAGTATATCTTTCCTGGTAAATCTCTTTTAAATAAATAAACTGAGGAGCTCTTGAACAATGGTATTTTGGTAGCTCAGAGATGGAGGTAAGAAGGTTTTTAGCCAGTGTACTGTTCAGTATGCAAATGAATGTTGACCTTGGTTAGTTCTGCATTTGGGGACTATCAGTGCATGTCTAGCCATGCTCCCAGTAGTATACTGGTTATGGACTGGTCAGAAGAGTGAGGCCATAATAGGGCACTTTTGGCCAGTAAGATGCTCTGGTATTTTAAGCATTCTCATAGGGGAAGCCCGTCCATGAGGGAGTAAAGGGTACAGCAGTGTGTGAGTCTGTCAGTGCCTGTGACAAATCAGTGGGCCTTATTGAACAATACCCTCACCCTGTCCATGACTGTGTCAGAGGCAGCCCAATAGACAGCCAGACTGTAATCAATGAGGGGAAGGACAGAGCTTGTTACTGCTAGACACCTGGCATCTTGTGTTAGGTTCTGGCACTGCCAGAAGGGGACCCCTCATTTTCTGTTGGCCAGGCTAACAGTGTTTTTCCACATGCTATGTGAAGGTGAGAGACATAGCCAGTGTAACCCCCAAGTAACTGAAGGTAGACAGCTGCTCTAATGGGAAACCCTGTGCATTCAAGATGATCAGAGGGGGAAATGTTGCTTCTATGAAGGGCACTGACAAATAGCATGACTTCATTTTTTTTTTATATTTAAGGACAAGCTTATTCTGCTTGAACTGGTGTTCAAGGGTCTCAAAGCTGTTTTGAAGCTCCCTAGTGATGACTTCATGCTGGGGGTTTCTTTTTTTTTTTTTTTGCATTATTTGTTTATTCATTTTCTTATAATAAACAGACATACCTGTGTGAGAGGCCTTTCGGCACCATGCAATTCTGCTTAAAGTTGGACCAGCATAACATTCTGTGGTTATTTGCATATGCAGCCCATGATGCTTTGCATTGTGGGGGCATGTGTGATTTTGTATTTTCTTGAAACTTGGCTTCCCAGCCAAATGCCTTTTGGGGTAACCCTTGCCTCAGTGTTTGCGCACAGAGGTTCTTTTGTCTTTTAAATAGTTTTTATTTTAATGTGTTCACCACAATATATCCAAGACACACTGTCTTAGGGTAGCTGGTCCATTCCACTGGGGTGTCAAACAGATGAGGCATACTGATGAGTCCTGGTAGGATGAAACACGTGTCTATGTCTTCTGTTAGCACCCTTTGCAAACTATGTGAGAGGCCTTTCAGCACCATGCAATTCTGCTTAAAGTTGGACCAGCATAACATTCTGTGGTGATTTGCATATGCAGCCCATGATGCTTTGCATTGTGGGGGCATGTGTGATGTTGTATCTTCTTGAAACTTGGCTTCCCAGCCAAATGCCCTTTGGGGTAACCCTTCTCTCAGTGTTTGCGCACAGAGGTTCTTTGTCTATTAAGATACATAACTTATATACAATCGATCCATTCTCTTAATCAATCATGCCTTAAAACCAATCACAGATAAGTTATTATTCCATCCTCTATCAGTGGGAGGGGAGATACAAGGAATGGGGAGCCCCAATTTCCCCTTTATCCATAGAAATTCATCTATAACTCATGATCATCCCAGATCATTCTTATTACAACCACCCTTCCCTCAACATAATATTGTCAGCAGCTCTGAGAGACTTTAAATATGGCTGCCATATTCTTTGAAACAATTCCTCCTTATCCTTAATGACATACATCAATCGTTCCAATGTGAGGGCTTGCAATATCAGAGCCTTCCATTGGGATATGGTAGGTTTCACTGCATTTACCCAGGTATTAAGGATACAGTGTCTGGTCATGAATAATACCACTCTGAGCCATCTTTTAGCAGGGGCCCATTCCCCATCTTCTACTACTTCTATACCAAAAAGCAGCAATAATGGTGACTTGGCATATTGCTGTCCCGTTATCTTTTGTAACTCTGATACTATCTTTCCACAAAAGTCCAGTAATACGGGGAAAGCCCAGAAGTAAAGGTAATATGAAGCTAGATTGTTATTACATCTGGGGCATACAGGAGATATTGATGGGTTATATTTATGAACAACCAGTGGTGGACAATATAGTCTGTGGCAGAATTTATAATAAGACTCTTTATATTTATTACACAACAATATGCCCTGATGGAGTTGAATTATTAATTACCAATTCTCTTCCGATATAGGAGTCCCTAGGTCTCTCTCCCAGAGCATTTTAGTGCTCTGTGTCTTGTCTGTAAACCAAGTTTTACCCTCCTTGGCTATTGTTCGAATAATACCCTTGGGATTTTTTGCCCACAATTATCATTTGTTCAATTTGCTCCCATTTAGACTCCAAATTTTGTAGCCTACCAATAGAACCAATATAGACTCTGAGTTGTAGATAATGAAAGAAGTATTGATGGCCCAATCCAGTCCAAGCCTATATATTTTCATATGAGTCTAGTCCATTTCGGTTAAACAACTGTCTTAAACAGTAAACACCCTTGTCTCCCACTCCCGATATCCTTTATCCTCTATGCCAGGAAGGAAGAAAGGGTTCCCTCTCAGGGGCAAGAGTAATGTATCCACCCGTCCCACCTCCCTTCTCCTACTCATTCCTCTTCAGCTCTCTAAGACTGCCTTAACTAAGGAATTAGGATTGGGTAGATCAAAAAAAGCTCTCCAGCCTCTGACTGACAGATAGGTGGAAATCCTGCCAGGGCATCTCCTCTCCTCCAAATCAAGCCATCCTGCCTCTTCTGGCCTTCCAACTCAGTCTTGGACATATCGGCATTGAATGGCCATATGGTAAACTTCCAGATCCGGGAACTGTAGTCCCTCTTTCTCTATTGGTGCTTTTAGTCTAGCCAAACCCACCCTAGGTCTTTTACCTCTCCAAATAAAGACGGAGAACACTTTTTCTGAATTTTTAATATCCATCCGCCTGATTCCAATATGAAGCATCTGCAGACAGTATAATATCCATGGCAGAACATTCATCTTGAGTAAATTAATTCTACCCAGCCATGTAATAGGGAGCTCCTGCCATCTATTCAGATCCGCAGTTATTGTCTGCATTAGCAGACCATAATTAAGATTGTATAAGGCTTCAATACTTCTACCTACTCTTATTCCCAGATATGTGAAAGCTTCTTGGACTGTCCTAAGACCCCATTTTGAACTCTGTGGAGCATTCCCTATATTAGATCTCCCGATTTTCTTTTCCTCTGACTTGTCTAGATTTAACTTATATCCTGAAAATTTAGAAAATTGTTCTATTAAACTTAGTAATACAGGCATAGACTGGTTCGTCCCGACAAGATACAGCAGCATATCGTCTATATATAAGGACAACTTCTTTTCTTTACCCATCCTACCCAGCAACCCCAATATTCCCGGATGTGATTGAATGGCTATGGCCAAGGGTTCAAGTACTAATGCAAATAAAAGCGGAGACAAGGGGCACCCTTGTCTAGTCCCTCTACTTATCTCTAAGCTGTCCGACAGCATGCCGTCCCACTAGAACTCTGGCTCTAGGATTTGTGTACATTCATTGCACCATTCCTATAAAGTCATCACCCAGACCAAACTGGGTCAAAACCTCCATCAAGTATGGCCATTCGGCTCTGTCAAATGCTTTTTCTGAGTCCATCAAGAGGATATGCACTGCCTCCTGCTGGTGCTGAGCTCCCCAAATCACATTTAACAGTGCTCGCATATTATGATAGGAATATCTATCCCGGATGAACCAGTCTGGTCTGGATGAACTAGCTTCAGCAGTAATATTTCCAATCTACTAGCCAAAGCTTTAGCCAGCATCTTGGAGTCACAATTTAAGAGGTATATCAGTCTAAAGGAGGAACAATCAAGTAAATCTTTCCCTGCTTTTGGAATCAAACATATTGTTGCTTCCCCCAGTAATATGGCAACTCTCTCTCTTCTCTGGCTAACTGGAACAGCCTAAATACTCTTTATTAATTGGGGCCTGCATGGTTTTATCCTATTCACCTGGAAAGCCATCTGGTCCACTAGTTTACTCTCTTTTAAGGGCCCCAATTGCTTTGAGAAGTTCTTCTTTTGTTATAACTGAGTCTAACCATTCCCATTGTGCTGTTGTAATCCTTGGTAAGGTAATTCCATTCAGAAAGTCCACCATCACCTCCTTTCATTCCCCAACTTGAGAGTGGTAAAGTCTCTGACAGAAGCTCTTAAAACAGTCCCCAATACCACCGATATCCTTCTGTAATACCCCGTCTTCCCCCCTTACAACATGGATTAGATTCAGTCCTCTTTTCCCTCTTATTAAATTGGCCAACATAGTACTTGGTCTATTACCCCATTCATAAAAATGTTTCCTAACAAAAAGACACGTCTTCCTAGCCTCTCCCAATAACAAATTATTAAGGGCTTCCCTAGTTCCATTCAAAAGGTGCTGTACATTTTCTCCACCCTCCCCTCTATCTACTTTCCCTTCAAGAACCATAAGCCATTGTTCCAAATGTGTCCTCCTCTCCCTAACTTTACGCATATGATGGGCTACAAAGCTAATAATAGCTCCTCTCATGAACGCTTTCCCTGCATCCAAAAAAATGGCATGAGATGTAGCTGTCGCTGAATTAGTTTGTACATTATATTTCCACTGATCTTGCATGTACTCTTTAAAATTTTATTAGCTAACAGATAATTGGGGAACCTCCATGTAGCAGGATTATGTCTCTTCCCTCCCCATTTCAATGTCAAAACGACCATCGCATGGTCCGATATATGAATCGGACTGTGCTTAATGCCACTCACCTGGAAATACCAAGTCCGAGGGAGTAAAACATAATCCAATTGAGACCAAGTCCGATGTGGGTGTGAGAAAAAGGTAAATTCTCTACTCAGGGGATTGGCTGTTTGTCATCTGCCAATTAAATCTAAGTCACACATTCCTACCAACCATTCCCAAATTGCACCTTTCGGGGCCCCTCTATCCTTTGAGTGGTCTAGAGATGGATTGAACAGACAGTTTATGTCCCCCCATTATCAAATTTGGGAATTGTTCCACTATCAAGAGAGCCATTAGTGACCTATAGAAGGCTAGTTCATGAACAGCGGGGGTGTATACATTCCTAAACGTGACTCTCTCCCCTTGTATTGTTCCTGTCACAAAGACATAGCACCCAGCATCTGGGTTGACCACGAGTCTTTCTTTCTTAAATGGTACATTTTTATGCAGGAGAACAGCCACTCCCCACTTGTGAGACCGATAGGCCACCAAATAACATTCTCCAACCCATCCTCTCTTTAATTTAACGTGCTCTCTATCTGTGAGATAGGGTTCCTGCAACATAGCCACTTGGTTGTTCTGACATTTCAATGCCATCAGTAGCATTGTGCATTTAACAGGAGTAGCTGTTCCCCTGATGTTCCATGAAACAATAGTCAAATCTTTCAAACTAGCCATGTCCCATCTCTTTGTATTTCCCCACCCATCACAACTTTATTCAGTCCTCCTGAACCCCCCCTCCACCTCTCCACACCCATTAGATTGGTAATGCATTTGGATCTGAAAGTGAACAGTAACATATAACACAACAAACCAACAGTAACTAAATACAGACCTCCCTTCCCTTCCCATCCCTCCCCATCCCCCCTTACTTTTTTGTCTCCATTCCCCTCTTTTGTAATGGTAACTTCAAAAAGCAGACATTTTACAATCCCTTCCCTCCATCAGACAAAACACATCCCCCCAAGCCACCACAGTTTGATTTGTAGAAAACAGCAGTTTTATAACCACTCATATAGATCTGTTAGAACCCCCTATACATTAAAATCAATGCAAGGGAGAGGTACCTTCCTTCCAAGTCTTGCCATTGTGTCATGTAAACTAGACCTAAACAACTAGAAGATTGTACCTATCTCAAATAACACAGATGTAGCCTCCACACTTTATAAATCAAGCCAGGCTTACCCTTGTAGAGGCACAGCCTATTCAATAATAAGTCTCTGCATCTCCTCCTCCAGACTGCCCCATCCTCTTTTCCAATTCCAGTCCCCTCCCCTCATCCTCAGCATTTTATTCCAAAGGGGAGGACATGTCTCCTTCATAATGCTATTCAGGCTACCCCACCCCCCAAAATGAAAAAGATTGCATTGCTTTCCATATCCCCACATTTCTTGTAATAACAGTGCTCTACCACATATCCTTTAACCAAAGCTTATTATGACAGACTCAAAGAAATAGCACATGTTTTATTTTATTTTTATTTATTTAGCTTTTGTTGACCGGGTAAGTGCACTAGACAAATCCTGCCTATTTTCAGGCACGACCCGGGGGAGGGGGATACAGATGAATGCCAACTGACCTTGAACCAGATTAAGCTGTTGGTGGTATTTTTTTAGTGAATGAGGGAAATTTGGCCAGGACACCGGGGAAATTCCCCTACTGCATTGCTGGCAGTAGGGGGTTAGCAACCATGGCTAGTTGGTTCATTTGAGGTCTGCATCGGGAGAGGATGGACATTGCAGAGGAGGACGGATGGAGAGCTCTCCTGATGGACAAATGGAAGGAAAAGGAAGAACAGGTGCCGACTGCACCGTTCATGGTACCGCTAAATACTGAGGTTTTGTCATCTGTGGAGAAAATGAATATCAACGAGTGCTGTTACAATCGGGAAAGAAAGTTGAAAGTTCCCAGCTTACATGGACTTTAAAGAGAAACTTACTGCTTCTACGAATAGAACAGACAAAAGAGTCCTAGAGGATATTCGAGCACTTGAGTCAGCTGAAATGAAGGTCCCTCAGCAGTGTGGGAGTTGTTTCGGAGACACTGGAGAGTTGTATTTCCAATACGAAGAGAGCGGAGTAGGTTGTACTGATAACCATTGGGGACAGGGCATGCTGGATATATCGTATATGAGGAGGAAAACCAGGAGAGAGGATCCAGAAAAATAGAAAGAGCAGTGTGTGTTGTAAACTTGAGAGCACTGAGAGGCTGGAAATGTCACACCGTTGCCAAGGTTGCTGAGGGTAACCCGATGTAAATTGTATGGAATCAGGAAATACTGAGTCTTTGGGGATTCCTGTAGCTCTCCCAAAAGCAGCAGGGTTTGTTTTTCATGGCACAGACCCAACAGGTTTCAGGAGCACTATTCCTTGTGTTTATCAAACAGATCCGCATCGACAAGAAGGAGTTTCGAATTCACATTTACAAAGCATCTGGCATCTGGTAAAGAAGACAGGAGAAGAAGGGAAGAAAAAGAGTGGTCGTGGTCTTTGCTAAATGAAATTTAGAGGTACCTGTCAGGAATAGAGGGCATGAGTCTATGCAGGTAAAACAAACTGAAATGACTATGGAACAGAATTCTTTATTGCAGACCCCAGGACTAGAATACTGGTCTCCAGAAAAAGCCTTGCAAGAGGCTGGTTGGACACTAAATAAAGGATCATGGCACCCCACATAAGACTGGGATCCAAAATTAAATTTTTCACAAAATGTACCAGGGTGGAAACCAAATGTAACAGTGGCTTTTGATATGTCTGAAGGAGATGAGGGGAGGGGAAGGTTAGATATGGTAGCTAATCAGCAGGAATTAATTATTCAAGAAGCCAGTCAGGGCCTAACCCTTTGGTAGGTGAGGAACAGCTTGGGGTAAGCAAGGAGCAAGTTCACACTGTGGAAAGGCCTTTATGTCTGATTTATTTACTAATTTTAAGAAGGAAGCATACCCTAAGTAAATCTTGGTTCAAACCACGATATAAAGGGAATGGAAGTGAGACCAGACAGAGTGTATGTAGGTAAATGTTTTATTAAAGGTTCCTTACACTTCTCACCAAGAAGAGGTGTTTGCGTTTATTAACATATCAGTAGAGGATAATTTCGATGTCAGCTAGGTTCATATGCACTTGATTTATTTTGGAAAAGATATAGCCAGGTGAAATTTCACCCATTTGGACAACTTTTTTTGTTATTCCTTTGACAAAGTCCTTGATTAAGTTTGTAACTGTTATGTTTCGAAACAAAGGTGTCCATGTGGATGACATCTCATACTAGTTAGCCCAAAATGTGAGTTTTGAGTCCACGGAGGCTATTCTCAATTCAGAGCAGTTTTTGACTGGGGGTTGAAATTTAAGTTAAACTATGGCAAACAGACAAGGGATTGAGCACATCCCTAACTCCTTTCTTTGGGGAGGGATAGAGGGTGTGTTTCTATGCAGGTCAGCCTAGAGCTACTATAGATGTAGGGTTCGGACATATTTGTCGAGCTCTTGTGATAAACCCCAGTGTGATAATTGTGGGGAGGTAGGCCATGGTGTGTTTCAATGTGCTAATTTCATGAAGTGTGATTTATGTGAAGGGATTGGGCATGTTTTTTCTGACTGTGAGCGGGCAGCAAAGAATAAAGCTTCCTCTGGTAGTACTGAAATATTAATTCAGGAAGCGCAGGATAAGGTCACTAATTTAGAGGCATCTGAGGATGAAACCACATTGAGACAGGAAATTTCGAGATAGTCACATCATTAAAGACATAAGACAGGACAAAGCACCAGAGGAATTATCCCAGAAGGGTTCAGAGGAGAGACCTGCAGGAGGTATTTTCTACTCAGCCAGACGCAGGGGCACCGGAGATTACAAGACCTCTGATTATGATCCCAGTGAGGCGGTCTTCCCAGAATGCAAAATCTAGTATGAGATCTAGTCAGATTGAGATGGGATTAAATAACCCTTTGCAGTTTTAGCTACTTCATAAGCGTCAGAAAGCTGGATGGCCGTCAATTTAGATCAGCAATTAGTAAAGATAGCCTCTTCTCCCTATGGGCAAGAGGGCTATAAAGAGAAAAGAAAAAAGGAGGAAAAAAGATGGATGATCGGTTTGTGCTTAAATAAATGGTATTGAAACTAGGTTCTTGTAATGTCACAGTCTTTTGAACTTTACAGAAGAAGGATGATGTATGATTATATTCACTTTCAAGCTTTGGACATCTGTTTATTACAGGAAACATGGATGATTCTTTAGACCAAACTAAGGCTTTTCAAAAGAGAATGGTGGGGGCTATCCTATTGGTCATTTGGTCAGCAAACGGCTGATGGGATTGGCTTTCTGTTTAATCAATTTAATTTTTCTTTAAAAACGGACATCATTCCAGGCAGATTAATGATTCAATGATTTGGAAAAACACAACACAGATTTATAAACATTTAATAATTTCAAATTAAAGCAGAGGGGTGGTGCTTTTCAATTAATAAAACCTTATGTATGTACTACATAATTTTTTTTTATGTGGAGACTTTAATCGTGAAATTAAAAGTAGACTTAGGAAGGATGTGACTGGGGCAAATAAAAAAGTTTATTGTGATTCCAATCAGTAGAACAGCTGATAAATCATCAGGCCTCATAAATGGTGGCAGTCAGCAACAAGGAGGGATAACATTTACTTATAAAAAATCAATATACTTCCCCATAGATTATATATTTCTATCTGAGCTTCATTTACATTTTCTTCCTTCCCAGTTTCATTGTAGATCATTTGATGTTACAATGTGTGATGGAACTGATCAAATACCATCTCAAAAGAGATCTAGTGTAAATCGAATGCATTATTGTTACACTGTCCTGAGGTGGAATAAACTTAAGTTTATTAAATGCAAGATTGTCTGTGGCCTTTTTATGAGGATTTGGGGGATGGTGGTTAGATTCAAAATAAAATTCGGCAATTTTTAAAATTATAAGAAGAACCAAAAGTAACAGAAATTTCAAACATTTAAAATTATGACAGCACCTGTATAATTTAATTTCAACTGCAATACCTCCAAAGGAGACAATTCAATACATATAACAAATTAAACAACAACTCAAGGTGGCAATATGATAGAGCAGACACTTCAGCTTATTCAGTATACATAAAAAAGTCCAGCTGGAACCCTTAGGCTTTTTAAAAAAATAATACTACAATAATGGCATTAAAAATGAGGATAGAAGATTTTCACCAACATTAATAATTTGCAAAACTGACGTTGTGCCTAGACTTCATGACCCGGAGAATCCACCCATGCCCTGTTATGCAATTTTTGGCACAATTTAAAATACATGGCAAATAATGGGACTCATCACACCCATTTCAAAACAGAAATTATTGAAACTATTAAAAACTGAAATCTGGAACCTCGCCTGGGTAGATGGATTAACAATAGAATTATATAAGGTGTTTCAGACAATTCGCAATATGTTAGAATAGTTTTTAATTTTTTCTAGAATTGAAATTCCCACAATGGTTACTGAAGGTTTAATTTTAGACTCCTAGACAATTGGAGACCTATTACATTATTAATTCTGACTACAAATCGTTAAGGAATTACGAATACCAGGATTAAAAAAATGGCAATGATGGTTATATCTCCCAACAATTTTGTGGAACACAAGGAAAAATATATTTGGAACATAGGATTATTCGAATTGGATTGATATGTAATAACAAAATTATCTGTTATACTAAAGCGGTGACCAGAAAGCATTGATAAGCAAAAAAAATGGAGTTATATTAAATGCACCCTGAAAATGAAAACAAGTTAAAAATCACGTTTTAACCTTAGGTCTTCTTCGGGAAATATCTAAAAGAGAAAAAAAATAAGTTAGTGTAGAGGAGAGGTAAAATGAGAGAGATATATGTGAGAAAGAAGAAGGGGAGGCTAAGGAGAAGAAGTGACAAATGGTAAGATTAAGCGAATCTAGAAACAAAAGGCACATGGGAAAGATAACATAATGGGAGAGAAGAGCTGGGAAGTTCCAGGTGAGACTGATTAAAAGGGCTTGTAAGAAGGCCGAAGGGCGACAAATGTGTGAGAAGAGACAGAAATGGAGACATATGGTGAAAATGAAAAATAAATCAGTACAAGGAAGTACGCTTGGGAGCTCCTTAGCGTGGCAAACGTCCGCTGAGGTCTTTTTATTTTTTTTCCTCCTTTGCCGATGGGGTGTCAATCCCCATGGCTGAATGTCCTCTGAATCCTTGTGCTACGCTGTTGGGAGCCCACCCAGTGTGGCAAACGGTCCCACGACGCCTTTTATTTTTTGTACCTGTAAGACAAAATGGTCCAGCGGTGAGTTCATGACCCTCCTACAACCTGCACCTACCCATCGCATCTAGTTTCTCTTCATTCTCACCCCATACTTACTTCCAGACCGCGGGAGCGACCTCGGACTGGAACACGCCTGTCATTTTCAAATGGACCGCTAACTGAGGAAATTGTAAGCTGTGGCACTGGCCAGAGGTTTCAACTTATTGCATATCTCAGTTATTTTTGGCTTCCACCACTGGTTTTTGGATTCTCTCATACCATTGCTGTCATGGCGTTGTTCAGGCTCAAGAGTGATTTCGCTGCAGTGACCGTAGTGACTGCAAAATCACCCTTCGTCCCAACACTACCATGACAGTGAATCATCTACAGAAGGGGGCCCAAAACCCCATGTTGAAATTTGTTAAAAATTCAAAAATGATTGTTTAATTTAACGTATGCTATGCGCAGTTCATGACAGCCTCTAATTTCGTTAAAATTTCAATATTTTACCCAGATTTTCAATATTGCCATTTCACACACCTTCATGAGTAGTACAGCTGCTTTTTCGCATTCACCCAATGTGTTCTCATGTAGCGCAGAATGGCGAGTCAGTGTCTTGCGAAATCAATGTCTTGGACAAATTAAGAAAATCACAGTGACACTGTTCATGAGCAGAGGTCTTGAAATGGCTATGTTGAAAATTTGGTGAAAAAATTCCTAAAAATGACTGTTTTGAGGTCGTGCGTTGCGCAGTTCCTACGCACGCTCATAGATTTGCGAATTTTCAATATTTCCACTCCAGATTTTCAACATTGCCATTTTTCCACACCTTCTTATGAGTAGTATAGCTGTCATTTTTCACATCTCACCCAAAACGTGTTTCTGCCCATGTAGCGCACAATGGCGCAGTCGTTGTGCAAACTCAGTGTATGGGACATTATGAAAATCACGAGTGTCACTTGTTCATGAGAGTAGAGATCTTAAAATGGCAATGTTGAAAGAATGATGGCATTCCTAAAATGGCTGTTTCTACGAGGTGTACTTTTGCACAGTTCCACGCACACTCGTGGGTTGCGAATTTTCAGTATTTCACTCAGATTTTCAACATTGCCACGTTTTTCACACCTCATATGAGCGGTACAGCTGTCATTTTTCACATCCTGCCCAAAATGTGTTTCATACATGTGGCTTACAATGGCGCAGTCGGTGTGCAAACTCAATGTATGGGAACATTAACAAAACCACAGTGACACTGTTCATAGTGCAGAGGTGTTAAAATGGCTATGTTGAAAATTTGGTGAAAAATTCCTAAAAAATGACTTTTTTATGAGCGATGCGTTGCACAGTTCCTATGCATGCTCTAAGTTTGCAAATTTAATATTTTCACTCTAGATTTTCAACATGTCCATTTTATTAAATTTTCTTATGAACAGTACAGCTGCAATTTTTCATATGTCACCTAAATGTGTTATCGCATGTAGCTAGACAATGGTGCTGTTGTGCTAAACCAATGTTTAGGACAGATTAAGAAAATCACAGTTACACTGTTCATGAGCAGAGATCTAAATGTATGGTGTTGGAAAATTTGGTGACAAAAGTCCATAAAATGACTGAGTCATTGTTAGCATTGTGCAGTTTCCACGCATCCTCGTTAGTTCATGACTTTGTAATATTTTTCGGTCCAGATTTTCACTAGTGGCATTTTTCCACACTTCCTTATGAACAGAACAGCTGCCATTTTTTCACAACATGGCCGAGTGTGTTTTCACACTTTCAGTGCAGAGATGCATGGTCGCTGTGAAATCATTGTTCGGCACAGATAAAGAAAATCACAGTGACACTGTTCATGATCGGAGGCTCACCAAAATGCCTGAGTTGACAATCTGCTATTAAAATCCCCAACCTAATTATATTACGGGTGTGCTGCACAGTTTCTATCTCACGCTCGTGACTTCACCATTTTTTAAATATTTTTGCTACGTGTTTGCAACATAGCCATTTTTACACCTCCCCAGGAAAGAGTGCAGCTGTCATTTTTACATCCTGTTCGAATATTTTTGCACCTGGTGGTAAAATGCTGTAGTCACTGTGCATGAGCAGCTTTCGCTACTAAACTGATAGTCCCCTGTTCATGAGGTGGGGTCCCAAAACAAACATGTTAAAATTTGGAGTGAAAGGCTAACGAATGCCTGAGGTATTAGGCTTTTCAACCAAATCGCCTAACCCTCTAGAGAATGACAGGAATCAGGGTGTGGACTTGGGATTCTTGCCTGTGATGCTCTGTACCATTCCACCCTGCGGTCGCTGGGGGCATCAGAATTTATGCCTTGGACTCTTGACTGGAAACTTCACCCATTCTCCTGCTCGGCACCCCATGCACCGTGTTTCTAATGAAATGAAGTTAGCATAAAACAAAGACCCCAAGGAACACGTGACACTTGTCCGGTCTCTGCAAGTGGGGTGTGAGGGTGAAATAGTGGCGTTATGCCTGGCGACAGCACACCCCAATGTCATCTCTGCAGGGTGGTGAGGTGGGGGCTGGCTTCAGTTCAATACTTCACTGCCATTCCAATTACGCAGCTCTGTAACTTCTACACTACCACTGCCAATGCCAGCAAGCAAACATTCGGCATTGACAAATGCTTGTTATGATAGGTCCAAGAAATCAGTAAGCAGACAGCAGAACAAAATTTTTAAACAAACATAAAAATGCATTTTTTTTTATTAGCAACAACACTTGCTTGGGTACATCACAACTTGCACCCCCTCCACCATTCAACACATATAACTACATAAACTAAATATTTGAGTCTATCACTTTTTTCTCCAGTTTTGCAACTGCCTGTGTCAATCTGCCAAACAAGGTCTTATGACTTCTATTGCTAATTTTGCTCTCCAAGCATGCAGAACCTCCTGCACATACCATAATATATAGCAGAACATCTTCAAAACCCCTATGTCTATTACTTTCCTCTGTGCTCATTCACACTGTGCAACCACAACTGAAAGACCACACAGATTATACATACAGTACATGCTGAAGTTTTTACCTCAGTTCAAAGGTCTCATGTACCAGTTTCTCCCTCTCCTGGTTCATGCTGTTGCTCAGACCAGGCCTGCCCCAGCATTAGTTTTGTACAACTTCTAGCATGCTACCGGAGGGCACTACCCTCCACCTCCCTCTCCTATAAATCCACACCAAAATCAATTTGCCACATAGGACAAAACCAGCAGTGACCTTAAACTATTTTAATGTCATGACTTTAAGCTCCCCATAATAGAAATTAATAACACTAGTACTACATTTATTACACACCCAGTTTGATGGAACACTAATGCCCTGTCCCATCCCAGCAGCCACCTCCCATCCACCATAGTTTGAGACTATGAAAGTCTTTTTTAAAGCAAGAAGTACCTGATTAAATGAAGACTTGATCCATTTTCAGCAGGCTGAAGTCTATGTGCCCCTAGTTGAGTACTGTCTCTGGTCACTTGGCGTTGAACTCTTTCTCTTAGACAGCTCACTGCCCAATGACTCCTAATGAGCAGAGCTCTCAGCTTCAGATTGCTTCAGCTAGCGGAAGGTGACCTGAACCTCATTCCAACTCCTTGTGCTGATTTTCAAGGTCACACCAACCCTCAGATACTTGATCTGCTGCCGCCTGAAACCCCGGGCTCTGCTTCTTCACTTGTGGGCTCCACTCTCTCTCTGTCTTGCCCTCAGTAGTACACTCGGCCCTCTCTTGCTCAACGTTAATCTTCTGAGTGAATGCATTGCAGCTCACTCTTGTTTTGGCAACCCAGACATTTAAAGAAGGTGCTCTAGTTGCTAGCCACATCCACTAGTGGACGCAACAGCAAATCAGGAGCAGTGAGCACCAGGCGACCTGGTTGAGATCTGTATTGTTAAGGTCCACTCTGCTTTGCTGCGGCTGTACCCCTGCACATGAACAAAGGAGCTACACCAAGCCTGCAAAAGATGAGAATGAATGCTCAGGCTCACCAAGGCAAGACCAGCTGCTGCTACAGTGCTGGGACCTGACCACATGGCGCAGGATGAAAGTTAGTAAAAAATTCATGCTGGAGACCGGCTTTTCTGGGGGGATCAACTATGTAATGTGGGCGGGGTGGTTGTTTACTGAGACTACCAGGACACTGGAGGACAGATGAGACCCTGTGGTTTAAGCGGCTTTCATGGAGGTATTAGTGCATACCGATTAAGAATGCAGCACGGTGTGTTACTAATAGTGGAGCTCCATGATGGGGGAGCTATAGCACCCTTAGCCCCCCCCTCTAAATCCGCCTATGAATGGTCCATACTGTGGCTGACACTGCAGTGGAGGCCGCTCTTTGGGGGACCTGAGATACTCTTCCTCTGACTGATTGTCCCAGTAATCCCCTACAGATGGCCCACTCTATTCAGCAAATTGCTGACAGCATAGGCTGGATGAGTTCCACTGATAGCCTCAGTTGTCATTCGGAAGAAGTACACTCCCAATATGAAATGCTTAGCTTGGCGGTGGACTACCAAGTACAGATTCTCCACCAAACTATCAATCCTGGCCTATGGGCAAAACTTCCCGATGGGGTCTATCAGTATAACTGAGCTACTTTTGATGAATTGCAGGTGAACTTATAGCCACACACAACCCAGGTGTGTTTGGGATGATGCTAGTCTACCCCATAAAACAAAATGCAAAAGAAAGTCCTGCGGCTTTCCATCAGAGTCTATGGATAGCCTACCATTCAGGCAAGAATCTTGCAGAAGAGGCCGTGGATGCAGACCTCATAGAGTACAAAAATTTATTCCATCAAAATATGATCCTAGCTGTCCGAGAAAAGGTGGAACCAATGATCTTCCCCACCACGGACAACTTTGCTGATATCCTTTGGAAAATGGAACGGGTTTACCAACTCCACATCTGAGACCTAAACTCTGGTTCAAAGAAGGTGGCCGTGGTACAACTTACCGAGGAGCCCACAACCCATTACACGGTGGAGGGTAAAGCCCATGAGAAAAAGTCTACCACTGCAGACAATCAACAGCATCATCTTTCCGGAGGCAGGAACTGGAACCAGAATAAAAACAAATGCAACTGGAATTTTAACTCCAATCGGGGCAACTGAAATAATTGAACAGGCCCCTTGTATAGTGAAATCACGGAGGAGAACCGAAACCTCTGAAACCTTCTTGGCCAGGTCTGCTCTGTAGCAGACGTGGTCCTGGCACAAGCCCTTGTGGCTATAAGCCCAGGAGAGCATGCCTCAATAGACCACGGAGATACCGGAAGTGCAGGACACCAGACTGTGGTAGGCCTCAACCCTGATGCAACCCCATATATCTCAGCCATCCAGCACAGGGATGAGGTCCATAGAGACCAGGCCCATTCACTCTTCCAGGAGCACTCTAATGCTGACAATACAGATTGACAACTACATTCCCCAATCCATATTGTGAACAAGCTGGCACCGGACACAAATGGAAGGCCTTGCACCTAGGCCATAGTCGAGGGCTGCCCACTCACAGTGCTTTTGGATACAGGCATGACTGTGCCTGCATTACATGATGATGACCTGGCAAACTTTCCTTGGTCCAACGGATGGTGACCAACACTTCAGGCGTGGATGGCACAAAGCTATCTATGTATCGCTCTGTCATCCTGTCAGTGACTATAGGCAAATTAAAGGCATACCATTCCTTCCAGGTTATGGTAATGCATGACCATCCCAGCATTATGGGAATTGATTTTCTCACACCACGTGGCTGTGTGGGGGACCTAGCCAACATGCTAATGATCCAAATAATAGGACAATATCATACTGTCATGATCTCTGATTCACACGTGGTTGCAGCCATAACCACTAATGACAAGGACTATGACGTCATCAATCTATTCCAAAACCATGAGCTCTTTAAGACACTCTTCCCAATTCTGCAAAAACATTTGGATGCATTTTCCAGAAACAAGCATGTTTGTGGTAGGATGCATACTGTCATCGAGATCCCAGGCCCAGCCCATGAGAGGCAAAGGCAATACCCTTTCTCTGCTTAGGCCTTGCCATCACTCAGAGAAACTATTCAGTCACTCCTCAAACAAGGTGTGATTAGGACTTGTGTATCTACTGCCAATTCACCCATTTGGCTGGTGAAGAAACCCACAGGAACTTGGAGACTTACAATTGATTACAGGAGATTTAATCAAGTCACCCCAGCTGCTCACCTACAGTAGCTTCAGCACCTGAAGTGCTCAAATTGCTGACCCCTGACCATAAGTGGTTCAGCACCCTTGACATCTCCAATGGTTTCTGGTAACTGCCATTGGCCCTCAACAGCCAATACAAATTCTTCTTCACTTTTGAAGGTAGGCAGTACACATGGACCTGTTTGCCCCAGGGGTTTCATAACAGCCCCTCCCTCTTCCATCTACACATGATGGATGCCCTGGAGGGTTTCTCTGCCCCAAAATGTATCTTCAGGTGTGTGGATGACCTCTTGTTGGCCACTGCCACTCAAGAACATCACCTGGACCTCTTAGATGAGCTACTGACCTTCCTACAGAAGGCAGGCCTCAAATGCAACCCTGCAAAGGCACAACTTTGACAAAAAGAAGTTATCTTTCTTGGCTTACACATAACTGACAAGAGCAGGAGCCCAGCCTGGAAAAAGATCCAGGGCCTACAAGACTTGCCACTTCCTATCAGTGTGGCAACACTCAGACAGTTCCTGGGAATGGTCAACTTCTCCAGGGATTTTATTTGTGACTTTGCTCAGAAGGCCGCCCCTCTGTATGAACTTCTGAAAATGGATGTCCCCTGGACTTGGGGTTCCATACACACTCAGGCTGTGACATCACTGAAACAGGCCTTGGCCTCTGCTCTGGCCTTAGTGAACTTCAATCCAGAATTACCCTTCCATCTGGAATCTGGTACCTCAGGTATGTTATGTCTGTCCTTGCTCAGAAAGTTAATGGTACTCTGAGACCTATTGCAAATGCATCTCATATGTTGTCACCAGTGGAGCAGAAGTACAGCCTTTGTGAAAGGAACCTTCTATCTACCTACTGTGCTGTCAAACATTTCTTATATATCATTGGGTACTCACCCATCCTTATCAACACCTACCACATCCCCACAACCTTTTTGCTATCAGGAAGAGTAAAGGATGGATCAGTATCCAACACCAGTCTGACTCACTGGTCTCTCCTTTTCCAGGACCATGACATCCAGGTCCACCCTGGCAAAATGACTTCCATCTTGGCCCATGAACTCCTTTACCAAGGAGAACCACATGCTTGCACACTGCAACCACCTGATTTGCCTGACCCAGGCCCATTTCTTCCAGCTACTCCCAAGTTACTTGAGGACACTTCTCTGTGTCGTGTATTTACAAATGGTTCTGCCTTATATTACCAAGGAGAACAGATAGCTGGACTTGGAGTGCTAGTTGTATACCCCAATGGTAACACTGTTGGAATCTCCAAACATTGCAGTGTAGCATCATCACAGTATGCAGAACTGACAGCTGTGGCCTGTGCCCTCGAGTTCATACAACATGGTACTGAGGACACCATTTTTTTAGACTCTAATTGGGTCTATTGCTCCCTTACTGAATTCTTACCATTCTGGCAGAAGAACTCCTTTGCCTTTTCTGATGGCACCTATGTGAAATATAAAGCACTTGTGATTTATATCATGAATTGACCCAGACATTCCCACACAAACTCTTCATTCACAATGTTAGAGCCCATTCAAAGTTGGATCCCTATCACACCATCAGTGACAAAGCAGATACCCTTGCAAAGGAAGGTGCTCAAGGGAGATACACCTGGATGATGGACCATCCAGATGCCCTAGCAGCCATACATGTGGCAGCTATCAGGAAGAAACCTGAACCCTTTTCTCCAGTGGATCTATCAGCTGCAGCAGTGAGAGAGAGAGAGGGCAGAAAGCAATCACCAGCTTCCTTAAAGCAAGGAGGGGATTTAACAGACCACTGAATTGAAGTATTAATTTTTGGGCCTGTTTAAGTAAGTAGGAGTCAGTGTTTTGATTCTCTGTTTTTGGGGTTGACTTTTCTTAGTTTAACTTTTATTTGCCAGGGAGGAACTCTAGCTGGGAGATATTTGCAGTCATTTGTGACTAGACCTGTTAGTTAATCTCTGAAATAGGTGACTGAAAGGAAGGAAGGCACTCACCAGACTGGAGGGTCAGAGTTGTAGTTGATAGTTTCTGGAGGGCACGGGTTTACTCCCCCACCCACCCTCCATCCCCACCCCAAGCACAACATTTCCTTTCTATCAGGGGTTCTGACATCACTTCCCCAAAACTGCTTAGAACATACACCTCTTCATATCCTTAAAGGCATAGCACATCGAATAGGGTGTAAAGACACTCACAAGCTTGCACACACTAAATCAAAATCAAAAAAGAAAAACATCTTAAACATAAAGGGACACAGACATGTGGGGAGTGGTGCAATGCTCTGGCTGTGGAGCAGCAGTCTTCCAGGAGACATTCTGGAGTCTGCATTGCTGCCATATTTGCAGACACCTCTCTGGTCTGAGGGAGGAGGTTGCTCATCTCCATGCTGACCCGACAAGGATTTGGGAAACCACCCAGGCCACCACCACTGCCTCAGAGGTTGCCAAGAAAGAGGAGTAGTTAGACCACAGTGGGCTAAGGGAGGGTGAGGGTGGCAGAACAGAGGTGCATCCCTCCAGTTGTGCCTCTCCACAATTCATTCACCATTCTGGTAGAGCATGGTTCCTCTATGGAGGCACCTGTAGTGGAGACCAAGGAGGAAGCTGGGAACCTTCACAATGAAGACCCACAGGAGGGTGGCATGGGACCCACAGGGGAAGGAAACAACTCCTGGGGAAAGGGAGGTAAGGTGCCTGCCTGAAGCCATGACTTGGAGGGACAGGAAACAAATCCTCAGGATCATGGGAGCAGCTGCAGAGGGGAGTGAGCTGGATGTCATTATCCACCTAGGGACAAATTACCTGGCTATGAATGGTATCAGAGCAGTGCAGCAGGAGTTTGTGGAATTGGAGATGGGCCTTGAACAAGTAGCACACGTGGTAACTTTCTCAGAAGTGCTACCTGTCTATGGCATGGATGAGGCTAGGGTACTCCGCACCATGGGATTCAATGACTGGTTGAAAAACTGGTGCAGAGCTCAGGGATTTGGCTTCATTGGGGACTGGGGGTCCACCAGGAGGGATGCAGGCCTATACTGGCATGATGGTCTGCATCTGTCCAGGAGGGGGATCAGGATCCTAGGTGATAGGTTTAAATGCTTCATCGGTAAGCATTTAAACTAGCCAAGGGAGCAGGCACTGAAGAGAAACAGGGAAAGTCCAGCCCCCCCCACAAAATGGGATAGTAAGTGAAGTAGACACCAAGGTAGATAAGTTGATAGGGAGTAGGACAGGGGTAAATCCAGAAAAAGGCAGCAAGGACAGGGATGGAGCTAAAATGGGTAAGGCCATCAAAAAATGGAGGGTGATGAGTACCAAGGCCTGCAGTCTGTGTAACAAGTTCCTTGAATTAGTGACCTTGATGGAATAGGGGCACCTGGATATTATGGCAGTCACAGAAACATGGTATACAGAGAACCATGACTGGGATATCAACATACCAGAGTACACAAGCTACAGGAGGGACAAGGTAGGTAAGAGAGAAGGAGGAGTAGTAGCTCTCTTTGTAAGGATAGGGATCAAAGCAATGGCACTAAATGATAGATGGGGAGTAGATGAGGCACTGTGGGTCACTCTGAAGACAGGCAATGGCACCACAATCCACAAGGGGGTTGTATACAGACCCCCATCTCAGGGAGAGACAAAGGACAAGTAAATGATAGAAGGCATCCTTAGAATGGCAGAAAAGGGGGAAATAATGTTAATGGGGGACCTGAATATGCCAGATGTTAACTGGAGCACCTTTGCTGCAGCCACATCTAAGAGAAGGGTTATTATTGATGCCCTACAGGGGGCATGCCTCAGACAGCTAGTGGTGGAACCCACTCAGGAGGGAGCAATCTTAGACCTGGTGCTGCCAAACGGGGATGGAGAAATGATCTCAGATTTAGAAGTGGGTAGCAATCTGGGGACAAGCAACCATCAAGCAGTGTGGTTCATGATAAACACAGCCATACAAAAGCAAGAGTACTGGACTTTAGGAGGGCTGACTCTGGGAAAATGGGAGAGTTCCTCAGCCTACAGGAGGGACAGGGTGGGTAAAAGAGGAGGAATAGTAGCTCTCTATATAAGGGAAAGGATTAAAGCAACAGAACTAAAGGGTAAACAGGAAGGTGAGGAGTCACTATGGGTCACGCTGGAGTCTGGTAACACCACAATCCACATGGAGGTTGTGTACAGACCCCCATCTCAGGGGGAGGAAATGGACAAGGAAATGATAGAAGGCATCCTTAAAATGGCAGAAAAAGGGGAGATATTATTGATGGGGGACCTGAATATGCCAGATATTAACTGGAGTACCTTTGCTGCAGGCACATCCAAGAGCAGGGTCATTCTTGATGCCCTACAGGGGGCATGCCTCAGACAGCTAGTGGTGGAACCCACTCAGGAGGGAGCAATCTTAGATCTGGTACTCTCAAATAGGGAAGGAGAAAAGATCTCAGATTTACAAGTGGGTAACCATCTGGGAACAAGTGACCACCAGTGTGGTTCACAATAAACACAGCCATAGAGTCAAGTCATACAAAAACAAGAGTATTGGACTTTAGGAAGGCTGACTTTGGGAAAATGAGAGAATGCCTCAGAAAAGCACTAGCAAATGGGCAAGAAGGAGGTGTGGAGGAACAATGGGGAGTAATCAAAACAGCCATTGCAGAGGCAATAAGCCTTTGTGTGAATCAAATCTACAAAACAAAATGAAGGAAAAAAACACTATGGTTCTCAAAGGAGGTGGCAGGGATGGTTAAGGAGAAAAGGATAGCATTCAAGAAATATAAGGAAACACAGAAGGAGAAAGACAGAGAACTTTATCAGTTAAAGCAGAAAGAGGCTGGGAAGGCAGTCAGACTAGCAAAGGCCCAAATCGAGGAAAGGATAGCCAACTCTGTTAAGAAGGGGGATAAGACCTTTTATAGGTACATTAGGGAATGAAAAAGACCAAAGGAGGGATACTGAAACTTAATAAAGGGGAGGGAATGTGGGTAGAGAGTGACAATGAAAAAGCAGGGATACTGAACGAATATTTCTGCTCAGTATTCACAAAGGAAGAGGAGGGGGAGGTACCTAAACCAAACAAGAGAAACACTCTGAAGACAAGGGCGATACCAGTCCATTTAAGAAGAAAGGGTTCTGAAAAGAACTAATAAAATTGAAGGTGGACAAATGCAATGGGGCCTGATGGGATTCACCCAAGAATTCTAAAAAGAACTAAGGGTAGAACTAATGACACCGCTTTGACTACTCTCTTTAACAAATCATGGGAGGATGGGGTGGTACCTGAGGACTGGAGGAGGGTGGATGTGATTCCTCTTAACAAAAGTGGGAGCAGGACAGAGGCAGGAAACTACAGACCAGTTAGTTTGACCTCAGTGGTAGGTAAAATGATGGACTTCATGGCTTATTACAGTTATAGCTGATAACGTCTTTGGCCCAGATTTGTTACCCCACCAGAGTTATTATCAGGCTTGGAGTTTAAATGGGAAAAAGAGTGTCTTACCGGTGCTTGGCTGTTACCTTGCTGGTGTGGCATCTGTCTGGCCATTTGGTAGTCCTCGGCCGAAGAAACAGCCTTTTCCCCACTCTCTGGTCAGTGTTCCTTTACCCACAGCTGCTCATCTGTAGGCAAGATGTTGATGAATTGCTCCATGGAAAATGTGTCTGATATGTGGGACTGTTTTGCTCTCTGGTTGGATCCATTTTATCAGGAGTTCTGAGTCGGGTGAAGGTTTCTAGAGGGTAGTCAACCAAGTTGTACCTCAGAGATCGAAATCTCTGCCTGTATGTCTCTCCGGAGATGTCATACCTTTTCAGGATTTCGCTTTTCACCAGTTCATAGTTTTCTGACTGTGCAGTGTCCATACTGCTGTAGGCAAGTTGGGCTTTCCCTGTCAGGTGGGGTAGCAGTCTGATTGTCCATTGCTGCTTTGGCCATTGGCAGGCTGTGGCAACTCTTTCAAAAGTTGTCAGATATGCCTCAATATCATTTGAGGGACACAACTTTGTAAGTTTAATGGCTTTTAAGTTGCTTACATTTTGTTGCTCATCTGTATGTGTACCAGATCCTCTGCTTTTGATAGCTTGCAAGGCATCCAGCCATCACTGCTCCCGTCATTGCATCTCTTCTCTGTGCTTCTAAATGTGGTATCTCTTTTTCTCTCTGCTTCTCAGTTTCTTTTTGTTGTATAGCCCACCAATTGAAAAAGTCCATCAGGCTTTCAGGTTCTGTCACTTCCTGTTCTTTTTCCATAACTTGAGCTGGCTGTACAATCTCAGACTGGACTTCTGTCTCTGTTAGTTTGGCTGTCATTTTCCTGGTAAGCACTCCTGGAATTGCTGCTGCAGAATCCATACCTTCCTCTTTACTTCCCTGATACTAGGTCCAGTACCCACGCACAAAACCCATGTCTTTGGGTATGCATGGTGTAAGTCCCACTTCTTATACCATCTGTTGAGGCACAGGTCAGGAAGCATAGGAAACACCAGGAGCAGTTATAGAATTCACCCAAAATATTTATTTACAGTAGCAGTAACCTAATACATAAACTTGTTCAGAATAAGTATGTACAGAGGAGAAATTTGTTTTTTCTTTCAGTCTCTGTGTCCCTTTTTCTTCTAACTCATTGCCTCCAATAGCTTCATATGAAGTCTGAACTATCCACTGTTTTCCTGACACAAAATGGCTGCCCAGGAGGTAATGAGCTAATCTCTCTTGCAGTTGCAGCTTAGCTCTTATAAGTCCTTTCAACTCCCAACCTTAGCAAGCATCCTGTCTTTGTAAATATCTGGCAGGAGGTGCTAGAATACAGTGTGCTTCTTGAGTTGAGGCCCCCTTTTGCACAGCTTTTGCAAAAAGCTTAAAAATTGAACTCTTGTAACTTCTAGCTTCCAACAGATTTTTGCAGTCATCTCAAATTTTTATTATATACATTTCAACAGTAATGCTATATATTTTCCAAACACAAGGGATCCCAATATCAGTTACATTTCTATACAATGATTTGCACAAATTTTTATATCAGCAAATCTGGATATGCAAGGGAGAAAAACAGACAGCAAGAGAAAAGTAAGAGACAAAGAACTGCGGGCCTGTCTGGTTGATCATGTCCGAAGTCTCACAGGAAAATTTGTTTGCGCAACCAGACAGAAAAGGAAACATCCTTGCATTTAAACACTTTCTCCGTAACAAATGGGACAGGGTCCTATTCTACCCTGTCACACTCCTGTGGTGCCCAAATATTGTCCAAGACTGGCATAACGAATGTTGGGCCTGCCTTTGGTGTTGACCAAGACATAGAGATAGGTGATGCCCAAGCCTATGAACTAACAAGTGTCTCGAAGTGCATGTATAAGTGGGGTTGTTCTCCCCACTTTTGGAGGCAGACATTGCACCAGGTTCCCCTGAACCCATTCCCAGTACCTTTGGTGCTGAGGGAGTCCAGGATCCTTTCCATACTAGTCTTGCTGTGACATTGGAGGTATTGGGGGAGTCTGGTGGACAGGATGCTTCCTCTGGGGGGCTGGCTAAGCACCCCTCCTAGTCCATCGGCCCTTCAGGGCAGCAGATGCCCCTGGTGGTGAGGACTAATCTGTATGCTTGGGCTACACTGGTGGGCACTTCAGTGTGGCATTCTGGTGCCCATTGGCTCCTGTACTAAAGCCATCAATGGTAAGTGGGACAGTGCTGGTCATGAAAATGAGCCCTATTTTAGTACTGTTCATGGTGCCACAAGAGGGGTGGGTTCTGGAATCAGACCTGTCCCAGAGTCTGAGGTGGTGGTAATCTCCCCTAAGTGCCCTGGTGGCCTTGGGGATGATGATGATGATGATAACATCAACCGTGGGCCTGGAGACTGTGTTGGTAATGAGGGAAGCCATCCTAGGCACGTTTCAAGTCAGACACCGGACCTGGTGCCTCTACTGGAGTTGCCCCTTAGCCTGGCACCGGTAGCCATTCTAGCATGGTGCCAGTTTGGGTTCCTGTACCATTTCCGGAGCCAGGTCTAGTTCTAGTGCTGACTACGGTGCCAGGTCTGAGGCTGACTCCAAGGGTGCCTCTGGTCTGGAAGTTAGGCTTGGCTCTGCTGAGAGGTTGTGGCATTTGGTCTGCGTCCGACCCTCTGACCGGTGGTGGTGGCAGCACTGGCAAGGAATTCTAGCCTGGTAAATCACTTCTCCTTGGACCTGGCTGGCCTTGTCACTGGTGGGGACTGGAGCCACCCTGAAGGCCTGGTATGGTTCTGTTCTCCCTTCCTTTTGGGGAGGGGGGGCAGGCCACCATCTGGACTAGTCGTCTTAGATTGCCAGGCCTAAAAAGAAAACGCTGTTTTCAACTGGCCTGGGCAGACTAACGTAAGTTGTGTTTTGAAGTGCCTGGGTTCAGACTTCACGACTTTGCTGGGGTTGTGAGCTTCCTGTATTAGTTTTACTCCAAAATGCAGAAGAAAAGGCCTAAAAAATTAGAAGACATTATGGCTTCTCAGTCTACCTCAGCATCACCTACAAGCTCAGATGAGGGTTTGGTCCCTAAAAGTAAGCAGCAGTCTCTGTCAAAGGGGACAAATAAAAAGGAAAGGGCTGCAAAACTTGGTTCTGAAATCAGGGTGTCTTAATGGGGGAACCTTGAATGCAGTAAAATTAAGAGTCTCGGAGCATACACTAGAGACTGTGCCTGCCAAGAAAAAAAAAGAAAGATATGTTGCTTTCGCTCCTTCTGAAGAAGGAAAGGAGCTGTCAGTGGACACAAATTAAATGCCCTCATTAGAGGACAGGACAAAGGCATGGTAATTCCTCCAGGCATTCCAGGCAATGGGGAATGTCATGAATATGCCTGCCCCCCGCCCAGATTCAGTGCTTGTGGAAGAGGAGGAGGAGGCTGAATTGTACTTAAGAGGAGGATGAAGGAGAGCCCAAAGAACCAGATGGTTCTTGAGAACAAGGGTTTATCTCCTCTCCCACCGACGGGATGACTGTACCTCAGTTTCACTATACTTTTGTGAGGGCATAGTGGTAAACAATCTCTAAGCATCACCACAAGAAACTGAGGAAGATGAGGATGCGGTGGAATTTATGGATAAGATGGTCTTAACTCTCACAAAAGGTTGCTGTTGCCCATCCACAAATAACTCATGGAGGACATGTGTAAAATCATGTAAGCATCCACCTCAGCTGCTGGTATAGATAAGAAATTGAGAAAAAGTATGTGGTGGACAAACAGGGTTCTGAATAACTTTATTCTCACCTTGATCATGAGGGAGTGGTCCAGACTGCCGCCAGTGGAAAGGCCAAGATGCCTATTTCTTCCAAGCCTCCTGAGAACAATTTCAGGAAGCTGGATAGCATAAGCAGAAAAGTTTAAACTTCAGCTTCTGTACTATTAAGGTAGGCAGAATACTTGGCCTACACAGCTCAGTACCAGAAAGACATTGGGAACTCTATGTTGGCAATGGGCGAGAAGGCTACTGGTGACTTGGCACAGGATTTGGCTGACACAGCAAAGGCAGCCATAGATGCCACTAACGACAAGTTCCACATGGCATTGGACACTGATGGCACTGCATCCAGGGGCATGACATGTGAAGTGTCCTTAAGAAGGTTTGCCAGGCTTAGAACCACAGACCAATCTAGGACACTCAAATAAAAGCAGTGTATTTTTCCTGTGAGGGAAATTCTCTGTTTGGTGACAAGACAGAGGCTTAATGAAGAAGGTGGATGAATACAAAACCACCTACGGGAGCAACACTGAGAAGGAGAAGGCCTCCACCGCCAATAGGCCTTAGGGAAATGAAGGTGGAGATAGGGAATACTTTCCCCATGCTTACATTACCTACGACTGCCCTCCACAGAGGTGTTTCTTCAGGGGTAGGGGTTGAAGAGGGACCAAGTATGGAGCTGCAGCACCAACTCCCAAAACCCAAGCAGAGCAAAACCCCTGACAAGTTTGCACAGGTTGCCCTCACATTGCCAGTGGGAGGGAAGGCTGGCTTAGTATCTTCAGGAATGGACAAAAGTAGCCATAGACAAGTGGGTCCTGGAAATGGTGAGTCAGGATCTGTCCCTGCATTTCAGAATATTTCCAAGACTGCAGAGCCCCAAAACCTTCAACCCTCACACTCCAGCAGAAAGAATCTTGTTGAAGATGGAGGTAAAAAAGGTACTGCAAGGAAATGCAGTGGAAAAGGTACAGTATTTATTTATTTAGGAAATCTGAATTCTAACCCCAGTAATACTTGGGTATTCATAACTTTTTGCAGTCATCCTTGCAAGTAGAACTGCCCAGAGAAAATTTAGAACATATGCGTATGATGGAATATTTTGCATGAGCCACTTTTCAAATGCTACCTTATACTAACTGCCTTTGTTCTAAACTCATCGGATTTCTGTCTCTGCCTATCAAGTCTAGATGCTCAGAGATCCTCTCCTAATCTTTTGTACTGAAGTAAGAAACCTTATAAAATATTATAAGTATTCTTTACATTTCATTTGCTACCTTTTACTTTTTGTTGTTTAGGTAACCCCATAGTTTTAGTGTTTTAAATTGTAAGTTTTCTCAGCTTCTCCCGGTTTGGTATAACTGGGGGTAAACCAAGGTTTATTTTATATTTATCGGAGTTTTCTGACTAAATTCCATTAGTTATGCTTAATTTTATTAAATTAGTTTGTTTTAGAACCGCTAATACCGGTTCCTGGACTGATAGCCTCGGTTCATTTTATCTCTGTTCCTGGGTCCTACAACTGTTCCGGAACTGACTGCAACTGCTAAATAAACTTAAATTTAAATATTTATTTTAGCGGTTGCAACTTTTATTGGCTTTACATTGAAAATGTTATAAAAAGAAACTGGTGATCCCAGTTTCAAACCTTGTATTCAGTGTGGTGAACTTTTGTTAAGTCAAACATTCTGTTGTTTTGCCTATCTGGACATGAACATTAAAAAGCAGAGTGATTTCTGCATTACATGTCCTGGTAAAACTACTGAAATGCCTGGATAAGGCTTTAGTAAAAAATTAAAAAAGTTTTACCAACTAAGGGGTCCCTCCAGCTCTAACCTGCTGACACCCTAAGTTACTGTGGGTGACTCCACAACAAATACTGTAACTGCTACCCTGAGATGGGCATATAAGCAGTTTTTAAGGTTTATGTTGAACCAGCTGATTCCTGTTCTCTCAACTACATCATAACCCCCTGCTGACAGCATTTTGGGGACTTCTGTGTTCAAGCTGTAAAACCTGCTAATTCCCCTTCAGAAATTGCAGGCTGTTCTGATTGGAGAAGTATTTGCCAAGACAGGTAAGCACAGTTGTGTATTGCTTCCCTTGTCTATGAACTATGATCACCTAAATGAATATGGTGAAATCTGTAAACTTTCCCAGGGGGGAAAAAGTGTGGAGAAATGCCTGAAATGGCTAGAGAAAACACTTTCAGGCTTACAAGGGCTGTCTGTCTCTCAGCAGCAGACCTTTGCAAAACAGTCTTCCTAATATTTAAAAGGAAGAATATGTAATTATTATGAAATGGAGGAGAACCTATTGAATCTGAGGTTTCCTTTGAACATGAATTTCTCTCCCCACAGAACATCTGAGGATTATTCCTCATTCTTCACATTGGTGAGAAAGATTGGGCTGACACCCACTAAAAAGCTTCCCATCCTGTGGAATAAATTATCTGGGAAGATACTTTTAAAGATTTTACAGACCTAAGCTCTGTTCCCTCTGGACAAGAGGATGATAAGAAATTTCAGCTGAACAGGGAGGGAACTGAAATGTATTCCCCCACCCTGTCCACCAAGGAGTGGTTAAAGTGACAGCCTGTGACAAGAGAAAAATACCCCTGGCATCCTATCCTCTTAACAAGGATTCCAGGAAAAATTGACAACATGGCTTGAAAAAAAAATATATATTTATCAGGTGCCTTGGTCATCAGGCAGGCACACATCTCAAGCCTATGTCAATACCAAAGTCACTGTGGTAGTCAGCCTCTGCTATGTAAAAAACCAAAAAAACAAGGTGCTGTGTCAGCATGTGGTCTAAAAGCAAAACAAAATGGTTATATTAAATGCATGCTGAAAATAGTTAAAAATCTACGTTTTCGACCTTAGGTCTTCTTCAGGAAATATCTAAAAGAGAAAAAGAAAACAGTGTAGAGGGAAGGTAAAAAGAGGAATATGTATACGTGTATATATATATATATATGTGTGTGGGGGAGAAAAAAGGGGAGGCTCAGGGAGAAAAAGTGATAAATGGCAAGATTGAGAGAATCTTTGAAACAAAAAAGTGATGATGGGAAAGATAATGCATATAAGGAGTGAAAGAGCTAGGGAAGTCCGTAGGTGGGGACTAAGTAACAGGGCCCAGTAAGAAGGCTGAAAGGTGACAAATGTCTGGGAAAGAGACAGAGATGGAGACTTGTGGTGAAAATGAAAAAAATTAAATGAGTACAAAAACAAATAGACTTTAGGGAAAATAAGGGATGGCTGAAAGATGCTAGTGGAAAATAAGTCTATCATTTAAACCAGAGAGCTGCGGGGAGCCAAGGTGGATGATCAGCTTGGCTTCCATGTTTTTTCTGTGGTCAGCATCTCAGAAGCCCTGCTGAAGGACACAAACAGAAAGGTCATTGACACTGTGGTCCCTGGAGATAAAGTGGGATACAATGGGTTTAGCAGTTTCACCATTCCTGACTGCTCTGTAATGTCCCTGAAACAGTCAGTAAGGCGCCTGAACAGTCTCTCCGATGTAAATAGCTGTACACTTCCTACAAAGAATACAATACACCACATTAGTGGAGTGCATGAGAACTCCTTAGGATGTGAAAAACACCTGTAGGCTCCTTGAATTTCAGTAACACTGGAAATAAATTTGCAGGTGTAGCAGTGAGTCCTGTAAGCAAGGTTTGGTACCTGGGAGGGAGGAACTGTTAAGAGGTAGGCTGCTTTAACCAGGAGATTCTGCAGGTTAGGGTGACTGTGGTAGGCGGCAATAGGTGGTTCTGTAAAGGAAGCACCCAATGTTAGGGTCAGTTTGCAAATGGGGAAAGTTACGGTGATGATCCCAGAAGAGAAGGTGCTCTGATGGAAAGGAAGCACTAGTGAATTCGGCGCTGTTCTTGTGTGACAGTGCCTTCCTGTGGGGGTCAAAGTTATGGGGCAAGTTACACGACCTGGGAGAGTGCTCTGTCCACTGTGCTTTAGGGTATCCCTGTTGATAAAAAAACTATGCATTATTTGGGTCTGCTCAGCAAAATCATCCTCTTCACTGCATAACCTGCAAAGTCTAAGAAACTGTGAATAAGGCAGGCCATTCTTGACATGTTTAGGATGGAAGGAGCTGTGGAGGAGGAAACTGTGAGAGTCAGTGGGTTTGTAATAAACTGATGTCTTCAGACCAGTGTTCTGTACTGACAGCTGGATATCCAGAAAAGGCAGTGTAGAGGAGGATACTTCAACAGTGTATTGAAGGGAAGGATGGGCCATGGTAAACTTGTCAAGGAAGACTTGGAGGGTCTCCTTGGAGCAGGAGGTGGCCCCCACACAGTCATCAATGTAGCGTTTGTAGTGTACAGGCACAGGCCCTGTGAATGAGAGAAAAAACATTCCTCCACCTAACCCACAAACAGATTAGCAAAGCTGGGACCCATCTTGTACCCACGGCAACCTCACTGACCTGCTGAAAGAACTGTTATTAAAAGAAAGCATTGAGTGTAAGAACCAGTTCTACCAGACGATCAGGGTGTGTGGGTGGCTGCTGGACTTCCCGCTTATTCAAAGAAATGCTGCAGAGCTGTCAGACCACCATCATGGGGGATCACTGTGTAAAGAGATTTGATGTCCATGGTGAAGATGAGCTGATGAGAGTCACTGAATCTGAACCTGTCAAATAACTGGAGAGCATGGTTAGTGTCTCTAACATAGGAGGGCAGGGACTCAACGAGGGGTCTCATGAGGCTGTCCAAAAATGCAGAGATGTGGGATGTGTGGCAGGAGCAGGCAGACACTATAGTACGACCCGGGTTACCTGTTTTATGGATTTTGGGAAGGAGATAAAACCTGGATGTCTGGGGATGCTGAACTGTGAGTATCTTGGCAGAAGCAGGGAACTCTTTGTTTTCAGTAGCAGAGGTGATGGTGGTGGTGACCTCAGTCTGATAGTCAGCAGTGGGATCCTGTGAAGAGAATAAAAACCTGTGTCAGGAGAGCTGCTGTGTGCCGGCGTGATGTATAGCCTTTGCCAGACCACAACAGCACCTCCCTTATTGGCTAGGTTTGAGAACAATGTCATTCCTATATTGCAAAGATCTGAGGGCTGCAAGCTCTCCAGGTGTCAGGTTGGAATGGATATCGTGGATCAGGATATCGTGACAGTCACAGAAACATGGTACACACAAAACCATGACTGGGACGTAAACCTACCAGGATACACTATCTACAGGAGGGACAGGGAGGGTAAAAGAGGAGGAGGAGGAGTAGCTCTTTACATAAGGGAAGGAATAAAGTAACAGAACAAAAGGGTAAACAGGGAGGAGAAGAAGCACTGTGGGTAAATTTGGAGACAGGCAATGGTACCACAATCCGCACAGGGGTTGTATACAGACCCGCTTCTCAGGGGGGAAATGGACAAGGAAATGATAGGAGTATACTTAGAATGGCAGAAAAAGGGAGATATTGCTGATGGGTGATCTGAATATGCCAGATGTTAACTGGAGTGCAGTTACAGCCACTTGAAGAGTGGGATTATTATAGATGCCCCACAGAGGGAATGTCTGAACAACTAGTATTGGAGCCCACTCACGAGAGGGAGCAATCTGAGACCTGGTTCTCTCAAATGGAGATGGAGAGAGGATCACAGATGAAGTGGGTAGCCATCTGGAACCAGCAACCATCGAACAGTATGGTCACAACAAACACAGCAGCAGAGTCAAGCCATACAAAGGCAAAAAGTACTGGACCTTAGGAGGGCTGACTTTGCCAAATGCATGAGTGATTAAGGAAAGCAATAACCAGCAAGTGGGCAGGAAGGAGGGTGTGAAGAACAATGGGAAATAATAAAAACTGCCATCACAGAGTAATGAGCCTTCTGTGAAGCAAATAAACAAAACAAAATGATGTAAGAAACCACTATGGTTCCTCTAAGAAGTGGCAGTGAAGGTCTCAAGAGAAAAAAAGCATCTAGGAAGCACAAGGAATCGCAGAAGGAGCAGGACAGAGAACTGCATCAGTTAAAGCAAAAGGAGGCTGGAAGGCAGTCAGAACAGGAAAGGCCCAAACCGAGGAAAAGATAGCCAACTCAGTTAAGAAGGGGGATAAAAACCATGAGCAGGGTACATCAGGGAGCCAAGGAAGACCAAGGGAGGATAGTGAGGCTTAATAAAGAGAAGGGAGGTGGGCAGAGGGAGACTGTGAAAAGCAGAGATACTAAACAAATATTTTTGTCAGTATTAACAAAGGAAGAGGGAGGAACCCTAAAAAAACAGTAGAAACACTCTGATACAGAAGCTGATACCAGCCCATTTACAGAAGAAAGGGTCTCTGAAAAGAACTCTTAAAACTGAAGGTGGACAAAAGCAATGGACCTGATGGGATCTATCCCATAGTTCTAAAAGAACTGGCAGAACTAGTGACACCACTGACTACCCTCTTTAACAAATCAGTGGAGGATGGGGTGGTACCTTGAGGACTGGAGAGAGGGCAGATGTGATTCCCTTCACAAAAAATGGGAGCAAAGCAGAAGCAAAAACTACAGACCTGTTAGTTTAACCTCAGTGATAGGGAAAATGATGGAATCACTTCTGAAGGAAGAATTATCGAAGTTTCTAGAGGCCAGAGGGCACAGAACCTAGGCAGCATGATTACAGTAGGAAGGTCATGCCAGACTGAATCTGATAGATTTCTTTGACTGGGTGACCAAAGTAGTAGATCAGGAGGGGCTGTGGACATGGCCTACCTAGACTTTGTGCAGGGCATTTGACACAGTCCCACACAAAAAGATTAATATACAAGTTAGCCAGCCTGGGAGTGGGTCCCAAGATGACAGCCTGGGTAAAAGAGTTGGCTGGAGAACAGAACAATAGAGAGTACAGCAAATAGAGTCCACTCAGAAGAAAGGGGTTACTAAGTAAGGCACCGCAGGTTCAGTATTAGATCAGGTCCTCTTCAATGTCTCTATAAGCAACATTGCAGAGGGACTGGAAGAAAAGTATGTCACTTTGCAGATGACACAAAGATCTGCAAACAGAGTTGATGCACAGGTGGGGGTGTAAAAGGTTAAGAAGGGGCTTGGCAAGGTTAGAGGAATGGTCAAATGCATGGCAGCTTAGATTCAATGCTAAGAAGTACAGGTAATGCACCTGAAACAAAACCCAGGGGAAGAGTACACAATGGGGGTGAGATACTAACAACAACAAAAATGGAAAGGGGACCTGGGGGTGAGTCATATTGGATGACCTAAAGGTAAGGCAAGCAATGGGAGAGGGCAATAGAGGCTCAGGGAATACTGGGATGCAGCAGAGAGAGGCATCACCAGTAAGAAAAACAGGAAGTTATTATCCCTCTGTACAGACAGCCGGTGAGACCCCCATCTGGAGTACTGCGGCATCACCCTGAGACCCAATCTCTGCAAGACACAGACAGGATGGAAGCTGTCCAGAGGAGGGCACTAAAATGGTGCAGGGTCTGCACCGGAATACACATGAAGAGAGACCAAAGGAGCTTTAACTTGTATAGTCTCGAGGAAAGGAGGAGCAGGGGACATGACAGAAACCCCAAGCACCTCAAGGGAATCAACAAAGTCCAAGAGGGTAGCATCTTTCAAAAAAGAGGTGTGCAAGAACAAAGCGGCGCAAGCCAATTTGAAGATGGGGGGCGCTCAGAGGTAATGGCGAAAGCATTTTTTCACAGAGAGGTTGTGGATGCATGGAACGCCTTCCGAGGAGGTTGTAGAATCAAAACTGGTGGAATTCAAACATGCATGGGACAGTCATAAGGCCATTCTAGGGGTGGGGTAGGAAGAAGTAGGCTGCTGGTTAACTAGGGATCTGCAGCCTATCCACTAGGTAGGTGGAAACAAGCAGACTGGTCAAGCGTCCCTATCTGCCATCAAATCTCTATGTCTCAAGCAAGCCTTTGTATAAGGAAACACAGAAGGACAGTGACAGAGAACTTCATCAAAGCAAAGCAGAAGGAAGCAGGAAGACAGTCAGAATAGCAAAAGGCACAAACTGAGAGAAACGAAAACCAACTCTGTTAAGAAGGGGGACAAACTCTTTATAGGTACTATTAGGGAGTGACGAAAGACCAAGGGAAGCATACAGAGATCTTAATAAAGGAGAGGAAATGTAAGCAGAGGGTGACAGGAAAAGCAGGGATACTGAATGAATATTTCTGCTCAGTATTCACAATGGAAGAGGAGGGGAGGCACTCCAAACCAAACAAGAGAGAAACTCTGAATAGGGGGTCGATAACAGTCCATCTCACAGAAGAAAGGCTTTTGAAAGAATCTTGAAAGTGAGGGTGGACAAAACAATGAGGCCTGATGGGATACACCCAAAATTTCTAAAAGGAACTAAGGGTAGAACTAGACACACTGACTACTCTTTTAACAAATCATGGAGGATGGGGTGGTACCTGAGGAACTGGAGGAGGGCAAAAGTGATTCCTCTCACAAAAGTGGGAGCAGGGCAGAGGCAGGAAACTACAGACCAGTTAGTTTGACTTCAGTGGTAGGGAAATGATGGATCACTTCTGAAGGAAAGAATTGCTAAATACCTAGAGGCCAGTGGGGCACAGGACCCAAGGCAAGCATGGTTTCACACAGCAGGAAGGTCATGTCAGAAGAACCTAATAGGATTTCTTTGACTGGGTCACCTGAGCTAGCAGACCAGGGAGGGGCTGTGACATGGCCTAACGAGATTCTAACAAGGCATTCGGACACAGTCTCACACAAAAGATTAATATACAAGTTAGCCTGCCTTGGAGGTCCCAAGGTGGTAGCCTGGATAAAAACTGTCTGACAACAGGACGAAAGGGTACAGTAAATGGAGTCCATAGTGAAGAAAGGGGAGGACAACTAGTGGGGTACCACAAGGTTCTAGCATCAACCTGGTCCTCTTTAATGTCTTTTATAAGTGAGCATTGGAGAGCACCTGAAGAAAGGTATGTCCCTTTGCAGATGACATAAAGATTTGCAACAGGGTTGCTACACAAGGCACGGTGGAAAGAATGAAAGGGGCTTTCTCAAGGTTGGAGGAATGGGTCAAACATGTGGCAGCTCAGATTCAATGCAATAAGTGCAAGGTAATACATCTGGGGAAACAAAAACCGGGAGAAGAGTACACAATGGGGATGAGTTAATAACAACAAAAAGTCGAAAAGAGACCTAGGAGTAATTATATCAGATGTGACCTAAAGGTAAAGCAATGGAGAAGGCATAGCAAGGAGGGCTGGGGAGACTACATGCATAGGGAGAAGCATCAACAGTAGAAAAACAGGAGAAGTTGTTATCCTCTGTACAGACAGTTAGTGAGACCCCATCTGGAGTAATGCGGCAATCGGAGACCCCAAGTCAAGAAAGACATAGACAGAGTGGAGGCTGTCTAGAGGAGGCAATCAAAATGGTGCAGGGTCTGCACCAGAAGACATACGAGGAGTGGCTAAAGCAGCTTAATATGTATACCCCTGAGGAAAGGAGGGAGAGGGGATATGATAGAAATGTTCAAGCATCTCAAGGAACTAACAAAGTACAATAGAGGTAGTATCTTTCAGGAAGAAGAGATGTGCAAGAACAATGGGGCACAATTTGAAGATGAGACGGGGAAGGCTCCAGAAGGTAATGTTAGAAAGCATTTTTCACAGAGAGGGCTGGATGCATGGAACAACCTTGCTGAGGAGGCTGGGAGTCAGGAACAGTGGATAATTCAAGAATGCATGGACAGGCATAAGGCAATTCTAGTGGGGGGTAGGAGGAAGTAAGCTGTGATTAATTAGAATCTACAGCTTATCCAATCAGGTAGGTTGAGAAAAGAACTGGAAGGGGACAGGATCAGCTATGTCCATGGGACAGTAGCTGCTGCTGTTGTTTCTCACAGGGTTCTTGTGGATTTTACTTTGGTAGGTTAGTTCTTTTCTTTCTTACTCTAAGGGCTAGCAGGCATTGTTTTGGGGGCTGCTGAATGTTTGTAAACTGATTTGGTGGCTGTAAGTGGGGCTCATTTTGTGGATGTTTCCACTGTAACAGGCTGCCCTGGTAGAGCCCTATTCTTCTGATTTAAAACCTATTTGTGGATCTGCTTGGGCCTGGTCTTTGGCTGCTGGGCTTGGAGTGGGGAGACACAGGGCTGATACACTCTCTCTTGAGTCAGGTGTCTGCCAAGACTCTCCACCCTCCCCACCCACTTCTCCCCAGAAATCCAAAATCTATAGGGAACACCTGCCTGCAATTGGAGAAAAACAGGTGCAGCCTATGATTCTGCCACTGGGGCTGGATTTAAAGGTAGGAGGAGCTTAGGGTTGTTCATTTCCTATAAGTTTAATGTGTTGTACTGCACCTAGTAACAGGGTTACTGGTGTACAGTCGAACTGTCTCTAAGATTAGTGGGTGACCTGATTAGGCAGGAGAGGGTATCTTGGACTGAGAACCTGGTGGCTCACCCAGGGAAACCTATTTGGAGGGAACCTACACATCGTGGGCCAGCATCTTTGGGAGGTGGTGGGGTGCACAGGGTGTGACAGCCATGATACTGGACTAGGCTTGGAAGTTCAGTGGTTGCCCAGTGTGCTACCAGCTAGCACAGCCAGGGAGGAGGTTGCGGGGATTAGGAAAGCTGGGGGAGGGGGTGGTATGGTTGGGAAGGGCAGGATCTCCCACAGGGTTGCACCAAGCACTGGGGTGGGGGCATAGGGAAAGGAGTGCAGGAGAATACTCAGGGTCACATGGGACCCTCACAAGGGGATGGAGACAACATTCTCAGGAGTAGGCAGATAGCCCAGGCTGGATAGAGGAAGCTTCAGGCGGGAGGTGTATCAGACCTTACACTCAATAACCGCTCAATTCTCTTCTGCTCAAGGATGGGGGGTGATGAAGCAACACAGGGGTGGTTAGAGACAGAAAGGAGTGGGAGGAGGAGGCAGGGCCAGATAGCAGGAGAAGAACAGGGGGACCTGGAACAGGAGAATGGGGAACAGAAAATCTAGAGCAGGAGGGGCAGGGAAGAGGAAGGCAAAGAAGGAGAAGGACCAGTTGGGAGGAAAGGTAAAGGAGAAGGACCAGAAGTACAGAGGGATTCAGTAAAGGGAGCTGAGGTTTGGAGGCGGGGAGCAGCGAGCAAGGAGGAACTAAATAGGAGACAGGAGGAAGGGAGGATGAGCCAGGCTGTAGTTTGCTTGAGATGGGGAGAGGGACCGATTCCCGAGCAGTGAGGGTGTAGGTACAAGTACCCAGGGCGGAAGGCATGGGATTGGAGGAGGGGTGGCCATGGTAAATAAGGAGAAATTGGCATGTGGCACCCAGACAGAGGAGAACAAAGACCAGCTGGGTGGGGCCTGTAGAAGGATGAGGACATGGAAGGGGAATGGAGGAAGGGTGGTCAGAGTGCTCTGTGAGTTCTATATCAGGGGTATCAAATGGGATGGAGGAGAAGCCTGGCCAGTTAGAACGATCCTTCCCTGGACTAAAGTACTGGGGCTAAGCCAGGTATATCAGCTGGCAAAGGATTGTGGGGTTCCCAAGACATACTGGCCACCTAAGTACAAATGACATTGAGGGAAATGCGAGCTAGAGATACAGGCAAGATTCAAGGGCCACCAGGAATCTGTCATGACATGGGATGCTGATTCCTTCTCAGAAATCCTGCCAGTGCCAAGGGCAGTGGGAACACAAAAAGGAAAATTAGGAGATAAACCAGTGGCTCAGGGGGTGGTGTGAGGCCAGAGGGTATGGGTTGATAGAGTTGGAGAGACCTGGAGGATAAGGGCTATGCTAGAGATGACACATCTCAATTTGGAGGGAGGGCATCCTTAAGTTGAAAATGGGGGTTCATTGGTGAGTGGGGTTTAACATGAAGGAGGGGGTGGGATGGGAGAAAAGGCTGTCAGGGGTGACGATAAAGAGGAACTCTGTCTCCACCTGAGACCAAAGGTTACAGAAAAGGCCATGTGAGAGTGCAGACCAGGAACAGAACCAGCGAACAGGCAGGAAATGGAACTAGGGAATGGGTGGAAGGTAGTCCTGCTAAATACCAGGGCTTAGGCAATAAATGACCAAAGGCGATACTATGAGGGCAGTGGATGTGGCACGGTCACTGAGACGAGCCACTAAACATGACTGGGACCTGAACCTGGAGGTTACTATGGTGGGAAGGAGGAAGGGGAGGGGTAGCAATGATAGTCAAAAACCGCATTGGCATAGGGAGTAGAGGAGGCGGAGGGAACCATGGAGGCAATTTACCTTGATAACAAGAGGCAAGAGGTATTAAAAATAGGGTGGTGTATAGACCCCCTGCCACAGGCGGGAGGGCTGGAGGACAGTCTGGTGGCAGATGTTAGGAGGCACACAGACTGGGCAGAGGAGCAGTGTGGTGGTGTTGGGGGACTTAACATGCCAGGAACAGACTGGGAGACTAAAATCCTCTGTGACCAGGAACAGAGGTTGGAGGTCTTTCAAGGCCGTTCCTAACTCAGCAGGTGAGGGAACAACCGAGAATCTGAATTACTAGATGTGGTCCACAGACAGTGACCAGATTAAGGGCCTGGAGGTAGGGACCCATTGGCGGCGGGGAGTGACCATGCCGGTCTGGTTCTGCCTGGACCTAGGAGGTGAAGGCCACACAAGGCAGGTAACCGACTTCAGGGGCGTATTTTAGGAAATGGGAAGGATCCTTAAAGAGCATTTGAATAGGATTGGGTCAGACATGGGCTGATAGTAGGTGAGAAATATCAGGAGAGGGTGCAGGATTTTTATTTATTATTTAGCTTTGTTGACGGGTAAGTGCACTAGACAAATCCTGCTATTTTCAGGCATGACCGAGAGGATAGATGAATAACTGATCTTGAACCAGATTAAGCTGTTGGTGCTATTTTGAGTGAATGGCGAAATTTGGCCAGGACACGGGAAATTCCCCTACTCTTTCGATGAGAATTATGGGATCTTCCAGCATCCACCTGAACTACCTGCCAATCCAGGCAGATGGGACCTCGGTTTAACGTCTCATCCAACGGCACCTCAGAAATGCACACCTCTCATGCTGCATTACAGTGTCAGTACTGGGATATTGATCACGTGCCAGATGTAGGAACTGAACCCACAGCCCTCTGATCTCCTGGCCTCAGAGCAGGTGTGCTACCTACTGAGCCCACTGACACTGCTACCAGCACCTGTGCAGAGTAAAATGAAAATGCAGTAGGCCCAAAAACCCTAGTTGGTGGACCAGGAGGTCCAGGAGGTGATGCCCAGGAAAGAAAGCAGCCTACTCATAGCAATTCAAGTGCTCAAGAGTGAAAGGATCAAAGGAGTATGAGCTGAAGGCTAGAAGGGCACCAGAATGGGTGAGGTGGCTAAAAGCAAGGAAGGAGCAGAACCTGGCCAGGGGAAATTAGGAGAGACACAAGGGTTCTTTGATACATTACGGGAAAACTGAAGGGTGATGGGAGGCAGATTAGCAGTATTAAATCAGGGAGAGATGGGCACAAGACCCGGGAGGAGCAGGCTAGAGGTACCAAAATGAGTACTTCACCTCAGTTTTCCTGAGGAAAATGGGGTGCTGCATCATACATGGGAGAGACAGACATACTGAGGAGGGGGACCCTTACACGACGGCAGGTCTGGGAGAGGAGGCATCACTGGCAGTGAGGGGAGGCTAAGCAGGGAGAAGAGGTACGGAGTGGAAATCACAGCAGAGAGGTGAGGAAAGCCTCAGCTCCTTAAGGCCGGAGAAAGCACGGGGCAGGATAAATCACATCCTAGAGTGCTGATGGAACTTGCAGATGTCTAGGCGAAACCCCTGGCAGAGCTTTTCACCATCTCTCTGAGGACAAGGTGGGTGTCCCAAGACTGGAAGGTGGCGCATATGCCTATCCGGGGGGATCAAGGGGAGGTGGCAGGGAACTACAGGCCTGTCAGCCTGACATCGGTGCTGGGCAAGGTGATGGAGGGCATTGTCAAGGAGAGGCTGGGGGACCTGGATAAGTCAAGTGCCTGGATGATGAACAGCATGGATTCATCCTAGGGAAATTGTGTCAGACAAACCTGGTGAGTTCTATGACTGGGTGACAAGTGCCTTGGACCTGGGTAGACCAGTGGATGTCCTCTTTCTAGACTTCAACAGGCATTGACTCTGTTCCTCACGTGGGCCTGTTGGATAAGCTGGGAGAAATGGGGTGGGGAACCAGATGATCAGATGGATAGACGGGTGGCTCAGGGCCGGACAGAGGTCGTGGTTAGTGGGATGGTCTCACATCCCCAGGAGGGTCATTAGTGGGGTCCCACAGGGATCAGTCCTTGGGCCTCCTGTTCAATGCCTCACGTATCCTGACATAAGGACAGGAATCAGGAGTGAGATAGGTCTTTTGCAGATGACTACCGAGACACTGGGGGTGGTGGTGGATGGGGAGGAGGGGAGGGTTGCTGGTGGGGGACCGGGAGGCTCTGGAAAGATGGTCTAGAAAGTGGAGTGAGGTTCAATGCAGGAAATGCAAGGTACTCCACCTGGGGGCACGAAACCCAGGCCAAGTGTACACCCTGGGGGAAATGCTACAAGTCTCGATGGCTGAGAGGGACCTGGGGTGGTGGTGGATGTCAAGATGAACAACTCTGAGACTTGTGGGAGGGCAGCAGCCAAGGCCAACAGGATGCTGGGATGCATCGCTGGGGATCACCTCCAGAAGGAGGAGTGATACTCCCTCTGTATAACTGCTTGAGTGAGGCCGCACCTTGAGTATGCATACAGTTTTGGAGGCCACACTTAAGAGGGACATTAACCTCCTGGAGAGGGTCCAGAGGAGGGCAACCAAAATGATTTGGGGCTTGAGGACAGGACCTATGAGGAGAGGCTCGAAGAGCTAAATATGTACACATTGGAAGAGAAGGGACGGGGGACATGATAGAGGTCTTCAGGTACATGAGAGGGTAAATAGGAGGAACAGTCAGGGTGCTTGAAGGAAGGAGGAAGGGCCACTAGAGGGCATGGGTGGAAGCTGGAGGGGAAGATTGGGGGAGAAGGAGGAGGTGCTACTTCACTGAGAGGGTGGTGGAGCCATGGAATGACACTGCCTAGGGGGCTGGTGGAGGCAGAGACAGTGGAGGGTTCAAGAGGGGTGGGACAGGTACAAGGGAAGGGTTCTGGAAGCAAAATCCAATGCAGCAAGAATATCCAGAACTGGGAAGGAGAAGCCAGAGGCGGGGGACAGCAAGGTCAGCACCCAAGGTGGGGCTGACCAAGCAACAGAACCACGAAAGACCATTAGGCCTATTCTGCTGGCATTTTAGTATGTTAGTATGTTAGAAATGGGCAGACTAGGTGGATCAAGTGGTCCTTATCTGCCGTCAAATTCTATGTCTCTATGTTTCAAAGCAATGGGGCCTGATGGGATTCACCCAAGAATTCTAAAAGAACTAAGGGTAGAATTAGCAACACCACTGACTACTCTTTTTAACAAATCATGGGAGGATGGGGTGGTACTTGAGGACTGGAGGAGGGCAAATATGATTCCACTTCACAAAAGTGGGAGCAGAGCAGAGGCAGGAAACTACAGACCTGTTAGTTTGACCTCAGTGGTAGGGAAAATGATGGAATCACTTCTGAAGGAAAGAACTGTTGAGTTCCTAGAGGCCAGTGGGCCACAGGAACCACGGCAGCATGGATTCACAGCAGGAAGGTTGTGTCAGACGAATCTAATAGATTTCTATGACTGGGTGACCAAAGTAGTAGACCAAGGAAGGGCTGTGGACATGGCCTACCTAGACTTTAGCAAGGCATTTGACACAGTCCCACACAAAAGATTGATATACAAGTTAGCCAGTCAGGGAGTGGGCCCCAAGGTGGTAGCCTGGGTAAAAAATTGGCTGGACAACAGGACACAAAGGGTAATGATAAACAGAGGTTACTCTGAAGAAAGGGGGGTTATTAGTGGGGTACCACAGGGTTCACTACTGGAACTGGTCCTCTTTAATGTCTTTATAAGTGACATTGCAGATGGACTAGAAGAAAAAGTATGTCTCTTTGCAGACGACACAATGATCTGCATCAGGATCGATATAGGAGGTGGGGTGGAAAGGATGCTAAGGGACTTGGCAAGGTTGGAGGAATGGTCAAAGGTATGCAACTTAGATTCAGTGCAAAGAAGTGCAAAGTAATGCACCTGGGAAACAAAAACCCAGGGGAAGAGTACACAATGGGGGGTGAGATACTAACAATAACAAAAATGGAAAGGGACCTGGGGGTAATCATATCAGATGACCTTAAGGAGGGCAAGCTATGTGAGAAGGCAGTAAGGAGGGCTGTTGGGATACTGGGATACATAGGGAGAGGCATCACCAGTAGAAAACAAGAAGTTGTTATCCCTCTGTACAGACAGTTGGTGGGACCCCATCTGGAGTACTGTGTGCAGTTCTGGAGACCCCATCTCCAGCAAAGACATAGACAGGATGGAGGCTGTCAGAGGAGGGCAACTAAAATGGTGCAGGGTCTACACCAGAGACATGAAGATTAAAGGACATGAGCGTATACCTCCCGAAGAGAGGAGGAAGAGAACATGATAGAAACTTCCAAGTACCTCAGGAATCAACAAAGTCCAAGAAATAGCATATTTCAGAAAAAGATGTGCAGAACAAGGGGCACAATTTGAAGTTAATGAGGAGGATGGAAGAAGTAATGTGAGTATTTTTTTATGGAAAGGGTTGTGGATACATGGAATAGACTTTCTGAGGAAGTAGTGGAGTCACACACAGTGGAGGAATTCAAGAATGCATGGGACAGACATAAGGCAATTCTAGTGTGGGGGTAGGAGAAGATAGGCTGTTGGTTATCAAGGATCTGCAGCTTATCTATTAGTTGGGGAAATGGGCAGACTAGGTGGGCCAAGCGGTCCTTATCTGCGGTCAAATTCTATGTTTCTGTTTCACAACATGCAGACCCTGAACTCAAGGAAGTGTTCAGGTTCCTTGACAAAGAAACTGAATAAGACTTGTCTTTTGAGCAATCGGTTTAAATGCTTCATTGGCAAGCTTTTAAACTAGTCAAGGGGGGAGGCACTGATAAGCTGCAGGAAAATCCTAGCCTCTCCCTACAAAACAGGGTACTAAATGAGAAAAGACTGAGGTAGAAAGGTCAGTGGGGGATGCTGCAAAAGAAGGTAAAGCCATAAAAAATGGAGAGCAATGAGTACCAATGCCCATAATCTGAGTAACAGCTTCCTGAATTAGTGGCCTTGATGGAGGAGGAACATCTGGATATCGTGGCAGTCACAGAAACATGGTACACACAAAACCATGACTGGGACGTAAACATAACAGGATACACTATCTACAGGAGAGACAGGGAGGGTAAAACAGGAGTAGGAGTAGTTCTTTACATAAGGGAAGGAATCAAAGCAACAGAACAAAAGGGAAAACAGGGAGGAGAAGAAGCACTGTGGGTAAATTTGGAGACCGGCAATGGCACCAAAATCCCACAGGGATCATATACAGACCACTTCTCAGGGGAGAAATGGACAAAGAAATGATAGAAAGTATACTTAGAATGGCAGAAAAAGGGAGATATGTGCTGATGGGTGATCTAGAATATGCAGATGTTAACTGGAGTGCAGTTGGCAGCCACTTGGTGGGGTTATTCTAGATGCCCTACAGGGGCATGCCTTTGACCAACTAGTGCGGAGCCCACTCTGAGAGGGAGCAATCTTGAACCTGGTTCTCTCAAATGGAGATGGAGAGAGGATCACAGATGTAGAAGTGGGTAGCCATCCAGGAACTAGCAACCATCCAGACAGTATCGTTCACAATAAACATAGCAATAGAGGTCAAGCCATACAAAGGCAAAAGTACTGGACTTTAGGAGGCTGACTTTGCTAAAAATAGGTGAGTGCCTAAGGAATGCACTAGCAAATGGGCAGGAAGGAGGGGTAGAAGAACAATGGGAATAATAAAAACTGCCATCACAGAGGTAACAGGCCTTTGTGTGAAGCAAATAAACAAAACAAAATGATGTAAGAAACCACTATGGTTCTCAAAGGAAGTGACAGTGAAGGTTCAAGAGAAAAAGAAAGCATTCAGGATGTACAAGGAATCACAGAAGGAGCAGGACAGAGAACTGTATCAGTTAAAGCAAAAGGAAGCTGGGAAGGCAGTCAGAACAGCAAAGGCCCAAACCAAGGAAAAGACAGCCAACTCAGTTAAGAAGGGGATAAAACCTTTTATAGGTACATCAGGGGCGAAGGAAGACCAGGAGGGATAGTGAGGCTTAATAAAGGGGAGGAGGGTGGGCAGAGGGTGACTTTGAAAAGGCAGAGATACTAAACAAATATTTTTTGCTCAGTATTAACGAAGGCAGAGGAGGGTACCTAAAGAAACAGTAGAAACACTCTGGATACAGAAGTTGATACCAGCCTATTTACAGAATAAGGGTTCTGAAAGAATTCTTTAAACTGAGGTGGACAAAAGCAATGGGGCCTGATGGGATTCATCCCAGAATTCTAAAGAACTAAGGGGTAGAAGTGACACCACTGACTACCCTCTTTAACAAATCATGTGAGGATGGGGTGGTACCGAGAGGACTGGAGGAGGGCAGATGTGATTCCCTTCACAAAAGTGGGAGCAAGGCAGGAAGCAGGGAACTACAGACCTGTTAGTTTAACCTCAGTGGTAGGGAAAATGATGGAATCACTTCTGAAGGAAAGAATTGTCCAGTATCTAGAGGCCAGAGGGCACAGGACCCAAGAGCAGCATGGATTCACAGCAGGAAGGTCATGCCAGACAAATCTGATAGATTTCTTTGACTGGGTGACCAAAGTAGTAGATCAGGAGGGCTGTGGACATGGCCTACCTAGACTTTAGCAAGGCATTTGACACAGTCCCACACAAAGATTAATATACAAGTAAGCCAGCCTGGGAGTGGGTCCCAAGATGACAGCCTGGGTAAAGGATGGCTGGAGAATAGGACACAGAGTAATAGTAAATGAGTCCACTCTGAAGAAAGGGGTTACTAGTAGGGTACACGTGGGGGTTCAGTATTAGGACGGTCCTCTTCAATGTCTTTATAAGCGACATTGCAGAGGACTGGAAGAAAAGTATGTCTCTTTGCAGATGACACAAAGATCTGCAACAAGAGTTGATGCACAAGGTGGGGTGGAAAGGATGAGAAGGGACTTGCAAGGTTAGAGGAATGGTCAAATGTATGGCAGCTTAGATTCAATGCTAAGAAGTGCAAGGTAATGCACCTGGGAAACAAAAACCCAGGGGAAGAGTACACAATGGGGGGTGAGATACTAACAACAGCAAAAATGGAAAGGGACCTGGGGGTAGTCATATCAGATGACCTAAAGGTGGGCAAGCAATGTGAGAGGGCAGCAAGAAGGCTGGGGGATACTGGGATGCATAGGGAGAGGCATCACCAGTAGAAAACAGGAAGTTATTATCCTCTGTACAGACAGCTGGTGAGACCCCATCTGGAGTACTGAGTGCAGTTCTGAGACCCAGTCTCCATAAGGACATAGACAGGATGGAAGCTGTCCAGAGGAGGGCAACTAAAATGATGCAGGGTCTGCACCGGAAGACATATGAAGACAGACTTAAGGAGCTTAATATGTATAGCCTCAAGGAAAGGAGGAGAGGGGGACATGATAGAAACTTTCAAGTACCTCAAGGGAATCAAAAAGTCAAGAGGTAGCATCTTTCAAAAGTGCGCTAAGAACAAGAGGCACAATTTGAAGATAGATGGGTTGCGGCTCAGAAGGTAATTTAAGAAGTATTTTTTCACAGGGGTTGTGGATGCATGGAACAGCCTTCCGAGGAGGCTGTGGAGTCAAAACATTGGTGGAATTCAAGCATGCATGGGACAGTCATAAGGCAATTCTAGGGGTTGGGGGTAGGAAGAAGTAGGCCACTGCCACCCTCTGTTTGTGGATCCTCCCTGTTCACTCCATGTGTGTGCATTGTGGTTGGGGTTGCATGTGCATCTTGCTGTACTTGATGTTGTGCATGCTGTGTCGTGCTCTAACACCAGTTTCTCATCTGTTCACTGCAGAGTGGATCGAGCAGCCCATGGCCGCAGGAGGGAGTCAGCCCAGGCAACAGGAGCAGAGACGGGGCAGCCCGAGGGTGCCATCCCTTCCACAGTGGGTGCAGGAGAGCAGCCCTGAAAGCAGTGACATGTTGCGTGAGTACCTGTTTCATTGCTCTGTGATCTGTTCCCTTTCTGTGCATGCATCACATCTGGGTGTCCAGCCACTGACTTGTCTGGTGGCATTTATGCAACGGACAGTGGGACAGTGTGGTGTAGCAGTGTGCTGTGCGGTACACCTGTTTTTCACACCACAGCTGAGTGCTGTCAGTCTTGCCAGGGGAGGCTGTCAGCTTGCATTGCTGTGTGGGTGACTGATGGAGTTGGTTGCTCAGGTGGTGAGACTTCCGTGGGGACAACATGCTGCCGGCTGACCTTCTCACCACTGTGGTCCATCCATACCACCACCCACAGGGCGTCCCCAATTGCACGGGTGGTGGTTTCTTGCAGTGCATACGGGATAGCACGCACCATGCCTTGCGGCCTTACCTCTCCCCGTTCTGGCCACCAGCTGTGGAGCATTGCCTGTCACACTGTGCTACATCCTGGCACTGTGCCGTATGCATTGTGGAGTCCTTCCATGTGTATCTCATGGCGAGGTTACTGTGTTGCAGTTTAGTTGCAGGGTGGAATTATCACTGTGCTATTACATTATGTTCATCGCTGCCTGCCAGTGTTGACCGTGGCTATAGAAGTAGTAATCACTGTGTGGGGGACGGGGGTCCTATTATGTGGGTTGGGTATGCTGCCATGTACCATGTCTCAGTTGGGTGGTATGCTTTCGGTGGTATTGCCTGGTGGCATGTGAAGGCCGTTCACTGACAGCATCTGTGCCCTGGCTGACTTTTATCCCCTGGCCTAGGTCAGTCATTGGCAGGCCACTGTCATGGTTCATTGATGCTCCTGCATGCCTGTCACTGTTGTTTGTTCTGCACTCTGCATTACTGTACATTTTCATTTGTGGGTGGGCAGCATGTCCCAATGTGTGGATGCCCTTGTGCATGTCGTGGTGTGTCCCTTGCACTCAGCTTTCCGGGTTTCCAGCTGTGTGTCTGCCGTGTCTCATGGTGTGCTGTATCATGGTGGGTGGTGTCATATGTTCCCTGCTGCTGTGAGGATCGCTGTCATCATCCGTGTTGGGTTTTGTGTTGGTGCCTGTGTTTCCCTGTGCTGCTCTGTGGGAAGCTTCCATGTTGTCCTACCACTGCAGAACTCAACACCGCCAGGGATAGCCCATTGGGACATGCTGTCCATCTCTGTATGGCAAAAGTTGGCTGCTGGTTGCCTCCTGTCCGGTGTACCGTCCTCATAGTCTCACCCTTCCTCTTGTAGGTCCACTCCAGGCATCACTGTGGGCAACAAGGCCTGAAGAATCAGAGGGCACAGAGGACCTGCTGCGTAGAATTGTGAGGCAGCAGCGGACATTGATTGAACAGCAGGCCATTATTATAACAGAGACCCATAGGGTGGAGAATATCCTGGACGCTCATCTCCCTGATCCAGCGGGCAACTAGTTATGCCCTGTTATTTTGATGTCTTCCTTCACCACACCCCCTCACTGGACTTATTTATCCCTTCCTTGCCTATTGTCATCTGTCCCTGTGTGCATCCTCCTCTGCTTTGCACCCTTGTCCTGTGTCTTCCCGTCCCTCCATCTGTTGTCGTTTGTATGTTTTCCTTTGTGTGCCTTTTTATGCCAATGGTGCTTGACTTTTTTTTTCATGTAGTGGGCATTTGGGGTTGTGTGTTGGGGGGGCTAGGTGGGTATGTTCTGGTTCTGTTTCAAGTTGTGGGGAGGGTTGTACAGTGGTGGGTGGGGCATTTTGTAATCTGGGGTTTGTTCATTGTTTTGTCCTGTATTTTATTTGCTGTTGTGTTTCTGTTTGCTTTACTCTTCATTATTGTTAATTACACTGGTTTACGACATTTTACTGTGTCCTTTGTCATTCTTGGGTGCTGGGGTTCCACATGCTTTGTATTGTTGCTGGTGTTCTCCACATGGGTCTGGGTTGTTGCTGGACATTCCCGTGCATGTGTGGCGTCCTCCGGGTTGAGCACTGTGGTGTGCTCCTGATACCTCATTCCGGCATGTGTTCCCTTGCATGTGTCCCAGGGTCAGGCTGTCTCTGCACTGTGTTCCATTGTGTGTTTGCACTGCCTGCCTGCAGCTATATTCAGTGCTGTCTTATTCCTGGGCTTTTTTTTGCCTTGCACTTCCGGCCCTGTTTGCCCGGCTTCCTTTGCTTGCTATATTCAGCTGGTTTTGCCCCGGGCTATTCATTTTGAATATGGCTGGCATTTTGCTCTGGGCTAAGTTTGCACGCCGGACAGTGCTAATCGCTGCCAGGGGCTAACCTTAGAATATCTGGCCCAAAGTCTTTGTTTTCATAAATATATATATTTTTCAATTAAATGACTAAAAATAAAACAGTTGACAATGGTGTTGTATCCTAATCTAAAACCTGCCTGGAATTTATTTAATTCTCCTAGTCTATCTAACTTTACTAATAGTTTATCCAAAATTATTTTAGAGAACATTTTTAGACTAACATCAAGGAGACTTATGGGTTTGTACACGGCAGGATCTTTTAAACTACCCTTTTAATGGACAGGAACTATGATAGCTCCTTTCCAGGGCAGGGAGATATCCAGTTGTGGCACCATTCCTTCATCACCCCAACTCCATGCCAAGCATTTCTTGGTTCTGGTGGCATTCACTTTCAAACTGTCTCCATCCTGTATCAACCTATCCCTGGTGTCCAGCAAATATAGAAACACAGAGGCTGTTGGCTGAAAAGGACCTTTTGGCCTACCTAGTCTACCCTATCCAGTGGTTCATTTATTGAAAAGAATTGTGAAAATATCTATCCAGTGTTTGGCTTGCCAGAAATACTTCTGCAGGGATATAGTCTGGGTCCGGGGCTTTATTTTTCTTTAAAAGTTTTATTGCAAAATGGACTTCCTGTCTAGTGAGCAAAATAGTGGTACTATTATTATTTGTATATAGTCAAAGCATGGCTCTGAATTTTCAGTAAATATTCTTAAATAGTATTTAACCAGTCACTTTCTAGGATATATCTGTCAAATTTAGTTAGAGGATTGATAGGAAACTTTTGCCACCAACATTCAGAGTTTTTTTATGTCACCTTCATACAGTATATGGTTTGTAATGGTAGCACGTCAATATAGCACTTCAATTATAGTGACTGTAATAATAGCAATCGTTACATTACAGTGCAGCACAGAATCAGCGACAACAGTTTAATAACCTACTGTACCTCCGGGGTTCAGGTGTGCCTTGGAGGATGTTATTTTAGAAATGGGGAGGTTTGGGGCTGCAGCCCCCCATAGCCCCACGCTTGATTAGAGTTGCTTGCAGAAAATTCAGTAGAATTTAGAGAATTTGCTTACTTTACTTTGCCACTTTGTTTTGTGTACTGTCGCGATCTGGAGTTTGGTCGGCGTTGTTTATTCTAGCCTTTGGGGGATTGATGCCTCACGGAGATTGGGCGTGTCGGGAGCCGTGGGAGGGTCGATTTTGTTGGGTGTTTAATCGCTGGCTCGATTCCCCGATGAACTTTCGCTCGGTGGTCCATTGAGTTGTTTCGAGGTTGTGGAAATCGGAGGAGCGGTGAGATTGGAGTGGGCGGTTCCGCCTACAGACGGGATACAGCCGGACTGTGCGTGGAGGGCGTGGCGGGTGCCTGTGAGAGGACTGGCTAGGAAGTGGAAGCCCTGAGAGGATGCGCTTGGTGTGCAGCAAGGATTTCAGCAAGTGTTGGAAAAGGAAAGGTTGGGCTCCTCGGTCGGACGGAGGGACGGTGATCACTGACACTGGAAGGTGTTGGTGCGAACCTAGTTCCTTAGAGGGAGTGGGGGACCACCGAGGTGATCCTGCTTGCCCCACGTGGTGAAGGATCGGGTTGAGGCCCTACGCGAAGGTGAAATTGATATGCTGCCTGCCTGCCTATCCACCATCCGCCAATCGTGAAGGATTCCTAAGGAAGAAAACCATAACATAGGAAGAAAGTGGGACTCCTGGACCATTTGTTTGGTGAAGTACACTGAATTTTGTTTTGGGCCAGCGTTTGTAATTATCCTTTAGAAAGACCAGAACTTGGGTTCGATGGGGTTGTTGCCGCCTTGTGAGAGGAGGCTGGCATAATAAAAATTTCACAGTCTAAAGTGGTGAGAGCACGGCTGTGGTCAACAAAAGACCTGGGAACTCTTTCTTGAACTTTCAAAAAGAAACTGTGTTGTTGACTATTGGATAAACGTTAAAGCCATTCAATAATACTTTTTAGTAGTTTTAGGTGGGGTGCTCCTCTTCCTGCAGTGGTGAGAGTACTGTGGGGGTAGAACTAGAATCATAATAGATAATTTTATAGTACTAGAATTTGAATAGACGATTTTACAGCATTAGAATGTGTTAGATCTTATTTTATTGTGAGTGTTTTATTGTAGTGCAGAGATGTGCTGGAGTGATTGTAAGGCGGTCGGGTATTATTCCCCCTCTATGCTTAGGGACCTCCGTCCTTTCTCCTGTCCCCCGCTGTCAGCTGAAGTTTATAGGAGGTGTAGGGCTTTGGGGATTGTGAGAAGGAGACGGAGGTCCCATGCTGGAGGGGGAATGGAAAGGAGTGGGCGGATTGGGATTGTAGGGTCAAGGAGATGCCCTGGGGTGAAATGGGCACGGGAGAGAGGGCCTTCCTGTCTTGTGCCCATACCCAAGGGCCCTGGATTGGACCAGCAGGTAGGCCGGTCACTATCGGAGGTTTGTCCTACTCGGGCGGTGTTATGCAATGCCAGGTCTATTAAAAACAAGACAGCTATTATAGCTGATCTTGTTGAATCATCTGACCTGGCATGCATCACGAGACCTGGCTGGATGAAAATGCTGGGCCTGTATTGAGCGGCAATTCCGGCTGGGTACTCGGTGATACACCACCGAGGCAGGATCATAGGCGAGGGGTGTTGCCATGTGTTTTAAGTCAGAACTGGGTCTGGTGGAGGTGCCAGTGGGAGTCACCAGATCCTTTGAGTATATTGTGAGCGGTGTGGGGTGCAGGATACTTCTGGTATACCGTCCACCAGGTAGCGAAGAATGTTTTTCTGCAGGAAATCGCAGACTTCATTGTCGACCTAACATTGGGGTCCCAGATGGTTGGTACTGGGGGACTTCAATGCCTGGTCGATGAACTCTACGGTTTGGTCAGATTTACTCCAGTTGATGATATCACTGAGACCACACAGGTTGTTTTCTCCTCGACCCATGTGGGTGGGACACTCATTGGACTTGGTGTTCCTTCTGGGGATGGGGATATCTGACTTGGTGGTGGAACCGGTTGGATGGTCAGACCATCACTCCATTAGATTCAGTTTGAGGCCACCCTGTTAGGTCTGCCCTGCAGAGATGGTTCGATACCACCCTTTGAGGGTGTATCCCCAGAGGACCTGATGGCAGTGTTGGACCTATCGAGGCCTACCGATGGGTGCATGGATCCAGGTGTTCTGCTACATGCCTATAATGAGGCGTAACAGGGGCCCTGGATTCTATTGCACCATTTAAGTGTTCATCCTCTTACTCCTCGCCCCAGGTCTCCTGGTTTGATGAGACCATGAGGGAATTGAGGAGACAGGCGAAGGCTGGAGAGGCGCTAAAGTCCGGTCGTGATGATGACAAGCTTAGTTTGATGGACCATTATTTGGTCTATCAATCCGCAATCTCGTAGAAGAAGCAGAATTCCTGTCCAGAGAGATAGCGGCTGCACAGAATAGACCAGCTCAGCTCTTTCGACTGTGGACAGACTGTGCAATCCAGTCTGTCTTCAGCCCAGAAGAGCCTTATCTCAAGAATGGTGTGAGGGCTCGCTCTTTCTTTGCAGATAAGGTTGCCAAAATCAGATCGGACATTCGCTCTTCCCTCTAATGGGAAGTAGCTTGGTGGTAGATCGGGAGATGTAAACACCCAGTTGGAATGGTCTGACTCAGCCTTCCCATAATGGAGGATGTTGTGATGATCATTCGAGCACTGCGACCCGACCTGCCTGTAATTTGGACCCTGGTCCCACGCGCCTCTTAGTGGGTTGCGTGGATAATATTAGCCTAGTCCTAGCTCTGATCGTATGGAAGTCTTTGAGAGGGATTTTTCCAGATCCTCAAAGAGGCTATAATTAACCCCTTTAAAGAAACCCTCCTTAGACCCATACTGTCTAGCAAATTACAGGCCAGTCTCTAACTTACCACTTTGGGTAAAGTTATTGAGAAAGTAGCTCGCAGTGCAGTTGGAGGATCATCTGACCAACAACAGTATCTACGACTACCGAAGTCTGATTTAGGAAAGGCATAGTACCAGACAGCACTTGTACGGGTACTAAATGACCTCCTAATGGCAAGAGATCGTAGGACCCGATCCATCTTGGTACTACTTGATCTCTCAGCAGCGTTGACACCGTTGACCATGGTGTGTTATTGAGCGCTTCAGTGGTTAGTCTGTGGACTGTCTGGTATGGTCTCAGATGGTTTCAATCTTACCTTGAGGGTAGGACTCAGAGAGTGGTGTCGGGAATTTTTCCTCAACATCATTCTCCCTGCCCTGTAGGGTACCGCAGAGCTCCATTTTAGCACCCATGTTGTTTTCGGTGTATATGCTACCATTGGGGGCGATTATTAGATGGTACGGTCTGGGTTTTCACTGCTATGCTGATGATACCCAGCTGTATATGTCTTTTGTGCCCGGTAAGGACGCTGCCTTGTCGGTATTTAATAACTGCCTTGAAGAAATCCAAGAATGGATGAATGGTAGTTGGCTGAGGTTAAATCCGGAGAAAACTGAGGTGTTGGTTGTGGATGTAGGTCGCTGTGAGGTGGGTCTGCCAGAGGGATCACCCTCAGGCCTAGGGCTTGGAGGTGTCCAGCTGACGACCTCAGACCGGGTGCGAAATCTTGGCATAGTACTTGATGACCGTTTGACACTTAAATCCCAGGTGTCAGCGGTTGTGAAGACTTCCTTTTTTCATCTGAGGAATATTGCCAGGGTGAAGCACTTGGTTCCTCCAGAGGACCTTCAACATTAATCCACTTTGTTACCTCCAGCTTGACTACTGTAACTCCCCATACCTAGGGCTATCGGGGTTGAACTTCGCTGGCCTGCAGCTGGTGCAGAATGCGGCAGCCAGGCTGTTGACTGGAGTCTCTAGATCCAATGCTCATAACGCCCTGTGCTCCACGGACTGCACTGGCTGCCAGTGTTTTGGTGAATCGCCTTCAAGGTCGGTTTGCTGACCTATAAAGCCCTACATGATTTGGGACCTGCCTACCTGAAAGAGCTCCTGTGCCCCTATAGTCCCTCTCGCCCCCTCCGATCCACTGACGAGGGATTGCTAGAGATTCCCAGGGTACGTTTGAAAACATCTGGTGCTAGATCATTTAGTTTTATGGCACCTACCCTGTGGAACTCTCTACCTCATCAGGTGCGAGACTGCCCGATCGTCCTTAGTTTTAAAAGGGAGTTGAAGACCCACCTTTTTAATATAGCTTTTAAGGATTTCTGCTGATTTGATTTACTATATTTATTGTCATATTTATCTGTACAGGCGCTTTGATTTAAGAAAAGCGCCTTTTAAAAATAAAGTTGAAATTGAAAAAATTGAAAAATTGATGTAGTAAACCATGAAAGGTGTAAAGTGGTTAATGGGGAACAGGTGTGGGTACCATATAAAGGGTGTGTGGTGTATCATGGGGGTGTTGGAGGATGCCAGTGGAATACATTTGTAGTTAGCATGGGATGCCCCTGCTGATCCATGGGGGCTTTGACTAGTGTCCGGTGCTAGCAGGGGGCAGCAGACACTGGTACCATAATTTAAGAGAATGGCTTTGCCAGGTTGTACGTGAGTATTTGATATGGTCTAGGTATGACTATTTGCATGAACTGGCATATAATTTTCAGCTCCAGCTGTAATAGGGTAGCTGAATATGTATGTGCTGCAATTGCCATACACTGTTATTGCTGTCGCTGTTAAAAAGTCACTGAAATTACACTCACTGATATTTAATCACCGAATTGACATGGAACCATTTGTAACATCTCATGACATTTGTCATCATGGCTTTGTTGTTTTTTCTTAATTAAAACTGTTTATACAGTTTCCTTTACTGATCTAGTAGAATGAAATTCAGTTTCTCCTTACTAAGTCTAGTTTTCCTTATTTTAGCTGTTAACAAAGCTTTTTGTTTTTGACGGTCTTTATCAGTCCATGATTCAGTGTTTCTGCTATTCCCTTTTGTTGTTCCTTGTTTATAGAGGCTTTTTTATTATGCCAAATATGTTAGATACATGACTCGATATCTCCTGAGAAGAAACATTTCGGTGGCGTGCCTTATTTACATAATCTAAATTCTCCTCAGTTTGTCTCACTAATTGTGATTCCAGTTCTAAATATCCCACTTAAGTTTTTTTTTTTGTATCTTGGTTCTTTAAAACCATCTTCTTTAAAATTTTCATCAGGTAAGATTGAATGAGGGAGCAAACAACCCCATAGCAGGCCAGGGAGTTGGTCACTTTCAGTATGAGCAGGGATATTAAGGGAATTCCATTTCCTTGGATTGCCTGATCAAAATATCCAATCTAGTAATTATGTCCCAGTGGATTTACTATAGGTACAGTTCCCTAGGTAATCTCCCCAAATTCTCCCATTCAGGGGATACAGGTTGTATATTTTGAGCTACTCAATCAGCTTTTGCACAGCTTCATTTCTTTTTTGGGTCCGCAGTGGATCTGTGAAAACTGAATACTAATTTCAAATGACTAAAAAAGAAGTTATTTAAAAGGCCATCATAGTTGCCTATTCTGGCATTTAGATCTCTGACTAAGAGAATTTCAGCATCTGTAACCTAAAGGTGATATCTGATAATGGACTGTATACAGTAATTGCTTCCATATTTCTTCATTACAATATTTTGATGATTCTGGTGGGATATATACATTAATTATTACTAAAGACATACTTAGCTGAGTTAACAATAGGGCAATACAATTATTTTCAGCATATAAAGTATGATGCTTCAGAAAAAGGCCCAGGTGTTTATGTGTTAGGCTACCAGATGGCCTGCCTAGTCTATTTTCTCTTGTAACTGTGGAGTGAACTAAATCATAATAATTTAATACAATACTGTCTTCCTTTCCATGCCATGTTTCCTGACAGCAGATTATATCACCTTTCCTGATAAACTCCACCCAATTCTTATCATAAAATGTACCTGTAATTTCTGCAATATTCAATAGATTAAAAGGGTTCCCAACTCTGTCCCAGAAGTAAACTCAAAATTGAAGGCTTCTGGATGCTTTTCTTTGTTATTAAGTCATACGTTCCCCTGGGCAACAGAGCTGGCAATGTTTTTTCCAGTGCAGTTGGTGCAATGCCCACTAAGCAATTGTGTAGGGTACTCGAAAGGGACATCAAATACTTCAACAAGATTTACTAGGTGCAGTCCCAAGGTATTCAATAGGTCAAATTTTTTTAAGTAACTGCTATGTTACCTCCTCACTTCTAAACAGTATATCAATTTGTGAGGAATCACCAGAGCTTGATGTCCTCAGAACACCTTGGTGATCCAAATGTACTTGTCATATATTGCCAAAGAGATTACAGATTGAACCCTTCAGCTTCCAGTTATTTTATTCATACACTGCTGGCATTCCATACACAATCAAAGTTTCTGTGGAGCGTCACCTTTAGTATTGGGCTCTTAAACATTAAAGTCTGATCTATTGGAAAATTAACATATATCCCTCTTTTTTTTCTGACATTTCAGCATTATGCTAAATATAACTAGCAACCTTGGGGGAGACAAAATATACTTCAGTCTCACTGGTGTGGCCACGCTTACTTTTTAGTACTCATAATGTCCTTTAAATTCATATCAATGTCACATAGATACTCATTAGTGAAGTAATCCTTTAGTTCTTGAATAGGTAACAAGGGCCAATCTTTACTCAGTGTCAACCTTGAAAGAGGGCAATTGTTCTCTGCATTTATTTATTCATTTATTTTATTTATTTAACAGACTTTAGGATACAACCTTTAATTCCAGAACTCATTTACAAAGGCTCCACATCAGAAAAACAAACATAAACACTTAATACATATAGACATAGAATGGCAGCTAAAGGTTACAGTTTTTTCAGTCATACAATACTGCAGGACCGAGATCAGCTATACATTGCATGGAACGTATTATCAAGAGCTATATTTTACAGTTTACAACCATAAGTTTGCTGATAGAGGGAGGGAGTAACAGGTTTGATATTTATTGGTTGGTCAACAGCCTTAGTCACCAAAAGTTCTGCTCTAATATTTACAGTTTTCTTAGCAATTTCTGCTTGCTGGTCACTGAGATTTTTTTCTATTTTCCTGATGTTTACCTCCGTTATAAGTAACAACACTTGGGCAGCACTCTTTGAATGCAGCTATCTCTTTTTCCAATGCGGCTAGATGTTGGCCTAGATCCCCTGGTAGGGATGCCAAATCAAAATTGGAGGTAGACACTGAATTGATTATATTCTTAGAACTTTTCTGATGCAGGTTATTGACTTTTTCCTACTTTTGTTTATCCTGTTTTACTAGATTTTAATTGATTCCCCCCCTTGAATTTGTGTTCCCTTTTTTATCTAGTATCTCCTGTCTTGCCATAAATTCATTCTGTTTAGAGTTTCCCTTCTCATATTTTTTTTCTTTTAACCTGGAGCTTTAATTATGCTTGCTGGTATCTCAATAGTTGTAAAGTCAGGTCTTTTAGGAACCAGTTATTGCCCTGTTTCAATAAAAATCACTGAATCAGAGAGGGTGTTGGAAAAACTGTTTCTGAATCTCATTATTCACTAATTTAGTACAATTAGCAGCTACAGTATATCTTGCGTTCTCTTTTTTTAAAAAATAATCAACTGTTTCCTGTGTATCAAATAAGCTGTATATTGGTGGCTCATGTGGCCCACCAAGTCATCACTAAGACAGAGGGAAACATATTGGGAGAGATGTTCGGATTGCTTCTTACTGCAGTCCTGTTTCCTTGATATATCCAGTAGCTCAGTATTAACCATTTCTGTTTGTAGTTGTTCTCTACTGGAACCCTTTTTAAAAGTTTTATCATATTTTGAGGCAAGTTCTTTCATACCTTGTATGGTTCTCTGTAATGCTGTATTAACTTTCTTAAATTCTGGGCCTGAGACAGGTGGACAAAGCAATGGGGCCTGATGGGCTTCACCCCAGAATCCTAAAAGAACTAAGGGAGGACCTAGTGACACCACTGACCACACTTTTTAACAAATCATGGGAGGATGGGGTGGTACCTCAGGACTGGAGGAGGGCAGATGTGATTCCCCTTCATGAAAGTGGGAGCAAGGCAGAAGAAGGAAACTACAGACCTGTAAGTTTGACCTCAGTGGTGGGGAAAATGATGGAATCACTTCTGAAAGAAAGAATTGTTGAGTGCCTAGAGGCCAGTGGGGCACAGGACCCAAAACAGCATGGATTTACAGCAGAAAGGTCATGTCAGACAAATCTAATTGATTTCTTTGACTGGGTGACCAAAGTAATAGACCAGGGAGGGGCTGTGGATATGGCCTACCTAGACTTTAACAAGGCATTTGACACAGTCCCACACAAAAGACTAATAATCAAGTTAGCCTGCCTGGGAGTGGGTTCCAGGGTGATAGCCTGGGTAGCAATCTAGCTACACAACAGGACACAGAAGGTAATAGTGAATGGAACACATTCCGAAGAAAGGGGGGTTACTAGTGGAGTACCTCAGGGCTCAGTACTGGGTCCAATCCCCTTTAACATCTTTATAGGTGACATTACAGAGGTCTGAAGGAAAGGTATGCCTCTTTGAAGATGACACAAAGATCTGTAACAGAGTTGATACACAAGGGGGTTGAATGGATGGGAAGGACTTGGCAAGGTCGGAGGAATGGTCAGACATATGGCAACTTAGATTCAATGCAAAGAAGTTCAGTAATGCACCTGGGTAATAAAACCCAGGAGATGAGTACACAATAGCAGGAGGTACTAACAACAACAAAATGGGAAGGGACTTGGGGTACTCATATCAGATGACCAAAGGTGGGTAAGCAATGTGAGAAGTCAGTAAGGAGAGCCAGGGGATACTGGGATGCATAGGAAGGGGCATCACAAGTAGAAGAAGGAAGTGGTTATCCCTCTGTACAGACAGTTGGTGAGACCCCATCTGGAATACTGTGTGTAGTTTGGAGACCCCATCTACGCAAGGACATAGACAGGATGGAAGCAGTTCAGAGGAGGGCAACTAAAATGGTGCAGGGTCTGCATCAGAAACCATATGAAGAGAGACTGAGAGAGCTTAATATGTATACCTTTGATGAAAGGAGGAGACGGGGGACATGATAGAAACTTTTAAGTACCTCAAGGAATCAACAAAGTCCAGGAGGGTAGCATCTTCAGAAAAAGAGATGTAAGAACAAGGGGCACAATTTAAAGATAGAGGGATGGCTCAGGGTAATGTGAGGATTTTTTTCATGGAGAGAGTGGTGGATGCATGGAACCGCCTTCCTGGGGAGGTTGTTGGATCTAAAACAGTGGGGGAATTCAAACATGCATGGGACTGACATAAGGCAATTGTAGTGGGGGTTGCAGGAAGTAGGCTGTTGGTTAACTAGAATCTGCAGCTTACCCAATAGGAAGTGAAATGGGCAGACTGGGTGGGGCAAGCGGCCCTTATCTGCCATCAAAGTCTATGTTTCTATGTTTCTGTGTTAAGGCATCCCCTTGTTCCTCAGGCAGCTTCTTAGTGCTAACATGAACTTCACTAATCCTAGATGCTTATTCGATTCAGAAAAATAGCTAATATCATGGGACACTTTAAATTAAATTCCTCTTGGTCAGTTAGTTCAGGAGCTCTTATGAAGCTATCTTCCTTTTCAAGGGACTTATAAGATGTCACCAGCTGTTCTTCACTACAAAAATTTAACTTAAGTGAATGTTCCACGCTAGAGTCCCAGACATATACAGCACATAGCCATTGTAGGTGCTGTATTATTAGCCTGTGGGTTCGGGGCTGAGGTTTTTTCACCCACTGCTAATTTACTGTATATTGTTTCATGTGGTTGGTAATTTTAGTCTGTTTAGTCTTTACTGCTTTAGTTTGTTTATTTGTTTTCCCATTTTCTAACATGGATTCCCCTAATAAGGGAGAACAACTATCCTTGCTCTTTCTCTGCAGCCTAGTGCTAACCATTATACTATAAAGTATACAGTTTTTCCTTCTGAAAACAGTATTACTATCATATGCTTAATAGATAGTTAGAATAGTGTAATCAGGATATGCTCACCACTTTTAAAATGAAAGGGAAAAAAATATTCAGTTTAGCTAAAATGTCCACTTTAACACTACAAAGTTCACCTAGGGTCTGGGTTACAGTCCGTTGCATCTTCTTTACTAGGAAAGTAAGTCTTTGGTCTCAGTTCCAGTTTGCCAGGCCTGGAAACCCAAATGTCTAAGTGTCCAGCAGAGTAGTTGGGGGTTTGTGTTCATGTCGCACAAGGAATTTTTACAGCTTCTACTAGAGTCAAGGACAGTACCATTTGTGTTCGTCTGTAAGCAGGCAGGCAAAACTTCCTGCATTAAGTCCACTAGTTGCAAAGAAAGGAATATATTATAATATTTAAGTAAGATATAGATCCCTAACTACTTAATCTATCAAAACCATGTTAATTACAGCAGTTTATATCAGTTTCACAGGTGTAATTGAACATATGTTGGTTATAAAACACCATAAATAGTTTGCAAAAATCAAGTAACAGATATAAACTTACTCTTGTCTGAGTTTTGGGTAAATTACTAGAGCTCAGTAGCCTTATAAGATTAGGAGTCTGTTTAAAGATAGCACTGACAGCATAGCTAGAGTTAGATAAGTATCCCACAGAGATGGAGGGAGGCATTAGTAATACCTATTTTTAAAAAAGGATCAAGAACAGACTCACAAAACTACAGACCGGTGAGCCTGAGATCTGTTATGGGAAAGATACTGGAATCTATTTTAAAAGATTATATAACGAAACATCTAGAGAAAAGTAATTTACAGGATCCAGTACAGCACGGGTTTTGGAGGGACAGATCATGTCAGACAAACCTGTTGGTATTTTATGAGAAAGTTGGCAAGGCATTGGATGAAGGCAACAGTGTTGATGTTGTCTTTATGGACTTTTCAAAAGCTTTCAACAAACTTCCACACCAGGAATTAATAAATACACTTAAAGAATGCAAATTTGATACCAGCATAATAAACTGGATAGAAGTCTGGCTGAGTGAGAGAAGACAGAGAGTGATGGTTCATGGCGATATGTCTGATTGGGTTAGAGTGACTAGTGGGGTCCATCAGGGCTTGGGGCTGGGCCCCTGTCTCTTCAATATTTATATGAGATCGTTAAAAATATCAAACAAAGACATCTGGCTGACAAAATTCACAAACGACTGCAGAATTGGAGCCATAACAAATACACAAAAAAATACCACTGCCTTATAAGACGCACTAAACACCATACAAAATTGGACTAAAAACAGCAAACTTGAACTAAACAGTGCTAAATGCATTGTTATGCATATGGGTAAAACAAAATAGTAAATCGTCCTATAAAATAGGTAACTCTGAACTTAGGGAAACATCTGAGGAGTGAGATTTAGGGATCACAATTAGTGCAGATTTAAAATTCAGTTCACATTGTAATAAACTAGCTAAAAAGAATAATCAGATACTGAACTGTATATTGAGACACATAACTAGTAGAGATAGGAAAGTGATTATGCCCTTTTACAGTGCTCTGGTGAGGCCTAACCTGGAATATTGTGCCCAGGAGTGGGCACCATATAAAAAAGAAGATATCCACAAATTGGAGGGAATCCAACGTAGAGCGACCAGGGCTGTAGAGGGATTGGAATGCATGTCATATCCTGAAAGATTGCAGGAACTGAACCTGTACACCCTGCAGTTCAAAAGGATTAGGGGTGACAACTGTATGTTACATAAAATTATGCAAGACATGGATCTAACAGGAAATATAGGGATGACCTTGAGAAAATCTAAATATAAATTGAGGGGGCATCCATTTTAATTAGCTACTCAAAGATGGCAAACACTACCACAGAAACACTGGTTTAGCCAGAGAGTGGTTGCCAGGTGGAACTCATTGCCAGTTGAGGTGGTAACTAGCACAAGTATAGACTCCTTCAAAAATAGACTTGATAGGTTCTTTTGGGAAAATAAATTGCAAGTATAATTAACCAATTAATAATGGTAAATTACAAAAAAAAACAGTAAAGAAAAATAATTAATAGACGACCAGCTTAAGGCAAGCATTAAGGATATAAGTCTAACCAGCTTGAAATTACCTATGAACCTATGAACTCCCTTTATTGCTTGCACTACACAAGAGGAGACTCTTGCTTAAAATTAAATATAAAGCACAGAATTGTATTATTAACTGATGCTGAAGTTTTCCTAATATGATCCTTGCTGCATCCTTTCTCCTCTCAGTGCGGCATCTGCGAGCAAATATAACCAGAGGATTCCACGTATGCACATTTATTAGAAGGGGATCACATGATCAATTCAGTGCAATTTTTAAAATAGTTTTTAAAGTCTTTTAAATAAAATACTACACAGATTACTGAAAAGAAATACAAAAAGATATAAAAAGCTCATAAGGTTTGAACAATAGGAGATGTAGCCCAGGATGATGTGGCCCTTTATTTTACCTTAAGCTCGTTTTAATCCAGTTAAATGCTTCACAGTTAGATAATATCAAAAAACATAAACATAGAAAACACAGAAACATAGACTTTGACAGCAGATAAGGACCACTTGGGCTGCACAGTCTGCCCATTTACCTACCTATTGGATAAGTTGCAGATCCTAGTTAACCAACAGCCTACTTCTTCTTACCACCTACTGTAATTGCCTTATGTCTGTCCCATGTATTCTTGAATTCTCACACTGTTTTTGACCCCAAGACCTCCTCAGGATGGCCGTTCTATGAGTCCACCACCCTCTCTGTGGATAAAAAAAAAATAAAAGGAGATTTTAAAAATGTTCCTTTTTGAATCAGAAAATAAGTTGTGAGGTTGGCTAAATTTTATTTACATGGGTTACACAGGTTATTATGGAGCATAGGAGACATACTGCCCATACTGCTCTCTAAGTTTGTTCTAGTTATACCCCTGTATGTTTTTAGCTATTAGGCATTTGTACAGACTTGTTTTAAATGCTTGCATACTACTACTAGCTGGCACGGGTTCAAATGTCGCACAGCAGAGTGCTGTGCGACTTAATCGAGTTGCATGATCTCTCCTTATCTTTGATCTGTGGGGCCTATCCCCACACCCTGTTACAGGGCTGCACCTCAGACCCCCACTAAGGATTCTAACTCCAGGGGGTCCAACTGTGAAAGTGCACAGGTCGGGAGTCTGCCATAATGCCATCGCTATTAAGCGTACAACATTATGACCTGTATGCCTACTAGCCACCTCCTCTAGAGGCACACTGTTCCAAATAGCACCACCCTAACATTAAAACCAATGTTTCCTCCTAGTTGTTTTGTACCTTTCCCCAGCTAACTGTAAAGAGTGCACTTTAGTATGATATTTCTGCTCTCTGAGCCTAAGCCCCAGCTTTTCCCATAACACTTCATCTAGAAGTGTTTTAAAAACCATTCACATGTCACCTCTCAGTCTACGGAACTCCATTGTGTACATCCCCAGCTAGGACAGTCTCTCATGATACTCATAGAAACATAGAAAAATAGAATTTTATGGCAGATAAGGACCGCTTGGCCCACCTAGTCTACCCATTTCCCTACCTAATGGATAAGCTGCAGATCCTAGATAACCAACAACCTACTTCCTCCTACCCCCCACTAGAACTGCCTTATGTCTGTCCCATGCATTCTTGAATTCCCCTACTGTTTTTTACTCCACCACCTCCTCAGGAAGGCTGTTCCATGCATCCACAACCCTCTCCATGGCAAAATACTTCCTCACATTACCTCTGAGCCATCCCTCCCCATCTTTAAATTGTGCCTCCTTGTTCTTGCACATCTTTTTTTCTGAAAGCTGCTACCCTCTTGGACTTTGTTGATTTCCTTGAGGTACGTGAAAATTTATATCATGTCCCCCCTTTCCCTCCTTTCCTCGAGGGTATGCATATTAAGCTCCTTAAGTCTGTCTTCATATGTCTTCTGGTGCAGACCCTGCACCATTTTGGTTGCCCACCCCTGGACAGCCTCCACCCTGTCTATGTCTTTGTGGAGATGGGGTCTCCAGAACTGCATGCAGATAATCCAGATGGGGTCTCACCAACTGTCTGTACAGAGGGATAGCAAATGCCTGTTTTCTACTGGTTATGCCTCTCCCTATGCATCAAGTATCCTGCATCCCTTAGTACTGCTTTCTCATTGCTTGCCCACCTTTAGGTCATCTGATATAACTACCCCCAGGTCCCTTTCCATTGTTGTTGTTGTCAGTATCTCACCCCATTGTGTACTCTTCCCCTGGGTTTTTGTTTCCCAGGTGCATTATTTTGCACTTCTTTGCATTGAATCTAAGCAGAGGGTGACTGTGAGAAGGCAGAGATACTAAACAAATATGTTTGCTCAGTATTTACAGATGAAGAGGGAGGTACCTAAAACAAACAATAGAAACACTCTGGATACAGAAGTTGATAGCAGCCCATTTACAAAAGAAAGGGTTCTGAAAGAACTCTTAAAACTGAAGGTGGACAAAGCAATGGAGCCTGATGGGATTCATCCCAGAATTCTAAAAGAACTAAGGGTAGAACTAGTGACACCACTGACTACCCTCTTTAACAAATCATGGGAGGATGGGGTCGTACCCGAGGACTGAAGGCGGGCAGATGTGATTCCCTTCACAAAAGTGGGAGCAGGGCAGAAGCAGGAAACTACAGACCTGTTAGTTTAAACTCAGTGATAGGGAAAATTATGGAATCACTTCTGAAGGAACGGATTGTCGAGTACCTAGAGGCCAGAGGGGCACAGGACCCAAGGCGGCTTGGATTCACAGTGGGAAAGTCATACCAGATGAATCTAATGGATTTCTTTGACTGGGTGACCAAAGTAGTAGATCAGGGAGGGGCTGTGGACATGGTCTACCTAGACTTTAGCAAGGCATTTGACTCAGTCCCACACAAAAGATTTATATACAAGTTAGCCAGTCTGGGAGCGGGTCCCAAGATGATACCTGGTAGAAGTGGATGGAGAATATGCACAGAGGGGTTACTAGTGGGGTGCCGCAGTGTTCAGTATTAGGACTGGTCCTCTTCAATGTTTTTGTAAGCGACATTACAGAGGGACTGGAAGGAAAAGTATGTCTCTTTGCAGATGACAAAAATATCTGCAACAGTTGATCCACAAGTTGGGGTGGAAAGGATGAGAAGGGATTTGGCAAGGTTAGAGGAATGGTCAAATGTATGTCAGCTTAGATTTAATGCTAAGACGTGCAAGGTAATGCACCTGGGAAACAAAAACCCAGAGGAGGAGTACACAATGGGGGGTGAGATACTAACAACAACAAAAATGGAAAGCGACCTGGGGGTAGTCATATTGGATGACTTAAAGGTGGGTAAGCAAAGTGAGAGAGTTGTAAGAAGGGCTAGGGGGATACTGGGATGCATAGGGAGAGGCATCACCAGTAGAAAACAGGAAGTTGCTATCCCTCTGTACAGACAGCTGGTGAGACCCCATCTGGAGTATTGTGTGCAGTTCTGGAGACCCAATCTCCACAAGGACATAGACAAGATGGAAGCTGTCCAGTGGAGGGCAACTAAAATGGTGCAGGGTCTGCACCAGAAGACATATGAAGAGAGACTAAAGGAGCTCAATATGTATAGCCTCGAGGAAAGGAGGGAGAGGGGGGACATGATAGAAACTTTCAAGTACCTCAAGGGAATCAACAAAGTCCAAGAGGGTAGCATCTTTCAAAAAAAGAGGCGTGCAAGAACAAGATGGCACTATTTGAAGATGGGGGGGTGGCTCAGAGGTAATGTAAGGAAGTATTTTTTCTTTTTTTTTTTTTTAAATTTAAGTTTATTGATTTTTCAATAACAGGAGAACAACAAAAAAGAAGAAATTACACAACCACAATTGAATGAAACCTCACTCCAAGAACATTCTTGGTACAACGTAAAAAAAGGAAGTATTTTTTTACAGAGAGGGTTGTGGATGCATGGAACGGCCTTCTGAAGGAGGTTGTGGAGTTAAAAACAGTGGTTGAATTCAAGCATGCATGGGACAGCCATAAGGCAATTCTGGGGGGGGGGGTAGAAAGAAGTAGGCTGCTGGTTATCTAGGATCTGCAGTTTATCTATTAGGTAGGGAAAAGGGCAGACTGGGTGGACCAAGCGGTCCTCATCTGCCGTCAAATTCTTTGTTTCTATGTTTCTATACATTTGACCATTCCTCCAACCTTGCCAAGTCCCTTCTCATCCTTTCCACCCCACCCTGTGTATCAACCCTGTTACAGATCTTTGTGTCGTCTACAAAGAGACATACTTTCCCTTCCAGTCCCTATGCAATATCACTTATAAAGACATTAAAAAGCACTGAACCCAATACTGAACCCTGCTGTACCCCACTAGTAACCCCCTTCTTCACTGTGGACTCCATTTAATATTACCCTCTGTGTCCTGTTGTCCAGCCAATGTTTCACCCAGGCTACCACCCTGGGACCCACTCCCAGGCTGGCTAATTTGTTTATTAATTTTTGTGTGAGACTGTGTCAAATGCCTTGCTAAAGTCTAGGTAGGCTATGTCCACAGCCTCTCCCTGGTCTACTACTTTGGTCACCAAGTCAAAGAAATCAATTAGATTCATCTGACATGACCTTCCCACTGTGAATCCATGCTGCCTTGGGTCCTGTGCCCCACTGGCCTCTAGGTACTCAACAATTCTTTCCTTCAAAAGTGATTCTATCATTTTCCCTACCACTAAAGTCAAACTGACAGGTCTATAGTTTCCTGCTTCTGTCTTGCTCCCACTTTTGTGAAGGGGTATCACATCTGCCCTCCTCCAGTCATCGGGTTCCACACCATCCTCCCATGATTTGTTAAAAAGGGCAGTCAGTGGTGTCACTAGTTCTACCCTTAGTTCTTTTAGAACTCTGGGGTGAATCCCATCAGGCCCCATTGCTTTGTCCACCTTCAGTTTTAAGAGTTCTTTCAGAACCCTTTCTTCTGTAAAACGACTGATATTGACCTCCCCTATCCAGAGTACTTCTATTGACTGGATTAGGTACCTCCCCCTCCTCTTCTTTTGTGAATACTGAGCAGATGCATTCGTTTAGTATCCCTGCTTTTTCACTGTCCCTCTCTGCCCACTCACCTTCCTCTTTGTTTAGCCTCACTATCCCTTCCTTTGTCTTTCTTCACTCCCTAATGTACCTATAAAAGGTTTTATCCTCCTTCTTAACTAAGCTGGCTATCTTTAACTTGGTTTGGGCCTTTGCTATTCTGACTGCCTTCCCCATTTCCTTCTGAATTAACTAGTACAGTACTCTGTCCTGCTCCTTCTGTGTTTCCTTATACTTCCTGAATGCAGTCTTTTTTTTTCCCTAACCTTCGTCACCACCTCTTTTGAGAACCATAGTGTGTTTTTCTTTCATTTTGATTTGTTTATTTGCTTCACACAGGCTTGTTGCCTTTGTGATGGCCGTTTTGATGTTTCCCCATTGTTGCTCTATCCCTCCTTCTTGCCTGTTTGCTAGTGCTTTTCTAAGGCACTCTCCCAGTTTGACAAAATCAGTCCTCCTGAAGTCCAGTACCTTCACTTTTGTATGGCTTGACTCTACAGCTGAGTTTATTGTGAACCCACACTGTTTAGTGGTCACTTGTTCCAAGATGTCTACCCACTTCTGGATCTGAGATCCTCTCTCCAGCCACATTTGAGAATAATATTGTTCCCTCCTGAGTGGGTTCCAACACTAGCTGTCTGAGGCATGCCCCTTGTAGGGCATCGAGAATGGCCCTACTCTTGGATGTGGCTGCAACAAAGGTGCTCCAGTTGACATCTGGCATATTCAGGTCCCCTATCAGCAATATCTCCCCTTTTTCTGCAATCCTAAGGATGCCTTCTATCATTTCCTTGTCCATTTCTTCCCCCTGAGAAGGGGGTCTGTATACAACCCCTCTGCAGATTGTGGTGCCATTTCCAGTCTCCATGGTAGCCACAGTGCCTCATCTCCTCCCTGTCTACCCATTAGTTCCATTGTTTTGATCCCTTCACTTACATAGAGAGCTACTCCTCCTCCTCTTCAACCCTCCCTGTCTCTCCTGTAGATTGTGTACCCTGGTATGTTGTCATCCCAGTTATGATTTTCTGTGTACCATGTTTCTGTGAATGCCATGATATCTAGGCATCCCACTTCTATCAAGACCACCCATTCAGGGAGCTTGTTACCTAGACTATAGGCATTGGTACCCATTACCCTCCATTCTTTGATGGCCTTACATCTTTTTGTCCCATCCCTGTCCTTACTGCCTTTGCCTTTTTCTCCATTTACCCCTGCCCTTCTCCCTATCAAATTCTCTATCTTGATGTTTACCTCACTAATTACCCTGATTTTTTGGGGGAGGGCTAGAATTTCACTTCTACTTTTCAGTGCCTCCCCCCTTGGGTAGTTTAAATGCTTGCCAATGAAGCATTTAAACCTGTCACCTAGGATACTGGTTCCACTCCTGAACAGATGCAGACCATCGCATCAGTATAGGCCTGCATCCCTCCAGGTGAATCCCCAGTCCCCAATGAAACCAAAACCCTGAGCGCTGCACCAGATTTTTTAACCCCTGATTGAATCCCATGGTGTGGAGTACCCTAGCCTCAACCATGGCCATAGACAGGCAGCACCTCCTAGAAGGTTACTGTGCTTGCTACTTGTCTAAGGCATCTCCCCAACTCCACAAAATCCTCCTGCACTGCTGTGATCCCTTTCCTAGCCAGGTCATTTGTCCCTAGGTGGACAATGACATCCAGCTCCATCCCCAGTGCAGCTGTTCCTGTGATCCTGAAGATTTGCTCCCTGTCCCTCCAAGCCATGGCGCCAGGCAGGCACTCCACCTCACCTCCTCCCTCCCTCCCCAGTTCTACCCTCCTAACAATGGAGTCTCCCACAGGAGTTGTTTGCTTCCTGTAGGGTCCCATGCCACCATCTTGTGGGTCTCCTTTGTGGAGGTTCCCAGCATCCTCCTTTTTCTCCACTGCAGGTGCCTCCATAGAGGAACCACTCTCTGCCAGAATGGCATATGAAATGTGGAGAGGTACAATTGGAGGGATTCCTGTATTCCACCACCTTCACCCTCCCTGAGCCCAATGTGGTCCAAATGCTTCTCTTTCTTGGCAACCTCTGAGGCAGCATGGCCCTGGTGGTCCCTGGGTGGTAAAGGATGTCCCCTGAGTCCTGGCCAACTCAGCCTGGAGATGAGCAACCTCCTCCCTCAGCCCAGAGAGGTGCCTGCAGATAGGACAACACTGCATCCTCCAGAATGTCTCCCAGGAGACTACTGCTCCATAGCCTTTGCACTACAGCACTCCCATCATGTCTTATTTGTGGCCCCTTAGCTGTTGTTTTGTATACTTACTCGTTCCTCTCTCTGTTTTTTTTTTTATATGTAATTCCCCCCCCCCCACTTTCCTACTGCCTCCATGCCCTTAAAGCTCCTGATCTTCCTGTTCTAAGACAGGAAGTTCCTATATCTCTCAGTAGTCTCCTTCTTACTTGCTCAGAGTCAGACCTCCAGTAGCTGGTGTGGGGGGTGGAGATCTACTCTTTTCCTTCTTAGATGGTGAGTCTTTTGTGCTTCTGTGATCACTCCCTTCCTGCTCCCAAACAGGAAGTTCCTGTTGTCAGTCAAATCCTGTGCCTATAAAAGTAGAACTGGCTAAGGATGGGGGTGGAGGAGAGGGACGGAGGGCAATATAGTCCCAGTAAAGTTCTAACAGCAGCTCCTTCCTCTCGCTGTTCTCTGCCAAAAGCTATGTAGGGCAGTTTTTAAATGCAAACACCTGGCTTCCTTCTACTTAAGCCACTCCCCCAATTCACAGTTTCTTTCTTCACCTAGCTAACTACACAGATAACAATTCCTTCACCCAACTCAGACAAACACACTGACTCTTGTTTTTTGTTTGTTTGTTTTTACCCTAAATTGAAGTTCCCAGTAGTAGAGTTCTAGTTCTTTAGTCCAGTAGAGTAGTAAAGTTCTACCAGCAACTCCTTCCTCTTGCTGTATTCTTTGCATTGCACCTCTACTCATATCTGTGGTCTTCTTCTGAACCGTCTCTAATGATTTAATTTCCATCTTATAGCCTGGTGACCAAAACTGGGCACAATATTCCATATTCCAGACAAAAACAGAAACCAAGCACCCTAAAATTAAAGTTATGGACTTTAGACAAGCAGATTTCACAGCAATGAAGGAAGGTCTTAAAAGGGAGGCTTACAAATATAGTTTGGGGGAGAAATGTTGAAGAGTACTGGGCACATCTCAAGACAGCTATACCACAGACTGCAAACCATTGCATAAAGAGACTGAGCAAAGCAAAAAAATAAAAGACAACCACTGTGTTTTTTTTTAGGAAGTAGCCACTAGGGTTAGGGAGAAAAGGGCTATTTTCAGGAAATACAAAAAAAAAACAGGATCCAAACAGGATCAGGAAGACTACAAAGAAAAACAAAGGGCTGCAAGCAAGGAAATCAGAACAGAAAAGGCAACAGCAGAGGAGAGGATAGCCAGAGAAGTCAAAAAAGGGAGACAAAACCTTCTATAGATTTATTAGTATCAAAAGAAAAGACAACAATGGTTCACTTTCAGAGGAAAGAGACGTAGCTAGTAGAGTACCACAGGGTTCAGTGCTTGGACCAGTCCTATTCAGGATCTTCATTAGTGACATTTCTGATGGACTGGAGGGCAAGGTGAGTTTGTTCACAGATGACACAAAGATAGGAAATAGGATAGACACCCCAGGAGAAGAGGAGAAGATAAAGGCTGACCTGGACTGTCTAGAAAAGTGGTCAAGAATGTGGCAACTAAACTGCAATACTAAGAAATGCAAAATCATGCACCTCGGACTAATCCAGGAGTGGATTACTAGCTAGGGGGAGAAAAACTGGGAGCCTCTAAACAGGAAAGGGATCTGGGACTAATTATAACAGATGACCTAAAAATAATGAAGAAATGTGAGAAAGCAGCACTGCGAGCAAATGGTACAGTATGTTGGGATGCATAAGCAGGGGGATTACCAGCAGAAAAAAAGGAGGTCATCCTTCCACTGTACAGATCAATGGTGATGCCACACCTGAAGTACAGTGCACAATTCTGGAGACCACACCTTAAAAAGGATATTACCAGACTGGAAGCAGTGCAGGGGAGAGCTACTAAAATGATTCCTGGACTGCACGACAAATCATACGAGGAGCGGCTGCATGAATTAAACATGTACTCCCTGGAGCAGCGGAGGGAAAGGGGAGACATGATCAAGACTTTCAAATTCCTAAAAGGAATAAACAAGGTGCAGGTCCAGGACCTGTTCCACAGCAAAAATCACTCGAGAACCAGAGGGCACAACGTGAATCTAGAGAGGGGTAGATTCAGAGGCAACACACATAAGTTCTTCTTCTTCACAGAGAGAGTGGTTGATCCATGCAACTGCTGTACAGGAGGCAGTGGAGGCAAGGTGGACTTTCAAGAAAGTGTGGGATAGATACAAAGGTATCATAACACTGAAAAGCAGTTAAGGGAAGGGGTAGGCTTATGGGCAGACTAGATGGGCTGCTTGGCCCCCTTTGGCCATCACTTTCTATATTTCTATATGCGGTCTCACAAGAGACCCATATAGTGTCACCAGAGCCTCCATTCCTCCTTCTACTCTTGATATGCCTGTTTATGCTACTTAATATATCTCCAGCTGTTTTTACTACCTGACTGCAGTGCTGTTTAAACTTTAATTCACTGGAAATCCTGATACCCAAGTCCCTTTCCTCATTTACTTCTCTTAGCATTTGCCCATTTAGCTTGTATGCTGCTGCTTTATTTTTGTGCCCAAAATACATTACTGTGTACTTATCAGTGTTGAAGGTCAGTTTTAAATCATGTGCCCACATCTGCATGCCTGTCAAGGCTTTCTGCATTTTTACTGTGTCCATGTAGTTGTTTACAATGGAGCCTATTCTAGTGTTGTTGGCAAACTTAGATTCCCATACCTCCCCTCCACCAGTCATTGACTGAATATAGATGTTGAAAAGGCAAGGTCCCAACACGGATCCCTTACGGGCATAGGATTTTTGAAAAAATGTTCCACAGTCTTTTTGGCCATCCCGAGAGGCTCTTTCTCTGGTCTTCAGATCCTGCACCACCTCAGAGAAAATCTCTGGATTCCAATTTTAGTGGGCCTTCTTCTTAGAGTAACACAAATACACACCGGGAAAAGCTATGCTGGCTAGCAGTTTGCAAAAAGATTTACTGATAAAGAGACAAACAGACAGGCAACAATGGCATACCTTGTATAACTAAAAATATAGCACTGTCTGCTTACTTCTCTGACTTCCTGCTCAGATCAGAGAGTGTGCAGTAAAGATTCAGCCTCTTTCCAACCTCCTTGAGCACAGACTCAGAGGTGATGGTTTGTAGAATTGCTGACCACAGAGCTCCCTCCACTCTGACAGTAGGGAGAGCAGTAGATGGGACTGGGTGGGGGCTGGAAATCTCAGTCCCCACCTCATGTAGATCCACACTGGTCCTGACAGTAGGAGGAGCAGATGGGACTGGGAGGTCACTGGTACTCTCGGTCCCCACAACATGTGGAACCCAACTGGCTCTGACAGTGGGGGGGACCAGCACGAGGGGTTGGGTGGTTGCTGGTACTCTCAGGCCCCGCACTGTATGAACTCCCACTAGCACTGACAGTGGTGTGGGGGCAGCAGATGGGACTGAGAGGTTGTTGGTACTCTCAGGCTCCACAATGTGTGGATCCCCACTGGTTCAGACAGTGGGAGGAGCAGCAGATGGGGCTGGAAGGTTGCTGGTTCTCTTGGACTCCATGCTGTGTGGATCCTCACTGGCTCAGACAGTAGGGAGGAGGACAGGCGGGCTGGAAGGTTGCTGGTACTCTTGGACTCCACGCTGTGTGGATCCCCACTGGCTCTGACAGTAGGGGGAGGAGCAGATGGGACTGGGAGGTTGCTGGTACCTCAGACCCACACTTGTGGATCCCCATTGGCTCTGACAGTGGGGGTGGAGCAGCAGATGGGACTGAGAGTTTGTTGGTACTCTCGGGCTCCACATCATGTGGATCCCAATGGCTCAGACAGTGGGGAGGCAGCAGATGGGACTGGGAGGTTGCTGGTACTCTCTGAGCCACAGCATGTGGATCCCCACTGGCTCTGATAGTAGGGGGCAGCAGATGAGGCTGGAAAGTCACTGGCTTTCTCGGGCTGACAGTGTGTGGATCCCCACTGGCTCTGACAGTGGGGAGAATCTGATAGGGCTGGAGTTACATGAACTCTTGGTCCCCATACCGTGTGGATCTCCACTTGCTCTGACAGTGAGGGAGCAGCAGATAGGGCTGGGAGGTTGCTGGAACTCTCAGCCCCACACTGTATGGATTGCAACTGGCTCTGACATGGTGGGTGAGCAGCAGATGGGGCTGAGGTCAATGGTACTCGGGCCCAGACCATGTGGAGTCCCCATAGCTCTGACATGGGGAGAAGCAGATGGGGATGGGAGGTTGCTGGTACTCTCAGGGCCCAAACCATGTGGATTCCACTGGATCTGACATGGGTGGAGAAGCAGATGGGACTGGGAGGTTGCTGGAACTCTCAATTTCCACACCATGTGGGTCTTCACTGACTCTGACAATGGGGGAACAGCTGATGGGGCTTGGAGGTTACTGGTCCTCATGGACCCCACCCTGTGTGGATCCCCACTGGCTGTGATGCTAGGAAGAGGAGCAGATGGGTCTAGGAGGTTCCTGGTGCTCCCAGAGCCCCATACCATGTAGATCCCTACTGACTTTGACAGTGGGGAAAGGATCAGATGGGGCTGGGGGACTGCTGGTACTCTTAGACCCACACTGTGCTGATCGTCATAGCTATGACAGTGGTGGGGCAGCTAATGTGGCTGTGAGGACACAGGTACTCTGGGGGCCAACAAGTTGTGGATTCCCAATGGCTCTGGCAGTGGGGGGCAGCAGATAGGGCTGGGAGCTCCCTAGTTTGCTTAGGGCTGACAACATGTGGATCCACACTTGCTCTGACAGTGAGGGGGGTGAGCAGATGGGGCTGGAAGGTTGCTGGAACTCTCGACACCCACAGTGTGTGGATCCCCACTGGAACTGGCAGTGAGCAGGGGCAGCATATGGGGCTGAAAGGTTGCTGGAACTCTTGGTCCCCACATCATGTGAATCCCCACAGGCTCCAGCAGTGAGGGGGAACAGCAGATGGGTCTGGTAGGCTGCATGTGCTCTCAATCCCCACACCGTGTGGATCCCCACTGGCTCCAGCAGTGAGGGAGAGCAGCAGATGGGTCTGGGAGGTTGTGGGTACTCTCAATACCCACACTGTGTGGATCCCCCGCCCACTGTACCAGCCCCTAGTGGCTCTGCCCTGTGCCCTCTTCGATGAGTATCAGCTTATTAGCACTGCTATCCAAGTATGAGCAACACCTGCTTGCCTGTTTATCCACTCTGACCACATCCAGTCCCCAATGGCTCGGCCTCTGACCAGCCCACTGCTTTCCCTCCTTCTACTCGCTAGCTATGTGGAAAGGAAGCCGAGCCCCCTGAACATGCAAATCGACCATTCAAATATCACCTGGGCAAGTCAAATGGGCCTTAAGATTGCCCATCTGAATGTTAGGAGCCTCACAGTGAACTTCCCTGTGCTTGAGGGCTGGGTATCCCTATACAAACCCCATGTACTAGGGATCTCCAAAACCTGGCTACAGAACTATCATGATGATGCCTTGTTCTTGCTCCCTGGTTACTCCCTTTTTCGGCAGGACAGACCAGGTAGAAAATGAGGTGGAGGCATAGCCCTGTACATCCAGGACCACATCACCATCACCTCTATAAGTTGCTCAGCCACTACCTCCTTGAGTGAGTGGATACTTGTGGAGTTAGCCCTGGGAGCAGCAAAATAGCTCTATCTGGGCTGCTGCTACAACCTCCCCATGGGGAATTTTCTGGGCCTAGAAAATTTCCTTGATGGATTTGCGCAAGCTACACCCTTAAGAGACTCAATTTTACTTGGAGACTTCAACATAAATTGGACTACCTCTCCTGTCCCTGATCAGGCAACACTGCTAAAGTTGCACAACCTGGAGCAAGTAATCTCTCCCACCAGACACAATCACCGTTCGCAAAACCATTCTATTCTTGACTGGATTGAGCAGACAAAGTCCTCCAGGCAGGCACCATGGCTGACTCGATAAGTGACCATTCCCCAATGTATAACATACTGTCCACTAAATCCAGTGTCCTCCCCCAAACTTCTGTCCTTCAGGAGGTTCAATAGCCACGATCTGGCCTCGGTTCATATGCATGCTAGGTCCATAAATTGGGCTACCCTCTATCAGCAGAACAGTGTTTCTTCAGCTGTCTCATTTCTCACGGACACCCTTCGTACATTACAGGATAAGTTGTTCTCCACTACCACTGGGAGAGTTAGGAGTGGATGTACCCGATGGCTGTCCAAGGAATTACTCACTAAAATAAAGGTTAGGAACAAAATCTGGAAGCTCCACAAAGCATCTCCCTCCCCTCAGTTATGGAATGCCTACAGACAGCTGCAAAACTCTTGCAAGCAGGCTGCCAAATCACTTAAAATACATCAACCAGCAAAATAATGCCCTGAGTAACCCATGTAGTTTCTGGGCCTCCATTGGATCTCTCCTAAATCCCAAGTCCAGCAAGCAAATTACACAGCTTGCAACAGCCTTAGGTCCCATTTCCGACCCTGTAAAAATAGCTGACCTTTTCAACACAATGTTCACAGACCTAGCCCCTCACCTAAGCAAGCTGCCCTCCTAGCCTCCCACTAGCCGTGAAGACTTTCCCTGCTACCCCAGCCACCAGCAGAGGTAGCTCTCCCCATTATTCTACTTTAGGGCCATCGACCTTGTGATACCATCAAACTGCTGAAGACTCTCCCAGCCAGAGGTAGCCCTGGGAGTGATGGGCTTTACCCTACATTCCTGAAACTCATCTCCCCAGCCATTGTCAAACACTTCACCTTTATATTCAACCTTGCTCTCTCAAGTCCTCAGTGCCAAATTCATTGGAAGCATGCACATGTGGTACCTATCTACAAAGCTGGAGACCCCTTGCCGGAAAACTATAGACCGCTCCTCCCTCACCTCAGCAAATTATTGGAAAGAATAATCCACCACCAGCTGTCCGAGCATCTGGAAAAATATAACCTCCTGTGTCCACTCCAGCATGGCTTCACAATCATCACAGCACCTTCTCTGCCCTTGCCCTTTTCCCAACCACGTCCTCAGAAATATGGATATAGGCAAGGCCACAGAAGTGGTATTCTAGACTTATCTAAGGCCTTCGACTTGGTCAACCATCACCTCCTTCACTCCACTTTGCGCCATTTCGGTTTCTCACAAGACACTGCCGCATGGTTCCGCAGCTACTTGACAAACAGATCCCAGTCTGTTCTGATTGGAAAAGTGCCCTCCGCCTCATTACCCACAGGCAGTGGAGTCCCACAGGGCTTAATACTAGGCCTTCTACTTTTCTCACTGTTCATAAATGCTCTCCCCTCCAAAAGCCTAAACTGTAAGGCACTCCTCTATGCCAAGGATCTGGTACTGTACCACAGTGACAAATCCCTTGAGTCAATCTCACCCACCCTTACTATTAACTATGGTACTGCCCATGGCTGGTTCCAATCCAGAAAACTACTTGTTAATGAAAAAAAAAACAAAACAATGCTATTTGTCTCAAAGCCTTTCCTGGCCAAGGTCACAAAGTTAAATACATCCCTACTCATACTCTCCCCAGCTGGCACACTGCTCAACACTGTCTCCTCTTTCAAATACTTAGGGGAAGCTCTTAACCCCTTGCTTACTTTCAATGAACACATAACAAACATGATAAGCAAAATACACCAAAAACTTGGGGCAGCCTACAGAACCAAGCAATTTCTGTTCGCTGCTGCCTACTTTGCCATAGTCCAAGGGAACCTCCTCCCTTAGCTTGGCTATTGTTCCCTGTCTAATCCTTTGCTGCTGCCCCCACGCTTCGCTCTTACCTCAATAGTACATACAACTCCATCTGCCACTTTGTTCTCCAGGCATCCTATTCTACTTACCATTGCACACTTTACAAAACCCTAGGGTGGCCAAACCTTCAGGGACTTTTCAACTATGCCACGGGCAGCCTACTTGATAACTCACTTAGGAATCATGAGATGTCCCCTTTCTCTTCACTACTCTTAGATAAGGTGGTCCCCAGAACCCTCTGGTCTTCCTCCCTCCTCCTCTGGAAATCCCATGCACCCATTCTGTCATGGGTGGTAGGCCTTCTTTGTGTCTGCCACCTCTTTCTGGAACAGGCTCCCACTATTGATCTGCTCCTCCCTTCCCATATCCACAAAGGAACCTAGAGCCTGGCTTCTGATGGAATCTTCCTGTAACTGTTTGCTAGGCCATGCTGCTGCCCATGACCCACCCCAGCCCCATAGTATGCTCCTTCTCCATACTGCCTCTCTCTCTATCCTCTGATCCCTACCTCTTTCAGCCTCCTCTCCCTAGTCCTGTCTGCACTCATGTATGTTTCTGTTTGGCATTCTCTTACATTGCTGGTTTTCCAGGGCAGTACCTGACCGGAAAAATTAGAGTTTTTACTATTTAGATTTCTATTGCCTTTCTGATTTGATCCTATACTTCAATTTCAACCACTATATATAAATGTATAGCTTGATGTTACTACTCAGCCCTTGTATATATTCTTTTTCATATACTTGTACAAAACCATTGCTCTGTATAGCTATAACTATGTACTGTCTACATAGCCTACTTCTCTGTAACCAGTTGTTCCCATGTGTTCCAATGTACCTGTATTTACTGCTTGGATATGAACTATGTATTACTACTGTATTTTCCATTTTTTGTAGCCTTCCTGTTGGCCTGGGTTGTGGCTGAAATTGGTCCATTTGGATCAGTCCACCTACCCAGTTATCAAAGACATAAATAAATAAACAAACAAACAAACAAACAAATAAATAAATAAATAAATACCCACTGGCTCCAGCAGTGTGGGAGAGCAGCAGATGGGTCTGGGAGGTTGCGGGTACTCTCAGTACCCACACTGTGTCAGCGTGGCTCAGTTGGTAGCACATCTGCCTCTGGACCAGAAGGTCGTGGGTTCTAGTCCCACACCAGCATTGGACTTGCACCTAAAAAAAAAATCGCTGGCATCCGAGTGCAGTACTAGGAAGGGGGTGCTGTACTGCTGGGGTCTGCCATCCTTTGGATGAGACGTTAAGCCAAAGTCCCTTCTGCCCATCCTGGTGTTGTCCTGGTGGGTGTCCAGGTGGAAGTAAAAGAACCCAGGGCACTCATCGCAAAGAGCAGGGAACATTTCCTTTGTCCTGGCCAACATTCCCCTTCCCATAAACCGGTTCATGCAATTATCCAGCCTGTGTGTGGGTGGTGATGTGTGATATGGCCGCCACCACATATTCAGTCACTTCACTACCAGTCTAACATTGCTTGTAAAGTGATTTGGGATACTGCGTATAAAAAGTGATATATAAATGCTGATTCTTTTTCTTCTTCTGTGTGGATCCCCACTGACTCCAGCAGTGAGGGAGAGTGGCAGATGGGTCTGAGAGGTTTCGGGTACTCTCAGTACACACACTCTGTGGATCCCCACTGGCTCCAGCAGTGAAGCAGAGCAGCAGATGGAGGGTCTAGGAAAATGCGGGTACTCCAGTACCCACACTGACGTGGATCCCCACTGGCTTTAGCAGTGAGGGTGAGCAGCAGCTGGAGGGTCTGGGAGGATGCGGTACTCCAGTACCCACACTGCGTGGATCCCCACTGGCTTCAGCAGTGAGGCAGAGCAGCAGATGGAGGGTCTGGGAGGATGCGGGTACTCCAGTCCCCACACCGTGTAGATCCCCACTGGCTTCAGCAGTGAGGGGGAGTGGCAGATGGGTCTGGGAGGTTGCGGGTTCTCTCAGTACCCACACTGTGCGGATCCCCACTGGCTCCAGTAGTGAGTGAGAGCAGCAGTTTGGTCTGGGAGGTTGTGGGTTCCCCCTCCCCACCCCTTGGCTCCAAGGATGTAGACAGGCATACTCACTGTACACATTTGTGTACAGTTTTGTTGAGTGCCTGTCACAAACCATATGCCTTTCTGTTAACATTTTCATTCTAACCTGTAATATTTGGGTTAGTGTAGGCCACTGAGGAGTGTCTCTGTTTAAACTTCTGTTGTTTAAGAGACAGACACATGTATAACCTATTTAGAGCTTAGAGGAATCATCTGACTACAATACAACTTGTTTGGAAAGGGGTGCCACTTGGAACGGATGTGTACATTTTTTAATGGGGGAGGGTGTAACTGTTGGAGACTGTGTATAAAATGAACATTTCTGGCTACACTGCTGCTTGGCCCTTCCCTTTCTCCCACCAATCAGCCCACCTAGCACTTTCCAACCTATTGCACCTGTGACAATGTCAACTCCTTGACTGCTATCTCTTCTATCACTCCACACTCATTTGGCTCTCCTCTCACTTAGATTAGTACTGCTCTTCCTGCTTCCTGCACTCCTGTCTCTTTTTCCCGGCACTACCTTTACTTGCTTTGTTATTGCACTATTTTGTAAACTTACTTCTGTATTGTACCACCCACTGTTTTGTTTTTATTCTCCTGCTGATGCAGAACCTTTGTTAACAAATCTCTGGTTCAAAGGTATTTGTAATCCTAGTACTCAATAAATAAAGAAACACTGTGTGGCTCACCACTGGCTTCAGCAGTGAGGGGGACTGGCAGATGGGTCTGGAGGTTGTGGGTACTTTCAGTATCCACACTGTGTGGATCCCCACTGGCTTCAGCAGGGAGGGGAAGCAGCAGATGGGAATGGAAGGTTGCTGGAACTCTTTGTTCCCACACCCTGTGGATCCCCACTGGCTTCAGCAGTGAGGCAGAGCAGCAGATGGGGCTGGGAGTTTGAAGGTGATTTCAGTCACCGCAAGGTGTAGATCCGTACTAGCCCCAGCAGTGAGGTGCTCAGCAGATGGGGCTGGGAGGTTGTGTGTACTCTCAATTCCCACACAGTGTGGATCCACACTGGCTCCTGCAGTGAGGGTGAGTAGCAGATGGGGCTCGGAGGTTGGAAGTAATCTCAATCCCCCACACAACGTGGTTCCCCACGGGCTCCAGCAGTGAGGAGGAGCAGAAGATGGGGCTGGAAGGTTACTAGTACTCTCAGTGCCCATACTGTGTAGATCCCTACTAGTTCTGACATGGGGGGTTGCAGATGGGGCTGGAAGGTCATTGGTACTGTCAGACCCCACACCGTGTGAGTCTCCACTGGCTCTTATATGTGAGGAACAGCAGATGGGACTGTGAAGTTGCTGGTACTATCAGAGCCCTCACTGCGTAGATCCCAACTAGCACTGACAGTGGGTCTGGTGGGGCAGCTGATTGGGCTTTGAGGTCACTGGTACTTTCTGGGCCAATAGCATGTGGATCACCACTGGCTCCAGACATGAGGGAGCAGCAGATGGGGCTGAAGGGTTGCTGGAACTCTCAATCCCCACAATGTGCATTACCCATTAGCTCTAGCAGTGAGGGGGGTTGGCAAAAGGGGCTTAAAGGTTGCTGGAACTCTCATGCCCCACACAGTGTGGTTCCCCACTGGTTCCAGCAGTGAGGAGTAACCAATGGGACTGGGAGGTTGTGGGTATTCTCAGTCCCCACATCATGTAGATCCCCACTTGCTGAGGGGAGCAGCAGAAGGGTCTGGCAGGTTGCTAGAACTCTCGTTCCCCACACCGTGTGGATCCCCACTGGCTCTGGCATTTTGGTGAGAGCAGCAGATGGGGCTGGGAGGTCACTGGTACTCTCAGACCCCATACTGTGTGGATCCTCACTGGCCTTAACAATAGGGAGACCAGCAAATGGGACTGGAAGGTTGCTGGTACTCTCGGTCACCAACACCGTATGGATCCCCACTGACTTTGACATGGGGGGGCAGGAGATGGGGCTAGGAAGTCACTGGTACTCTCAGACCCCACATCATGTGAATCCCCACTGGCTCTAACATTAGTGGGGGACAGAAGATGGGGCTGGAAGTTTGCTGGAACTCTCAGGGGCCACACTCTGTGGATTCCCACAGGCTCTGACACCGGGGGGGGGGGGTACAACAGACAGGGCTAGGAGGTTGTACTCTCAGGGCCCATACCATGTGGATCCCCACTGACTTTGACTTGGAGGGGAAGCAGATGGGTCCGGGAGGTTGCTGGTACTCTCAGAGTCGACACTGTGTGGATCCCCACTGGCTCTAACATAGGAGGAGCAGTAGATGCCAATGAAAAGGCGCTAGTACTCTCGTGCCCCATACCATGTGGATCCCCAGTGTCTCTGACAGTAGGGAGAGCAGCAGATGGGTCTGGAAGGTTACTGGTACTCTTAGGGCTGAAATCATATGGAACCCCTACTGACTCAAGGTCAGTCGCATAAAAGCCAGATGGTAGGTGCAGGTGATGGTCGGGGGGCAGCAAGAAAGCAATGTGAAGAAAAAAAGGGTAAACCAGCATAGTATTCTATGGTGATTTGCATATGCAGCCAATGATGCTTTGCATTGTGGGGGTGTGTGTGATTTTGTATTTTTTTGAAACTTGGCATCCCAGCCAAATGCCCTTCGGGGTGACCATTGCCTCAGTGCTTGAACAAAGAGGTTCTTTGACTTTTAAACAGTTTTTTGTTTTAATTGGGTTCACCACAATATAACCCAGATAGAAGCATAGACATAGACTTTGATGGCAGATAAGGACCGCTTGGCCCATCTAATCTGCCCATTTCCCTACCTACAGGATAGGCCGCAGATCCAGGTTAACCAACAGCCTATTTCTTCCTACCCCATGCAAGAATTGCCTTATGTCTGTCCCATGCATTCTTGAGTTCTCCCACAGTTTAGACCCACAACCTCCTCAGGAAGGCTGTTCCATGCATCCACTACCCCTCTGTGAAATAATACTTCCTCACATTGCCCCTGAACTGCCCCTCTATCTTTAAATTGTGTCCCTTGTTCTTGCATGTCTTTTTCTGAAAGATGCTACCCTCTTGGACTTTGTTGATTCCACTGAGGTACTTGAAAGTTTCAATCCATGTCCCCTCTCCCTTCTTTCCTCAGGGGTATACATATTAAGCTCCTTAAGTCTCTCCTCATACGGCTTCTCTTGCAGACCCTGCACCATTCTAATTGCCCTCCTCTGGACTGCCTCTATCCTGTCTATGTCCTTGTGGAGATGGGGTCTCCAGAACTGGACACAGTACTCCAGATGGGGTCTCATCAACTGTCTGTACAGATGGATAACAACTTCCTGTTTTCTGCTGCTGATGCCTCTCCCTATGCATCCTAGTATACTCCCAGCCCTCCCTACTGCCGTCTAGCATTGCTTGCTAACCTTAAGGTCATCAGATATGATTACCCCAGGTCTCTTTCCTTTTTTGTTGTTGTTAATACCTCCCCCTCCATTATGTATTCTTCCCCTGGGATCTTGTTTCCCAGGTGCATTATTTTGCACTTCTTTGCATTGAATTCTAGCTGCCATATTTCTGACCATTCCTCCAACCTTGCCAAGTCTTTTCTCATCCTTTCCACACCTTCTTGTGTATCAACCCTGTTGCAGATCTTTGTGTCATCTGCAAGAGGAATACTTTTCCTTCCAGTCCCTCTGCATGTCACTTATGAAGACATTAAAAGGACTGGACCTAATATTGAACTCTGCGTACCCACTAGTAACCCTTCTTTCTTCAGAGTGGACTCCATTTACAATTACCTTCTGTGTCCTGTTGTCCAGCCAATGTTTTACCCAGGCTACCACCCTGGGATCCACTCCCAGGCTGGTTAATTTAACTATTAATCTTTTGTGCAGGACTGTGTCAAATGCCTTGCTAAAGTCTAGGTAGGCCATGTCCACAGCCCCTTCCTGGTCTACTACTTTGGTTACCCAGTCAAAGAAATCTATTAGTTTCATCTGACATGACCTTCCCACTGTGAACCCATGCTGCCTTGGGTCCTGTGCCCCACTGCCCTCTAGGTACTCAACTATTCTTTCCTTCAGAAGTGACTCCATCATTTTCCCTACCACAGAGGTCAAACTGACAGGTCTGTAGTTTCCTGCCTCTGTCTTGGTCCCACTTTTGTGAAGGGGAATCACATCCGCCTTCCTCCAGTCCTTGGGTAATCTATCTGCATGCATCTTTCTGGACTGCGGGATGAGGTAGCCAGACTCAGAGCAGAAGTAAACTGGGTCAGGAGTACCATCGCCCCTATCCAGAGACAACTCAGTCCAATGCAGCTGCCTCAAAGGATGCAGACAGGAGTACTTGGATGACAGTGGGCTCAGGAGGGTTAGACCAGTCAGGCAGAGGTACATCCCAGATCCTATTCCACTCAAGAACTCATATGCCACACTGCCAAACAGGGACAACCAAATAGAGGTACCCAGAGAAATGGAAGGAAAGGATGTGGAGGTTAGCCAAGTGCAAAAGATGGAGATTAGCGCCCAGGAGGTGGATAGGCAGAATAGGGCAAAATTCAGCAGAAGGCAGACAGCAAGGTGAACCAGGGATAAAGGACAACCAAGGAAGGGGCTGGAGTAGAACAGCAAACAGTCTAGGGAGGTCAAATCATGGAAAGTCATGTGTGCAAATGCCAGGAGCCTTAGCAACAAGATGGAAGATCTGGAGGCTGTCATGGTGCAGTCAGACCTGGACATTGTGGCCATCACTGAAACCTGGTGTAATGATAACCATGACTGGGAGATGGCCATACCTGGCTACAACATATTCAGAAGAGACAGAGCAGGCAGGAAGGGAGGAGGAGGCACTGTATGTGAAAATGACATAAGGGCCACAGAGATCCAGGAGGAACAAAATGGGGAGAGATACTGTGGGTTGCTGAAAGGAAAATGGGGACAGCCATCCGCACAGGTGTGGTCTATAGACCACCAGCCCAGGAGGAAGAAACAGATAGAGTTGATGCTAGCCATCCAAAGGATGGCAGACAAGGGTGAGGTAGTACTGGTTGAGACTTCAATATTCCAGACGTGGACTGGAGCATCCCAGCAGCAGCATCAACTAGGAGCAGATTTATCCTGGACTCTTCAGGTGCCTTCTCAAGCAACTGGTCATGGAACCAACTCGGCAGAAGGCAATACTGGACCTTGTGCTCACAAACAGGGACAGTGTGATGGGGTAACAGTGGGGAGCACCTGGGAACAGTGACCACCAGTCATTGTGGTTTGAAATCACAGAAAGAGCAGAACCAAACCACACAAAACACTATCCTGGATTTTAGGGGCAAGACTTTGGGAAAATGGAGATACTTGAAAGAGCATTAAGGGAATGGGGCAGGAATCGGGGGTTGAGGAACAGTGGGAATATTTAAAATGGGATTACAAGAGCAAATAGAATACAAATAACAGGTTGGGCAAGAGGAAAAGGAAGAGGAGACCATTATGGTTTTCCCAAAGAGGTATAAAGAAAGTGAAAGCCCAAAAGATTGCATTCAGGCAATACAAAAAACACAGGCAGAAGGGAGTTAGGGAGAAGGTACCAGGAGAAGCAAAGGAAGGTAGGGAGGCTGCAGGAAGCCAAGTCAGATGGAAGAACACATTGCAAAATCAGGTAGAGGGACAAACCTTTACAGGTACATAAGGGAAAAAAAAAGGCAAAGGAGGGATAGTGAGACTGAAAGGGGAGGATGGGGGCTGTGTGGAGGATGACAACAGTAAAGCTGACATAATGAACGGTATTTCTGCTCAGTCTTTACTGAGGAAGAGGAGGTAATAGGTCTGAATGGGTACAAGGGTGAGAATGTTGCAGAAATGGACACAAGTCCTTTTACGAGAAAAGGGTCCTGAAGGAACTGGAAGTAATAAGAGTTGATAAAGCAATACTGGGCCCAGATGGGGTGCACCCAGGGTTCTTAAAGAACTAAGAGAGGTGGTGGCTGAACCTCTTGCTATCCTGTTTAGCCGATCACTAGAAACAGGGGAGGTACCCAAAGACTGGAGGATAGATGTAGTCCCCTTTATACAAAAGTGGGGAACAAGAGGAAGCCGGGGAACTACAGACCAGTCAGCCTCACCTCGGTAGTAGGGAAGATCAGGAAGCACTACTGAAGGAGAGATTGGTGGAACATCTGGTTGTCAATGGACCACAGGACCCAAGGCAGCATGGTTTCACCAGGGAAGGTCATGTCAGACCAACCTCATTGAATTTTTGACTGGGTGACTAGGGAGGTGGATCGGGGAGGGCAGTGGACATGGCCTATCTGGACTTCAGCAAAGCCTTTGACACTGTGCCACTAGAAGACTATTGCACAAACTGGGGGAATATGGGAATGGGCAGGACAGTAGTCACGGTGGGTAGGTAACTGGCTGGGCAGCAGGACACAGAGGGTGGTGGTAAATGGCTGTCACTCCACAGAGGGAAAAGTGACCAGTGGGGTACCACAGGGATCAGTGCTGGGACGGTACTATTCAATATCTTCATCAGTGACATTGCAGGACCTAGAAGGCAGAATTTCACTGTTCGCTGATGACACAAAACTCTGTAACAGAGTAGACACAGAGGGTATAGACAGAATGAGAAGGGACCTGCAGAAACTTAGAAGAATGGTCAGGGTTTGGCAGTTGAAATTCAATGCAGGAAGTGCAAGATAATGCATATGGGGCACAAAACCCTGCACAATATATCAGTTGGGGGTAAGGATATAGCATGCACCAAGCAGGAAAGGGATCTTGGAGTTATCATCTCTGATGACCTCAAGGCAGGAAACAGTGTGACAAGGCAGCAGGTAAAGCAAATAGGATGCTGGGATGCATAGGCAGGGCATCACCAGCAGGAAAATGGAGGTCATAATTCCACTATACAAGACACTAGTGAGGCCGCACCTGGAGTACACTGTGCAGTTCTGGAGACCTTACCTACGTAAGGACATAGACAGGGTAGAGAAGGTTCAGTGGAGGGCAACAAAGATGGTGCGTGGATTGCATCACAAGTCCTATGAGGACAGGTTGAAGGCACTGAACATGTACTCCCTGGAGGAGAGGAGGGAGACAGGGGATATGATAGAGACATACAAGTATCTTACAGGGAGGAACAGGGTGCAGGAATGCACTATTTTTAAGTGAAAAAGATGTTCCAGGACTAGAAGGCATGGGATGAAGTTGGAGGGAGGACCATTCAGAGGAAACGTGAGGAAGAATTTCTTCACAGAGGGTGTGGTGGACAAGTGGAACACCCTGCCAGAGAAGTGGTGGGGCTGAAACAATCAAGTGGATTTAAGAATGCATGGGATAGACATAAAGGAATTCTGGAGGTCAGGAGTAAGGGGCAACAGACTTCTTGGAAAACATAAACTGAACTTACAAACTTAAATGGGCAGACTGGGTGGGCCATAGGCCCTTATCTGCCGACACTGTCTATGTATCTATGTAATGCACCATCCTCTCATGATTTATTAAAAAGAGTCACCAGTGGTTTCACTAGTTCCCCCCTTAATTCTTTTAGAATTCTGGGGTGAATTCCATCAGGCCCCATTGCTTTGTCCACCTTCAGTTTTAGGAGTTCTTGCAGAACCCTTTCTTCTGTGAAAGGACTGGGATCGACCCCCCTATCAAGAGTGCTTCTGTTAATTGGATTAGGCACTTCCCCTCCTCTTTTTGTGAATACTGAGCAGAAATATTACTTCAGTATCCCTGCTTTTTCACTGTCCCCTTCTGCCCACCACTGTTCTATTCTATTTAGCTCTCACTATCCCTCCCTTTGTCTTTCTACACTCGCTGATGTACCTATAGAAGGTTTTATCCCCCTTCTTAATCGAGTTGGCTATCTTTTCCTCAGTTTGGGCCTTTGCTATTTTGACTTCTCTCCTTGCTTCCTTCTGCCTTAACTGGTACAGCTCTCTGTCCTGCTCCTTCTGTGTTTCCTTATACTTCCGGAATGCTATCTTTTTCTTCCTGACTTTCACAGCCACCTCTTTTGAGAACCATAGTGTGTTTTTCTTTCATTTTGATTTGTTTATTTGCTTCACACAAAGGCTTGTTGCCTTTGTGATGGTAGTTTTGATGATTCTCCATTGTTGCTCCACACCTCCTTTGAGCCTGTTTGCTAGTGCTTTTCTGAGGCACTCTCCCATCTTGCCAAAGTCAGCCCTCCTGAAGTCAAGTACCCTCACTTTTGTATGGCTTGACTGTTGCTGAGTTTAACTTGAACCACACAGTTTGATGGTCACTTGTTCCCAGATGGCAACCCACTTCTAGATCTGAGATCCTCTCACTGCCCCCATTTGAGAGTATGAGATCTAAGATTACTCCCTCACGAGTGGGTTCCGAAACTAGCTGTCTGAGGCCTGCCACCTGTAGGGCATCAAGAATGTCCCTGCTCTTGGATGTGGCTGCAGCAAATGTGCTCCAGTTACCATTTGGCATATTCAAGTCTCCCATCAACAGTATCTCCCTTTCTCTGCCATTCTAAGAATGCCTTCTTATCATATCCTTGTCCATTCCCCCCCCTGACATGGGGGTCTGTACAACACCTGTGTGGATTGTAGGTGCCTTTCCAGCCTCCAAGGTGACCCACAGTGCCTCCTCTCCTCCCTGTTTACTCTTTTGTTCAGTTGCTTTTATCCCTTCCTTTACATAGAGAGCTACTCCTCCCCCTCTTCTCCCCTGCCTGTCTCTCCTGCATGTTATGTACCCTAGTATGTTAACATCCCAGTCATGGTTCTCTGTGTATCATGTTTCTGTGACTGCTACGATATCTAGGCACACCTCTTCCATCAAGGCCACCAGCTCAAGGAGCTTGTTGCCCAGGCTACGGGCATTGGTACTCATTACCCTCCATTTCCTGATGGCCTTACTCCTTTTTGCCCCATCCCTGTCCTTCTTGCCTTTGTCACTTTCTCCATTTACCCATGCCCTTCTCCCTATCAACACCTCTATGTTGGTGTTTACCATACTTACTACCATGATTTGTTTTGGGGGAGGCTAGAATTTCCCTGCTCCTTTCAGTGCCTCCCCCTTGGCTCGTTTAAATGCTTGCCAATGAAGCATTTAAACCTACCATCTAGGATCCTGGTTCCCGTCCTGGACAGATGCAGCCCATCATGCCAGTATAGGCTTGCATCACTCCAGGTGAACCCCCAGTCCCCAATGAAGCCAAATCCCTGAGCTCCACACCAGTTTTTCCACCACTGATTAAATCTCATGGTGCGTAACACCCTAGCCTCTCCTATGCCATAGATGGGCAGCACCTACGAGAAGGTTACCGTGTGTGCTACTTGTCTAAGGCCCCTCCCCAATTCCACAAACTCTTCCTGCACTTCTCTAATCCCTTTCTTAGCCAGGTCATTTGTCCCTAGGTGGACAATGACATCCAGCTTCCTCCCCTGTGCAGCTGCTCTGGCAATCCTGAGGATTCGCTCCCCGTCCCTCCAAGCCATGGCACCAGGCAGGCACCTTACCTCCCTCTCTCCTTCTTCCCCCAGTTCTACCTTCCTAACAATGGAGTCCCCCACCAGGAGTTGTTTCCCTCCCCTGCGGGGTCCCCTGCCACCCTCCTGTGGGTCGATGTCTTCTGTTGGCAGCCTTTACAAACTATGTGAGTGGCCTTTCAGCACCATGCATTTCTGCTTAAATTTGAACCAGCATAGTATTCTGTGGTGATTTGCATACGCAACCCATGATGCTTTGCATTGTGGGGGCATGTATGATTTTGTATTTATATGTGTTGTAGTTATTTTATTTATAACCAGTCACAAAAACAGTATTTGAAGGAACTGTTATATTTACAGATTTACTTCATAATGAGGAAATTCATATTATTTTATGTACTGCCTCTTAAGACAATATAAAACCAGGTATGAATTTCAGACTATGTTTTTAAGAAATGACTGTCTGTATAAACAGTTTAGGAAGCTGACTCCCTCATTGTAGACCCTCAGGGATAACTTTGCAGTGTTTGGTATATAATTGGTTATTTTTTTTTTTTAATTCTGTATGTTTGTAGAATCAGGCAGCTACCATGAAAAAGCCACACTTCGTGGTGAAACATATGTGGTTACTCAGGACTGGTTTTATTCTCATGGTTGTTGAATAACTTTGTTATTGACTGAGTCAATCTATCTGTCAAACTCTTACTGGATTTATGGTGGATCCTGCTGGAACCGGACTCCTTTTGTTTGTTTTTCTATTTCAGATCAGTGGGCCAGAAAGGGTGCCTTTTGAGCCTTAGTCTTTTTCTCTGCAGTCTCTAATTTTACTTTGTACTACTCCTTGTTCACTTCAGTCGAACCCCCATAGACCCCCAACCACATTCTTCTTCTCCCTAGCCGCTGCCCTCACCTGGTTACTGAACCAGACGTGTTTCCTGTGCCTCTTCCCTTGTTTAACATATATTGCACACTTTTCTAGTGCTGCTAGTATTGCAACCCTACTTTCTGCCTATTAATTCTTGACTCCTGTAGTGTTCTTCAGTCAGTCCGTGAGTTTACTTACCATCCTCCTGAATTCCACAGATCTAACGGCTGGGAACATGGGACTTGATTTTGTTTATTAAACATGTAGAATGATAAACTCCACAGTTCTGTGGCCCGTCCAAGTTGGTGGCTCCGCCTACTTGGGCTGTGTGGCTGGGTGTTTGTGTTTGCCTCTGTCAGTAGTTTAGTTTTGTGTATTTTCATGTGTTTCAGCTTGTAGGAACTAGACCATTCTTGGATATGAGATCTGAGAAAGTTTCCTGGACTAAGAAACCAGAAAACATCACCAGCAGATATTGGGATTCTCAGTATAAATCAACTTTTTTGGAAGCCATCACAATCAAAGTAAGTACAGCTAAGAAATTCTACAAGCTCTGACCTGGGGAGTGCAAACTGAATCCACATTTCCATCTACCTTGTTGCTAAAGGGATCTGCATGTCTTTGAGAACAATTCACAACTATTTAAACAAAGGGAAGACACTGACAAAGGGTTTTAACTTTCTGCATATGCCCCAGGCCAGTGTTCCAGGAATTTAATACATCCTTTGTCTTGTTACTGAAGATCAAACAGTTTACTGGTCCTTTTCCTGTGGATTTGATTATTTTACATCATTTAGCAATGGGACAAATCCTTCCCCTGGGAGGCACACCACTGAAATTGATCTGTCCCTGCTCATGTGTGAGACTTGGGCACATCTAGCCACATTGTATACAACTATTCCAATGTTGCATTTTCAACATTTCCACCTGGCATACTATTGTTTAAAAAAAGAAACGCAACCTTTCTCTAACTGAACTCTGCCTATGCACTCTGAAACTTGTGCTCCTCCTCCTGCTGCTATCAGGGACTGTTCACCCTAACCCCAGACCAAACACCTCCAACCAAAACAAACCAACAAGTACTTTCTCAATTATGTGCCTGAACATCTGCAATTTACTTCCTAGGCTTGTTGCACTGCAAGCCTTTATCACTCAACACAACCCGGATATTCTGTCAGTAGTACAAACTTGGCTCACCCCCAAAGATTCCTGACCAAGCAATCACCCTTCCTGGCTACAATGTCTTCTGGGTTGATCGTAAGTCCAAAAGAGGTGGTGGGTGTGCCTTATAAGTGAAAGACACTTTCTGAGGACACTCCATTGATTCCAATCTTCCAGCAACTCCTGCTCAGATTCTTCCCATCAGACTCCTATTAGGCACCCACAATAAGGCCCTCACAGTTGTCACCGTTCACATACCTCCTAAGGAACAAGGACCTGGTCTAACTATTGTCTTTGACTTTGTCAAATCCCACCCATCGGACTCCAAAATCATCCTTCTTGGTGACTTTAACATTAATTGGCTCTCAGCTGAAGGTGGGTCTTTTAAGGACTCCATTATATCAGCTAACCTGACTCAAATGGTTGACTATGCACCAGAAGAACTACAGAACTGGGACCTGCACTCTACTTGACTGGATTCTAACCAACCACCCCTCTCAGGATCACAAAACCTCAGTCCTCCTGACTCACTCAGTGACCACTCTCCCATCAGCTGTACCTGGTCAAACAAATTCTATAAGCCCCTCAAAAATCATCACCAGCAGAGTCCTGCCCATAGTCAGCTACCCACCTCAAACAGCACCTCCGTCTGCAGGACTGGTTCCCCATCTTCAAGGCAACAGATACTAATACTGCACTGGAGCAATTTATTCACATTTTCAATGAACCCTGTAATAAATTTGCCCCCCCTCAAAAAGCGTAAAGTTAAATCGCTCAGTGACTCTTGGCTGTCAGAAGACCTCCTAAAAAAACTTAAATCCAGGGACCACCTTTGGGAACTGGCTAGAAACTCCGGTAAGCAACTCGCCATCCAGAATTATAAACGGGCACGGAATGACTGCACCAAGTCCATTCGGCAACAGAAATCTGACTACTATAAAAATGTCCTCACTAACTCCTGGGGAAATGGGAGGAATTTCTGTAAAAACATTAAAGATGTCACTGAGAAGCAGTCAAAATCTTCGCTGAACATACTCAGCATAAATGGGCACACTACACTCGACCCTAAAACTATTGCGAACACTTTTAACATCGCTTTCACTGACCTTAGCAGTGTTCTCCCCTCTGACTTCTTCCAAGATGTGTCAACTCCCACCCCCAACTCCTCCACCACGCCTGTCACCCAGCTTTCTACTTTAAAGGTACTAAAGAAACATCAAGTCCAGAAACCACGTTGCCAGCCATCAGTAAATCTAGAACAAGCAATGACACACCTAACCTCAAGCTACTAGCCCTAGCAGCTTGACGGTAATTGGGCCCTCACCAAGATCTTTAATCTCTCTCTTTCCCTTAGCCAATTCCTGGACAAATGGAAAATGGCCACTGTTACTCCGATTCACAAAAGTGGTGATAAGACTGACCATGCAAACTTCCGCCCTCTCTCCATTCTGCCTCCCCTATCGAAGGCACTGGAACGTACAGTAGCAGACCAACTTACCAAGCATCTGGACAATTATAATATTCTCTGTAAACAGCAACATGGCTTTAAAAATGGTTATAGTACATCCTCTGCCTTACTCAAATTCACCGGCTCCATTCACAACTCCCTCGACAATGGACAACTAACTGGTACTATTTTCATCGACCTGACCAAAGCCTTGATACTGTCCACCACTCCCTGCTGCTGAGCTAACTAAAAATGCTGGTCTCTCAATGATTCAATCTCTTGGTTCAAAACTTATCTTGAAAACCGCTCCCAATGTAAAAATTGAGGGATGTGCACTCTGATTTCAAACCTGTCCTCTCTGTAGTCCCAGGGGTTCAATACTGGGCCCCTCACACTTCAGCCTGTTTCTTAACACCCTAATGGACTCCTACACTGAACATATCACCCTGTATGCCGATGATGCAGTAATCTTTCCACACACCAGGAAACCAAAGAAATTGCAAGAAAATCTCCAACTCGGCTTCTCTTCGGTCGAGAATTCGTTCACAAAGCACAACTGATCCTTAATCAAAAAAAACAAACAAAGCCATGACCTTTAGCAGCTCCCATAATAAACATAAGCACTTCCAACTCTCCGTTATCACCAGACAAGGTGCCGCACTGGAACAGGTCAAAAACTTTAAATACCTCGGGATCACCCTTGACCCTCACCTCTCCTACACTGCCCACATTGACCATGTCGCCAAAGCTGCTAACTCCCAGCTAGGTCTACTATTCTGTCATAGGAAACACCTGACACCTGAAGCCCTCGCTGTCGCTGTCCAGAGTTCCATCATATCCATCATTGATTATGGCATTATCATTTATGGCTCTGCTACAACCACCGCACTCAAACGTGTATCCACCGCCCTCAACAAGGCCTGTCGACTAGTCACTGGCTCCCAATGCCTAACTCACACCTGTGACCTCCATTCTCAAACTGGATGGTTGAATCTTTCCAATTGAATAAAACACCAAACTTGTATTACTACTAAGAAAATCTTGCTGGGCCTTGCCCCCCTGAGTCTGTGCCTCGCTAACCCGAAAATCGACCGCCAAACCAGGGATCAAAACCTCAGCCACTGCAAATCCGCATTGCTGCACAACACAAGGCCAAAAGATTCTTTGGTTGCAGACGCTAGTCGATACAATGGTCTTCCAGCAACATCTCATTCTCACTACCGCTCAGCACATTCAAGACTCGGCTCCACCTAACACTCACTGCCTCCAACCTCTGTGACTGTTGTGGCTAAACATGTCTTTTGGTTCCATACCTGAAGATGTCCTTTTGGATCCACATCTACTCCTGCACTTTGCCAGCAGCCCCCGCCCCATCTTCACCTCCCTTGCTGGACCATGACAAATGCCACCCGGCTGCACTACCTCTATTCTTACCCACCTTTCACCTCTCCTCTCTCTGTCCCCCCCACCTACCTCCCTTTTCTCCCATCCATTAGTCTCCCTGATTTCACCCTTTCCCTCCCCAAAGTTTCACCTTATTGTTCTTTTTTCTACAAGACTATGTGTTTTATTTTATAAACTGTTATCTTTTCATATGTTTGTATCAATTGTACCATTGACGTGGGACCTTTGTAAAAGAGCCTCGGCTCAAAGGTGTTTGTAATCCTAGAACAGATAAATAAAAAAAATAAACAAATAAATAAATGTCTGAATAGAGACACAAGGTCCAGAACTGCACTTCCTTCTGGCAGCATCCATCATTCACTAACTCAGGAAGCTAGTCCTGAAGTATCTCTACAACCTTCCAGCCTCTCTGGCTCATTGCTGCAGGAGTATGCCAATGTACTGCGGGATCAGAACTTGGGTTCTATTTGAGCTTACCATGTGTTTGAATATCCTCTACATATTCTCACCACTCTAAAGGAAATGAGAGCAGGCATATTTAGCGACACATTTATGTCCAGGGTTTATTAAGTGCTTGTCCCAAACCACACCGTTTTCTAAACCTAGTCATTACAATTTTGAGTCTGAGAGAATATGGCACTGCTGTACTCTGGTTTGGGTCACTGAGTAGTACCTAACCCTGTTTAAAAATCTTTTTGTTTGTTTTATTTATTTAGGTTTTGCTGACCAGGAAACGAGGGATGTGAAATACTTATTGTTTTCAACTTCATTTGGGGTGGGTACTGTTGCAAACTGACTAATACAGCACCAGGCGAAGCTGCTGGTGTTTCTGTAGTGAATGGAACAAATTTGCTGAGGACCCTGGGGAAATTCTTCTCTTTTCGAGAAGTGTCATGGGATCCTTAATGTCCAAATTAAGGAAGAGAGAGAACTTCTGGATTTTTGAGCTTGATGCAGTTAAACAGTCAAGGTAAATAGAAACATAGAATTTGATGGCAGATAAGGACTGCCTGGCCCACCTAGTCTGCCCATTTCCCAACCTAATGGATAGTCTTATGTCTGTCCCATGCATTCATGAATTCCCCCACTATTTTGACTCCATAACCTCCTCAGGAAGGCTGTTCCATGCATCCACAACCTTCTCCATGAAAAAAATACTTCCTCAGATTATCTCTGAGCCATTCCCCCTCTGTCTTCAGATTGTACCCCCTTGTTCTTGCACATCCTTTTTCTGAAAGATGCTACCCTCTTGGACTTTATTGATTCCCTTGAGGTGCTTAAAGGTTTCTATCATGTCCCCCTTCTCCCTCCTTTCCTCAAGGGTATACATATTAAGCTCCTTTGGTCTCTCTTTGTATGCCCTCTGGTGCAGACCCTGCACTATTTTAGTTGCCCTCCTCTGGACAGCCTCCATCCTGTCTAGGTCCTTGCAGAGATGGGGTCTCCAGAACAGTCACTAGGCCTCAGGGGATAGGATGGGGTATTTATTACTGGTAGACTAGATGAACCAATGGTCTTTTCCTGCCCCCAACTTCTAGGCTTCGATGTGAATCATATCAGATGACCTAAATGTTAGCAAGCAATGTGAGAAGGCAGTAAGGAGGGCTGGGGGGGATACTGGGATGCATAGGGAGAGGCATCACCAGGGCCACTGGAAAATTGTGGAAAATTTTACCCAAAAATGCAGGGATTTTCTTGCAAAAATTGCAGGAAAATTGCTGGGGGTTACTGTACATCCCCACTGCCCCCTAATAAATATGTTATTTTTTGCTGCAGCATGTATTGATCACATAAATTGTTAGATAAATGTGTTGCCACTTGTAAATGCTTTTAATATGAAGAAAGACGTGTGTTTTTGAAATGCACTGTAAACTAATTAAGTAGCATATTTTCTTAAAATCAAGACATCTAAGTCATGCAGTGCTAATTAGATTTTATTCAGTAATTTACAGTTAGTCTGTACTGAATACATCCTGCAACAACATATTTTGCCAGTTTCTAGATGCTAAAAAGCCTGTTTAAACTACTTGCTTTGGTGCAAGAAAAAATAAACAGATAACCAGGGTGCCTAATAAAGGTCTAGTAAGAAAAATATTTATTTTGTTAAAATGATTACTGTTCTTAATCAGCACTGTAAGTACATTTTAAAATCACATGATAAAAGTATCAAATCATACCAATAGCTTTTCATTACATCTTACAATAGTTTTTAATACATTGTACTTTTTATTCTACTCAGTTTGCAGTGATTTTACTTGGGTTGCAATTATTTTGTCTATTTGAAGGTAACTGTTTAACTATACTTAACCTGTTCAGCATGTTTTCAGAAATGTTTGCTTTTGTAGGTTTTGTATGTGAGTATACAGTTGTGGCAGACTGACTGTAAGGAATCACTGTCACCGACCCCTCAGAAGCACATTCAAGTTTATAATCCATGAGGCCATCAAACTCTTGACACATTTGAATCAAAATCCTTTCAGGTATTTATACAAGGAAAATCTACCCTACCATTCAAAAACAAGCATTGTGGTCAAGGCTTCATTTAGGTGAATGGGGCACGTTGCACCTCTTCTCACAACTATTGTTTCAGTCTCTGTGTCAGCAAAAAGTTCTCTGAAAGTCTGCTTTAACACAGATTTTAAGTGTTCAAGTTCACATATGCATGACCAGAGGATTCAGAACCAAAGCAGGAAGTGAATCACATGAAAGCAGAGTCACATTTTACCCATTCTCACCTCACACTGTACTGTTTGGGTCAAATCCAGATCTGTGTATCATATCTGAGTAGATTTCCTTGAGAATTTAAATATTTTTATACAATTTCAGTCAAAAATTCCATAAATGTAAGAAATTGCAAGAAATTGCGGATTTTGTGCAGAGAAGGGTGAAAACTGCGGAAATATTGCGCCCGCAATTTTCCAGTGGCCCTGGGCATCACCAGTAGAAAACAGGAAGTTGTTATCCCTCTGTACAGACAGATGAGGAGACCCCATCTGGAGTACTGCAATCAGTTCTGGAGACCCCATCTCTGCAAGGACCTAGACAGTATGGAGGCAGTTCAGAGGAGGGCAACTAAAACGTTACAGGGTCTTGAGGAAAGGAAGGAGAGGGGGGACATGATAGAAACTTTCAAGTACTTTAAGGGAGTCAACGAAGACCAAGAGGGTAGCATCTTTCAGAAAAAGAGATGTGCAAGAACAAGAGGACACAATTTGAAGATAGAGGGAGGAAGGCTCAGTGGCAATATGAGGAAGTATTTCTTCACAGAGAGGGTGGTGGATACATTGAACGGCCTTCCTGAGGAGGTTGTGGTGTCAAAACAGTGGGGAATTCAAGAATGAATGGGACAGACACAAGGCAATTCTGGTGAGGGGTAGGAAGAAGTAGGCTGTTGGTTAATTATGATCTGCAGCTTATCCAATAGGTAGGGACATGCAGAAACTTGAAGAATGGTCAAGGGTTTGGCAGTTGAAATTCAATGCAAAGAAGTGCAAGATAATGCATATGGGGCAAAAAACCCTGGCACAATATATCAGTTGGGGGGTGAGGATATAGCATGCACCAAGCAGGAAAGGGATGCTTGGGGTTGTCATCTCTGTGACACCTCAGGTAGGAAACAGTGTGACAAGGCATCAGGTAAAGCAAATAGGATGCTGGGATGTATAGGCAGGGGCATCACTAGCCGGAAAAGGAGGTCATAATTCCACTATACAAGACACTAGTGAGGCCCCACCTGAGTACAGTGTACAGTTCTGGAGACCATACCTACGTAAGGGACATAGACAGGGTAGAGAAGGTTCAGAGGAGGGCAACAAAGATGGTGCATGGGTTGCATCACAAGTCCCTATGAAGACAGGTTGAAGGAACTGAACATGTACTCCCTGGAGGAGAGGAGGGAGAGGGATATGATAGAGACATACAAGTATCTTACAGGGAGGAACAGGGTGCAGGAAAACACTATTTTAAGCGAAAAGATGTTTCAGGACTAGAGGGCATGGGATGAAGTTGGAGGGAGAGACGATTCAGAGGAAACATGAGAAAGAATTTCTTCACAGAGGGGTGGTGGACAAATTGAACACCCTGCCAGAGGAAGTGGTGGGGGCTGGAACAATCACGGGATTTAGAATGCATGGGATAGACATAAGAATTCTAGAGGAGCAGGGGTAAGGGGAAACAGTCTTCTAGGAAAACAAACTGAACTTACAAGCTCAAATGGGCAGACTAGGTGGGCCATAGGCCCCATCTGCCGCGACACTGTCTATGTATCTATGTATCTAGGGAAATGGGCAGACTAAGTGGGCCAAGCAGTCCTTATCTTCCATCAGAGGCTATATTTCTATGTTTTATAACTCTGTTTATGCCCCCTTCCACACCATGATCCTGCTTTCCCTCAGGGAACCATAAGGCACCATTGCTTTGCTGTGACCCGACCCTACAACTTTCCTTCTCTCCATGCTGCTGTGGTTTATCTTCCAAGTGAAGAAGAGGGGAACACTGTCTGCTTTAACTCATTGGTGTTTGTTAGCTACCTGGCAGTTGGTGAGTGCAAAACCAGTCCTCTTTGATTCACCGGGGGCCGTCGTTTAGTGGTTCATGGGGTTTTTCCTATGTTTTTCCACTCAGCTACAGCTGCAGGTATACAAGAGAGGGTCAAAGTTCATATGCATGTGAACATGCTGCCACACTGACCCTCTGACCTTGTGTCTGACCCTCCCAAGGCACCCTGGGATGCAGTGTCACCTGTAGTCACCCAGGTGGCAGTATTGCAGTATTGCAGTGAGTACGACAAATCCTCCATCCCGGTGGAGGAGAATTTCCCCTATGATGCTTGATCCTTCATCCCTAGAGAAGGAGAATGTCCCCTGTGGTCCTTCATCCCCAGAGGAGGAGAATGTCCATTATGATGCTCAGTCTTCCAGCTCCAGAGGAGAAGAATGTCTCCTGTGATGCTCAAACCTCCATCCCCAGAGGAGGAGGCGAATGTCTCCTGTGATGATTGATCCTTCATCCCCCAGAGAAGGAGAAGAATGTCTCCTGTTATGCTCAATCCTCCATCCGCAGAGGAGGAGAATGTCCTCTGTGATGCTCAAACCTCCATCCCCAGAGGAGGAGGCGAATGTCTCCTGTGATGCTCGATCCTCCATCCCAGAGGAGAGAGAATGTCCCCTGTGATGCTTGATCCTCCATCCCCAGAGGAAGAGAATGTCCCCTGTGATCCTCGATCCTCCATCCCCGGAGGAGGAGAATACCCCTTGTGATGCTCAATCCTCCATCACCGGAGGAGGAAAATATCCTTCTGATGCTTGATCCTCCATCCCCAGAGAAGGAGAATGTCCCCTATGATGTTGGATCTTCTCCCCACCATCCCCTGATGACTGGGCTCTGCTGCAGAACTTGGGTCGCTGGAATCTTTCTTAAAGACGCAGTTCCTTTTAGATACAGCGTAAGAGTGCTTTTACAACTTTTATTTCTTCCCCTTCCATGTGCCTCTGGATCTCCAAGTATATTGCTGGAGCCCCTTGGGTTGGAGAACATAAAGGGCACCTTCAAAGATCTGCAAGAATGGCTTTCAGCATTAAGTGCTGCAGCGCAAGCACAGTCTGTGAGCCAAATGTACTGTAGTAGCTCCTACATGTGAACAGGATCCAGCTTGAATGTGTGCAGACAGAGCTGCACAGTGATCGGCAAACCATCATGTGGGTAGTTTTACTTTCTCTATTCTTCCAGCCCCTCCACAAGATACAGGCACACAGGGGACAGCAGGAACAAATTCAAGGACTGCAAAAAGGGACCTGGACTGAGGGGGAAGGGCAGAGCCTGGGGAGACAAAAAAGGTAGGCCCCACCTGTGGGGAAGGGGCTACAAAAGAATTCCAATTGTCCATCTTTATTGAAAACTAGAGTTTCTCCCTTTTATTTTTATTTATTTATTTTAAATTTGTTAACCAGGTAAGGAAACTGAGCAAAAGCCCTTCTTCAGGATGGACCTGGACAATGAACAAAACAGGAATAAAAACATCAACAAATAAAGTCATTTATAACAATTACATACATCTGAGGACAATAAATGAGTTTTGAATTGTGTTTCAAACCAGGGAGAGGTAATTGATTGTAAGGACAGTGGCAGGTCATTCCATAAGCTTGGTGCTACAGATACAAAGGAGCGAGAACCATACTTATTCTTAAAAGTATTGGCTTCTAAAACAATTCCCATATTAAACCATAAATTAACTGATGATTCTCTAATTACAACTAAATCTAACAATGGAAAATAACTTTTGGGATATATCTCTTGATGAACCAAGCAACCCAAAGAAAGAATAAATTTTAACCTGGGAGATAATCAACCTATAAGTAATATGAAGTATAGCGATGAGTCATCAATGGGACAGTAAGTATAAAACAACAATTATACAAAGGGCTAAATACAAACATGAGAATCCTGCACTCCGATTGCTTGGCTGGCATCTTCCAGCATTATAAATCTTCCAGTATATCCACTGGAAAAGGTGCCAGCCGCCAGTCAGTCGCATGAAGTATTGGCCAGGAAATCACTCTGAACATGCAAAATGCACACCTGGCATAGACTGCGACTGACAGCAAAAGACTTCATCACAGTAGCCACCCAGAGTGAGAAACTACCCCAGTCCCACTGCATCTACAGTCCAGCAGCCCCAACTAACCTGACTGCACACAGAAAAATTACCCCTTCTTCTATTTTGTATTCCCATTTAATTTTTTTTAAGATCCCCCCCTCTTACCAGAACTGTCCCTCATCCTCTGTCTCCCAAACACTTCCTCTCACAGCTGTAAACCACTGAAACCCTTTGGAAGGTACACACTTCACAGCTTCAACAGTTAGCCATGTGCACCAGGCAGCCTCTCAATTTTTCACACGCAGAAAACATGTAAAAAAACCCAAAAAAACTCCTTTTTGGTCCCACTCTACAGTGTTTTCTATAATGGACACCGCCACATTAAATGGTTCCATCTACAGCAGCAGGTTAAACCAGGGGACTTCAAATGTGAGAACTATCAGGTACTGCAAACTGAGCAACAGGGAACTATCTTTTTTCTCACGGACCAAATAACAACAAAAATAATTTAAAATGTGGAAAACATTTCTTTTAGTTTTTTCAACACACACACACAAAAAAAAACATTGTATGATAACAATATACCCCTTCCAGGGAGTGGATATATGGGTGGATTTACTACTTCTGGTGTGGTTAAGTCACTCGGCTGCTCCTCGTGATCGAACCACATGAGGCGTGGTAAATCCACCCATATACCCACTCTCTGTTGGGGTATATTGCTTAAATGCTGTTATGTACCGCACCCAGAACCTGACTCTCCCTCACACCTAAATTATGGTATAAGGAAGAGACATAGTCCAGGTGTGGCAACAAAAAACCCAATGCAATAGATCTTTGTGAGTCCTAACACAAAATTGTTTTATGTATTGTAACACATTTATTTAAATATTTGTAAATAATCAGAACCAATGAGGCCTAATCAGAACCCTGTGTTCCAGTTCTTGTTTAAACAGAGTCAGACTTTATAAAGTTCTTCCATCCCTAATTGTTACTGACAGATTTGGCAGTAACGAAAAAAATATAAGATTGTGTTACTCTAACAGCACTCCACAGTTGACCAGTTGGCAAACAACCATTAAGAAAATTTTCTGGACTCTGATTAGTCAGTGTGTGCTTGTTACAGTGAGGCTATCTGAGCACAACTTAACAGTGTCAAGTCAAAACATACAGATGACTGCATGCCAGACTGAATAACAAACCACAGCTTCTCTTACCAAGAGAGTTTGAAGCTTTGCAATTTTAGTACAGAAGCACAAACTTAGTTGCATATAAAAACCTTATTTACTTTTACTGTGGGGGGGCAAAACATTTTGTCATGGCTAAAACATTTCATAGTAAGACAAAGAACAAATGTCAAAATATCTTCTTTATGGTGTGGTGAAGCATCAGGGTAAATACTAGATCTGGTTTCCTGACCCGACTTCCAAGGGTTGTTCTGTGTTTTGGGAATAATCTCTCAGAACTGGCAGGAACAGCCATACTATTCAGAAATTTAGCTAGACTAGGGTGAAGTCTAACTGGATGTGTTGCTGATGCACTTGGCTGAATGTCCAGTTAGGTTATTGTTACTTTATAACCACTCTACTTCAATCACAATCTAATCTATTCACCTGATTAAAATGACGTTATCCTAAACCTTTATAGTTATTTTTTTTTAATTTTTGTACAACTTACATACCAATAGTCACAATTAAGTTTTACCCCTCCATTGTAAGTCAACAACTTTATAAGTAAAAATATTGACTCGAAAAGAAATACCAGAAATTGCCATATTGTTTTAACTCTTTACTTAAAACTTGCATACAAAATTAACATTATTTTGATCAGCAGTGCAAGCAAACAATATACTTTTCAACTGGAGAGGAAGTCTCTCCTAGTTTTAGATACAATCACACAGAAAATAAAAAGAAAATGAAACGAAATGCAAGGATCATGCTTCTCTGCTCCTAATGTCAGAGATAAATGTAATTCTTACCACACAGAGACATAACCTGACATCTCAAGTGAGGTCCTGAAAGTAACATACTGTTACAGCTCCCTCCTCTCTGCTGCTTAACTTGACTGGGATAACTGATTTATACAGTCTTGTCAAGGCAATTAACTGAGCTGGTACCCCACAGTTTCTGGTTTATGGGCTGGGTTAAAACAAGAGTTTCTACGGTAGAAAGTGATTTTATGTGTCAGATGACCACCGGTTGTCAACCCTCTATATTAGAAAGCTATCAATAACTTGAAGCATGTGATTAAAAAAGGGCTTGTCAAGTGAGAACAGGGGCTGTTACTTACAATTTTGATGTCATGCTACAGGGAGTTGTATGACCAGTTTTTTTTTTGGCAAAATACAAAAATAATTTTATTTTTACCAATAGCAGACACTTATCTAGAGTAGTAAGTTTATTTTTGTAGTACTTTAGAGATGTGGGGCTTCACGTAGTCTTCTGAATGTCTGGCTAAGACATTTGATTGTCTGGCTTACAAAAAAGATCCTCATCATGTGACTTATGAGAAGAGCATCTCAAAAACATCTTGGTTTTTACAATTTTATTATAAATCATTTAATGGTTTAGCAAGCAAAGAGTTTATAGTTAATTATAAATATTTACACCTGTTAATAAATAGACCTACTAAGCCTCAAATATGTTTCTGGTTTACCGTTGAGTATAAAATATAGCTGTTTCAAATGTCTAATTGCAGAGTATTTTTGTTCCACTTTGTTTTGTCAATCTGTCACAGGAGGCAGTGATGCTTGACCTTCAGATGACTTTGTGGTTAGGCCATTTAGAAGAAAAATCAAAAATAGTCTTGGCTTGCAGTTTCTCAGAAACAGACTCTCACAGTACCTTGTATGCATTTTACTGTAACTACCCAAAAAATTTAAATCCAAACTCAACAAATACTGTTAGCAATTATTAATAAAAATACAGTACTAAAATCATATTAATACTCACCATAACCTATAAGCAAACTTTATAGTAATTAATTAATCAAAAATAAAACATACATCTAAGTATTAAGTTTAACTGCAGTCATGTCTAGGCAAAAAAAGGCTGAAACCAAACCGGATAATTTCATTTGACATTATTCAAGATTCATTTATAATGTCCAGTAGTGGATCCCTTGGTGGGATGTTTGGGACCTTTCCATGATTTCTTCAATTTCTTGATCCATCTGTTCAATGGTTAGATGTGTTGGGGTGAGCAGACCCACTGGGGGCTGAAGGGGGTGCTGACTGTGCAGTAGGAATGTCTCTCTTTTATAGTATCAGTTTTATAGTTTTATTTTGTATGAGGAAACTCATCACATATGAATCCACTGCATCATGGGTATACAAAAACCCAATTGCCTTGTTGCATAACACACTACAGTGTTAAAAGATGATTATTTGCATACCTATCACTGTACTGCATCAGTGCTTTCACATGGGGAGAGTTTCCTAAAAGAAAAAAAAATTAAATTAAAAAATAAAACTGTACAATTGATACTCTCAAATAGATGTCCCTACACATAAACGGGATGTTCCATCACTTATTCTCAGCCTAATAGCCATCTTCATGTGCTCATTTGTGTCCCCACAAAATTAATAAATATGCGCCATTGTATAATAGCAATAATGCACTCCAGAGTGTGGGTTGTGCTGGGATAGCCTCACTTCTGGGGGTGTTTGATGCATGCAGCCTTCAGCCTCATGCCCAACCACCCCAGGCATGAGGTTATTCCAGCACAACCCGCACCCTGTTGTGCATCATTGCTAATTAACTCCATTTGCAACATGAAATGGTTAACCTCTATTTAGGGGACATCAACAGCAGTATAAAGAATTTTGCCATCGCTGGGTTCTTTATCATTTGGAGGTAGATATCAAAATGATTTACTCACCATAATTGTTTTTTTCATAATAATTTTAATTTTTTTCAAAAGGAAGATGTAAAACAGTGTACATAGGATTACAGAAGATAACATCATAGAGCAGTATAAACAACTCATCACAATTAAGTAAATAAATGCATACAATTTGTACTAGTTAAGGTAATACAAAAAGTAACTAATTCATAACTCATAGCTGTAAATTAGACATATAGACAAGATATCACATTTTAACAATTTAACAATTAAGAGCATCAACCTGCTAGTACAGAAAACATGTATTGTTTTGTTAGTTACCAATTCCATTATACTAGACCTGCCCAACTAAATCGGTTCCTGGGGGAGTTATCATCTGCAGAAAGGATCCTCATATATCCAAAACTCGGTCTAGTTTGTCAGAGAGCAGATCAGAGATTCTCTCATTGTTGGCAGTATAACTCATCATATTCAGCCATCCAGGTCACCATAACTGTTTATCTTCTGGGACTGTATCTTTATCATGGATTCACATTAATGGGCTCTGAGCCAGAGGCACTGGGACCCAAGGGAGCCAAAAATATTCAGGAGGGCTGGTGCCAAGGTAGGCTCATGTAAGTATGGCACCACGAGGGCTAGCCTTGAGTTGCATAGGCTATTTTGGCAACAGCCCTCAACCACCTCAGTACCCTTTTTACCAAGGAGGTGCAATGCAACCTATCAAATTAAAACACCTACCCTAATAAGGTCATAAGATAGCCCTTCTGACCCATGTAAGAAGGATCAACAACATTAACAAGAAAGAAAAATAGTGTCTTCACAGTCCAAACTGAAACAAGGGAGGTGAAGACCACGAACAGGAGAGGTGAGCTCATAGGACAGTTGGTGGGCAAGAGTGAATCCATGATGAGAAATGGCCAAGAAGGTAACTGATAATGGGTGAGTACATAATTTTTATATCTTCCTGGACCATATCTTCACCATGGATTCACACAGATGGGTTGAGTACCAAGCTCAGAAAGAAGAAAGTCTATCAGGCAGAGTGGTAGGAACTGGCGCTCACTCAGAACAAGAGTCCATTAAGGATTGTCCTGCCAAAAGAGGCATGCTGCCTGGCTTGAAAGTCCAGTGCATAGTGTTTGACAAAAGTATGTACTGTGTTCCAGGTAGCAGCTTTGCAGATGTCTATGATGGAGACTGAGTGTATTTATTTTTTTATTTATTTTATTTGAAAGTTAGTGTAACCCCCCCGTTACCCAGGGTTACTAGAATCTCAGTGAGACCTAGTGGTAGGCAGGGAAGGCAGCTTGTGAAACTCCATTTAAATGGATTTCACACTGTCTCACACTGTTCTCAGTCTCAGCTGAGATCGAGGGATGACATCACCATCGAACTGTCGCAGCTGCATGAGCCACATTGAATCTGAAGAGGGAGTTAGATTAGAATGTTGGGAGTTTTGAATAGTCAGTGTGTTCAGTCTGTAGTTGGAGATTGTTGTGAGAGGAGCACAGCAGTTCTGTGCACAGGCTCTTGGAGCCTCAGCTCTGAAATAGAGCTACATTTAGGGAAAGGTGTGTGTTTCTGCCTAAAGAGGGACACAGTAAGCTGTTCTTTAAAGTGGTGGAGACCGCTGATTCGGGTCTCAGTGCCCCATCCCTCAGGTGATGGGGGTGGGAGGTTTGCCTGCTATTCCAGGGGCAACCCCCTGGCTACTGCTAGAGAAGAAGCTGCCTTATTTTTCCCAAGAGTGTGGGGTACAAGAAGATTTCAAGATTCACCTGTGGGGCACCTGCAACTGAAGGGTGAGTTCTGCTCTTTCTAAAGGGCCCATATTTCATCCTGAACTGTGTTAAAGTGGGGATTGAACTGCTGAAGTAGTGGGAGGCCTAGAGTAATGGCTTAGCCAAAAGTAAAAGTATGTTCAAGTCCAGCACAAGGGGAAAGTCAAGACATGTAGAGGAGATGTGATATACGCCTACCCTGTAATCTACATTGCCAAGCTTTCAAAAAGAGTTGTTAGTGTCCAGAGAAACATTGGGTATGGATTGTGGGAGCTGGAGGTGGAGACCCCCATCTTTAGTAACCAGGTCCACCTCTACGGATTTGCTCTGTGGATTTCTACTTTTCCTCATGCACTTGGCCAGTGATGAGGGAAGTACCCCGATGTGGGATTGGAAGGAAAATTTCCCTTAAGGAGTCGAAGGCTCTAAGGTGGTTTGGGGAGCCACCAACAGGAAAACTGGTTCATTCCCATATGGACCGCTATCAAGTGGCCGGTGGAGGAGCCAGGCCATGGGAAAAACCCAAGTAGTGTACAAGTCAGGCTGTGTACCCAAAGCTGCATACAAGTCCGGGCTGTGTGCCTGGTGGGTTCAGAGCCTGAGGGCTGGAATAGTGAAGAAGTGTTCTGTGTCTCTAATCTGCATTACCAGGAATGTAGCCCCATGAGGGTCTGTCTATGCTTTGTTTGTTCAGTTTGGATGTGAATAAAAGCCACACTTTAGAATCCCATTCCTGGTTTTGGACATTACAGTTATTGCTTCCTGTGTTCGGATTACTTGGGTGCCCTGTGCAGAGTAGCCAAACCTAGGCCCCCTGTGCTGAGTAACCTAGTCCTCCCTGAACCCAGTCCCCACCAGGTACTGCTGTCAGCTTCAACAGCTTGCCACCTGTCATTTTGCAAAAAAGGCAGGGGTGAGGGCATTACAAAAAGGAGGCACCGCTTTGGATATTTATTTAGGGAGGAAAGGTGCTCGGACAGGAGGCTAGCGTTTTGGCTGTCTGGCAGTAGGTAGCCCAAAAAGCTGAAGCAAGGCTAACTAGTATGTTGCTGTGTGCTGTGGTTCTTATGCTACTGTTAAAATGCCAACTGTTTACCAAGGAGCGGTAAAGCTAAAAGAGTGTGTCCTTGTCCTGCAGCAAATGTTTACAGCGTTTTGCCTGCTTTTATAAAAGAACTGTGGTGATAAAGGAAAGTGTGGAAGACTAGGGGTAGCAACAGAAAAACTGTGCCCTGGACGTTGGAAATGCTTTTGAGTAAACTGAGAGACTTGCTGTGTGATGGCCATGCTATATGGCTGAAATGGGCTCCCGCCGTAGAGTCAGTTGAAGAAAAAACAGTGATTTCTGCAGTTTACATTTGACTGCTCGATAATTACCGTGAAGAGAAGCTCATTCGCGAGGAAGAAAAGGCACATTTGCATGGCGTCGTGTGATTGGTGAGGCTGCAATCAGTCCCTCCCCTCAGCCAGCTATACAGTGACTGCCCCACATTCGAGAGGGAGTGTGAGTGAAGTGCGTGTACTGGCTTGGTGGAGGAGCGTCACAGTGATTAAAAAGCGCTGTAAAACTTGTAAAAATAGCCTTTGCTGTTTAAAATTGGGCTCAACCCACATCTCAATCGACAGAACTGTGAGTGTGGTGATCGGAGAGATGATCGGCAGGACTGCCAACCCATTTTCTTTCTGAGGCCTCCAAGACTGGCTGCAGGCGGTTTTTTTCCATCGCAGCAAACAGCTACTGATAACAGTGAGTACCAACAGTAAAAGTTGCTCAAACAGTGATTTTCAGCCAAAAGCCAGCTGAATATGTGTGCAGCAGTGTAGTCGCTTTGCAAATAACGACTGTGTCAAGTTTTACCAGTAAGTGCAAGTCTGCTGGGCCATTGACTGTGAGCATAATTATGGATTCAGCATCAGTTTAAAGTTTTAAAGCCAGAGAGAGAGAGAGACCGTGAGTTGTATCCAAATGTGCAGCACTAGTTTACAGGCAATCCTGTGCTTGAAATCCTGAGGCTTTAAGGGACTGTGAACTAAAGAAATGTTTCAGCAAGTGAAAAGTCCATGGCAAATCATATAAATGTGCTAGAAAAGAACAGTGCAAGTTTGTGCAGTTTGAACAAAGTTATCAAAGTGTGTGTAATCGGATGCGTGGTAAGCTGGCTCCAATTTCTGAATGTTGATGCGTGAGTGCTGCTGCTGCCATTACAGAGTGGGAGTAGTAAAGTAAACACAGCAGCAGAGGAGCCATTTAAAAGTAAAGAGAGTGTTCAGTGAAGGGGACTTTCAGTAACAGTGAGCATTTGTTTGTTTTCCCTGCAGTTATGGCTTCAGGACCAGCTCGCTACCCGGATCATGCCCGGGCTGCAGTAACAGCAGCAGTAAATAGGTTAAGGGATGTTGAAAGGTGTTATTATGGAGGACAGCTGCCTTCTCATGTGGCAATTCCTGGATATCCAGTGCAAGTGTGTCAAATATGCTTAAATGCTGGAAGGGACGTATTCATGGTACCTCACTGTTCTGGGTGCCTAGAGAAATATGGCTTGTATAAAGTGCCCCAGATTCATTTGGCTCCCACATGGACAAAAGTTCAGGACTCTGTAGTTGGCAGCACACAGCACCAGGTGGAGCCTGTTGAAGAAGGCCCCTCGGGGGAGTGTGGCACAAAGCTAGAGGGTGCAGATTTAGAGACAGAACCAGATGCTGATGTTTTGGATGCTGGATCGCAGAAGGATAATTCAGACAAAGGATCAGTAGACCCCTGGAGGGGAGGGGGCCTAGCCCAAGTCTCATAGGAGAAGATAAGATGAGGGAGGCCTTTGAATGGGAGGTGTCGACCTCCATGCCTAGTGATGAGTGGATAGTCTCAGGAGTGAGGACAACTGCTCACTCCTGGGCTCAGATCCTCAGTGAGGAAGAAGAAGAGGGGGAACCTATGTGGCCTTGTGAAAAAGGAACGGGTACACAGGCTCAAGCTCTTGCCTTGGAAGAATGCAGCATGGAAGAGAGTGGTGATGCCACTGCCCTGGCTGTGCAAGAAGAAGTCAGGGATCCATTTTTCATCTCATTGAGGATGCGTAGCTGGCAGAACCAGGACTGGCCAGAAGAAGCCAGAAGGGGAAGGAAGGAAACATATTCAATTCAGTGCTTTAGAGTAACTGGTGATTGCTATTTTTCTTTTAAACTTAGATTGTGGGCTTGTAGTGGCACTATACTTTCTTTGTTGTCTTTACTTATAATTGTTTTTGTGCTGTTGAAAATTTAAAACATAGTGGCGGTGTAATTCTGTGCTGTCTTTAATTGCTGCAAATTTTCACCCCTCCCTTCCCCAACATAGTGTATGCCCTGATAAATCTGATTGACAGAGCTAAACACAGGAAGTATAATAAGAGGTGTGAAGTAGGAGGGCATAAAGAGGAAAAGCCCACCTCAGCACAACAAGTGTTTTGACTCATTTATTTATTTATTGGTTTCTTTTCCCAAAAAAAAATATCTGAGGGATCAGTGACAGGATTTTAGTACAGTAAATTAATAAAAGAGGAACTAGGAGAGCTTCAGTAACAGACACGTAGTGGAATGTAGTATAATGTGGGGAGTGGTGCAATGCAGTGGCTGTGGGGCAGCCATATTCAGGCAGACCTTCTGGACACTGAGGTGCTGCCCTATCTGCATGCATCTCTCTGGACTCGCGGGATGAGGTAGCCAGACTCAGAGTGGAAGTAAACTGGGTCAGGAGTACCATCACCCCTATCCAGGACCACCCAGTCCAATGCAGCTGCCTCAAGGATGCCAAGAATGAGGAGCACTTGGATGACAGTGGGCTCAGGAGGTTAGAGCAGTCAGGCAGAGGCATCAGATCCTATTCCACTGAAGAACTCATATGCCACACACTGGCGAAAGGACAACCAAATAGAGGTACCAGAGAAGTGGAAGGAAAGGATGTGGAGGTTGCAAGGAGGTGACCTCAGTGGGAAAGCAGTGGACCCCGAGGGAGGAGGAAGCAAATCCTGGTGGTAACTCCATCATAAGAGGGATCCAGCTAGGAACACAGGAGGAGGACGGGAGGTGAGGTGCCTACTAGGTGCCACGGCATGGAGGATGGAAGGAAGATCCTGGGGATCACTGGGAAGAGCAAGACAGGAGGGTGAGCTGGATATCATTATCCACCTAGGTACTAATGACTTGGCAAATGGGAGCCAAAGAAGTTCAGGAAGAGTTTAGGAAACTGGGGAGGGTCTCAAGCAAGTAGCTACTTCTGTCACTTTCTCAAAGTACTACCTGTGAGAGGCAAGGGAGAAACAGAAGTGCATGCACCAGGAACTTTAACTCATGGTTGAAGAACTGGTGCTGTGAGGAAGGGTTTGGGTTCATTGGTGACTGGGGACCCACCTGGAGGGATGGAGGTTTGTTCAAGCCTGGCGAGCTGCATCCATCCTGGAGAGAAATCAAGCACTCAATGATAAGTTAAATGCTACATTGACAAGCATTTAAAACTAGCAAAGGGGTGGCAGGCCAGCAAGGAGGGACCTGCTTGCTCACCCCCACAATAGCAGTGGAACCAGTGAACCAGAGGGTGGCTATCTCCAGCAAGGCAGTGTGCAAAGATGGAGATTAGTGCCCAGAGATGGATAAGCAGAAAGGGCAAAATTCAGCAGAAGGGCAGACAGCAAGGAGAACCAGGGATAAATGACAACCAAGGAAGGGCTGGAGTAGAACAGTGAAGCAGTCTAAGGAGGTCAAATCATGAAAGCCATGTGTGCAAATGCCAGGAGCCTTAGCAACAAGATGGAAGATCTAGAGGCTGTCATGGTGCAGTCAGACCTGGACATTGTGGCCATCACTACTGAAACCTGGTGTAATGATAACCATGACTGAGAGATGGCCATACCTGGCTACAACATATTCAGAAGAGACAGAGCAGCAGGAAGGGAGGAGGGTGGCACTGTATGTGAAAAATGACATAAGGCCACAGAGATCCAGGATGAATAAAATGGGGAGAGATACTGTGGGTTAAGCTGGAAAGGAAAATGGGGACAGCCATCCGCACAGGTGTGGTCTATAGACCACCAGCCCAGGAGGAAGAAACAGATAGGGGAGCTGATGCTAGCCATCCAAAGGATGGCAGGCAAAGGTGAGTAGTACTGGTTGGAGACTTCAATATTCCAGGACTGTGGACTGGAGCATCCCAGCAGCAGTATCAACTAGGACAGATTTATCCTGGACTCCTTCAGGGTGCCTTCTCAAGCAACTGGTCATGGAACCAACTCGGCAGAAGGCAATACTGGACCTTGTGCTCTGAAACAGGGACAGTGTGATGGGGGTAACAGTGGGAGAGCACCTGGGTAACAGTGACCACCAGTCACTGTGGTTTGAAATCACAGAAAGAGCAGAACCAAACCACAAAAACACATATCCTGGATTTTAGGGGGCAGACTTTGGGAAAATGGGAGATACTTGAAAAGAGGCATTAAGGGAATGGGACAGGAATCAGGGTTTGTGGAACAGTGGGCAGTATTTAAAATGGGATTATAAGAACAACAAATTATGCATTAAACAGGTTAGCAAGAGGAAAGGAAGAGGAGACCATTATGGTTTCCAAAGAGGTAGCAAAAGAAAGTGAAAGCCAAAAGATTGCATTCAGGCAATACAAAAGACACCAGGCAGAAGGGGATGGGAGAAGTACCAGGAGGAAGCAAAGGGAGGCAAGGAAGTCAGTAAAGAGGCCAAAGCTCAGACAGAAGAACACATTGCAAAATCAGTGGGTAGAGGGACAAAACCTTTACAGGTACATAAATGGGAACAAGAGGAAGCGAGGAACTACAGACTAGTCAGCCTCACCTCGGTAGTGGGAAAGATCATGGAAGCACTACTGAAGGAGAGATTGGTGGAACATCTGGTTGTCAATGGACTACAGGACCCAAGGCAGCATGGTTTCACCAGGGGGAGGTCATGTCAGACCAACCTCATTGAATTTTTTAACTGGGTGACTAGAGAGGTGGATCAGGGGAGGGCAGTGGACATGCCTATCTGGACTTCAGCAAGGCCTTTGACACTGTGCCACATAGAAGACTATTACACAAACTGGGAATATGGGTGTGGGCAGGACAGTAGTGTGGTGGGTAGGTAACTGGCTGGGTGTTAGGACACAGAGGGTGGTGGTAAATGGCTGTCACTCCACAGAGGGAAGAGTGACCAGTGGGGTACCACAGGGATCAGTGCTGGGACCGTTCCTATTCAACATCTTCATCAGTGACATTGCACAGGATCTAGAAGGCAGAATTTCACTGTTTGATGATGAAACAAAGCTCTGTAACAGAGTAGACACACCAGAGGGTGTAGACAGAATGAGAGGGACCTGCAGAAACTTGAAGAATGGTCAAGGGTTTGGCAGTTGAAATTCAATGCAAAGAAGTGCAAGATAATGCATATGGGGCACAAAACCCTGGCACAATATATCAGTTGGGGGAGAGGATATAGCATGCACAAGCAGGAAAGGGATCTTGGGGTTGTCATCTCTGATGACCTCAAGGAGGGAAACAGTGTGACAAGGCATCAGGTAAAGCAAATAGGATGCTGGGATGTATAGGCAGGGGCATCATCAGCAGGAAAAGGAGGTCATAATTCCGCTATACAAGACACTAGTGAGGCCCCACCTGAAGTACAGTGTACAGTTCTGGAGACCATACCTACGTAAGGACATAGACAGGGTAGAGAAGGTTCAGATGAGGGCAACAAAGATGGTGCATGGATTGCATCACAAGTCCTATGAAGACAGGTTGAAGGAACTGAACATGTACTCCCTGGAGGAGGGAGGAGAGGGGGATATGATAGAGACATACAAGTATCTTACAGGGAGAAACAGGGTGCAGGAAAACACTATTTTAAGCAAAAAAGATGTTCCAGGACTAGAGTGCATGGGATGAAGTTGGAGGAGGACGATTCAGAGGACACATGAGAAGAATTTCTTCACAGAACGGGTGGTGGACAAAGTGGACACCCTGCCAGAGGAAGTGGTGGGGCTGAAACAATCACGAGATTTAAGAATGCATGGGATAGACATAAAGGAATTCTAGAGGTCAGGGTAAGGAAACAGACTTCTAGGAAAACAAACTGAACTTACAAGCTCAAATGGGCAGACTGGGTGGGCCATAGGCCCTTATCTGCCGACACTGTCTATGTATCTATATATCTATGTATCACCATAGAACTGTCGCAGCTGCATGAGCCACATTGGAATCTGCAGCAGGGAGTTAGATTAGAATGTTGGGAGTTTTGAATAGTCAGTGTGTTCAGTCTGTAGTTGGAGATTGTTGTGAGAGGAGCACAGCAGTTCTGTGCACAGGCTCTTGGAGCCTCAGCTCTGAAATAGAGCTACATTTAGGGAAAGGTGTGTGTTTCTGCCTAAAGAGGGACATGGTAAGCTGTTCTTTAAAGTGGTGGAGACCGCTGATTCGGGTCTCAGTGCCCCATCCCTCAGGTGATGGGGGTGGGAGGTTTGCCTGCTATTCTATGGGCAACCCCTGGCTACTGCTAGAGAAGAAGCTGCCTTATTTTTCCCAAGAGTGTGGGGTACAAGAAGATTTCAACATTTGCCTGTGGGGCACCTGCAACCGAAGGGTGAGTTCTGCTCTTCCTAAAGGGCCCATATTTCATCCTGAACTGTGTTAAAGTGGGGATTGGACTGCTGAAGTAGTGGGAGGCCTAGAGTAATAGGTGTAGCCAAAAGTAAAAGTATGCTCAAGTCCAGCACAAGGGGAAAGTCAAGACATGTAGAGAGTGTGATATACGTCTACCCTGTAATCTACATTGCCAGGCTTTCAAAAGAGGTTGTTTAGTGTCCAGAGAAATGGCTGGGTATGGATTGTGGGAGCTGGAGGTGGAGATCCCATCTTTAGTAACCAGGTCCACCTCTCTGGATTTGCTCTGTGGATTTCTACTTTACCTCATGCACTTGACCAGTGATGAGGAAGTACCCAAAGATGTGGATTGGAAGGAGAATTTCCCTTAAGGTCAAAGGCTCTAAGGTGGTTTGGGGAGCCACCAACAGGAAAACTGGTTCATTCCCATATGGACCATGATCAAGTAGCGTGAGGGAGCAGATAGGAAAAACCAGAAGTAGTGTACAAGTCGGGCTGTGAACCCAAGCTGCGCAAAGTCCAGGCTGTGTGTCTGGTGGGTTCAGAGCCTGAGGGCTAGAATAGTGAAGAAGTGTTCTATGTCTCTAATCTGCATTACCAGGAATGTAGCCCTGTGGGGGTCCGTCTATGCTTTGTTTGTTCAGTTTGGATGTGAATAAAAGCCACACTTTAGAATCTCATTCCTGGTTTGGACATTACAGTTATTTAGCTTCCTGTGTTCGGGTTTGTTGGGTGCCCTGTGCGGAATAGCAAACAGGCCCCCTTGCCCGAGTAACTAGTCCTCCTGACCAGTTCCCCAGGTACTGCTGTCAGCTTCAACAGCATACCACCTGTAATTTTGCTAAAAAGGCAGGGGTCCAGGAGTTATATTAGTGACCAGGAGAGGCACATTGAGTCGCAGTTCATTTCCAGGTGTGACCTGGGGGCAAGGGAAGGGGAATATTTGTACATATGAAAACTGACTTACAGAACCAGATTGCTGGTGGTATTTTAGTGAGTGGGGCAAATTTGGCCAGGACACCAGGGAAATTCCCCTACTCTGCACCAGGGGGCCCTTCCTCCTGTGAGCAGGAATGGAGAAGCCCAGTTTGGAGCCGGACAGAGGAGGAGGAAGTGCTGATGTGGCAGGGGAGATGGCCTCCTTCCCTGGCCTTGTCTTGTCAGAGGCTACAAGCAGTGATGAAAGAACTCAGATGGATATACCACAGGAGCATACAGTCTTGAGTGAGGATATTTATATGTCCTTTGAAGATCTTTAGTAAGCTAGGAGAAAAACAAATGGGGTGAGCTCAGAGGATTTATAGGAAACTGTGGAAGGAAAAACCCTAAGGAAACAAAAAGAAAAAATTCAGGAACAGCTTGTGGAGGCGGAGAAGGCTTTTGAAATCTATAAAAAGCAATTGTGTTCAGAGTGGGAAGCGCTTACACTGGAACCCGACTTTGACAATGGGCGGTCGAGGTGACAGCGAAAACATGGCCATAACAGTTTCAGAGGTCAGAAGAGAACCTGATTTTCCGAAGCCAACAGCTACCTTAACCCCTAAAATGTTTAGCAAATATGATCATGATCTGACAGGCAGTAGCAATGCCTCGGGCATGTCACGAGTGTTCGTGGGGTAGAGTTACAGAAAGGTTTGGTAGAGGACTCAGAACTAATTATAAATATGGGGAATAAGCCACTGACAAGTCTGGCTGCCAAATCGCAGCAAGAAATGTTTACGGAGAGTCAAAGTAAGGAAGGGCTCCAGGAGGAAAACAAAACATAAGGACACAAGAGAAGGGAGAGAAACTAATACTAGAGAAACTCAAGTAGAGCATCAAGCACAAGTTGAACAGCACCGGGGGAGGGGAACATTGTGTTTCAAACAGAGAAGGATGTACAAAATGAGGCAACAGTATTTTCTTTTGCAGCTCAGGAGGAAAAAAAACTGGGTCCAAGACAGAAAGTAAATTAAAATGTGAAGCAGTAACATTAGCTAATAGAAAACTTTCTAGTGTGGCCCCAAAGTTCAGTTATGTGGAAGGGCCCCAGGTGGGAGGTGGATCGGCAGGTCTCTCTACAATTGACGCAATACAACATGCCTTTACATTACAGAAAAGCCTCATTAAATCTTTTGGCCCTTTTACCCAATGATCACCTGAATCTGCTCTGTCAGAGGCAGGTTGGAAGAAAATGCCCTCAGGGCAATGGCTGCCAGATCCAGACTGGCAAGCCCCCCTTAATGACTTCCCCAGAATGACGACCAAAGATTCAGGACCAAGCTCTGGCAGAAGGAGCTCTGGCGTCTAAGGGAAACATTCAGCAAACCATCAGTGCAATAGAAAGCAGCACAGAGGCAGAGAACTCTTGTGCTGAGAAAGAAATCATGGCCCCCCCCTCCTTAGGCCCCACTTGTGGCAGGAAGGAACGAGATGGAGCCAAGTAAGGAAGGTACCCCAGTTACAATGGAAAGGAAGGAAAGCCCCACAAACTTGGACCCCTTCCCCCAGAAACCTTTATCAGAACTCTTTGCTAATTCTAAGAAGGAAGCAGCTCCCAAGAAGGAAAGCAGTGTGGCTCTGCTATAAAGGAGGGATGGAAACAAGGCCAGACTGGCCATATGTGGGATGAACTTTGCTAAAGGACTCTTTGAAATTCTCACCCAAGGAAGTGTACACTTTTATTAACATTTCAGGAGAGGAGAACTATGATATAAGCTTTAGAACTGCCTATGCGTTAGAAATGTTTTGGTCTAGATACAAGTACGTAACTGTAATATTTCGTAATGAGGAAGTACATGTGGAAGGCATCTCATACTGGTTGGACTTGAAATGTGAGGTCTTGAGTGAGCCCAAAGTCATGTTAGACTCAGAATATTTTTGGACGGGGGGGTGGAGTTCAGAGTTAAACTACAGCAAGAGGAGGGAAACATACAGCATATTCCAAATGCCTTTTCTCTGGGGAGGGATAGGGGTGTGTGTTTTTATTCGCGCCAGCCCCAAGCTTGTTATAGATGTAGGGCCCAAACGCACCTGTCTAGTGTGTGTGACAGATCTAAGTGTGACAATTGTGGGGAAGTGGGCCATGGTACAATGCAATGCATGAACTTTACAAAATGCGATGTTTCTGAGGGATCTAGTCATACATTCCCAGAGTGCCTGTGGCCTGCGAGAAACAAAGCACAAGTGATCAGCTCAGAGTTATTAATTCAGAAGGCCCAGGAAGATGCCATGAATGCACCTGTTGTGGGCCAGGTAGCGCAAGGCCAAGATCTAGCCCAGGTTCCTAGGTTCAGTCAGTCACAATCCCTAAGTCAGAGGAACCACCTATAGGACAGGAAAGCAGGGATGCTGGGGCAAGTCAGAAGGAAAACATTGAAGAGCAAATGGGGTCACCCCCAGGACCCACAACCACCAATGGATCCCTGCAGTGGGCAGACCTTTCCCCAGTCTGTTATAATGATGACCCAGCCCCTTCCACCCCTAAAGTGATAGAGGCAGTGGTTAGTCAGAGCCAAGCCCTACCACAAAGATGAGCAATGGGGAACTCGAAACTGCAGTCAGCAGTAGAAGTGCTAAAGATTGAGGCCCAAAACCCCTTTGCTGTCCTAACCCCCACAGAGCAAGAGTCGGACATGGAGGTGGTGGACTCAGATCCCTCTATGGCTGCAGATCAGGGAGGAAAGGCACAGTTAAAGGAGTATAAAGGAAAAAAGAAGATGAGGAGGAAAAAAAAGCCCTTGAACACCTTCAGGTCAGGATAAACTCACAATAAGCTCCTGCAACTGCCACAGCTTAATAAACCCCTTAAACAGACAGTCAGTCTTTGGGCACTTGGGGAGCCTTAGGATAGATATTGGGTTCTTACAGGAGACATGGATGAGCACTGCGGACCAACTTAGAAGATTTAAAGCAGAATGGAGGGGGGGGGCCTTCGTTTTGGTCCTTCAGCTTTGATAGTGAGGATGGGTGGGTATCATCTTTGGTTCTTTTGAGTTTCAGATGTCCAGGATTATAGATTTGATACCGGGGAGGCTGCTTATTGTAGATGGGTTTTGGGACCATTCCCCCTTTAGACTGATAAATGTCTATAGGCCCCAAACAAAGGTGGATAGGGTAGCCCTTTTGGCAGTATTACAGCTTTACCTACGAACAACTTCAAGTATCATTCTAGGGGGAGATTTTAACTGTGTATTGCCCAACCCCAGTAAAAAAGGGGAGAGCAAAAGTTATTGTGATTCAGCTGCTTTACTGAACTGCATTGAGAAAGGTAATTTGGTAGATTGTGCACAATTCCAAATGTCGAGTCCCCGTACACATTATGGAAAGGTAAGCCCACATCTAGGATTGATCATGTGTTTATATCCAGGGACTTGACCTTCCAAAAACTGCAAATAAGCCCGGTGGACTTCTCAGATCACCTACTTTTAAAGATGACGTTTCAACCAGTAAGGGGGGGGGGATGACACAATAGATGGAGAATTAATACTTCGTCAATGGAAGATTTGGTGGTACAGGAAAAAATACAAAACCTATTATGGGCACGTGTCTCAGTCAGTGAGTTATATGATGATCTGGGGGAATGGTGGTTGGACACTAAGCAAGACATTAGTGAGTGGTTTCAGGATTATGGGATACATAAAGAAAGGAACACATTTTTAATTTATCTAAAACTCAGAGCAAAGTTACAAGCCTTATATTCAGTGGATGCCAGTTTATGGTCTAACAATAATCTAGAGATCAAGCAGGTAAAGGAGACCATGAGGTCATGCCAGTATGACAGAGCAAGAACATTAGAGGCAGAAATGCAAATTGAGCACATAAATCTTCTCCGGGAGGTCCCTATGAAGCATGTAAAAAAGAATGAACAAATTGGCTATGGATGCTTTAATAATGAACCAGGGTAAGTAAAGTGGAGTCAGAAGAAGAATTATATGAAGAAGTAAAACATTTTCTTGAGTCCCATAATATGCAGAGCCCACCATTGGATAGGGCCATGCATAATTACCTTCAGGGAATAAAAGCACACGTGTCATCAGAGAGAAGAAAAAGATTATAGGTCCCAGTTCAAGCATCAGAAGTTGAAGAACCCTGAAAAAGGGGGGCTTCACCAGGGCCAGATGGGATCCCTTTTGAATTCTATAAAACATTCCCAGTTATACTAGTGAATTGTCTATTAGCAGTTTTTACAGCATTTTTTAAGGAGGGGAAGGCACCGGCCACTTTTATCTCTGGTTTATTGATTTTTTTATGCAAAGGGGGGCAGAAGAAGGAATTGGGGAACTGGAGGCCAATCACCCTGTTGAACACAGATTTTAAAATATTATCACAGTTGCTGAATATTAGATTGCAGAAATGTTCACAGGAGTTGATTCATCTGGCGCAGTTTTGTTGGGTACCAGATAGAAGAATTCAGTAAGCCTTTATGGTGGAGCGAGACTTAATTGAAGAACATAAGGGGAGAGTGAAATCAGGTGGTATTTTATCATTGGATCTCTCCAATGCTTCTGATAGAGTTTATTTACCCTTCTTGTTTCAAATGCTACTGCAGTATGGTATCCCGAAGAATTTTATTGACAAAATTAAATTAATCTGTGAAGGGGCTGCTATTCAGCCTGTGATAAGACAGAAAGTGATGAAAGGCATAACCATGACCACAAGAGTTAAGACAAGGGTGCCTCCTTAGCCCCATACTATACAGCTTCTCTTTATACCCCTGAATTATGACCTTAAATAATCCCCCAAGTTTGGGGGGCTTACAAGGACCCAGGGATACTGAAGAAATAAAAGTCCAAGCATTTGTGGATGATATTTATCTATTTATGACAAACCCAGGACAGATTAAGGGGCCATGAGCACAGATAGCAGAGTATGCCAAAGTGGCAAATGCAAAGCTAAATATTGAGAAGTATAAGGGGCTCCTCCTAGAGGGGGGAGGCCCAAGGGATGTCTGCGGGTGGACAAATCCAGTTCTCTTCAGACCCACAGAACATTGTGGGAATCTTGTTTGGCCCCCAGAACCTCCCAGCAGAAAATTGGGATAGCGCTTTAAAAAAAGTTGAACTAAAGGTGAGTTGTTGTAAAGCCTGGAGGCTCTCCAAAATTAAGAGAATCCAGATCATTAAAAGATTTCTGGTCCCCAGCATTACTGTATGTGGCCATGATTTTCCCAGTTCCCCTGTTAATGAAAACAAGAATTTACTCAAGTTTCTTTCAAATTCTTTATGGAAGTAGCTTGAACCCCATTAAATGCTGCTACACTTACCTCTCACAGGACCAGGGAGGCCTACGGATGGTAGACCCAGTACCTTTATTTTATGGTTTATTTATTGTCCAGAACTTTGAGATAGGGCTCAATACTGACAGTTCCCAGCATAAAGGATGATTTTATGGGATGACTGAAAATTTCTTTAGGGTATGGACGGAAGACATTCCCCCCAAATACAACTTCAGATGGTCAGTCCCAGAATATATTAAGCCAGTGGTGAGAAAATTGCATATTTGGAGGTTGACTAAGACTATCATTAGAGGAAAAAACAGGGAAGCAGTTATAACATCATATATTATGAGTCATTCACCCCAAGGACCCAGTCTTCAAAAATTGCCCATAGGTGCTAAACAAAGGAGTGGTGAATCACCTAAATAATAAAAGAATCCCAATCCACATGTGGGAGATTGTGGTTAGGGGTGTATGGCTGACTACAAATTAAAGGAAATGCTAAACATAAAATCTTGGAGCAAAGGAACTGTCCATATGCAGAGTGTCAGAACCTGGAGGAGACTATGGAACATTTTTTGCTCAATTGCTCCTTTGCAAAGCAGCTGTGTTTTTTTTTTTTTAGCTAAGGAGTGGAAACTGTCGTGGCTGTCTTATGAAGAATTAGATCTGGGTCATTGTCCCCGATTGCAGAGGAGGAATGATCGAAGCACGTTAGAGTTATTGTTCTGCTGTTTAAAATACTATTTGTGGCAAGCAAGGTGCCAATGGGTGTTACAGCATAAAAGAATGGCCCCAGCCACTTTCCAAGTTATGGTAGAGGTGACAATGTATAAGGTGTACAGGAGATATTTGGTTTCCCCAACTATTCAAGCCATGGCTAGATGGTGGAAGGTTCTGAATGGTTTTATTAAATTTAAGAAAAACTCTTAAGCAGTAGGAGACTGGCTTATGTTTAGATGGTAATAAATGAAGACTATGTCAGTGTGTGGGTATGTAACACTGTGGTGAAGTCATATTTTTGGGTAATGGCTTGAAAGGGGGAATTGTCACTTATAGAAGTATATGAAGAACACATACTTTGCTTCTCTTTTTATTTGTGTTTGCTTGCTTGCTATGTTTCTGAATAGTGTCTTTTGTGTGATTTAACACAGTTTGTATCATTTTATTTATTGATGTTTTCATAATAAAAAATTCCCCTACTCTTCCTACAGGGGTGCTGTTGCTCTGTGGGAGGATGGAAGATCTCAGTCCAGGGTTGATCAAGAAAGAGGAAGGTTATGTCCCAATGGCAGCACAGGGGACTGCTGATGATATAATTTATGGACCTGAAGACCCGAATGCTGTTATTGATACAGATGATGACGCTGATGAAATGGTATCTGCAGCCGAGGATGAATCGGGTAATCTAGACCACTTGAATATGTCCTGTATGGAAATTGTGAATGAGTTGTCAGACAAAGAAAAATGATTACAGATGGAACTGGGTACATCTCAGTTTATTGCCATGCTGTCTGAAGCAGAGAGAGAATTTACTGATCATAAATTAAAACTTGAGGAGGAACACAAACAAAAAAGATCCTCTGTGAGCACTATAACTATGACAGGAAAATGCTTTACCTTAGTTTCACGGAGGCTCCTCAGCATCCAGGTGTTCTTGGAACCCCGTCGGGTCTGAAGGATACCAGTGCAGGCTCCATTTCTTTGGATTTTCAATCTTCTGAGGCGTGGATGCCTGGAACTGCCTTAAAACAGGCAGGTTGGATTTTTGAACATGGTACCTGGATTCCTGACCCTAAGATGCCTCTTCCTGGTACTTCTACACAATCTACAATGGTGATTAGTACTGCATTCGACACCGTAGCCGTAACTGACTCTGTGCACACTTCAATGCTAGCTGAGGCAGCTGCTGCAGCTGTGCGCACCACCCAGAGGCCAACATAATTTGTTGCTGTGCCAGACACCATTGACCAGATTATTATAAAGGACAGCAACTGTGTTTCACCACCTACAGTATACCTGGAGCTACTGACGACTGGTACAAATGAGAGGGAGATCATTACTACAGCTCCTGATGCCTTGGGTACAGTTTTGGATTCTATATTAAGTGATGGTTACAGGCAAGAACGAAGGGGGGCCTTAGTTGAAGGGAATTTCCCTACTTTAAAAAAAATCTAAGGTATGCAAGCTTATTCTGAAAACTGGAAGAGGCTGCAAGAAAGGCATGTTGTGGTACAGCTGTGTTTTCAGGGGGGTCTGGGAATGGTTCCTGACAGGCTTTTTGTGAGGAAAACATTGTTATTGGACTCTGCATTTTGCTCCTTGTGATGTCTCTGTCTTTATACATGCACCTGGTGACTTGAATTTTGATGTCTGTTTTTGTACAGCAGCATTACTGGATACATTTTGGAAGCTTTATAATCAAGTTAAGGAAGAATCTGTCTGGCAATCTTTTATTGCTATTCCTAGTTCTAAACCCACAGTGAGAACAGTGACCATTTTATTTTGCTATGAGGGTGTGAGTGTTGACAATATTACTTTCTGGCCAGAGTAAAGGTGTGACATTCATGGACACCCCAAACCCATGATTGATGATAATGGGTTTTGGACAGAGCTAGTCCACTTAGAATCAATTAAAATATAATATTGGGATACACCATCTTCTAACAGTTTTTTTTATGGGATGAGATGATTCTGTTTTACCCCAGTCAACCGAATCCTGTTACAAGTGTGGCTCATTGCCCTCACTTAAATACTGACTGTTCTCAAATGAAATAGAAAGATGGAATAATATAGTTAATCTTGAGAAAGTTAAGGTTAAGAATAATAAGTTAATGCAAATTCATGTTAATATACTGCATAATACTTACTTAAAGCTGGTTAGGCTAAATAAAATGGATGTCTCCATCTCCAAACTATGCCAGAGGTATAAAAAATAAAGAGGGGACTCTTTCCCACATGTTAGTAACCTAGGAAAAAATCAAAGGGTATTGGGATACGATACAGCCTATATTGTGTAAAGTATTAGGAAAATAAATTTCATTTGATTCAGGCACTGTTATCTTTGGATTTTCAATAGAAGCTTAAGATGAGCTTACATTTCAAAAGGTGTTTTTGAATATTAGCCTTTTAGTAGCCAATAGAATCATACTCCAGCATTGGAAGTATATAACCCTGCTCCCATATTTATAGAATGGGTTCAGAAAATATTAGATCAGGGAAGGTATATAAGGCCCTATGTGCTGTAGAGAAAGAACAGGATAAATATCAATCAATCAATCAATATCTTTATTTATCTAGGCGGGCACTATTGAGCAAGCTCATTTACAAAGTGGACCTGCGGTCCTACAGTAATAATACAGAAAGACAAGTTATAATAGTACAAACAGTAAAATAGCTGCTATTATAGTAAAATGCACATTTACAGGTAATATACATTGAACATAGAACTACAAGGAGTCATGGATAATGAACTTGTGCTGGATCCTAGCCAAAAACTGTGCATTCTGCAGTGGGAAATGTTAGGAGGGGGGTAGGCATACGAGTAGAAGATATCAGCATAATGTAGGAGAAGTGAGAATAGAGGGCCTGACAAGGACCCAATTGTTAGAGCAGAGTGAGGATTGGGAGACGGAGGACTGTCACAAGGTGTTTAAGCAATTTTGCCCCAAAACATGGCGACATATAGAGAGAAAAGCTGTCGCACTAAGTGTAAGAGGAGGAATATAGTAGCAGGGGCATAACCGAGAGGTCCTGGAGGTTGGGGCAGAGGAGGTGTTGGATGGACGAGGGACCGAATACTTTTTGGGGCAAAAGATGATAATTATCCCCAAGTGCAGTAGCATGTGAATCAGGCTACTGCTGTTCAGAGTGTCAAAGAATAAGATATGGGAGTTCAGCAATGAATCCTGTGGATCTGTTGGTGGGCATGCTAAAGGCAGAGGCACACATTTCAGCTGGGGGGTTGCCGTTTGCGGGCTGCCGTTTGAGGGAGGGAGGTTAGTTAGTGTCTAGTAAAGCAGTTGCAAATTTCTGTAATGCCATCATGGTTAGGCATTTTGAACAAAAGCATACTTACTGGGGTTTTCAGCTTAAGTATTTTTGGGGTTTTATTCCATATTGATGGGAGTGAGAATCCAAAGGTGGCTCTCCCGACTCGTGTGAGTGCCCCGGGTATATTTAGCAGGAGTTGTGAGCAGCTTCTAAGGGAATAATTCCTGGGCACAATCGAGACAGACAGTCAATGATGTATTAAGGGTTTGCCACTGGGGGCTCTAAGTGTCCAGAGTGCTGCATTAAAGTTAGCCTATAGTGAGTGAGGTCCAGCCAGGCAGCACATATGAGCAATGATGGAGTAGAGAGGGGAGGTCATTGATGAAGCATATAGCTCTGTGGTAGAGCGTATCCAATTTTCCAAGATAGGAAGCCACACAGCTACTGTATATGAAGTCTGCGTAGTCAATTAAGGACAGGAACGTGGCTTTGACTAGTCGTTTCTTTGCATCTGCTATAAGAAGTCTTCTTATCCTGTAAAAAAGGCCAAGTCTTTGCCTTAATTTTTTCAGCAAGTCTTCCAGGTGGTCAGTGAAGGAGAGTTTACAGTCAATCCAGACCCCAAGATATCTGAATTTTGGAGCGTGCTCTAAGCACTCTTCCAGCATCGCATGATTATTGGGGAGGTCAGTAGGCGCTTGTAGTTTGCAGGAAAATAACATGACTTTAGTTTTCTTGGTGTTTAATAGCAGTTTTTATTGATTAGTTGGAGTTGCAGGAGGTTGAAATCTTTTGTAGGTCAGTACAAGCTTCTTTTGGTGTGGGGCGACTCAGGTACGGCACTGTGTCATCCTTGAATAAGTGAATCGTGCATCCTTGATTCCCTCATCAATGTTGTTGATATACACTGTGAGAAGGGGACCTAATATGGATCCCTGAGGGACACCTCTTTGTAAGAGTTTTAGGGCAGATAGTTCGCCATCTGCTTTCACCTGCTGGTATCTAATCTGTCAGATATTCAGAAACCAGTTTAGAGAAGTAGCATCCAGTCCTAGTGTCTTTAGCGAGTCAAGGAGCAGTTGTGGTTGATCAATGAATGTCTTTGCTGAGGTCAAGAAAACAGCACATACTGATTCTTTTATGCTCCAACTCCAGTTGCCAGTCATTGGTTACTTTAGCTAATGCTGATACTGTACTGTGGTTGGCTCTGAATCTGGACTGGAGGGGGTTTAGTAATTTTCCTCTGTCGATGAAGGATCTTAGTTGGCCATTTACTATTTTTTCCAGTAGCTTTGAGAGTGTGGGTAGGAGAGAAATTGGCCTATAGTTATTAAGGTCGCAAGGGTCTCCAGATTTAAATAGCGGGATAATGTATGCGATCTTCCATATTTGAGGGAGGCACCTTGTGTTAGGGACAGGTTGAATAAATGAGTAATAGGCACTGCCAATATGTGGCATGCTATCTTTAGGAAGTATGGTTCAAGTGCATCTGTGCGGCACTTTTCTTAGTATCCAGGTGGAGAATCAAGTCTTCCACTTCCTTGAGGGAACCGATGAGAATGAGAAATGTTGACTAGCAGACCCAACATTTGGTGGGGTCATGCCAAGTTGGCGCAGGCTATATGCAGGCGAGTTATCGAAGGCTAAGCCTGCTGTGGCGAAGTGCGTGTTGAATGCCTGCAGTATTTCTTTTTGTCATTGATTACTGTATTGTCAGAGGTAATTTTTGTAGGGAGCATATTTTATGACGTGGCTCCCGCCAGTTCTTTGACTGTGGCCCAGAATTTGGAGGGACAATTGGCTGCAGTATCTAGTTCTGCTTGGTAATAGCAGGTTTTAGCTTCCGTAATCAGTTTGGTGTAGCGATTTCTGGCTGTTCTAAAGAGGCGCCAATCTTCCTCTTTTTGGGATTTGCAGGCAGTTTTCCAGAGTTTATCCTGGACAGTAGTGCAGCCTTGAGATCATGAGTGAACCAATGGCATTTCCTAGCCTTTGTGTGTATTTTTGACAGAGGTGCATGTAGATTCATGTCGTAGGTAGTGATTTCATCTAGTATAGAATATGCAGTTTCCACTGTTTTAGCAAGGTAAAAACTCTGCCACAAGGGGGAGATTTTTAGGTCAAGTAGGTATGCTTTTGGGTCGAATGACATGGTTGACCTTTTGGTGGAGAATTTGGCCATAGTTGGCTCTTTGTTGTCTGCCCAATCTCCAGCTATTAGGCAATGGTCACTAATATCTGTGTCAAAGGTTCCAACGTGGGAGAACGAATGGGGTTTATTCACAAGCAGGATATCCAGAAGGGTACTTTTGGCTGTATTTTTTTTGTTGATACGGGTGGGCTCTTCATTGAGTAGGGTGAAACCAAGCGAGTCACAGAAAGATTTAAGCGGGTGACCAGCTTCTGACATCCAATCGTAGTTTAGATCCCCGAGGATAATTGTTTCCAGGGGGCTAGTGTCCAAGATAGTTGTAAGACAGGATAAGAGCTGAGTACTGGCAGATGGTGGTCTATAGCATCCTATGACTCGGAGTGCTAACGATGGGGATAGGTCAATTTTTATGTCCAGGCACTCAAATCCTGCTACTAGTGAGTTAGAATTAAGTGTTGATGCCACAAATCTATCTTTGATGTAGATGGCGACCCCACCTCCTCTGGATTGCCTATCGCATCTAAAGATCTGGTAGTTAGGTATATTAATCATGCTATTTGGCCTTAGAGGGCTGTAGCCAGGATTCTGAGATAACAAGCACATCTGGCATTGTATGGGCGGTCCAAGCCTGGATAAGGGTGAATTTTTTCAGCAGACTGCATACGTTAATGTGCATAAAACTAATACCTTTAAGAGATAGTGACTCAGATGGGGAGGTAAGTTTATTTATGGGCCCTGGATTAAGCTTGACATTGCCAGAGCAGAGTAAGAGGAGGAGTAGCAATTTTTTCAGGGATTCAAGTAAAAGGCAATGAGCTCGAGGCTTTTTCCGGCTTGGCGTGGAAGAGAAACCAGGGTGCCAAGCTTTGTTTTTTAATTTATGCAAGCCTAAGGACACTGAGGCTAATACTCTGACTGTGTAATGCCAGTGGGAGCAACTCAAATTAATCAGAGATAAGGAAAGAGGCATAGACAAACCTGCAATAGTTGCTCTTCGAGGAAGGTAGTCCACCATCAGTTGGCAAGGAGCATTGGCATAACATGTGATGTGTAGAGTCAGATTGGGCGAGCAGTCTTCAGGATGAGGATGTGGTGTACCCCCAGTCTCAAATTTTTTGGATAATAAGCCCGTAAGGGGTATGATACACAGTGCAGTCAGGAGGAGGAATTGCCATGAGGCTGCCATAATTGCAGTTGTTGGGTAAATGAGGGAATTTTGATAACAAGGTAGCTTGCTGGCTGCTGGTTGCAGGATTCCCCTGGCGGAACCCTGGCAGTAACAAATTGTTTTAGTAAGAAAGAGAAGGCAGGAGATTCATCAGGGATGGGAGTGGGCAGTGCAAACGGGTCTATATAATAACACACAGGAGGGGGGATGAGCGGGTGGGCGAAAAAGTGTGGCATTGCTGTACCTCTCAAGCGGTGGAGTCCGATGAGGAGGTCTTGGGCGGCGGCTTCAGAAGCGCCGACTGCCAGTAATCCACAGTCCTCACGGAGGGCATCTGAACTGGGATCCCTAGTGGGTTCTTCAGCTAGAGAAAGGAGAGGGAGCTCAATTAATATGGGCAACGCAAAGGCTAGCAGTCTGAGTGAAAACAGCTCAGTTAGCAACTGAAAAGCCAACGATTTCCTTGGCACCTTACAGTCTGGAGAGAGCCATAAAGTCACAAAGGGGCTGTAACACTTGGTTGCTAGGAACATTTTTAGATAATAAAATATGCGGGAATCTGGTTATCATTTGTCTCTGTGTTGACTAATTTGGCAAATTAAATTTGGCTTAAGTATAAGTAAAATTGTAGCAAGGAGATAAAGTGAAGTTTTCATGAGGCTATACGATGACTGAAGCTCTGAGCTATAACTTAAAAAAAAATAAATTAAATGTTTCCAATGTGGAGAATTGGGTCACACAGCAAATCTATACACTGTTCCACCTATTTGCCATTTATGCAGTGATGATGAACATTCTTTTAGATCTTGCCCCTGGGCTGCCCATAACTCAACAGAACCTACAAAGCATAGAGAATACTGGATGAGTAATCATGAAGAACCAGTGTGTTCTGCCACAGAGGGGTTCTGATTCCCACAGACCTCGAGAGTGAAGCTCGAGAGGTCTTAGGGAATCAGAACCTCGAGGTGGCCGAACACACTGACTTTTGACATGATTACTCAGCCAGTATTTTTTATAGTGTATATTGCCTCACAAAGTTTAACTTCTACACACTGTATGCTGCAACACACTTATAACAAAATTAACAGTTTGAGTAGCATTTTTTTAATCCATTCTCTTGCTGGTGTCAGGGCGTCTCTCCGGTATCGAGATACAGTCCCTGCAGAATGAGATGAAGAGATAGAGGAAAAAAAAAGTTATGTTTTATGCTGAAATTTGGTATACAATTTATTTTTTTCTAATTTACAGCACTCTGATTAAAACTTTCGGTGACCCACTGCGCAATTCACGCTTAAACCCACCCCTTACTCTATGACCTCCTTTTGTGACTGGTTGACATTTGAAGAATGGACATTGCAAATTACGACAGTGGTCGTGTCTTAGAAAACCCTGCTTTGAAGAAACCACGGTGGCCACCTTTAGAGACAAATTCACTTAACTGTTTGATGGCTACACGGTGGTTCATTCAGACTTCAAAACACATCTTGCACATGCACATGCTTTTAGAATGCTGTTTTACCACAGAAGGGCTGAACAGTGTTCTAAAACATTTCTACTGTGGTAGAACAACTTTTAACAAAGGATAAAAATCAAAGGTGAACAACGTTCCAACGTGCTCTATAAGATTATTATTTACATTTGGCTGAGAAACCTTCAACAGCAAACTAAGCAAACTGTGGCCAATACCACTTCACGGGGACCCTCCCCATTACAGCCTAGTACACACTCACCAATACCCCCAGTTACTGAGGTGATTCTGTTTTCCATCTCTTCTGTTTCTACAGTTCTTACAGTTCCCAAAGTGTCTGTTTTGGACACCTCTGTGGCTCCTGTTCAAGTACCCACAGAGGGAAGAGTGACCAGTGGGGTACCACAGGGATCAGAGCTGGGACCGGTCCTATTCAACATCTTCATCAGTGACATTGTGCAGGACCTAGAAGGCAGAATTTCACTGTTCGCTGATGACACAGAGCTCTGTAACAGAGTAGACACACCAGAGGGTGTAGACAGAATGAGAAGCGACCTGCAGAAACTTGAAGAATGGTCAGGGGTTTAGCAGTTGAAATTCAATGCAAAGAAGTGCAAGATAATGCATATGGGGCACAAAACCCTGGCACAATATATCAGTTGGGGGTGAGGATAGCATGCACCAAGCAGGAAAGGGATCTTGGGTTGTCATCTCTGATGACCTCAAGGTAGGAAACAGTGTGACAAGGCAGCAGGTAAAGCAAATAGGATGCTGGGATGTATAGGCAGGGGCATCACCAGCAGGAAAGGGAGGTCATAATTCCGCTATACAAAGACACTAGTGAGGGGCCCACCTGGAGTACAGTGTACAGTTCTGGAGACCATACCTACGTAAGGGACATAGACAGGGTAGAGAAGGTTCAGAGGAGGCAGCAAGATGGTGCATGGATTGCTTCACAAGTCCTATGAAGACAGGTTGAAGGAACTGAACATGTACTCCCTGGAGGAGAGGAGGAGAGAGGGGATATGATAGAGACATACAAGTATCTTATGGGAGGAACAGGGTGCAGGAAAACACTATTTTTAAGTGAAAAGATGTTCCAGGACTAGAGGGCATGGGATGAAGTTGGAGGGAGGGCGATTCAGAGGAAACATGAGAAAGAATTTATTCACAGAACGGGTGATGGACAAGTGGAACACCCTGCCAGAGGAAGTGGTGGGGGCTGAAACAATCACGGGATTTAAGAATGCATGGGATAGACATAAAGGAATTCTGGAGGTCAGGGGTAAGGGGCAACAGACTTCTAGGAAAACAAACTGAACTTACAAGCTCAAATGGGCAGACTGGGTGGGCCATAGGCCCTTATCTGCCAACACTGTCTATGTATCTATGTACCTGTGAGGTCATCATCACCATCCCAGAACAAGGGCCTATACCCACCATGACTACTCTAGTACCTGCTCAATCATGTGACATGGATGTGCATAAGGAAGATGCTACTCCATTTCAAACAGTTGGAAAATGCAGACAAGCACCCTCTTCGTCGAAGGTGCTTTTACCTTCTGAGTCTGGAACACTCAGTATTGGGAACAGATATGAACCTTTACAAAGTTGGGGAGAGGTAATGGGTGGGAAAGAAACTGAGACATCCTCACCTCCAAAGCATACTGATGGTTCTACAGAGACTAGGCCACCCATTCTGAGTGATTCATAACTAGCTCCAACAAAGCAGGTGTCCCATTCTAGCAGAAAGAAAAACTAATTCAAACTCACACATCAAGCTGTTCTGGACATCAGGCTTGCTAGCCCTAATACAAACAGTATTAAGTCTGACTGTAAGTGGAAGACATCATTGGCCATCCTACAACAATTGCCTTGTTACATTTATTTCCTACATGATACTTGTTTGCACACAGATTTTTGGATATTTTGGTTGCTTTTCAGGAATGGTTTAATGGCCACTCTTTTTGGTCCATTGGGCCGGATTTATGTTGGGGTCTGGGTATCTGTTTTTCTACTTTTGACATTACTGTGCAGACATTGATAGAAGTTGAACCAGGTAGGGCCTTAATTCTGGACATTTTGTATTATGATTTGGCTGGCCGTCTAATTAATATTTATGCTCCCCAATCGAAAGCTCTGAGAATTTCTTTACTACATAGTGTACAACCTTATCTCCACACTAACAGACGGTTTTTTTCTGGGGGGAGGGGTTTAATATTAATATGGCAGAAGGTCCCAGTCAGAAAGCTAAAATATATTGTGACATTTTTTACGATCTATGATTAAACAAACTCTGTTAAAAGATGCCATGTTACCGGCCAGACTCTGAAAGGTACTTTTTCTAAAGGCAAGTTGACATCTTGCATAGATTTTTGGTTTACTACAAAATCGCTCCCGATTGTGCATACTGAAACACTGCATGTGGAGACACCAGATCATGCTTTTATGGGCATTCAGGTTTCTTCTATGCCACTTAGAGTACCAGGACCAGGTATATGACATTTAAACACTTGCATTTTGTCTCTCCCCCAGGTATTATCTGACGTTAAACTTCTACATCAAGGCAGGCAATCTGTATTATTTTTATATGATTCCATTTTAAATTGGCGGGATGCTACTAAGCAGTGTCTGATAGATTTCTTTCAGCAGACATCCCGAGGAAGAGTGGTTTCTGATTATAAGAATTGTGTGGCTCAAAGGAATTTGTTACAGACACTCGTTTCTAGACAAGAAACTACTCAAGAACCTCTTTCTGTTGACATTTTGGAAGTCAAACACAAGATATTTGCCTTTCAATACAACAGGCAATGGTCCCTTGAACAAGAACAACAATTTTGAACACAGGGGAACCAGAAACAGGTAAATCCCTTTGTAGATAACACTAATAGGTTGTCTAAACGACATATTCTGGAATTACAAAATTCTAAGGGTGACACGAAGTCAGACAATGCTAACATTATGGCAATCTTGGAACACCACATACATGCACAATTTGGGACCCCGTTACCAGGAAATAGCCATATGAAGAAGATATTACAAGCGGCACAGGTTCCATCTTTAGGTGTAGGCCAAGTTGCTTTTTTATTAGAGGTCTTCACAACACAGGAACTGGATATAGTTATTAAATCCCTAAACCTTACATTTCATTATCAAAGTTCAAATTCTTCCTTTAATCTACTATGGCAATATCCTATGTGGGAATGCCACACAGGATAGACTATCCAGGTTAGATGTGTTACTAAATAGATTAGCCAGGCTGGTGCTCAAATGTCCTAAATTGACACACCACTGTGACATGTACAATCAGCTAGGTTGGGTCTCCTTATACAATAGACAAAAGTCTGGAGAAGGGATCATGTGATCCCACTACACATGAGTGGCAGCAGGGAGGAGGCAGTGAACTACAGACCAGTAAGTCTTACCTCAGTAGTGGGCAAGATTATGGAGGCACTCCTTAAGGAAAGGAAAGTGCAACACCTGGAATCCATAGGAGCACAGGATCCAAGACAACATGGGTTTGTAACAGGAAGGTTCTGTCAAACTAATCTCATAGATTTCTTTGACTGGGTAACAAGAGTGGTGGACCAAGGGGGTGCAGTTGATGTCGCCTACCTTGACTTCAGCAAAGCTTTTGATACTGTTCCACACAGAAGATTGATTAATAAGGTAGGTAGGCTTGGGGAGCCCTAAAGGCCTATCAAGTCTGCTCGAAAGTGCAGCTAGCACCCCTTATTTTGCAGCTGCTGTATATTACCATTATCTTTGAAAAGTTTAATGCAAGTAGTATTTGGATAATCTTGGTTAGTTTTATGTACTGGATGCGGCAAATCTGCTGACAATATGTTTTACAGCAACAGCATTTAACATGTCTAGATCTGTATAATATTTTGATAAATGATTTATAGCATATTAAGGCTACAGAGTTTTCTAAGGTAGATTCTAAAATACGGCAGAAATTGTGGGGTAAGATTCCCTGGTTCTAATATATTGTCATCCTTTTTTTTAACATGTTTGTATAACTTTTGCTTTTTCATGAAGATTTTCACTTTTTTCGTGGGGAAGGGGATATTTTGTTTCTGATTTTTTGGTTTTTCTTCTTTCATTTTGCACTAAAGGGGGTACAAATGTAACTTATTTGATTTCTTTTACTTTTGATTCAGCTATTTTTAATGTGCGGTTCTCATGGTTGTATATATTTGATTTTGATGATTTAATAAAAAATGTCCCTACTTTTACTGAGAAGTGCCATGGTATAGTTACTGTCCACCTGAACAACCACCAGAACAGGCAGATGGGATCTCTGTTTAACATCTCATCTGAATGATGGCACCTCAGGGGTGTAGCACCCCCCAACTTGATGCACTACAGTGTCAGTATTGGGATCTATCCTTTATTCCCAATGTGGGGCTAGAACCCACCACCTTCTGATCCTCTGACTTAGAGGCGAGTGTGCTTCCTGCTGAGACACTGATAGTGCCAAGGACTTGGCAATGGCTCTAGTGGAGTGGGCTTACACACTGCCTTCTAAGTTCACTTGAGCCATTGAATAGCACTGATGGATGCAAGCTACTATCCACGCAGATATGCATTTGATAGGGACCTGCTGACCTAGTCGACTGGGATTGAAGGAGATAAATAACTGCTTTGACTTCCAAAAGTTCTTAGTTCTATTGAGATAGAACCTAAGGCTTGTTTGACATCCAGAGAGTGAAAGGTACAATCTCCCTCATTCTGGATGTTGGCAAAATAAGTGGCAAGAACCAGAAGCTGGTTTATGTGCAACTTCAAGACTACCTTAGGCAGACACTTAGAGTATGTGCAGAAGACTGTCTTGTCTTTGTGAAAGATGGTGTACAGAGGTTCAGTGACCAGAGCATATATCTCAGAGCCCCTGCACATACAGGTGATGGCTACCAAAAACTCAGTTTTCCAAGTAAGAAATCTGAGATCACAGGTAGCCAAGGATTCAAAGGGCTGACGTGTGAGCATGTCCAGCACTAGGCTGATGTCCCAGATGGCAACAGGCTTGTGAACTGGAGGCCTGGTGTGGAGAATACCTTTCAGGAGCCTCTTGAAAGAGGCATCTGGGCCAAGTAGAGTTCTTGAACTGGTTCATGGTAGGCTGAGATAGTGTAGAGATGGACTTTGATGAATGAGTACTGCAGCCAAGCTTCAAAAAGGCCCAGGAGGTGCTCCAATACTTTGTCTGGAGGACACAGAGTTATTAAGAAGAGGAAACCAGATTTGAAGAGGCCAGTGCTGGGTGATAAGAACCATCTTGCTCCCGTGGGCCTCCAATTTGAGGAGAGCTCTCTGAACCAGGGAGCAGGAGGAAATGCATACAGAAAGTGATCTGTCCACTGCAGCCTGAATGTATACTGACAGAAAATGCCAGGATCTGTATTTTTGGAGCAGAATTGAGGCAGTTTGGTGTTGAGTGGGAATGCAAAAATGTCCACCTCTGGAGCTCTTCACTCATCAAAGAGGGACTGCATGATGTCTGGTGTGAAGGATTGCTAATGGGGAGTTGCCTCAGTTCAAATGAGCTCATCTGCCAGGGTGTTCTATAGTGCTGGCAGGTAAGCTGCCTAGATTAAGGCATTGTGTTCTGGACATTATGCCCATGCTGTCATGATTTCTCTGCAGAGGAGGTAATAGTGTGCTCGCCCCTGTTTTTTACATTGGAAGGAGGACCACCTTGCAACAGACCAAGTCTAACAGAGCTCGAAGAGTATACAAGACTGCAGTCATATCCAGGATGTTGATGTGTAGATGAGTTTCCAGAAGGGTCTAGACTCACTGAGTGTGACTGCCCTGGAAATGGGTTTCAAAGCCTGAGAGAGGTGCATCTGTGGTGAGGGTTACCTGTGGATCTGGGAGCGAGAAAGGGAGACTTTGAAGGAGATTGTCCTCATGCACCCACCATGCAAGGGAGCAGTCCAGGAGCTTCTTAACTTTGATGAGAAGGGCCTGTGGATGCATTGTCAGAGACCACTACACGCAGAGCATACACTAAATGGTTTTCATTTGCAGGCACACTAGTGGGACCGTGAAGACAGACGCAAATATGAGACCCAGCACCCTCTGCATGAAGTGAGCACATACAGCACAGGCTTGCTTTTCATGACATCTGAAGGATGGCTTGTCTTCTGCTTTCTATAGGAATATCCTCACTTTGGAGGTATGCAGGAGGGTTCTGATGAAGAGGAGCTGTTGAGAAGGTTGAAGCTCTGACTTCTCTAGATTGAGGAGGACCCCCATGGAGGTCAGAAACTGAACTGTTTGATTCAGCAACTGCTCCATTTCCACCCTGGACTTTATGATGAGAATCACGTCATTCAGGTAGGGAAAGCAGGGGTTTATTTAACTCCAAAATTTGATTAGCATTTTGCTCATAAAAGTGCTAAAACATTGTGAACATGCAAAGCACTTGCCTCACTGTGTTTAACAAACATAACACTTCTAGAAACCTATAAAAATACATTATGTTCTGTGCAGTTAGCATTGTCCCAAGGAAAAAACTGCTAATCAATTATTTAAAACCCTGGACAGACTTGGATTCTGAGCTTTTGGATATTTGCAGCAAGAACTGCAATGTACTTTGTAAAGACTCAAGACGCCAAGGGTAGAGCAAAGGGCAGAACCAGGAATTGATAGTACTGACCCAGAGCCACAAAGTGTAGCAACCTGCAATTGCTGTTGTGTACTGGAATGTGTTGGTAGGCATCCTGCATTTCCAGTGATGCCAGCCAGTCCTGGGGCTTGAAAAGTGGCAACAAGGAGAGAGACCATCTCTTGAACCTCTCTCTGAATAGAAACTTGTTCAAGTTCCACAGGTCGAGAATGGGGTGCAGCCCTCCCCACTTTTTCAGAACCAGGAGTAGTGAGAGTAGAAGCTTGTATTGCTTTCCACTTCAGGATGACTTCTACTGCACTGTTTCTCAAGAGGCACGCTATCTTCTAGGAAAGGCCTGTTATAGCAACTGTCAGAGGGTGCTGCATTCTGGGTGGGTAGTCGGGGGGCATTGAAGAAATTTCGTCAGTTCCTTTCCAATCTATCTTCAAATCCCACCTGTTCATAGTGATTTCCTACTACTGAATGTAAAACTTTGTCAGACATCATCCTCTGGGAGAAGAGGGTTCTGCCTCAGGCAGGTGAGGCAGAACTGAGGCTGGAGACTCATAGGGTAGAACTCAGAGCCTGCATCTTCAGGTGTGGCTTCTTTTGCAGCTGAGAGGGTTGAGACTTGCCTTGGACCCCTCGTCCCTTACCTCAAAAGGACTGTTTATTGCAAAAGAAGATACACCTCTTACTCTTCTGAGAAGGAGTAGGGGTGGGGCATGCTGTTTTTATGGCTGTTCTAGTCTTCTGGGAAGCCATGAGGGATTGTTCCACTTGCTGGCCAAACAAATAAAAGCCATCAAAGGGAATGTTCATAACCTGCTGCTGGGCGCTGATGGAAAACTCTGACATCCAGAGTCAGAAATATCTCCTGATACAATATCTGGTGGCTGAGTGAGAGACTGTGTCACAGCTGAACTCTATACCATCAGTAACTGCCTGGAGGATTTTTTGCTTGGTTTCAAACTCTGTTAAGGCCTTAGCTAGTGACTTAAGGGAGTTCCTTAGGGTATACTAATTCTGGGAGAAATACCCTTGGTATCTGGCAATTCTCCTACTGAGGGTGGCCACAGCAAAGGCCCTTTTTTCCCATCATATCGATTTTCCAAGACTTTTTATTGATAGGATGTGCTGTCACCTCTTGGGGAAGAATGGTCTTGTCATTCTCAACAAGTATGAGTATCTTGTCAGCTGTAGTCTGAGAATATAGGATAGGCCTGTCCTTAGGAGCAAAATACTTGTGGTCAATTCGCTTGGTAACAGAAGGAATAGAGGCAAGTCTAGCCCACACTGTCTCTGAAAGAGTCTCAAATGTTGAATGAATAGGAGGGGTAAGGTTCACTGGATTATTGGGAATGAGAAGCCACTCCAAATGCAGTTTCCTGCCAGGATCTACCACTGAAGACTTCAGGGCAAGAGATGTATTAATATTGCACAATAGAGTTTAAAAACAGAAATCCTTGATACCCCCAATAGAGTTCAGATGCATTGGTGACTGGACAGGTCAAAAAGCGGATGATTGATCTAATAAGTAATGTAAAGTAAATGTGACACCTTATTCTTTTTAAGTTGCATGTTAATGATATACATACAGGCCATGAAGTGAATATATTTATTTTTATATTAAGTTTTTTTTTTTTTAAGATTTGTACAGCAAGTTTGCAATGTTGGACTTTGTACCGCTCAAGTGAGCCCTTTTCTGAGGTTAAGCATGGTGGGGGGGGGGGGTAACCTGTAATAATGGGATGCCATATATATGGAAACAATATGGACTCTGGACATTTCGACTGCCTCAAGGCTTCTATAGGATGAAATTCTGTTTGAATGAAATGTGGACCCCCACTGCTCAGTATGTATTTGAATTCAAACTTTTGAATAAAATTGAGTTACAAAAAAAAAAAAAAACAGAGATCCTCCTGCAGAGCAGGAGTTGAAGGAATAGTTTCCTCAGAGCTGAAAAAGAAGTCAGCCCTCTCCAACTCCTCTGTGGGCAGAGGACCTAAATAAGGAATACAACTAAACATCCCTAAACCAGACCTGGGAGTTGGAAAAAATGGAGACACCAGTTTTGGCAAAGGAGCTGTCATCATATTCAACACTGGCAGGGCCGGAGTTGGAATCAGCACCAGTACCAAAGGGGGCAGTGTCATGGCAAGGGGAGCCATCACCATCGAAGGAGCCAGCACTGGGTGCAGAGGACTTGGAGCCAGGGATGGTATCGACCCCAAGAAACCCGACACCAGACCAGCCAGGGCCAGTGCCAGCACTGACTCTATGAGAGCTGGCACCGACACAGAGCCTGGAAGCAGCACAGAAGAGGACCTTGGCACTGCAGAGGGCCCAGCGGATGGCACCAGGGATGAAATTGAGACTTGCCCATAAGAACCTGCACTCGATACTGAACCTGGCAATGGAAGGGTGGATCCATTTGGCACTGAAATGTCCAGAGAAGGTATCAGGGCTGGTCCCTGAAGCATACCACAACCAGTGGGTATGGCCAGGGGAACTGGCATCAGTGACACTGTCACCATCAAGGGATGCAAATCTGCTTGACAGAGCCAAACGGTCTACCCGGCTTGAATGTCGCAAGTGCAGAATGGAAAAGCCTAACCCTGAAGGGCCTGGTGTCAGTTCCACCAGATGAGCCAGATGCTGTACCCACTGCTTCAAAAGAGCTGCCCAATGGGGAAACTGCCCACCAGAATCCTCACAAGAAGACAGTGAGGGGCTCCAGGCTTGAGATCTGGAATGACCATGAGCAGGAGTCATCAGGGATGTCAATGGCACAGGAGGCCTCCTGCTCCAGGATCTAGCAGACCCCATGGCAGATGTACCAGAGGGTGACCTTGAGTGGTACTGATTCTTCTTCTTATGGGAAGAAGAGCTTGAGGCCGAGTGGTGCTGGGTCTCCAACCGGGATTGGGAGAAGGCCTGCTTCTTTTTGTGCCTATGGGAGAGCTGTCCTCCCTCCTGGGCACTGGGCTGTCAGTTTTCAGAACTCTCCCTCAGCAAAGGAAGTGAACCAGACATTGCCCTGCCACCAAATCAGCGTGGCTGAACAGGCTTCTTACCATCACCGTCTTTGTCAGAGTCCATGGTCATAGGCCATTGAACTATAGGGCTGAAGAAACTGTCAGAAAATGTATTTTTTCATTGTTTACAACAGAAAATAGTAAAACCTAAACAAAAAAAGCAGAACAAACTGATCGACTGTAAGTGGTGTTGTACCGACATGACAATCTGGCTCCCGGTGGGCAAGTATCATCTTCACCAAAGCGCACTCGACAGCAGGGGGGGGGGGAACTGAGGTGGTTAAGGACTGTTGCCAAGATAGGCTATGCAGCCTGTGGCCCTCATGGTGCCATTCATGCAAAAAGCCTATCTTGGCGCCAGCCCTCCTGATGATTTTTGGCTCCCGCAAGGTCCTAGTGCCTCTGGCTCAGAACCCATCATTGTGAATCCATGGTGAAGATATGGTCCACAAAGATCCACTGTTCACCCCTTGACTGGGATGTAATACTTTGGGGCCGGGGTGCATAAAACACCAGCCAAGAAGATTACTGTATAAAATTATGCATTTATTGTTCATCTATTTATTTACTTATTTAAAAGTTTTACCAGGAAATGCATACTGAGTAGGGCAGCTCGTTTCCATATATGTCCTGCAGGGAGGGGAAGAGAGAGTATACAAAATCAATATACATATACAATACAATACAATACAAATGCAATGCAATACATACACTATACAATACCATACTTTTGCAGGACATACACAGAAGGCATTAACAAGTGCAAATTACATTATGGCAAAACAATGCTCAGTAGTGATAAGTGTCATATTACAGCACGACATAAGGCCACAACAGAGGGAGAGTGCAGGTATAGTTGTGTGCTGAGGCCCTAGAGATAAAGGGGGGGCTAGAAGCAGGAGCACGAAGGAGAGGTAAAGCTCTGGAGGAGGGAGGGAGGAGAGGAAGGGAGAAGAGGAGGCTGAGCAGATAGCAAGAGAGGTGTCATTCCAAAGCTTGAGGAAATGGCAAGAGAAGGCTGACTGGCCAACAAAAGAGGACCTGGAAGGGAGGGTAAAGGTATGATGCCCAAGATTATGAAGGGAATAGGAGGATGAGCATGAGGGAGATAAAGCAAGGTTTCCTGTCAATTACAGATACGTAGTTTGTTTACTGTACGTATATAATTATCACAATTAAAAAAAGACCAAAAATGGATGCATAAAAATCCTCATGTTATATTAAGCATTTAATTAAGCATTAATATATACTATATGATTTATCAGATACTGGTGCTCTTCCTTTCTTCCTCCAAAGAGATACAATGGGCCAATTCTATAAGGTGGATGCATCCACTACAAAGATTGACACATCTGCACCTAAGCCCTGGGATGCACAAAGTCTGATTCTAGAGTGGCTGGTGCAGTTGCAACATTCTTCTCACTTTATGGCAGCTTTCCCCAAAGGTTGGGCACAAGCCCCATAAAAAAGGTGCAACCATGGACGCACAGTTAGACTCTGGGGACCTGGTCTAACTGGCTGCATTCAGCACAAGGGACTTGGGGCAAGGGGTTAACGGCAAGCTTGTTTGTAAAATTGCAATTGCAGCACACTTTGACCCAACCCACCACTTGCATCAAGCTCTCTGCTGCAAGTCCCTTGCGGTGAACATAACACTTTGTAAAATTGGGCCCAGTGTGTAATATAAATATACTGACTGTTTACTGCTGTGTACGCAACTCGTCACCCTCCGTCTACTAGCAGGAACGCAGCATTTTATTTAATTTATTTATTATTTCAAAGTTCAGAAATAAACCATTGAGCAGAAATGCTCATTTACAAAGGTTCCTCATCAGAATAGCAATTTGTTTACTTCATGTCAAGGATAGTATTAAAAAACTGATTAACAAAGGCTGGACAATATTGATTCGGCAATACAGAGTGAACAAAACTTAACATTTAATTTTTTCAATTATTTAACCAGGTGAGACGCACTAAGCTGAAAGCTTTTTTACAGGTGCAACCTAGGAGCACAGGGAAGTTAAGTGACTTGCTCAGGGTCACACAGTATTGCAAGTGGGGGCTGTGGTATTCAAACCCTGGTCTCCAGATTTGCAGCTCAGAACCTTAAACCACTGCACTATATTGCCTCCCTTTCAACAGGTCAAATAATGCAAAGTATAACATATGCACTAGAAGCTAAACAAAGGTTGTAGCCCATCTGGGCATTGTCAGAGGTTAAGACTGTTTGCTTTTATGGCACATTATAATGGAGGAGAGGCACATGCACGAGGAGACCATGTGGTGGGAAATGTTCTGGCATCATGTGCATGTGTAAGATGGGACCTTAGGGGACAGAAGCACCATGATCAGACGGTGATCAGATGGTGCAAGAGTTGGGCTTGGTAGAGGTGCAGTTGGCAAGTGACAGTACAAGGGATGATGTTTCATTAGAAGCAGCTGTATTTGGAGCCAGGTAGGGGTACATTTTATGTTGGTTATAATGAAGAAAATACAATCAAATGCATCCAACCACATTTAAAATGACTGACAAGCAATACAACTTGAAATAAAATGGTATCTAGAATCCTAGTGCTAACTGTATAAAACTTCGGAGTGGGGTGGAGAATAACCTAGTATTTGGGGGAGACAAAATAAGGAGACTCCACTGAGAGCGCCTGGAGCTCACTAATCCTTTTGGTGAAGGTGACAGCCGCCGAGAAGGCAGTTTTCTATGACAGGTGAAAGATGTCACACTCGAGCACAGGTTAGAATGGTTTGCCCATGAGCATTACTAACACCTGCAGCAAGACCCAAGGTGGTGGTGGCTAACTCACTGGCAGAGACTAGCGGTCAAGGCCCTTAAAGAAGTGCCCAACCGCCTTTTCCTGTGCCACCATCAGCATACTAGCTGTGACAGGGTTTTGGCAAGGCATTTGACACAGTCCTGCACAAAAGACTAATAATCAAGTTAGCCAGCCTGAGAGTGGGTTCCAGGGTGGTAGCCTGGGTAGCAAACTGGCTGCACAACAGGACACAGAAGGTAATAGTGAATGGAACACATTCCGAAGAAAGGGAGGTTACTAGTGGAGTACCTCAGGGCTCAGTACTGGGTTCAGTCCTCTTTAACATCTTTATAGGTGACATTGCAGAGGGTCTGGAGGGAAAGGTATGCCTCTTTGCAGATGACACAAAGATCTGTAACAGAGTTGATACACAAGAGGGGTAGAAAGGATGAGAAGGGACTTGGAAAGGTTGGAGGAATGGTCAGACATATGGCAACTTAGATTCAATGCAAATAAGTGCAAAGTAATGCACCTGGGAAACAAAAACCCAGGAGAAGAGTACACAATAGCAGGGGAGGTACTAACAACAACAAAAATGGAAAGGGACTTGGGGGTAGTCATATCAGATGACCTAAAGGTGGGTAAGCAATGTGAGAGGTCAGTAAGGAGAGCCAGGGGATACTGGGATGTATAGGATGGGGCATCACAAGTAGAAAAAGGGAAGTGGTTATCTCTCTGTACACACAATTGGTGAGACCCCATCTGGAATACTGTGTGCAGTTTTGGAGACCCCATCTATGCAAGGACATAGACAGGATGGAAGCAGTCCAGAGGAGGGCAACTAAAATGGTGCAGGGTCTGCATCAGAAACCACATGAAGAGAGATTGAGAGAGCTCAATATGTATACCCTTGATGAAAGGAGGGATGGGGGGACATGATAGAAACTTTTAAGTACCTCAAGGGAATCAACAAAGTCCAGGAGGGTAGCATCTTTCAGAAAAAGAGATGTGTAAGAACAAGGGGCACAATTTAAAGATAGAGGGGATGGCTCAGGGGTAATGTGAGAATTTTTTTCATGGAGAGGTGGTGGATGCATGGAACCGTCTTCCTGGGAGATTGTTGGGTCTAAAACAGTGGGGAATTCAAACATGCATGGGACAGACATAAAGGCAATTGTAGTGGGGGGTTGCAGGAAGTAGGCTGTTGGTTAACTAGAATCTGCAGCTTATCCAACAGGAAGGGAAATGGGCAGACTGGGTGGGCCAAGTGGTCCTTATCTGCTGTCAAAGTCTATGTTTCTATGTTCTATGTAGGGTTGAATAAGGCACCGTTCCATTTGTTATGCAGAAAGAGTTAAATGCATGGATCAGTTCTATTCTGTCATTTCCTCTCTCCTGTCTATCTGACAACGCAACCAAATTTTCTTGAGATCTATGAACTGATCACTCTGATGGTGTCGCAGTTCTCTGCCTCTCACTATCTGTCTGCTTTCACTTGCTGTTCTGTCTTTTCTTCCCCCTTGTATATCTTTGGTTATAAAAAAATATATGGGAGTCTTTGTGTAAAACTGTATGTGAAACTGAGATAACTTTGTTTAAAACTGTATATAGATATACTGTTGAAATGATTGCAGAAAGCTATTTGGAACTCAAAGGGTTAATATGAGATGCAGTGTTCAAGCTCTCTGCAGTGCTGGCAACAAGAGGTCAGTTCTGGGTCAACATGTTCTTTTTGCTGCACCTATAAGGAAATAACCTTACAAGTACATTTTCTGAAAAACAGGATGTTCTCTTAACGTACGAGTTGTCAAAGACATAAAAAGAGCAGCAATACTTTTGCTAGAGACTGAGAGACTGAGATTTGAAACGGAGAAGAAACACTCAGATGAAGGATGTTTCTTCTGTTTGTACTGACTTGGTAAATAGTTATTCTGAACAATTTTTATGTTGGCTTGCACTTGCGCATCAGCCAACATCTGGCGGTACTAGTAGATTTGGAGGCTCGGTCACTGTTGGGCAAATGTAGGGCATGCATCAGTAGGTGCATCCCTCATTTCCCAACAAACCAGCAGCAGGCACTGACATCATGCATCCCTAATGTGGCCACCAAATCTAAGAATAGGTCCACTGCAATGAGAGCGAAACTCTCATGCAGCAGGACCACAACACACCTCCTGACATGCACAGCAGCTTGGTGGCAGTGACTGCTGCCACCTCCTGTCTCAATGCAGATGAGAAAGCCCACTCCCCATTGGCATAATGATCCCCCTCCCATTTAAAATGTATGCCAAGGGGATGCCCAATTCCCCTCGGCATCATGCACCCCCGAACAGTTTTTCTTTGCCGATGGGGGCCCCAATCCCTGTCGGCGTTTAACTCCATCCCCATTTCTTTTGCCAATGGGGGAGCCCACTCCCTCTCAGCATTAAGTCCCCCCCGCTTTTGTTGTGTGCTGAGGGGGGTGCCCAATCCCACTCGGCTCGTGTCCCCCTTCCTTCGGTATGTGCCGACGGTGGTGTGCAATCCCCCATTGGCTACAGCATCCCTCCCAAACACTTATGTGGCACACTGGAGCCCACCTCAGCATGCCAAATCCCCAAAGAAAAACTGTCCGCAATGTTTTTTTTAACCTGTAAAAAGAAAACAGTCCTCGCTGTCTCCTGCCCCCCACATCTCCTGCCCACCTCTCACACTTTGCTTCCCACACCCCTCACCCCATCCTTACTCCGGAGTCTGGCGAACAATCTTTGGTGGACCGGGAACACGTCTGCACTCTTCAAAGCTGACCGCGAACTGAGGAAATGCCGGTAAGCTGTATTATGGGATAAATAGGGTTTTTTCAACTTTGGTGCATATCCCAGACATTTTGGGGAATTTTGGCACAACATTTTCAACATGGGGTTATTGGGACCCTCCTAATGAATTCCGGCACTGTCATGGCGTTATTCGGTCCTGAAAAGTGATTTCGTGGTCACTGCACGGAATCACCTTTCAGGACTGATTAATAAAATGATAGTGCCACTGTTCATGAGGGGCCTTTAAAAAGCCTATATTGCAAATTTGGTGGAAAAATTAAAAATGAGTTGTTTTATTTAGCGCATGCTATGCAGTTTCCATGCACACTGCATTTTCACAATTTGTACATTTTCACTCCAGATTTTCAAAATTGGCATTTTTCCACACCTCGTATGGACAGTACAGCTGTCATTTTCATATCCTGGCTGGAAATGTGTTTTACACATCCAGAGCAGAATAACACGGTCGCTGTGCAAAATCAGTTTTTGGGACAGTTTGAGGAAATGGTGGTGACACTGTTCATAAGCAGAAGTCCTTAAATGCCTATGTTGAAAATTTGGTGACAGAATTCCATAAAATGACTGTGTTACAATTGTGCGTTGCGCAGTTTCCATGCACCCTTGTAACTTCACAAATTTGCAATATTTTCAAGCCAGATTTTCAGCACTGGCATTTTATTCATACCTCCTTATGAACAGTACAGCTGTCATTTTTCACATCCTGCCCTAAATGTGTTTTCGTACCTGTGGTGCACTATGGCGTGGTCACTGTGCAAAATCAACATTTCGGACAAATTAACAAAATCACAGTGCCACTGTTCATGAGGGGAGGTCCCAAAATGCCTGTATTAAACATGTGGTTAAAAAAATCCCCAAAATAATTGGGTTACAGACATGTGTTGCACAGTTTCCTATGCATGCTCATAACCACCAATTTTTCATATTTTCACTCCAGATTTTCAACGTTGCCATTTTTTTACATCTCCTCATGAACAATACAGTTGTCATTTTCCACGTACTGCCCAAAATGTACCTTTATCCCTGTGTCACCAACTGGCATAGCCACTGTGCAAAACCACCTTTCAGCTAACAAACTGATAGTGCCGCTTTTCATGAGGTGGGCTCACAAACAGCCCATGTTGAAATTTTGGAGTGAAAATACTAACACATGCCTACGGTGTTAGGGTTTTCAACTGTAGCACACCACCCTGTAGAGACTGACAGGCGTCAGGGGTGTGACTTGGGATCATCGGCTATAATGCTTATGCCATTCCACCTCCACCCTGCAGCCAGTGACAGGCATCATGGTGTGCCTTGCACTGTTCGGCCACAATGTTCACCCCATTCTCCTATACTGCATCCACCTCAGTGTATTCCCTTAAGGAATGGGATAAGTATAACGCCCAAAGACCCCAAAGCACACCACAACACTTGTCAGTGTCTACAGGGTAGGGTGTGGTACAATGGCGTGAGCGCTATAGCTGATGACCCAAAGGCACACCCCAGTGTCTGTCGGTCTCTACAGGGTGGGGGTGGGGGTGGGATTGGCGCCACTTCAATACTTCACTGCTATTGCTATTAAGCATCTTTAACTCCAGCACTACCAATGCCAATGCCAGCGAGACAATATTCAGCATTGACAAATGCTTGTTACTTTATTTTGCTGTTATTAACAATAAAATGCTCATTGCAAATTTTACAACTGTTCCTGGTCATCCTGTGCTTGCTGACCTGTGCCTCGATGACACTAGCTCATTCCTGTTGTAAAGAGATGGAAGCCAGGTGCACCTTAATGGTCAATGGAGGCTCAACTGGGAGAGGAACCACAGCTAGTCCAGAATTCTCTCAACTGGGCAGGACAAGGGGTCATGCTCCTTGCCCTGACACCAAAGGGAAAACCTGTTCCATTTGAAGGTGTAGCACTGGTGAGCTGATTCCTTCTGAGAGGCCTCAACAACATGGAGGACCTGCTCACCTCCCAGGTGAATGGAACTCTAGTTGTTGAGGAACTAGGCTGGTAGGTGCAGGGACTGAAGGTCTGGATGAAGGACCACCTCCTGAGAGCACAAGAGCGGGTTTGGAAGGAGAAGCAGTCACCACTGTGGCCTGTGGCTGAAAATGAGCAGATTGGGGTACCAAAACTGGTATGGCCAGTCCAGAACCACACGGCTCACTTGCACTATGTCCCTTCTCAACTTGATCAGCACCTTGTGGATCATAGGAAAGGGACTGAAGGTGTACATGAGGCCCATGGTCCAGAGCCTCATGAAGGCATCCCCCAGCAGTTTCTGCTCTGAGGGGGGCAGGCACAAAACAGCCTCAGCTTCACATTCACCTGGGAGGTGAGCAGGTCACCCAGGGGACTGCTCCACAATGAGAACAGGTGATCAACTACCTCCAAGTGAAAAGACCATTTGTAAGATACCTCCCCTACTTGGCTGAAGGTGTCCATTAGCTGGTTGGGCACACCGGTCACATGAACTGCCAGAAGGACAGCACCCAGACTGCAAACGAAGGTTCAGATGGGGGGAGCTTTCTGGCACAACAGGAGGGAATGTGTTCCATCTTGCTTGTTGAGGTAATACATGGTCATTATGTTGTCTGTCTGGACCTGGACAACCAGACCTTGAATATGTGGAGCAAATGCTGTCAGCACAAGGCACACCTCACAGAGCTCCAGCAGGTTGATGTGAGATTGGGATCTTTTGGGGTCCAGAGCCTGTGGACTATGGTCCCTCAGGTGGGCACCCCAGCCCAGCAGAGAGGCATTGTTCATGAGAGTGACTATTGGCTCTGGGCAGACAAATGAGTCTCCTTCCTGGAGCTGGTCCAGGTCTAGCCACTACTTGATGGTATTCTCACATATTTTTGCCTCACCATGAGTGGCTGGTCTAGGTGATCATAGCACTGATACCACTGCTGGGCCAGCCTTCACTGCAGGGAATGTATCCTCCAGTGGGACCAATGGACCACACTGGTACAAGCCGTGATGTACCTCAGCAGGCAAAGGAAATACCGGGGCAGGGTATGATTGCTCAACCTGAAATGATTGGGTATAGGAGGAAAGATCCTCCACCCTGTCTGCTGGGAGTTGGGCCTTGGCCAGATGGGGGCCAAGCTCTGCCCCAATGAATTAGATCACCTGTGATGGAATGAGTTTTCACATGGCCTTATTGACCAGGAGGCCCAGGATCAAGCAGGTCTGGTGGGCCAGGTCTCTGGACTGCTCCACCTCTGCTGTGTAAGAACCAGTGATCATCCAGTCTTCCAGGCGTGGCTACATCCTGACTCCTTGTTACTGCAGGACTGCTGCCACCACTGGAATGCACTTAGTGAAGACCATGGGGGCTGAGGAAAGGCTGAAGGGCATTGCCTGGAACTCATACAGGATCCCGTATGTGCAGAACTGCAGAACCACCAGTGGGATGGATGGATGGAGATGTGAAAGAAGGATTTCCGGAGGTCTAGGGAGCAGAACCATATCTCCTGCTTCAGGGATGAAATTATGTGATTCAGAGCGACCATCTGGAATTTGTGTGGCCGGCAACATTTGTTGAGGTCATGTAGATCCAGTACGGGGCACAAGCCCCCCATCCATTTCAGAACCAGAAAGTATCTGGAGACAAACCCCAGACCAGCTATGGGGTCCTAAACATGAACCACTGCCTCCTTCCGGAGGAGCTGGGTGACATCCTCCTGAAGGGCAGACAACATTTCCACTGACACCAACGTCCTCCCGTGGGCAAGGGCTTGGCTAGGAGGGAGAGCCTCGAAGTTCAGAGGCAGACCTGTGCTGACCACCTCAAGCACCCACCTGTCTGAGGTAATAATGGACTGAGTGGAAGCAAAGTGGCAGAGTCAGACCCCATGGGAGGTCTTGGGGTGAGAGAAAGACATCTCCAACCCATTACTATGTAGGCTTGGAAGCAGCAGTGGGGCTAGTTGAGGGGAGCAACTGACCCCTGCCCTCTGGACTTCTTGGTGGCAAAAGAGGTTTGCTTCAGCCAAGGCCATAAGGCCTGCTGTTGCCCAGCTGGGGGCTGAGGTTGTCTGGCTGCAGAAGCAGAGTAGGGCTGAAACTGAAAGGACTGTTTCCTTTGTTTCTGGACCTTAGCATCCTTCTGGGTGGATGTTACTGAGTTCAGGGTGGCATTGGACTTCTTAGTGTGGGTGTGATGGCCATCCATGCCAAGCACGAACAAGTTGGTGCCCAAAAAATGGATGTAAACCAGTTTGTGATAGGTATTGGCGGTGCGCTATGTGATAAGGCGACTGCAAGATGGCAACCGCGAAGAGGTGACAATCCCCAGGCGACTACAAAATATAAAATTATGTCTTAATGCGAGGCTTTGCCCTGTACCTCCCCTCACAGAGTTGCCCCATTTAGGATTCCTACTCAGGTGGGCTGTAACTCAGGGAAAGTGGGAAATCCGGGTCACCCAAATTGATCGCGTATTAAGGTGCCGCCCCTTCTGACCAGTCGCCCACATACAGTTGCCAACATCACAAGCTACCGTGATGGCTGTAAGAGTTAAAATCTGCAGCCATGCCCTGCTCTGCATAGCCACCAGGTGACTGACCTAGCACATGAGCCACCAAGGTGCAGGACCATTTGGAGCTGCTATTTAGCAACAGCGTGACCTTGGTCATGGACCAACTTGACTGGCAGCTGCAGGTCAGCCAGGAGCCGGCTGATAACTTGGTCCAGGGTACCCAATGAGGAATGGGAAAAGTTGGGTATAATAACAGCTGAACCTAGCTTGCTGAAAGCCTAGGGACAAGGCTGCATAGACCTTTTTGGATGCGTGTTCCAACTTCTTGGACTCCTTGTTGGGAGGTTTGTCAACAGCCGTGACATTACCCCTGGCCAAAATACTGAGTTGGCGACCAGCCTATCAGCAGAAGGGTAGTTGATGAACCCAGACAGGGACCCAGTGGGAAACACATATTTGCAGGCCATACAACCCAAGGGTGTGGGGTAGAAGCTTAGGCTGGGTGCTGCTACAGCTCAAGAGTGGGGCCAAGGATGGCCTCTGTCACAGGGAAGATGACCCCAGGGGAGTCATCCCTGTTGAGAATTTCTGTCAAGAGATACTTAGTCTACTTCTGAACAGGTTCCAGCAGGATCTCCGTTGTGTTAGAATTCAAGCAAAGAAGGGCCCCAAAGGGGAGAGGTCCCTGCTCCATTGAGCGATCCTCACTTGATTCATGGTCAAAGCCTGGGGTATGATGAAAATGCATGGAGGAATCCTCCAAGTGGGGGACTCCTCAAACACCAGATGACCACCCATATACCAGCTGACAATGCAAGGTTGGTCACCCTGGGTGATCTTGACTGAGAGCTGACTGGAAAGCCTGGGAGCCAGTGCACAGTCTTAGGAGGAGGTCCCTCCTTTGGCTACAGAGGCACGGGTTCCACTCAAATGGGTGGAGAGGCCGGTGCTGGCATGACCGATGGGCTGGCTCAGGCTGAGGGTGTGACAGCCATGGAAGCTCAAGAGTGGGCTGAGGCATGGGTAGCAGCATGCGGCCGGTGCTGAGAAGCCACTATCACCACATGAACTCCTCACAGAGGTGCCACATTTTATGGTGGAGCCAATCTTCCCCCCGAGGAGGAAGAAGATGAGTAGTAGTGGCAGCATTTCTTCACCAAATGTCTAAAGCAGGACCAGTGGTCATGTTGGGAATCAATCTACCGCAGGCTGTAAGACCATGAACTAGACCTTGCCCACCAGTGTACCAGTCAGCGAAGGGATGTATGGACTAGCAAAGGATGCCTGGGACCCTCCAAGAAACTGGAACCTGCTCCGATCATCCTAGGGAGAGTTTAGGCAGGACCAGTATTCTGGAGATGGAGGTCCCCCCCTTGTCTGGCAACAATGGGTCAACCAGGTCAAAAAGATCTTGACTGGTTGGTCAACCCATGTCTCAGCCAACAAGCCTGATGGGGGCTTTGTGGGGCCAGCAGCCTGGACAGAAACATTAGCCAAAACTAGCAGAACTGTGGGAATGGGGGACCTGAGACTGCTGCCGATCAACAACCTGCTATGGAACTTCTTGCCTTTGGAGTCCCATTTTGAAGACATAGACTCACCGGAAGGACCCTCCCTGAGGGCAGAAAGGAGTAGCACAAGTCCCTAAATGCCCCAGTAAATGAGGTGCCCATGCACTCCAGAACCAGGGTGGACACAGACAAAGTGCTGACTCTGGCCTGGGCTGCAGCCTCCCTGACTGTGGCAAGTTCCTCAGCCAAGGCCACTGCCACAGAAACTGCCTTTAACAGGGTCTTGCTGATGCAGACAGTCCAGGAGCTGGAGGGCATCACAGTCCTCCAGTGTGGAGGATTGAAGGGTACAGCATGAGCAGCAAGCCTGCTGGTGAGTCATGCTGCATACCCAGGCTTGGTAGGCATGCGTTGAGCATGAGGACAGTGTGCAACATCTGCTGGTCACAAGTTGTGCAGCATTTGAAGTTGGGACAGGTTTTCAGATCTCCCAAGTCCATACTGAAAAATGGTACAGACAAAACAGTCAAAAGCATGAAGCTCAAAGATGGAAAGTTGTTTGGAAAGTTAGGACCTACACCTGGAGCAGCAGTAGAGGGAACCTGATACTTCCAGCAGACAGGAAGTTCTGATGTCACGGGGCAGTGCCGAGGAAGTTATCACCTGGGTAGGTGGGAGGAGCTAGCTTATAGACCTTACGGCCATTCTTAAAGGGGGAAAGCATTCTGTCAGAAGTATGGATAGCACTCCATATCCATGTTCCTTGAACTCCTGTCTACAGGATGATGCTGTGACCCTTAAGAAACTGCACAACCACTATCCATGGTACCCACTCACACAATGAGGTAAGAAGCAGATGGGGTCAGTCTCATAGGTGGGGTGAAGGGGATGGGGTTCGAAAGCAGAAAGGGCTGATGGGGAGGAACAGGAGGTTAACGACCATAGGGAAAAACGAATTGTAAACATATAGGAACTATATACTTAATTGTGCCTAACTCTCATAGTTTTCAAAGTTATCAAATTGGTATCTGAGGCTCTTTAAGAGGAACATAAACAATATAAGGAATAAAGTATGGATGCCTGTGTCAGGGATGAATAAGGCTGTGCCACGTTTATTATGTAGAAAGAGTTTAAACACAAGGGTCTGTTTTATCCTCTCCTTTTCTGTTTCTTGTGTGTGGCTGCACAATCAAATTTTCTTGTGAGCTCTAGAAACTGATCACTCTGACGGTTTTGCAATTCTCTGCATCTCGCTATCTCTCTGCTTTCCCTTGCTGTTCTGTCTTTTCTTCCCCCTTGCATATCTGCGGTTACAAAAATATGTGGGAATCTCTGTGTAAAACTGTGTGTTATACTGGGATACCTTTGTTTAAAGAGCTGGTGACATGTTCAGAAGAATTTTAACAAAACTTAATATTTAGACAGTCCAGCTTGTATTGCCACCTTTGACTCTGTGCCCCACAAAAGGTTCATCAGGAAGTTGGTGGATCTCAGAGTTGGGGAAAAGATGGCCAAATGGATGGAAAATGGGCTGAAGAACAGAACCCAGAGGGTGGTTGTGGGGGGAGAGTTATCTAGCACAAGACAGGTAACCAGTGGGTTCCCACAGGGCACTGTGCTGGGACTGGTGTTGTTCAATATCTTCATCAATGACATTGGAGACGGCATTAAGGGCAAAATTTGCCTATTCATGGATGACACCAAGCTCTGTGGGAGAGTGGACACAGTTGAAGGGATACAGGACCTACAGGAAGATCTGGAAATGCTAGGGAGGTGGTCCAGGATCTGGCAGCTTGGCTTCAAGTCAAAAATGCAAAGTTATGCATACTGAAGCCAAGAATCCCAGGACAGAGTACTACCTGGGTGGAGTCTGAGTATCTGCATCAGAGGAGGAGGAGAAGGACCTGGGAGTGATGATCACTAGTGACCTGAAGCACTGCACTGTGCAAGAAAGCAGCAGCAAAGGCAAATGAGAGTGCTGGGATGCATATCTAGGGAGATCAGTAGTAGGAGACAGGAGGTTATACTGCCCTTGTATTGGTCACTGGGCCGTGACCCAGAATATGGAGTTCAGTACAGGTGCCCACACCTCAAAAAGAACATTAACCTGCTGGAGAAGGTCCAGAGGAAGGCTACAAAGATGATAGTTGATCAGCAGGGTAAGGCATATGAGGAGAGGTTGAGGGTACTGAACATGTATTACCTGGAAGACAGGAGAGAGAGAGGGGACATGATTGGGACCTTCAAGTACTTGAAGGGGATAAATAAGGTTGATAAGGAGAGTCTCTTTAAGCTGAGTGGCAACCATAACACAAGAGGGCAGTCTTAAGCTGGAGGGTGGGAGGTTTAGAAGGGAGGTCAGAGCCAGCCTGGTGGCGCAGAGGGCTGAGGCATAGGTGCCTTGTTTTGAACCACACCGGCGACCAGGTCTGGGAACAGACTCGGGTCGCTGGGGGTTGGCAGGGACAGGAGAGGACTGAGCATCCAGAGGACTGCTCTCCTCTTCTGGGGTGGGATTGGGTGATTCCTCGCTCTGTAGTGGCCCCCGATGGAGACCAGGAGCACTACAAGATGCAGCACGATGACGGGGTGCCAGGAAAACACTGAAAATGGCATCCAAGCGACCAGATGATGGCTGCCTGGACCCCTGCCTCCACAGAGCCTCTGGAGAGCCAGAACCAATCTCAGCAGCACCCAAGGTCGAGAAAAGGAATGCCGGAAGGAGGAAACCCACCAGATGATGGGTCACGTCGGGCTACCCTAGGCCAGCTGCAATATGAGATTGGGAATCTGGCACCGGGGTGGGTTCAGAGTGGAGAATGGGGAGCTCCTTGTCAGAAGGCCTGAAGGAGAGGCTGATTGGATGTGGGGGATAAATAAATAATGCAAAAAAAAAAAGGGAGGTCAGGAAGCACTTCTTCACAGAGAGGGTGGTGGACACTTAGAATGCACTGCCAGAAGAGGTAATCTCATTGAAGACAGTGGGCAGCTTTAAGAGAGGCTGGGATAAGTATAGGGAGAGGGTAAGGGTCATGGGTAGGGAGGATGGGAGGAGTAGGGAGAGGGAGCAGGAACAGTAGTTCAAGCTGTGAACCCATAGCATAAGCAGACTTGATAAACCAAATAGCCTTCTTCTGCTGGATTCTTCGTGATGTTCTTATTTTCATATCAAGTCCCTTAGGGCGTCACCCCTCTTTGCAGTGGGTTGCACTACTGTGTCTGTACAATAAACTCTTACTAAAGCCCACCCCTTCCTCACCACCACTTCCTGGTTGGTGACATTTTTTATTTGCACCGTAACTTTTCCCTTCTAACATAGGCATGTGCTCTGGCAGGCAAAAAATTGGGCTTTACCAACAGTCCCATGGTCAATCCATGCTCCTCTTGGGCATCCAACATCAGCAACTGATTTGTCACATCCTTTTTTAACCTCACTACCCCAGCAATGTTACATCTCACGTCAGGCGGTAGCACAATCTCTTCCCAATCTCGCCTCCACACTATGCAGACAGAGTTGTCCAGTTTCTTGTTGGCGGCTGTCCTCTCTTCCCATAGGCCTCTGTAATAAAGGGATGAATGGAAAGCTTGCTGCCTTTTCTTTGCCCTCTAGGGCTTGGCACAACTGGGCTAGTCATCTGAACATAAAGGCATTCATGCCCACTAACACAGGCCCTCCATGATGTATGCCAGAGTCAGGGCAGATCAGAGCCAGGGTCTCCATGGCATCCCCTATGCCGGCTACTTTTGTTGGAAATGCCAGCCACACCTTCACATATCACAGATAGGGGTCTGCCTTCTCACCGAGTCCCCACACATGTAAACCCTCAAGCGGTTGCAGCTTAACATTGGACAGGTGCTGGTCGTACCATGACAATGACTTGTGAACTACTATCCAGGATGGCTTGGGTGGAGATCCCATTGATGGTGACTGTGGTTTCTGTTGATGGATCCAAAACCTGGTTCATGTCAATGGGAACAGATGTGGTGGTCTTAGGTGTGGAGACTCTTCCATGAGCCATTGAGCTGGACCTCCCAGAGGCCCCAGTGCATTCCTTTACTGGGCCCCTCTGTAGTTTCCCTGGTTTTGACTGGGATTTTCCATGTGCCCTGTCTCTGCCAGTGCCATGGTTTATCAGCACCCTACACCCCATTTGGATATGTCCCTCACCACCACACCCTATAACATATAAAGGGTTCCCTCTGAGGGGCTGAGCTGACACATGGGGTGGGTTCCAGGGGCCCCCACAGGGTACCTGTCACTGCTGGACCACTTCATAATTTCACCTAGAGCTCGACAAGGCCTTCCCATCCTCTTTAATTTGGCCACCCTGCAAGCTGACTCATCCATCTGTACCTTTACCCCAACTTCCGGAGAGGGTGTCTGTGCAGGAAACCAAGGGGCAAACCTGGTGGAAGCTACAATGGAGGTCATCACACTCATCCCTGGGGGTTCAGCTATCCCTGGATTCACTACCATCTTAGCGAGGTGCTATATCCTTACTTTCCTTTATCAAAGTCCTCAACTCGTGCATTTCTCCAGAGGGCCCCTTCCCCACCTCGTAGCAGACATTGAGGCCCTCTGCCCTCCTCATTATCCTTGCTCTTCTTCCACTTTCCTAATCTCTCATAATAAAACCCAGTATGGAAGGGGTTTCTTTTCCTATCAGCTAAGCAGGCTTGACCAGTAGGGCAGAGTGGCTAGTGACTTTATCCATGTTCTAACCTCACCCGGTTCAGATCCTGCGCTGTCATTCCCCCTTTACTAAATACCTTCTGTAATGCCCTCTCTACTCAGGTTAAGAAGGCAGACAAGGGCTCCCCCTCCCATTAGTGGGAGGTCTTAAATTTCCACATAATGTCATCATCAGATTCAGGGCTGCTAAAAACACATACCTGGGTTGGGGCGTTGGGGTCTGTGGCTCGCAAAGAATGAATTACTTCCAGGGCAGGTCCACAGAAGCTCTCTACCAGGTGCTTCCATTTTTCAATTTCAGAGCACTGCCAGTCTTGTACAAGCAGGGTGGCACAATCCATCCATGCCTAGAAATCACCTTCGCTTTTTGGGGTGGGCTTAACCCCTAGAAACATTCTTAGTTTGAGATAAGACTCCAAAAAGCTATGGGCACAGATCTGGGCTGGTGTTTCTCAACCTGGAGGAGTCTTGGTGGGAGCCCAGACCCTCGTCCCCCTTCCCCCAGGAAAACTACACTAAACAAAGTTACAATGGACAGAGCCTCAGGTATCCCCTCTGACACCAAAGCCTCAGGTATCCAGGCAGCCTCTAACGCATTGTTACTCTGTACTAGTACAGTTAATGCACCCCTTCCAGAATCAATCATTCTTCCTCGCACTTTTGCTTTACTCATTATTGTGGTCAGGTGTTGTGCTATTTCTACTTCCTCCATTTTCTGGGGTACTCCCAACAGCAAAAAGGATTTTTGGGGTCCATTTTCATACCCTCACTCCATTCCACCAATTTCACTTTGTTATCCTCCTTAGGCTTAAACCTTGGCCTTGGGGGGACAGACCTAGGTGCTGGGGACCCGAGAGCGGTCTCCTCCATTCTGGTTCTCCAGAGTGGATATGACTGGTGAACAGGAGATCCCTGCTGACTCTCCAAATATGTAGTCCAGATGTCAAGTGTGCCACCGGGCTACTACCCTTGCCTGTTGGTCTCTAACAGGTTAAGGGACTTGGGTCCTGTTATAGTGGTGTTTGGGGGTTCTATCCCAAAGGTATTAAAAATAATGCAGCGTTTCCACCCAGAGAAAAGTAGAAGTGGATCAGGTGACTGGCTGGCACCGCCCCCGGGATGCTGCACCTACCCACCTCCTCTACCAATCACCCCACACTCTGGATACCCAACCATTCAATAGCACCATAAACCATGAGCATTAATGATCTGACAGACTCAGAGAATTCCTGCACACACAATTTCATACGATAAATCACAGCTTTATTGGGGGTAAGGACTAGGGAAGGGATACTGGGACAAAGGATGGCCGTGAATAAAAATAAATGAAACATAGAAACATAGACTTTGATGGCAGATAAGGACCGCTTAGGCCCATCTAGTCTGCCCATTTCCTACTACTGGATAGGCCGAGATCCTAGTTAACCAACAGCCTATATCTTCCTGCCCCCACAAGAATTGCCTATATGTCTGTCCCATGCATTCTTGAATTCTCCCACAGTTTTAGACCCCACAACTTCCTCTTCAGGAAGGCTGTTCCATGCATCCACTACCTCTCTGAAATAATATTCCTCACATTACCCCTGAACCGCCTCTTTCTATCCTTAAATCGTGTCCCCTTGTTCTTGCAAGTCTCTTTTTCTGAAAGATGCTACCCTCTTGGACTTTGTTGATTCTCTTGAGGTACTTGAAAGTTTCTATCATGTCCCCCTCTCCTTCTTTCCTCAAGGGTATACATATTAAGCTCCTTAGTCTCTCCTCATACGGCTTCTCTTGCAGACCCAGCACCATTTTAGTTGCCCTCTGGATTGCCTCTATCCTGTCTATGTCCTTGCAGAGATGGGGTCTCCAGAACTGGACACAGTATTCCAGATGGGGACTCACCAACTGTCTGTACAGAGGATAACAACTCCTGTTTTCTGCTGCTGATGCATCTCCCTATACATCCCAGTATACCCCGCCCTTCCTACTGCCTTTCACATTGCTTGCTAACCTTAAGGTCATCTGATATGATTACCCCAGGTCCCTTTCCTGTTTTGTTGTTGTTACTACCTCCCCACCCATTGTGTATTCTTCCTGGGTTCTTGTTTCCCTGGTGCATTATTTTGCACTTTTTGCATTGAATCCTAGCTGCCATATCGCCTGACCATTCCTCCAACCTTGCCAAGTCCCTTTTCATTCTTTCCACGCCTTGTGTATCAACCCTGTTGCAGATCTTTGTGTCATCTGCAAAAAAGGCATACTTTTCCTTCCAGTCCCTCTGCAATGTCACTGATGAAGACATTAAAAAGGTTAGAGAGAACAAATTAGCAGTAACAAACATTTGGGTCTGCAGATCAAACCCACCCCCACAAGTACCAGTGTTCCCAGAATGTCCTTGGGGTGCCCACTAGGTTCAGGCCTGGTCAATGCCATGGGTTGGCCAGCTGCTGGGGACCTGAAACTTTGCAGAAGTGCTTTGATTATAAAAAATTAATTTCTCTTTACCCTTTCCTGGAGCCTGGTCCTGGGTACTCACTGTTCATAGATCTCAGATGCCTGGAGTATGGAGCTCCTTAGTCAGTGCAGCACAGGGCAGGAGAAGGCTTACCTTGGTTCCCTGGCAGGATGGGACTTGCTCGAGGATCTTGCAGCTGGTCACCTTGATTGTATTTCTGGCCGCTTGTCACCTTCAGCCACTTCTGGCCCTTTGCAGAGCTCTGTGGCAGGACAGCAACAACCCCAGAAGGCCCAAACCTGTGAGTGGCTCCATAGCCCAGCTCCCCACAATGTATCCCAGGTACCCTAGCACCCCAGCAAGCACCAGTGACCTCCTGATACGGTGAGTTCCACTTGGAAGGGGTTAACTGATTCCCTCCTTGGCTCTGGGTGAGAACTCCCGAATGATGGGGGTCCTCCTGCAGTCCCTGCACTGAGTTCAAAACCAGCAGAAATCACAGGCAATTACCCAAGCAAAGTCCAGCGCCAGCTGGAGTGGGTGTTAGTCCTAGATCAATGAAGCACAGGTGCCATCAACTGGGGGATCCAAACACAACTGGCTCCTGCACACCAGTTCACACTTTCCAGTTAGAAAATGTCCGCACCACAACCTCAGCCACTTCAACCAGTTCACTCAGAAAATGTACAGCTCCTGGCTAGCACCCCGATGTCCAGAGATGCTTTGCCTCTGCAGAATCACAATGCAGTCCCACATAGGTAAGATCAACTCTCAGCAGCAACTGTGGCACTCAAATAGAACCACTCAGTCCTCTCAGTTCAATTCAGTCCACCAGTGCAGGGTTTCTGCAGCGCTTGTCTTCTCTAAAATGATCAAGCAGCTCACAGTACCTGGGGAATCAAGGTATCAGTTCAGTCTCTTGCTCTCCTTCCCCTGCTGATCCTTTCCTAAAGCATGGCAATCTCTACTAGAGACCTGGGAAAGGCCTCCCTTTTTCAGATCCACTCTCACAGGAATTCTCTAACTTGTAAGAGCCGGCAACAGACCGAAGAAATCCAGAAAGTCCACTGCTTCACTCGAGAATCCAAGGTTCTGATTGGCTGATTGAGCCTATCAATTGTCCATAACCATAGTGTAATGCCCCCCTCCCCAATTTGGAGCTTACCTTTGGCTCGTAGCTCCTGTTTCTGCCTCCGCCAAACAGCGCCTCCTAAATGCCTACTGTTTTTTTGAGCAGTCCCTCATTCCTGCTGTGCCCTGTTCACCTCAAAAGTAGCCCCAGTGTGAATTTAGTCCATTTTGGGCTCCAAAATTTAAACTGTGACCTCCCACTCTTCAAATGCACTGAGGTGCAGTGGAGATCGCACAAGCTTAAGCGGCACCTTTGATAATGTGACCACTCAGTTTGCGGCCGAAAGAAAAGGTGTTCAATGGTCCTGGCTTCCTCTTCTGGTCTCTGGGGCCAGTGACCACAAAAAGGGCCATGAGAGCCCGCTTTTGTAAATAAATATAAAGATCCACAAAGTGTTGGTGATTGGGGCTCATGAATATTAATGAGCAGACCCCTGATTGTACTAAATAGTCATGAAGATCTGTCTGCCCTCGGTGAAGCAATATTTTGTGGCTCATGCCGCACAGAAAAGAACTGTAAATAAATAAAAGCAGCAGCTGCCATTTAGATGTCTGGGGACAAATGATTAAAGAGGAAAAATGTTTTAAATAAAAAGAAATGACTAAATCCTGGCTGCACCAGTGTATTGTTGGGACTCAGGTAACAGCCTGCCTGCTGCAAAAACCACAGAAGATAAATTTTCAGTAGCGACAGGAAAATGTACTAAGAGAATTGCGAAAGCTGGACATTGACAATAAAGATACACAAGGGACTACTGAACTGTGGGACAAGAGGGCAAATTAAATAATTATTCTGGCTGCACCAGGACTTTCTTTGGGACTGTGTTAATTCTGTTTAAGGGACTGTGTGATCAGCAGCCAGTACAAGCAACAATGCTAATTGGAAAGCTGGGATTTTAAGCCAGGACTAGGGACTTTGCCAAAACCTCATGGGAAACCCCAAGTGCTTATATGGGAACTGTAGGGACCTAAATTCAGGCACCAAACATAAAACCAATTGTGATCGAGGGAGGTTAATGAATAATTCCATTTGTGATTGACAGAGCCTTCCAGCCAATCAGAGCCAAAGCAACCAATAGCCTCTGCCAATAGGGAGCTTTAGAAGAGCTCCATAAAACAGTGTTTCAGCAGATTTTTCATATTCAAATGGGAGTCCCCCCCCCACAGGGGTGGGGGCACATGCCCACAGCAATGAAAATGGGCCTGGAAATCCAGTGTAAGCCTCTCCACAGGGAAGAAAGGCTTTGTTTGCCTTTGCCAGAAAATGTCAGTGTAGTTTAAAGCAAAGCTAGCCTGGGGTTGCCAGAAGAATGTCCTCCAAGGGCTAGCCAAACCCCATCCTTGTTTGGGAAAAATGTGGGCCCTGCAACTTGATGCTAAGCCAGCTGTGAGAGAGCTGAATCAGCTGCCTCAGTGGTGAGAGAGCTGAAGTCTTCAGGAACCTCGGACGAAGGAAAGCCATTTCCATGAGTATGCCTGAGTGAGTAAAATTGTACCTGAGAGCGCAACTAGAGAAAAAGCTAATTGGGGCAGAGAAGCCCTAGAGAATTGAGAATTGTTTAGAACTGTTGCTTGTCTGCATCCTAAGTTAACCAAAACCTAGAAAGGGTGGACAACTGCTGTGTGACCAGAGAATGGTCCTGTTTAAATCATATAAATGTATCTGAATTGATTAGCCCCTACAGGATTGAAAGGAGAGTACTCGGAGACGGGGCTCTTTCTGACTTTGCCTGTGAGGTCCAGTAATTATCTGTATGCAGCTGTTAAGGGCAGTGGTTGCCAGAAGGGATTGCATTTAATTGTTGTGATGTCCTCTGGAAGCTGTAAACTCCAGCCATTGCTATGTGGACTGAGACATTGAGATTTGTGTTTGAAAGAACTGCAGTAATTGTTCGAACTGCCAAGTTAAAAGTACAGTTTTGTGAAAGTATACTCATGTGAGATGGAACATGAAGAACCAGGTCACCCTAGCCTTAGGGAGCAAGTACCCATGGAAAGATTCAAAAGCTGAAAAGGACCACGGTGGCCACACTGTGGGTAAAGCAATGTATACTGTGTCAACTGATTTATGCAGCCTAGTTAGAAAGCCAAGGCTCTGGTTATGCTAGAGGTTGGTGGGCAAACATGAGTGATGTTTGATTTAAAATGCAACTTACCTAACCAGCTGGAGGGTTTCACCAGCACTGATCAAAACCATTAAGCCAAATGTAAATAGTATAACTGCATAACCTCTACTCCTCTCTCCCCATCCTAAGCCCTCCCCTGTAAATAAACTGTGTTATTGTTATTTTGCAGATACCTGTGTCATGAGCGTATTATTAAGAACCAGCTGCAAAATGGTAAACTGTATTGAAATGTGGGGAAATGTTATCTGGTCCTGTTTGGGGTTTCTTGTGGTAAAAGTGAGTGGGTACAGCATCCCAGAGGGCTGTACCAGGTTACATCTAGCCCACTTAAAGCTATACTCTGAGTGAAGGCACTACACAAACGTATAATCTAGAATAAGAACCAGATTATAATAAGTTTTGGGAACCCAGGCCCCTTAACCTACATCCTAGGTAGTAAGCTGGTGTAGTAGCCTTTGGAGTAGCGCCGCCTAGGGGTCACAATAGAGATCGATATTTCTAGGTGCCTTATTTGGGCATCATTTATATGCCTGCATTACTGTAGTCCCCTCCTTTTCCCAGGAGTCCCTCTGTCCCAGTTCTAGGTGCCTAATTACTAATTGGCTGCGCTTTTGGGGTCATAGTGTCAACATCATGGCTGCTCCCATTCTTTTTAACATATAAGATTTTATCGAATTTTCATATTCATATACATCACATCACTTGCCTTACATCACAATAAACTGTAATGTTGTATGCATAACCAAACAAGGTACATGTCGAGTAGGTGTCTGGCTAATAGTCAGTCTGATTCTTACGGAGGATTTATCTAGCCAGAGAACTGTAACCTATCAAGGTATTTCTAGTCAGATTGTTATATCTTGAAAAATTCTATACATTGTCTTGTCCTACAGGTGTATTGGTTACAGCTAGAAAAATTACATATTTACGACTTATGGTTACTGTAGTATGTGCCAAGTGCACCAACTTATTTGCTTGCAGCAGTCCCATGACCAAGCGAGGAGAATAGATCAGGGTAGTAAAGGTACCGGAAATTCTGTGGAAAAGGTGAGAGCTTGCATGTTGATTTGGGTGGTGTTGGGGGAAAAAAGGAATGGAGAGAGAACTATTAACCCAGGGGTGGGTTAGCAGGAGGGGTAGGTGGAACCATACATATGTGGGAGTGCAAATATGCACCCTATTTTCTATTTATATCTGGGGAGACAGCCCTTACCCACTGCTGTGCGCTTCTCAAAAATTGCTATTCTTGACAGGCCATGGGAGCGGTGGGTTGTTTCCATTTCATCAGTATGTCTCTCTTCGCTTCCATGAGTGCAGTCATTGCCCATGCTATAAGCGGCCCCTGTAGGGTTGTAGGGATGAGACATCTCCTAGTACCAAAGAATGGTGGGACAGGCGTATGGGCTTACCTACAGTTCTTGAGCAGTCCTTTAGTACTGTGGACCAGAAAACTCGAAGTACAGGGCATGTCCACAGGATATGAAGCAAATGTGCCGGTGATGACTGGCATCTCCAGCACTCAGTATGTTTCAGAACTTTAATCTTGGCCAAGAAAGCAGGGGTTCTATACCACCTAAGGAGGATTTTCAACTGTATCAGTTGACTCCTAGCATCTTCGTACATTGTGCTCGCTGCCTTTAGGCAATCAGCCCATTTCTGCTGGGAAATTGGGTTCTGGAGCTCGTTTTTCCATGCCTGCCGACAGTTAGAGGTGGTGTCAGGCTGTGTATCTCTCAATACCCTGTAGAAGGTGCCAGCCAGGCCAGGACCCTGCCTTGATTTGTGAAGAGAGCTTAGCCACCCCCATGATAGCTCATCTGTAGGTTGTGTAAGCAGGGCTTGAAGCACACTTCTCATCTGTAGGTAGCGCCGGAAGTCCTTTCTAGGCAAGTCATAGCTAGTTTGTAGCTATTTAAATGACATGAGCATTTTACTGTGTGGAATAAGAAGGTTGCCAACTGTGCGGATCCCTATCTTGTCCCAGCTTAGCCAGTGTATGGGCTCTTGGTCCACTGTGATGAGCCTGTTGTGCCAGAGGGGAGCATAGGAGACTGGGGGGGGGGTCTAGCTGTCCCCGATGTACCAGTCAGGTTCATCACCCAGTGCCATGCATTGCAGGTTTCTGTCATAAGGGGGTTAAGTTGATGCCCCAGACCATTCTTACTTCCAAATAGAGTGAACAAAGAATGTTCTGCTACCAGAGTGGATTCGAGACTGACCCATTGTGGAGGGTGGGGGGTTGGGGAAAAAAACAATGCAGTGGCTTGGGCTATTCAAAAGGCTAAGTAATACCCCTGAAACCAGGGTAGGTCCAGCCCTTCTCTAGTCCAATAAGCCCTTAGTTTGGCATGTCCCCAGCGTGCTGCCTTGCCTTCCCAAAGAAAGGAAAAGAGAAGTTTGTCCAAGGAGCAGAACAGCATATTGGAGAGAGCAATTGGGAGGTTGTTCAGCAAATACGAGACCCATGGTAAAATAAACATATGGACAGCTTCAACTTTGCCCTTCAGGGATAGTTGGAGCCTTCGCCAGCGTTGAACATGTGCCATAAGGGTTGTCGTGTGGGGGGAAAAATTCACTTTTTCCACATTACTCCAGGCTTCTGATATGTAGATCCCAGATAGAGGAAGCCATGAGGGGCCCAGGATATAACAGTCCCCTTCAGGCAGCCTCTGCCACAATTGGTGTTCAATGGGGAGAAAAGTACATTTTTCTGGTTCATTACTAACCAGAAATGTGGGCAATTTTGTCGCAACACCTTTAGAATTGAGGGAAAGGATATCTCAGGGCTTGACATGGTAAGTAGTATATCGTCCGCATATGTATTGACTAGGAATGTCTTTTGTTTAACCAGGATGCCTGAGATATCTGGGGTGTCAATGAGTTTGCAGATAAGCGAGTCAAGTGCTATGAGGAATAACAAGGGGGGGAGAGGGGGCAGCCCTTCCTGGTCCCCCGTTGTAAAGGAAACAGGGAAGAGGTGTCGCGGTTAGTGACAGTCCTGGCTGTGGGTAGATGGTATAGGGTGGAGGCCCATGCACGAAAGTGGCTACCAAACCCATATAGGATAAGGACCTCATGTAGATAACTCCACTCCAAGGAGTCGAAAGCTTTGGAAAAATCAATGGCTAGCGCAGTCATTGACATCTTAGAGTGGAGCGCCATCCATTTCAAATTAAGAACCAGGAGAAGGTTACCTGCTCCAGATTTACCCTTGGAAAAGCCAGACTGTGCAGGGTGTATTAGCCTGTGGAGTACCTGCTTCATTCTATTAGTGAGCTCTTTGGCCAATATTTTGGTGTCTACTGACAATAGTGAGATGGGCTGGAAGTTTGCACAGTCTAATGCAACCGAGGAGTTTTTGGGAATTAATGTCACTAATGCTTCCCTCATTGTAGGGGGGAGAAGTGTCCCTGCTTGGGCCTCTGTGAGAGCTCGTAAGAGTGGGGTGGTAATCTGTTTTCCCAAGAGGTGGTACAGTTCCACCATCATACTGTCCGTTCCCGGGGATTTGCCCTTCGCCATTTGGGAAATGGCCGTGCACAACTCCTCTAGGGAGACGGGGGCATCTAGGGAGCTACAGTCCGCTTGTGATAGTTTGGGAAGGGAGGTCCCTTCACAGAATTCTGCCACATGTGCGGATAGCTCCTGTGGTGTCAGTAAGGACTGTGACTAATAAAGTTTCAGGTAATAAGCTCGCATCGTATCATTGATATCATGGGGTGTGGATACAACCTTGCCCTCTTTATTTCTTAGTGCTAATATTCTGGATGTAGCTTGCTGTTTGTGCAGCTGGTAGGCAAGTCATTTTCCCTGTTTGTTCCCCCTTCCCATGACTTATGTTTAGCCTGCAGTAACTGCCATTCTGCCTGCTTATGTAGTATCGAGTTAATCTGATATTTCAGACCTGTAATCTGAGATAGTAATGGAGAATTAAGTAGGCATTAGGCGGTAACCTTGAACTGCTTTTCTAATTTCGTGAGGTCTTCTTGCAGCCGGCGTATTGTTGCAGCCTGGGCCTTGTTTTTGTCTGCAGTAAATGGTATAATTCTCCCTCAGATGACCGCCTTAAAGGCTTCCCAGATTGTGGAAGCTGAGACTTCATCAGTTGTATTGAGGGTGAAATATGCACAATCTCTTCCCTTATGAAGGGCTGAAAAACGTCGTCCTGGATCAATAGCGGGTTACATCTCCATCTGGTGGCTTGCACGCCTTGGCCTGGTGGAAGAAAGGTAATAGACACCGGGCCATGATCAGATATTATTATGCTATTGATCGAGGTGTCCAGGATACCAGGCACTACCGCATGATTTACAAGACAATAGTCTATTCTACTATAGGTGTGATGGACTGTGGAGTAAAAGGAATAGTCTCTCCCTTTGGGATTGTTTATCCTCCATGGATCTGACAGTCCTCATTCCTCCATCATCGCCATCGTTCCCACCAGGGTCTTGGGGTGTCTTTGTGGGGTCAGAAGGGATTTGTCCCAAAAAACATCTTGAACCAGATTGTGATCCCCACCTAACAGTATTGGTATGTCCGAGTAGTCAGCCATGAGCTCGGAAAAGGCATGGCTGATTTCTGGGTAAATATTTCCTGAATCATTGTTATGCCCATATACGTTTGCAATCTCAACCCTTCCTCCTGGGTACAAAAATCTAGCCACCACCCACCGACCTTGGGGGTTGGTACGCCTGTCCTCTTTAACCCATGGTGAGGCCTTACGCAGTAAAATAACAAACCCCCTTGATTTGGAGGTTGCACAACTGGTGACTAATGATCCCACCCAGAGCTTTTGCAGCCAGTGAATTGTTCTGCTTGTTAAATGGGTCTCCTGTAGTAGAGCTAAGTCTGCTCCCAAAGATTTAAAAACTGAAGCACCTTCGTGCATTTAGCTGGATGGTTAAGCCCCTTCACATTCCAGGAGACACATTTTCAGCCCTGGGTAGAAGATGAGCTGCCAGCCATGTTCACTGTTGCCAGCTCAAGGGGATACAGAAGAAATGTAAGATAGTAAAGAACTCACCCACCAGTGGTACCATAAGTAGAAAGCAGGAAAAGAGAGGAAAAGACACCTAGTAGAAGGTCAAACCTGGAAGGTCTCTACTCTTCTAGGTACTTTCCGGTAGACAGACAATGTAGAACTGTGTGAAAGTCATGGACTGCTACAGCATTATCTAAAAGGACAAGTTAAATTGTATAAGGAAGAAAACACAAATATCACTTAACAACCTAAAGTGATTTAACCACTTTAAAAGAACTCACTACACAGTATTTATGAACTAGTAACTGTACCCAAAACTAGTATGAACTAGCTAATGATACTGACGTAATGAGAGAGCTAACTAAGGTCTATGTCACACTGTTTCTAACACCAAGTGTCGGGGATGTGTCACCACCAAGATGGATGTTCCATCCCTGCCTGGCCCTTAAACCTCAGTGTAGCCAGATCCGAGGGCTAATGGCCCTGTAAATAGGCAAGCATTAAGCAACTGGTGAGTAAAGGGGGGGGAGACCTCTTTCACCACATTCCAATGAAAGATTTGGGCTTATAGGCTTCATTGGGTCATGTGGAGAGCAGTGATATTAGTGGCCAGTTAGCCCCACATATCTGCTTAAAGCCGAGAGTTGGCAGGCCCTTCATGCTCCTGTCTTAGAAGGAGGAGCTTGGACTGAATAGGTATTCTATCAGTAGCAATATTTAGCACCAGCGAAGGGATATCCTTCTAGCAGTCGTAATCTCCTACAGAACTTGGTGGCCAATCTGGAGACGTTAGAGTATCAAGGCGTCTCAGACAACAAGGGGGAGGGGGCTATACATATCCACTGACTTAAAGATAATAGCTGTGCCAAAAGGAAAAAGCTTAGCTAAAGCATAAAACGTCCTGATTATCAGCCATCAGTTCCAGATGCAGCTTGTCTTCCTGCTGGAGTGTTTCAGCTCTGCCTGTTCTGGGGTGTACCCAATGCCTCTGCAAATGTTTTGTTCTCAGGTCTAACACCCCCAAAACCGCTGCTCTGTCAGCTTCATCCTCCTCTACCTTTGTAGCCTAGTCCAGAGAATTGGCAGATTCCATTGGTTCCCCAGGATCCTAGTCTGAGCCATCCAGTCCATCCACCCACACTGCAGCTGCCCTAGGGAGTTTAGCAGGAGGAGAGGAAGAAAGATTTTTGGCATTAGGTTGCGTAGGACTTCTTGATCACTGGTGATTTTGTGCATTAGAGGGCCAAGTGGAACCCCCAACTTGTCTGGTGGCTGTGGCTCTGGTGGAAAGAAGCATGCTGATATTTTGATGGCTGGAAGCTGCCCCGACACCCTGTTCCATTCCCTAATGCTCACTGCGATTCTTGCGAGGAGTGAGTGGGGGACCATGTTCATGTAGTACCAGTCCAGTTGCATCTTTCTTCCCCTGATGAACACTTCCCCTTGCCAGTGTTCCTCTGTGCATTTGATCTCCTGGGGCCCAGAGGCATCTGGAGAGGTAGTTCGAGGTATGAGGTTAGGCCAGTGCTGATTGATCCAAGTTTTGGCCCATTTTTCAGGGATTCTGCCAAAAAGGCCTTCCCTTCCCTGTAGATGTGCAGTGCAGTAAGTTTTTTGAATCTGTATTGGAAGGCATTAGATTGGAGACATTTTTTTAATGGGACCATACTCTCTCCTCTTAGCTACAACTTCTGGGGAGAAGTCTCAGTAAAATTAAATTGTGGCTCCCGTCCAGGTTAGTTCCCCCATGTCTCCGGTAACTCAAAGTAGTTTCTCTTTGGTCTAATATTTCAGGATGTAAGCATTGATTGTTCGTGGGGTCTTGGAATCAGCTCTGCCAGGACCCCCGTGTGCCCTCTCTATGCCTATCAGATCTTACCACCTTTCCCCCAAAAGTTGAGGTATCCAGTCATTTAAAAAACATTCCACATTAGGCCCTTCTACTCCCTCTGGAACTCCCAGGATCCGCATGTTGTTCTGATGACCCCGGTTTTCCTGGTCCTCAGCCCGATACCACAATCAGGCCAGTTTAGTTTTGTGATCCCTTAGACACTGCAACATGGCTAAGTGTTGCTGCTCCAGATTCTCTGTCCTTTGCTCTAGCACATTCTGCTTATCCTCAAGCCAGGATGCCCCAATGTTGTCTGCCCTCATCAGTAGTGCATCTAACATTTTTGTAATGTTTGCTAGGGCATCTCCTAATTGCGCTTGGTCGGGGGTTGTAGAGGTCTGCGGGCCACGTATGTCCAGCACTGTAATTTCTTGCCCTTCCATCAGGGTCATGGTGCATAAACAGCTAATGAAAAGGAACTGCAATCTTTTCCCTTTGTCCAACTAGTAGTCTGAATTTGTTTGGAATCACAATCTCTTCCACTCTCGTTGGGTGCCAGGTATTCCAGGTATGATAGAGGAAATGTGGGCAACCAGACCAACCACTTGCTTGGACTGCTGTGGCCTAGGTGAACTGCTCGACTCCTAGCAGGGTTGCACGGGGCATCGAAGACCAACTGCATTTTCTGCATCCCAAAGCACCAAATTCAAAGTGGCAGAGGTAAAAGGAGGACTTTCCAGTTGCAGTGAGAAATTTTCAGTCCAGCATATTCACAGATTAAGAGCGATTGTTCGCCAGGTTGGGACGGAGATAGCTTTTTAGGCTGCCATTACCGCTGGGTCCAGACCACGCCCCATGGCTGCACCCATTCAATATACAACATTCCTTATGGTGTCCCTTCTTTCAAGTTCTAGTGCAGCCACAACGAATACTTTTATTTTATTATCCCCCTATCGTACTGTAGCCCCAGCTGTGCCCTTATGTACAAGCCCACACTTTACAAGTCATTCCCAACACTTTTACTGTCGCTGCCACTGATACACTGCCCCCCTAGGAGGCAGGCAGCATCCTCATTAATATTCATGAGGGCTCATGAATGATTCATGTGTCCTTCCTACGTGCCTGTTTTTAAACTTGATTTTCAAAAGAATGGAGGCATCGCTGTCACCTCGTCAAGGTCTCCAGTCCCCATTCAGGTAGATAAGAGGACTGAGAGTCGGTGCAGTGCGGTCCCATTCCAGTCCTGACAGTTGAGAGATCTGTGGCAGCATTTCATTTAACAAAAAAAAGGATAAATTAGTATACTTTGGTACCACGGAGACGACTATGGCAATCCGTGGCCAAACCATCACCATGGATCGCTTGCTACCCGGCGCGGCCATGTTTGTTTGGATTTTTCATTTCAGGAGCTCTGTTTTGGCCAAATAAGTGATGGATAGTGTAGGAGTGAAGAATATTAATTAGGCAGTGATGAATATTAATTGTAGAATGTGCACAATAACCTTTTAGAATGTGCACAGTAAGATTTCTGCAGCTACTGATTTCTATACATAATAAGTCCAAACCATGTACTATATAAATAGCAAAAAACTTTGTAAATGCTCTAATTAGGGTTAAAGCCACAAAAGTAGAGGAATGTTGTAGTTTTGTTTCCAATCCTAACACGCCACCCCCACCTACAGACATTAGCAGGTATCTGGGGTGTGCCTCAGGGTCATCAGGCCTAACACTCACCCCTTTTCCAAAATAAATAAGCTGGAGATGTGTATAGTACAGGGGAATGGGTGAGCATTAGGCTGATGTCTCCACACACACCCAACACCTGCTGGGTGCAGGGAGGGTGTAAGATGTTAGGGTTGGAAACCCTAATGCCACCTTTACCTACTTCTTTGTGGTTTTAACCCTACAGTAACTATAGCACTAATAATGTTTTTTTTGCAATTTAATTCATTTCCTTACTTTTTGAGATGGTATAAATGTATCCTTATTTGCCTGTGAGAGCGCAGTGCCGTGTTCCCATCCCTCCATAGATGCGTATATGTAAGTTGTTGTGAAAGGGATCTTTGCCCAACACCCATAATCCTGAAACCACAATTCCATCACCAAAAATCCCAACAGTGGGATTTTGCCCATGGCAGAGTTAGTTATAATAATTATGGTGTTTGCGGGGGCCAAAGCCCCCAGAATCATGAAAAAAAAAACAGTCCACCACAGGCAAAGTCCCACTATCAGGATTTTCGGTGTCGGCATCTTGATTTCAGGATTATGGGTGTTAGGCAAACGAGTTTCGGTCTGCTGTAGTATGTTCCCTGAGCTTCCATTTATAGGACAACAGCAAACAAATTGTCAGCATAGCCATCTTATTACCCCTCCTCATGTACCCGGTACAGAAACAATTTAAATCCCTGTCAAAATATAATTCTGTGCAACTGTAATGCCATTCTGTGCTGAAAGGAAATTTGGTAATTAAGGGAAGTAATGCATAAATTGAAAAATACAGTTCAGGGCCTTAAACAATTAGATGTCATCCAGAAAAACTCTTCTAATTACACAAAGACAAGGGCCTCTAGGATAGGTGGTCATGAGGTCAGAAGCACCCAGTCTCAAGACAGAGACACTATCACAATATTATCACAATTCTGCATTGATGAGTCAGTCTGTAATAAATAATAAATCAGGCAGTGATGCACTGATATATACTCCATCGATCTTAAGTAAAGATATAATTATAGTACTAAAAAATCAATATGAAGCCAATTTGGTGCTTTGTGAGCAATTAATTATTAATAGAAATGAAATTGATCATTGAAAGAATATGTTGCCATCAATGGCACAAGATTAAATGATGTACTCAGAATTCTGAAAGAAATTCATCCACCCAGGGAATCTTCTTCAATTCCCCTAGTGGTAGAAGATACAATTGGTGCTGCTCTGAATATAATTAGACCCGATTTTTCTTCAATTGTTTTTCACCCTGATATTTTAATAACAAATACAGATACTGTCCCAAAATTTAAAAATATAGCCACATGAATCCCAGAACCAGAGTTCATGGAAAAAGTGGGAAAATCAAAAAATAAGGCTGCTCCTAAAAAGAAGAAAGTTGTAAAAAAAGAAATCAGGGAAAAGGGAACCAGTAGGAAAAATCTATGTGAAACAAAAGAACAATCAATGATATCATCATTCATAGAGGAAAATAAGATTAATGATAGAGAGGTTTTACCCCCCCCCAAACAAAAACAGGAATTAGCAAAGTCCAAAACAAAAATGACCCAAAATGGAAAGAAACCAGGCGTTGCCACTTGGGAGTTAAATTTAACTGACAAATCTTTATGGTTTATGAAATATAGAGGGAGAATCGTGATTAGACTTAATAGTCCAGTTATTGAATGAGAAGTTGAATCTGCATATTCTGGATAGAGATCTTCATTTAGTTAAAAGGAATGCACCTCTAGACAAGAATTTTCTGGCTGACAGTGTTGGCATCTTTTTTTTACTACTGAAAGAGTATTGTATTATGCATGGAGAAATTTCCAGAAAATCCAGAATTTTAATTTGAATGCTGAACTGTTGGATGCAAATGCAAGAATTGTGGATTCTATTAAATATGACATGGACCTAATTGCTGAAGGGTCGAGAAGTAAGGATCTTCAACCAGTAGATCTGGAAGATTCCCCAGTTATATTAAGCCTGTTTGGTTGTAAGAAACTCTATAATGAGACAAATCTGAAGCTTACTAGAGAGAGTGCTTTGTAATCAGTTTGCAAATTGAATAAAAATGGTGTTTTGGGTACACATAGACACTTGACTCTAAGAGATGAGGGACAAGTCGATATAACCTTTAAAAATGCTTTAACAGTGAGCAGTGTTTGGAATGAAGCAACCAAACTAGATGACCTGGGCCTTTGCCTGATTGATTTAACTGAAAAGAATGGCACCCCTTCATATTTTTCTTGTTATGAACAGGCCGTGTGGGGTATCACTACAGAACAACCAGTTAATGATAGAAATCTCTTTAACATTCCAACCACAAATAGGTTTATGCCATTAGCAGGATATACTAACTGACTATCAGGAGTTTCTCTTACCCCTGTTTCTGCTGAAGCAACAATTGTTCTTGATGATCTGTTGTACTCTGAGATGAGTAACAATAATTCTTCAGTAAGTACCAAAATAAAATGAAGTCGATAGTAACCATTTTTTTATTTCCTGGAATGTGTCAGGGTATAAAGGAAAATCTCAATATCAGGACTGGCTTGATTATCTCTGCACATTTCACATGATATGTTTACAAGAAACCTGACACAGTCAGGATGATGAGCTGGAACTAAATGGCTACACAATGATACAAAATCCAGGTTATAAACAGAGTAAGAAGGGATGCAGGTCAGGAGGCTTAGTAATTGTTGTAAAGACAGGGACTTTCCTAGACCCACAAAGAGTGGCCCTGGATCAAAATTTTCTGTGAATTAGCCTGAGTCTGCAGGGGAGTCTGCTATTGTTATTTAATTGCTACGTGCCCCCAACAAATAACAGAAAGTTGTCCAACTTAATTTGGGATAAGATAACAAACTTCCTAAGAGATGCTCAGATGAACTCGCCTTCTGCACATTTATTGCTTTTGGGAGACTTTAAAGCCAGAATTGAGTTTATGATGGGCTTTTTGATAATTCCATCATAATTCCATCATAGTATCCAAGAGCAGACAGACATAAAAGAGTCTTTACAGATGCAAAACAAAACTTTAATGGTCAAAAACTGATAAAAGTAATGAATGGTAACTTAGTATTCCCCTAAGTGGAAGAACTCTTGGAGACAGTCATGGCTCACCAACATACCTTACAAAAAATGGTGGGTCAATCCTAGACTTAATTCTATGGCAAGGTCCCCCAGATTTTTGGGAAGACCTGAAAGTTCCTAACAGAATTGAAAGTGACCATTTCCCAGTCATTACTTATAAGAACATAAGTAAAGAAAATAGGGAACTTTGCCAGTTAGTAGCCCCAATGAATGTCACTGTTAGTCTAAAAAATTAGAATGGACTATAATATTAGAAGATTGTATTATGAATCAGATAACTTCCTTCATAGGCAACTGGGAGCAGGACATTAAAGATCCACAATCAATCTACAGCAAACTACAAGTGCGTTTCCAAGATCTCAGATCAAAACCATATAAATCGATAACCCCTAGGCCCAAACCTTTAGTTCCCGAGGGATAGTTCGATAAAGATTGTAAGCTCCAGAAGAGATAACTAAGGAGAATTACAAGAAAAGCAAAAAGAAATCCTGGTCCATCCAGTGCCTCGATATTAAAAAATGCCCCCCCAAATTATACGGCTTATTTAGAACAAAACAAAAATCTCTTTTATGAATCTCAATGGAAAAGAATGTTTATTGCTATAAATAGTAATGCCATTAAAACCTTTTGGCTATGGGTGATGTGGTAAACTCCCTTCCCTGAGTAAGATAGTCAGGCTACAGCTGCAGCTGATTCGCTGATTGGCTGCAGCTGCACAGACAAGAGAGCTTTAAAAACAGGAAGGAAAAGCCAGCAGGCGTTGCTGCAGGAGTAGAGGGCTGACAAACTGCCTGGATGTGTTCCAGATCAGGAGTCCCTTACAACCCCTCAGGAGGTTGGTCTCTGAATTAAGCCAAAAGAAACATTTCTTTTCATTGTGAGTTTTCCGTTTTACTGTTTGTGTTCTTCAGAAGGTCTAGCCTTCTGGAAAGAGGATTTCTAGTTAGGGCCAGGATTGTTTGACAACACCCCACCTGGAGCTAGCCTCTTTATTTCTGTTTTTGTTTCATTTTCCGTGGGGCTTTAAAAGAACAGGGCAGAAGCCCAAACTTCTGTGTTACCAGCCATATTAAAGAAAGAAAAATATACCTGGTTGGTTTGATGTTAACAAACTGGTCTTCCTGAGACTCCTCAACCACCGCAAAGCTGAACCTGAATCCCATGGCTAGGTCGTGCCTTGTCACAGTGGCCAAAGGCTGTAAGGGCTGGAGAAAAGATTTAGTACATCAAATATGGCTAAATACATGGGCTGATTATTACAGCAATGTATTATTTGGTTCAAGCCGTGCATCCTCTTGGAAGCAGCTAGATATAAAAGAAATAAGAAATCATCATAGGCTCATCACTAAGCATGAAATCGCAAAAGCCATAGTAACCTGAAAAGAAACAAGGCACCAGCCCAGATAGAATTCCTGGGGAGTTTACCTTTGTATCCCTGAAAGGAGGGTAGACCTTTTGGAGCTCCCCTTTAATGAATGCTTATTAAATAATTACATCCCAGATTCTTGATCCAGGTCTATAATTGTTCCTGTCTACAAAAAGTGCCCAAAAGATGATCCCTCAATGTACCAGTCCATCCATTTACTAGATACGCTGGGGAAGGTCTTTGCAAAAGTCTTGCTGGACAGACTAAAAATGGAAATTGAGACTCTCAGAGGTTTAGCTCCTGCTCAAGTGGGTTTCCGAGAACTTTTATACTCTGGATAACTGCTATATACTTGCACATCTAATAGAGGAGTGTGTTACAATTAGAAGACAGAAACTATTTGATGCAATAAACAATAAACAGATCAACACTCTGGGAGATCATATTAAGTAAAGGTATCTCCGCCGCCCTAGTTAATGGAATTAGAATCTTTACTCAAATACATGGGCTCAAATTAGAGCAAGTAATGTACTATCTAATATAATATAAAACCCAATAAAGGTGCAAGGCAAGGATGCATTTTGGCACCTATGTTATTCTGCATTTATTCTGACAATTTGCTATTGGAGTTACAGAAACTAAGTTCCGACTCTTCTAAAACAGGTTCAACAACTTGCTCTTCTTTAGCCTGTGCAGATGACCTGGTTTTATGTTCTCTCTCCATCTCTGGTTTACAAAAAAAGCTTGAGCTATTGGCAAGGATTTCAGCCTCCTTATCACTAAAACTTAATTTGGGAAAATCTAAAATTTTAGTTATTGCAGCTAAAAAAAACTCAAAATATTTATGGAAAATTGATGATATACCTTTAGAGATAGTTCAGAGTTATATATATCTGAGAATGTTTTTTTTTTTTTTTTTGCCATTTGTTACTCTCCTCATTGTTGCAGCCCTTCTTTCTTCTGGAGGAATCCCCTAGATCTGTCCCCTGGAGTCCACCATCCGTCGCTGGCCCATACCCCCAGGGCTTACTCCCCAGCGAGGTTCCCCAACCATACTGGAGACTGGATCCAGTGTGGCCAGTGCCATGGCCAGCCAGGAGCAGAGCCTGTGAGGCACACTCCATCATTCACTACAGCAACTATTTCCTGTTTTTTCTCCCAGGAGATGAGGGGTGCAATGATGCCTGTGGAGTGAGCATGCACAAGTCCACAAGTGCTCCCACCTAGCATCTGTCCCATCCCTTCCCCTTTTCTACAGTGTCAGTGCACTGTCCCCCAGCCTCTGCTAAGGGCCAGTCAAATGCTGACCACTGGTGACCCCCTCCCTGGAGAAGGAGAGCAGTCCCTTGGATGCTCAATCCTTCTCCTCCCCTACTGACCCCTGGCAGTCTGTGCTCATTCCCAAACATAGATCACTGGCATGGCACGAGGTAAGGCGTCCAGCGCCTCAGCCCTCAGCACCACCAGACCAAGCCGTATCTGGGAATTTTCTACACAAATAGAGGTCTTTATAAGCACCACCTGGAATATAGAATTACCAAAACAAAACAAACAATAGGGGTTTTGAAAGCTTTAACTACTCATATGGCAGTTACTTCATTAGACCTCTATTGCATGCCTTACAAGCAAAATGTAACATACAGACACTATATGGTGTTGAAAAATGGGGCCTGAGTCACACTGACAAATTAGAGAAGCCTGCAATCAAGCTCCTGAGAAGTGTTCTTGGTTGTCAAAAATCTACTCCGGTGCAATATAGACATGCAGAGTTGGGCCTAATCAAGTTGCAAGCTTGGGCTGTGTCATGAATCATTAATTACTGGATATGAATCCTTAGTTTCTCAAATGACAGATGGGCAAAAGAATGTCTTTTACAGAGAAGAATGGAAAACAAGGGTCTCTAAGAGTTCAACATAGTTTCAATATTTGAATAGACTATTACATAAATATATGCTTTCTTTTCCTATGGAATATACTCAAAATTATATTCGGTAAGTATTAGTCAGTCCACAATACAAACCATATATATATATATATTATGGCAGCTCGGTAGTACTACCTTAGTTAGGGTTGAGCAGCCCTTTCAAGGTTAAAGGGTGAAACTTTGCACCTTAATAGCTTTGCTACTGTTCAATGGATTTGCCTGAAATCTGGCAGGTTCAGGGCATAACTATAGATCTTGAGCTCTGCCCAACTTTTGTACCAGTCGGATATACAGCTGTGGAGTTAGCAACAGCTGTGAGCTTTATTATTTTTTAAGATTATTCACTGGATTCACAGTTCACACAGTTTATGCTAATCGTCCAAAAACTTTAGAGAATATGTAGCTGCGTCCTAATGTGTCTTTTGAAGATTTTGTGAACAAATATTAAACAGTTCAAAAGTTATTTAAAAAACAAGTTCCCATTATAAGTCAATGGGAAAAGTTAACAAAAAGTTCGACAGTGTCGCAAATGCAGTTTTTAGTGTCACAAATGACCCCAGTAGTGTTGTGAGATAGCCATTTTTTTTACTGATCACAGAAATGCTTGGCATTTAAAATTGGGACCATCTAGGGACATAATTCTTTTTGTGTTTACCTATTTGAGCCCTGAGGATGTTAGCCATGTCTTTATTTGGGGGTTAAACACCCCAGAAATATGTTTTTCAAATTTCTGGGAAAAGTAGTGTCACAAAGAAATGTCACATTTGCGACACTTTCACACATTTTTGTGAAGGTATCGCAAATCACAGCACTACTTTTCTAGACTATGGCCAAATTGACAGGAATTCTTTGCCACCCTGCTGCAAAAGAACGGTTTGGTCTTTTGGCTGAAATTTGGAGGGAAGGCAGCCAACATCTCACATATGTGCCTTTTGGTGGTTGTAAAAACATTGCATCGATGCAAAGTTATGGTACTCCAAAGTTGAAATTTTCCATAGAACTAACATGGTGGGTACATGCCGCTTTTCGTGGCTCTATCTGGAAAGCGGTGCGAGATACAAATTTTTGTCATGACCCATGTAGCCAGGAAACTCCTATGAATCATGTGAAATTTTAATTTTTTTTTTTATGTCGTACGGTTACTGACGTATTAGTATTTTAGTATTACAACTGCTCGTTTTCTGCTCCGAGGCACATTATTATGCATACATTCCTTGTTTTCACTGTCTTTCTCAATGGAGCTTCTGGTGAAAAATAGGGTGTTCATTCCACTTACCGTTTCATGTAGGCTTTACATTTGTGTTTCTGTGCCAGTTTGCCATAGCGTTCTATTAATACACCACCCCGTGTCACATTACCCCGCTAATTTATGACTGCGTTTGCATTACTGTTTTCTTTGGCATTATTATTTGCTGTTACCGTTACCATTTGCATTTACAATTGTGGTACCGTCACCGTGCACATTACGGTTTGTGTTTCCGTACGTGCTTGCGTTTCCGTTTCTGTTTTCTTTCCCATTACTGTTGCTGTTACAGTTATCATTTGCATTTACAATAGTGGTACTGTGACCATGCGCATTATGGTTTGTGTTTCTGTATGCGCTTGCATTTGCCGTTCCATTTCTGTTTCCTTTGGTGTTTTTTTTGCTGTTACCATTACCATTTGCATTTGCAATTGTGGTACCGTGACCGTGCTCATTATGCTTTGCATTTCTGTATGCATTTGCATTTGCGTTTCTGTTCCCTTTGGCATTATTGTTGCTGTAACAGTTAACATTTGCATTTACAATAGTGGTACCTTGACTGTGCACGTTACCAGCTGCATTTCCATATGCTCTTCCATCTCCATTTGCATCACTGTTTGCTTTGGCATCACTTTGTGCTTGTGTTTCTTTTAATGTTTGCTTTACCATTTACATTTACGTACCATTTGCATAACTTTCTTAGCACTTACGTTTGTGTTGCAGTTACTGTTACTATGTCACAAGACATCATGTGGTGGATGCAGGGCCCAAAGGGCCCGCCCCACCATTCCATATCATTCACTATTTATAGTCCTCATTCTCAAAAAGAAGGAAATTCATGGCAAAAACTCAGCTTAATGCATCAGTTAGGGTTGTTCCATTACTGAAAGCAAGGAAATTCGGTGTTAGGGTTGAAAGTCCCTTGGACCCTCCCAGCCCAACCCTCAACCAGTATTGGGGTTTGCATTGGTCGTCGGTCCTCTCACCCATTTTCCTATACCTCAACTTGTTTACATATGTGATGGGGTGAGAGTTAGGGGCTAATGACCCCAGCACACACCCGATGCTGGTTGTGGGTTGGGCTGAGGAGGTATAAGGGCAGTTTTCAACCTAACACTGAATTTCCTCACTTTTGTTGCTGTGGAACAACACTAACTGGATGCATTAAACTGAGTTTTTTTGTCAGACATATATATATATATATATATTCTATGTAAAAAATGCTCGATGCCACATTTATTTAGTTAGCATAAAAATAAGGAATGAGATCTTTAGGGTTGCCCTCCCTCTCGTGTAGCTCCTACCTCCTCCGGATTGATAGACAACGGGTGTACCATTTGAGTTGTGAGGCCTAAATGTCACCTCATTTCATGTGTAATCATATTCACAAGCCACAGTAAAGAAGAATGGGTGACATTGAGTCCTTACAACCCCAATGACACACCCCATTGTCTGTCAATCTCAGGAGGAGGGAGGGGCTACACGAAGGGGGGGGCAACCCTAAAGGTCTAATTTCCTGACTTTTTATGCTTTAACCTTAAATGATGCATAAATGCAGTTTTTCTGCATAGAATTTCCTTACCGTTTGAGAAAGAATAGAAAAGAAGAAAGTGGCACAAGTTGGTGGGAGTGCGGGGCCCGAACATAACAGTGCAACTACTGAATATAATATGTACTGATAGTAGCGCACTATGCATGGGAGCATGGGACCCTTGAAACAAAACAAAGTTTCATTCATCAGAGTGGCATAATTCCACACCTGTTTACATGTCAGACACCTAACCACTGAAAATCAACTCCATGGCAGTAATACTAGGTACTCTATAAATGTAAAGCCACTACCACAATGTAAAACGTCATACAGAAAACATAAAGTCTGTTATGCAATATCTGTGTAGCAAATTAATCTTGCAACAGTTAAATACCATAATTCAGATGCACAGGATATCCTCTGAAGATGCTCCAAATTTCAATGTAAAAGAGCAAACTGTCTCCGAGAAATAATGTTTGAAAGTTTGAGATTTTCATTCATTGGCGTGGCAGACTTCCACACATGTTGACATGTTACACACCTAATGACTAAAACGTACATCCACGGCAGTAAGGCCAGCTACCCTACAAATTTCAAGCCACTACCACAATGGAAAACACTGTTCGCAAAATGTAAACTGTGTCACGCAATATCTTCATTAAAAATGTATTGTCTGACACTAAATATCATAATTCCCATGTACAGGACATTCCATGAAAACCCTCCAAATTTCAAATAAAAAGACCAAACCATTTCCGAGATATTTAATTTTAAACATTGTTAAAATTGGTCTATCTGTTGCATTCAGATCTGGCCATCTAGTCCTTCCCTCTATATCAAAGATCGCGCTCAAAGAATCTCACGATCAAGAATTTGCAGGCTCATGATCAAAGAATTTGCAAGCTCATGATCAAAGAATAAAAAAGGTGTAATTCAAATTTTACACATAAATACATGAAACCACCGGCATGGTTCGATAAAACGAAGCCCCCTGAGCAAAACCCATCCTAGTTTGTGTTTCTAGGTCACCCCTGGGCTGAGAAATTACATTTTTTAATCTGGCCATCTGATCTTCACCTCACAATCAAAGATTGTGATCAAAGAATCTCACGATCAAAGAATTTCCAGGCTCATGATCAAAGATTGTTATCGAGCCACAATCAAAGAATAAAAATGTGTAAAACTCTATTTTTTGACCATTTTGAAGAAAACCACAGACATGGCTCGATAGAGGGAAGACCCATGAGTAAAACCCACCATAGTTTTACTTCAGAAGTCCCCCCGAACTGAGAAATTTGAATTTTTCTGGCCAGAAAGTGAAAACAAGATGGTGGCCATCACGATCAAAGAATTTCTCGGGGTCAACGATTCTTTGATCATGAGCCTGCAAATTCTTTGATCATGAGGCAGGACCAGATGGCTAAAACCCCATTCTTCGTTCGCAAAATAACCATATAAATTTTCCCATTGACTTATAATGGGAACTTTAAAGTTTAATAACTTTTGAATGGCTTAATATTTTTTCACCAAACAAATAGCGGCATATTCTTTGACCCAAGCTCTTTCAGATGAGATAAGTCATGGAGCAGCATAGCACACAACAGCCATGCAGCACCACAGACAAAATCCGAAAAACTGCTCACATAACTGGCGAAAAGTGCACTTTTCATCGTTTTGGTGTGCAAACACTGTAAGTCCGACCAAAAGAACATTTGGAAAATCAGGAGATCTACCATGCCCCACCATGCATACCAAATTTCATGCAAATCCATTGACTGGGACCAAAGTTATTAATGTGCAAAATTTCAAGTTTAACATAGAAGTGCCTTCTTCATAACTCCTAGCTTATAGGGGCGCAACTGGCATTCCCTTTATATTATATATATATATATATGTATATATATATATATATAGATTGATAGATATAAAAGGGCAATACCACAGGAACTGAGATTTGGTATATATTGGTGCCTCTAATTATGCCAAGTAGTATTGATGTAATGATAACCAGCACTACTTCAGATACTATCTAGATGTCTTAGAGGACCCTAATCTGTGGAAAAACATCACTAGATTCAGATTAGAATTATTTGAATCAAATGTTAAAACTGCCTTGTACAAAAACTCAAATGATCCTGAAGACTCTTTGTGTGGCAATAAGTTAAGAGAAAAAGAAGACAGAGATAGCCCATGTGTTATTAAGATGCCCCTGGTATAACAAAATTAGAAATAACTAGATATCCCTGATAGTGAACTCATTATTATCCTCCAGTGACACCAAACTAATATTGATTCTTTTCACTGTTGAAGATCTGCTTGTAATACATAATGTTGGGAAATGTCCTTTAATAACAAGGAAGATAAGGAGGAAAAGAGTTACTAGACTATAGGTATAGTGCAATACAGGAAAATAATCGTGGGTCAGTAAATAAATGCAGTCTAACTAATCCTGCACCATTGTTCATATGTATCTTATCATTTATTATGTACAGGCAAGCATATGGTGTATTTATTGTATTTAATGTAAGTTTGTATGTCTGTGTAATTACTGTATTGTGGGTGGTTCTGTAAATTATGCAATGTTTTTTTTTCTGTTTTCTGTGTACTTTATGGTAATCATTTTAAAGATTGAACAAAATAAACATGAGCTGAACTGAACCATTCCATGCCAGAGATGTGAAAACACATTTTGACTAGGATTTGAAAAATGCCAGCTATGACATACATGAGGTGGGGCAATATGAAGGCTATGTTGAAAATCTGGGGTGAAAATATTTATAATTTCGAAAAGCTACTAGGGTAAGTAGTGAAACTGCAATGAATGGTCATAACTTTGCCAGTTTTACATCTTTTGACCTTACATTTTCAAAATAGCCTTCTTAGGACCCTACCTCATGAACACTATGACTGTCATTACATAACTCCCACCCAAAAGGTGATTTTGCCAGCTGTGAAATCACCTTTTGGGTGGGAGTTGCGTAACGAGAGTCATATTGTTCATGAGATGGTGTCCCCAAAAGGTCATGTTGAAAATTTAGGGTCAAAATCTCAAAAAAAGTCTAAATTATGCACAAAAGTTGAAATCACCATTGAACTATATTAAACTGCGTTTATCTTAGTTTCTCATATTGCAGTCACTGGTTCCAGCAGCAAGACATGTCTTCAGTCAGAGAGTGGGTGTTGAACCTGGGACCTGTTCAGGTGAGTGAGGGTGTGTTGGAGTTTTCTGGGGATGTAGTGTGGTGGGTGCTGAGTGGAAGGTGGGGGAGTGATCATTAACAGACCTTTTTTTTTTTTACAGGTTTAAAAACAAAAATCAAGGGACTGTTTTCTTTATTTCAGGCTTTTTCTTCAATGGAAGGGTGGGGGGGTGCCACTAGACAAAAGGGAATAACAAAAGTTTACCATAAGGAATATGATCGGTGGGTGGGAGGGGTGCCACTAGACACCAGGCAAATGGGGAACAGTGCTCAACAAGTGGGGGTGCCACTAGACACCAGTGAATGAAACAAAAATTACAGGGACAGTGATTGGAGGGTGGGAGATCCCATTAGACACCAGAGAATGAAACAAAAATTATGGGGATGGTGATCAGAAGGTGGGGGTGCCACTAGACACCGGGAAATAACATAAAACTATGGGAATAATGATTGGTGGGTGGGGTGTTTCACTAAACACCAGGCAAATGGGGAACAGTGATTGGTGGTTAGGGGGTGCCACTGGACACCAATGTTTTTTGTTTATTAAAAAATGTATGAGAATTGGAGGGTGGAGGGCCACTAGACACCAGGGATATATAAAATAAAGAGACTGGAGGGAGGGGAGGCTGTCACTGAGCACCCATGCCACTAAATGGGTTGGCACAGTTAAATCCTTTTCGCAATGATGAAAAAGGATTCACAAAAAATGAACTTAGTAAGTGGAGAAAAAGGAATTTAAATAGATTAAAAACATAATTTGGAAGCCATGGGAGTTATAACAAAATACACACTGAAGCTCATTGGCTCCTAATGAGCAAGATACATGCTTGGAGATCTGTAAAAGACATCCCTGGGAAGTGTTATGACAGCTTGTTGTGTGATATTGCAGAGGAACTGAAGGGGAAAGTATGTCTGTTTGCAGATGACACCAAGATCTGTAACAGAGTCGATTCACAAGAAGGGGCTAGATAAAATGAGAAATGACCTAAGACTACCTGAGGAATGGTCAACAGTTTGGCATTTGGGTTTCAGTGCTAAGAAGTGCAATATAATGCACCTGGGACACAGAAACCCAAGACAGGAATACAGCATGGGGACAAGGTTCTAGCCACCACAACTCAGGAAAGAGACCTGGTGATTATCATATCTGATGACCTGAAGTCAGCCAAACAATGCAAAAATGCAGTGGGGAAGACAAACAGAATGCAGGGGTACATAAGAAGGGGCATAACCAGTAGGAGGAGTGAAGTAGTGATGCCACTGTATAGATCATTGGTGATGCCTCATCTGGAATACTGTGTCCAGTTCTGGAGACTGCATCTCAGGAAGGACATAGACAGAATGAAAGCAGTCCAGAAAAGAGCAACAAAAATGATACATGCACTGCACAGCAAGCCTTATAAGGAAAGACTCAAGGAACTAAACATCTATTCACTAAAAGAGAGAGGGGAGAGTGGGGATATGATATATACTTTCAAATAGCTTAGAGGCATAAACAGGGTACAGATGGGGAGCATATTTCAGAGAAGAAAATGCACAAGGATAAGGGGACACAACCTGAGGTCGGAGGGAGGGAGGCTTAGGGGGAATGCTAGGAAGTATTTTTTCACAGAGAGGGCGGTGGATCTGTGGAACAACCTACCAGCAGAGGTGGTGGAACTGAAAACAGTATGGGGATTCAAAAGAGCATGGGATAAGCATAAAGGCACCCTGCTGTACATCATAGCAGGGGGAATGGCAGTCCAGATAAGAGTTGGGCTTGCCAAACCAAGTGAGGCAATGGGCAGACTAGGTGGGCTGTATGGTCTTTATCTGCCAATAGATTCTATGTTTCTATGAAAAAGGAGAAAACAAGATGGTGGCTCATGAAAAAGGATTTTTTTTGGCAAAAACGGATTGGCACCTCATGAAAAATTATCCTTTTTCTTAAGGCCAAATTCTTTGTTGATCTTATACCATCTATCCTAGAGAGTGATTTTCCCATTGAAAATACTGATAGCTTAAAAACTGAAGAACTTTGCAACTGGTTAATATTTTTTCACCAAATAAATGCATGGCAGTTCTGTAACCCAAGCTGTTACTACCATAAAAATCACACCAAAATTCCACACCATCTGGGCATAAGTAAAAGCTGCAAAAGGTGGAGACCGTTATAGCTTTTTTGTTCTATCTGGATCTCAGAAGTCACACATTTTATTTTCTCCTTCCTCCCATTTTCACCCTTCTCTTCCTTTCCCTCCCAACCCCCCTTAACTCTTCCTTCACTACTCTTTTTACATCTCCATGTTCTTGCATCAATCCCCCTTTAATAAATAGATTCTAGTGTTATTATTTGTTTATAAGCATTTTTGCTAATTTATTACTAATGTTGTCATTTTATCTTTCTTTCTGTGGAATGTAAAGGCCTCCCTGATATTTCCGATGCACTATCTCCAGGAATTATTTCCACTGAACACTGAACCAATGGCCTAGAAATCTTTCATTTGTTCTTTTAAAAATTTTCTACTCTGCTTTACTGACCCCATATCAATTTCTTTTATAGGCACTTTTTCGAGCTATTACTGTATCATGTGCAGGTATTTAGAGCTATTCATCTTAGGCATTTAACTATATCAAGCTTAGTTACTGCATGGTGTATCCCTATTAGGAGGTCCCTGTTACGTATCATAAATAACGTATAAGGTTAATTAGAGCCTTTAAGTTTTTGTATAGCCAATTGGTTTACTAGCTGCCACTTTCCCCTGTTTTGCAATTTTGGTTTCCTGCTGTAATTATGAATTGTAAAACAAAGTGAATTAGGAGATGGCATTTTTTTATTTTGGTTTTCACTTTAGTTAATTTGATTTGTGTATTAATGAAACTGTGTCACTGTGATGTCATGCCTTTGAAGTATAAATTACACTGTTTATCCCCATATGGTTCACGCTCTCTAGAAGGCTTGTAGCTGAGGTGCTAGGAGCTTACACTGGTAGAATAATTTACAGCATTAGTTGTTGAAATTGCTTACTGCTGTGGTTCTTTGGAGCGCTTTTGTTGGGAAATTATGACATACATGAGGTGGGGAAATAAGAAAGCAATATTGAAAATCTGGGGTGAAAGTATTTAAAATTTTGAAAGTTATGAGGGTGCATAGTGAAATTGCAATGAATGGTCATAACTTTGCCAGTTTTACATATTTGGACCTTAAATTTTTAACACAGCATTCTTAGGACCCCACCTCATGAACAATATGACTGTCATTACACAAATCCCACCCAAAAGGTGATTTTGCCAACTGACTGTAACAATACCTTTTGGGTGGGAGTTGCATAGTGAGAGTCAAATTGTTCATGAGGTGGTGTCCCCAAAAGGCCATGTTGAAATATTGGGGTCAAAATGTCAAAAAATGGCTAAATTATGCACAAAAGTTGAAACCCCATTGAACTACATTGAACTGCATTTACCTTAGTTTCTCATATTGCAGCCACTGTTTCCAGCAGCAAGACATGTCTTTGATCAGAGAGTGGGTGTTGAACCTTGGACCTGTTCAGGTGAGTGAGGGTGTGTGGGAGTTTACTGAGGGTATGGTGGGTGCTGAGGGAGACCTTTTTTCACAGGTTTAAAATAAAATTGAGGGACTGTTTTCTTTATTTCAGGCTTTTTCTTCAATGGGAGGGTGGGGGGTGCCACTAGACATCAGGGAATAACAAAAGTTAGCAATGAGGAATACAGTTGGTGGGTGAGGGGTACCAATAGACACCAGGGAAATAGGAAACAATGATCAATGAGTGGGGGTGCCACTATACACTAAGGAATAAAATGGAAATTATGGAGACAACCATCGAGGGTTTGGGTGCCACTAGGCACCAGGGCATGAAACAAAAATTACAGGGACAATGATCGAAGGGTGGGTGGTCCACTAGACACCAGAGAATGAAACAAAAATTACAGGGATGGTGATCAGAGGGTGTGGGTGCCACTAGACACCAGGAAAAAACATAAACATTATGGGAACAATGATTGATAGGTGGGGTGTGCCACTAGACACCAAGGAAATGGGGAATGGTAATCGGCAGGTGTGGGGTGCCACTGGACACCAATTTTTTTTGTTATAAAAATATATGGGAATTGGAGGGTAGGGGGCCACTACACACTAGGAATATATAAAATAGGGAGATTGGAGGGAGGGGGGGCTGCCACTGAACACCAATGCCACTAAAGGGTTGCATAGTCAAATCCTTTTTCATTAGTTGATTTCTTTTTTCACAATGACAAAAAGTAATTTGCGAAAAAGGAACTTAGCAAGTGGTGAAAAGGAAATTAAATAGATGAAACAAACCATTTGGAAGCCATGGGAGTTATAACAAAATACACACTGAAGCTCATCAGTTCCCGATGAGCAAGATACATGCATGGAGATCTGTAAAAGACATCCCTGGGCAGTGTTATGACAGTTTGTTGTGTGAAGAGAGAGAAAACAGGATGGTGGCTCATGAAAGAGGAATTTTTTCTCGGGCAAAAATGGATTGGCCCCTCATGAAAAAGGATCCTTTTTCAAGAGGCCAAATCCTTTGTCGAACTTATACCATCTATCCTTGAGAGTGATCTTCTCATTGGAAACAATAGGAACTTAACAACTGAAGAACTTTGCAACAGGTTAATATTTTTTCACCAAACAAATGTATGGCAGTTCTGTTACCCAAGCTGTTTCTACCATAAAAAAAACACACCAAAATTCTACGCCATCTGGGTATAAGGAAAAAACTGCAAAAGGTGGTGACTGTAAAGGTTTTATGTACTATCTGGATCTCAAAATCTGCAAATCCAACTGGAGGGAAACATACCATGTCAAGAGATCTTCCCCACAGGATGATGCATGCCACATTTTGTACAAATCCTTTGATCGGTTGCAAAGTTATTAAAGTGCAAAGTTTGAGGTTTAACATTAAACATGCTAATCAACCCTAAATATAAAGGCATGACTGTGCCACTATAATATAATTTAAAATAAATATTGTTAGTGTTTTCTATTCATTATTGACATGCTGTTAACATATTTGAAGTTATTTTGTTTGCATTTTGCGTGCTGTTCCCCACTCTGTATAGTGCTTTCAAATATATTGTTCCTGTCTGTAACTAGACACACACACACACACACACACACACACAGACACACACACACACACATACACATACACACACACACACACACACACATACACAGATACACACACACACACACACACACACACACACACACACACACACACACACACACACACACACACACACACACACACACATACACACACACACACACACATACACACACACACACAGATATACACACACACACACACACACACACACACACACACACACACACACACTGTAAAGGTTGAAGCTGATCTTCAAAGCCTGACAATGTCTGCTAGCTGAATAATGGGCAGACCAATGTTGTTTTGAAAGATCTCTTGAAGAGCTCCTGACACACATCTGCTAATGCCGGTTGCCAAGCCACACCCTCTTTGACATTATTTTGTCCCAGTACTACTATTTCACTGTGTTACAGAGGACAGACCTGATGCGCCATCTGCCTTATTCTGTCCCAGTACTACTATGTAACTATATTACATGGGGAGAGATCTGATAGACCATTGACCTCATTCGGTCCCAGTACTATTATGTAATTATGTTACTGTGGGCAGATCTGATGGAACATTAGCCTCATTGTATTCCAGTACTACTATGTTACTGTTACTGGGGACCAGATCTGATGGACCATTAGCTGTATTCTGTCCCAGTACTACTATGTCACTATGTTACTGGGGGACAGACCTGATGGACCATTAGCCTCATTCTGTCCCAATACTCTGTAACTATGTTACTAGGGGACAGACCTGAATGACAAGTAACTGTATTCTGTCTCAGTACAACTAAGTAACTATGTTAAAGGGGACAGACCTTTTGGACTACTGATATTATTTTGTCTCAATACTATTATGTCACAGTGCTACTAGGGACAGGTCTGATGGTCCATTAACTTTATTCTGTCCCAGTACTACCATGTAACTATGTTACAGAAGACAGACCTGATGTCCCAATACTATTATATCACAGTGTTTTTTTCTTATTTATTTGTCTCCCATCAACTGGCCCCCTTCCACTGCCCCCCCATCACTGCCACTGGGCGACATGCCAGCCATCACCTATTGCCAACTGAGGCACCAGCTGGCCTGGTGCAGTGGGGAGACTGGCTTCATCCTGCAGGTCAGCTTATTTTTTCCTCTGGTTTTTGTCCCACCCCTGAGAGCAGAGTCAAGGCGTACAATGACACAATGGCCAAGCCATGCACGCATCCATACGCGTGGGCACGCCGGCATCTTGCTCGACTCCGACCACCTTTGTGGGTCTGTTGCACCATCTCTCAGCCACCACTAGGGCCAATTAATTAGCGAACTCCATCCCACCCCTCCCTGGGAGAGGAGCGCTATCCTCTGGACATTCAGTCCTCTCCCTCCCCAGCCAATCCTTGGTGACCTGCTCACACCGTGAACATGGGTCACTAGCATGGCAGGAGGTCAGGCATCATGCCTCAACCCTCCACACCACTGGGCTGGCTATTATATCATAGTGTTACTGATGACAGGGTTGATGGCCCATTACATTTATTCTGTCCAAGTACTAAATATAACTGTGTTACTGGGGACAAAGCTGCTGGATGAGTGATATTATTTTGTACCAATACTCCTATGTCACTAGGTTACTGGGGGGAACAAAACTGATGGACCATTAACCTTATCCTGTTTCAATACTACTCTCTAACTATGTTACAGGGAACAGACCTGATGGACTATAGATATTATTCTGTTCCAATACTACTATGTCACTATATTGATGAGGGATGGACCTGATGGGCAATTAACTTTATTCTGTCCCAATATTACTGTGTAACTATGCTATTGGGGGGACACACCTGATGCTCTATTTTCCTTATTATGTCCCAATACTACTATATAGTTATATTATGGGACTAGACCTGCTGGCCTCTTGCAGTTATTCTGTCCCAGTACTACTATGTCACTATGTTACTGGGGGACATACCTGATGGACCATGAACCTTTTTCTGTCTCATTACTACTATGTCACTATGTTACAAGGAACAGACCTGATGGATCATTAACCTTAATTTGTCCTAATACTACTGCCTCACTATGTTACAGGGGGGTGGACCTGCTGGATTACTGATATCATTCTGTTCCAATACTACCATATCACTATGTTACAGGGGGTCAGACCTGATGGACTATTGATATCATTCTGTCTAAATACTACTACTAAGTTACTGGAGGCCAGACCTGTTGAAGCATTAACATTATTCTTTCCCAGAATTCCTATATCACTATGTTACAGTGGACAGACCTGCTGGATTATTGATATTATTCTATCCCAGTACTAGTACTACTATGTCACTGTGTTATTAGGGGACAGATGTAATGGAACATCAGTTTTATTCTGTCCTTTTACTGTGCTACTGTTTTGCTGTGCTATGTTGAAAGTCTGTCTTGTTCATTAATGTCTTACTGTCCCTCACTGACCTATTTAGCATTTGATGCATTGTCAGTGGTGGCATTTTTTTGTTAATACCCAAAGCACCTCCCATATCCCACGGGTTTATTCTGTAGATATTCTCTTGTTAGTTGGCACTCTCTGGGTTCCCATTGACAGTAATATCTGCCCATGAAGCTGGCATGCCATATAACCAGACAAAATGCACCCTAAACAACTAGGAGAACTAAAAGAGAGATTAGCAGCTCCACAGGCCGATCTCTTTAACTTATCATTTGAAATGGGCAAGGTCCCATAAAACTGGAAAATAGCCACAGTTATCCCTCTACACAAAAGTGGTAGCAAAGTAAGTGCGGGGAAATACAGACTAGTAAGCCTCATGTCAGTTGTAGGCAAAACAATGGAAACCCTTATCAAGGAGAGGATTATATCTTTTCTCAAGGACAACAACAAAATAGACACTACTCAGCATGGCTTTACCACAGGGAAGTCATGCCAAACCAATTTACTTGATTTCTTTAACTGGGTAACAAAGATAGTAGACTAGGGAGGTGCGGCAGACATAGTGTACCTGGAGTACAGCATAGCCTTCGACTCAGTCCCACGTAGAAGGCTGCTAAACAAATTAGACAGCATGGGAGTAGGTCATCAGGTGGCAAACTGGCTAAGGAGTTGGCTTACTGGAAGGACCCAGAGAGTATTAGTGAACAGCTCACTCTAAGGAAAGAGATGTAGCTAGTGGAGTACCACAGGTTTCCGTACTTGGCCCAGTCCTAGTCAACATCTTCATTAGTGACATTTCTGATTGACTGGAGGGCAAGGTGAGTTTGTTCGCAGATGACACAAAGATAGGAAACAGGGTGCTCACCCCAGAAGGAGTGGAGAAGATGAGGGCTGACCTGGAATCTCTAGAAAAGTGACCAAGAACGTGGCAACTAAAGTTCAATACTACAAAATGCAAAATCAGGCACCTGGGAAGGACTAACCCAAGAGTGGATTACTACCGAGGAGTGAAAACCTGGAAGCCTCAAAATAGGAAAGGAAGCTGGGAATAATTATAACACTGACCTAAAATGACCAAGCAATGTGAGAAAGCAGCACTGAGGGCAAATGGTAAGTTGGGATACATAAGCAGGTGGATTACCAGCAGGAAAAAGAAGGTCATCCTTCCACTCTATAGATCAGTGCGTGAGGCCACATCTGGAGTACAGTGTACAGTTCTGGAGACCACACCACAAGAAGGATATCACCAGACTGGAAACAGTGCAGAGGAGGGCTACCAAAATGATTCATGGATTGCATGACAAATCATATGAGGAAAGGCTGCATGATTTAGACATGTACTCCTTGGAGCAGTGGAGGGACAGAGGAGACATAATCAAGACCTTCAAATTCCTAAAAGAAATAAACAAGGTGCAGGTCCAGGACCTGTTCCACAGCAACAATCACTCAAGAACCAGAGGGCACAACATAAAGCTAGAAGGGAGCAGATTCAAAGGCAACACATGCAAGTTCTTCTTCATCGAGAGAGAGGTTGAACCATGGAACTGCCTTTCACAGAAGGCAGTGGAGGCAAAAATGGTGGAAACATTCAAGAACGCCTGGGATAAATACTGTACAAGGGCATCACAACACTGAAAAGCAGTTAAGGGAAGGGTCAGGGTTATGGGCAGGCTAGATGGGCCGTATGGTCCCCTCTGCCATCACTTTCTATGTTTCTATGACTCTAAGTTTCTGTTCAGATCTTTTCATGTTAGGGCCATTGTGTGGCATAATACTGCATGGTGCTGACTCTGGCTAAATAGACTGATCACAATTTTGAAGGAAAAAAAGGAACTGGGTTTTATATAGCCCCATACAGACACGGTGTTATTCCAAACTGCTTTACAGTCCAGGAGAGAGGGACCATTTCAGCCGCACATTATAATTTAAACAGCCAAAAGACAGAGTATAGAGATTACAATTAAGCACAGGGAGTCTAAATGACTTCATCATGATATCATAATGCATAAGTGGAAGCTGTGAGATTCAACCCTAGGTCTCCAGATTCACAGCTCTGTGCTCTGACCAATTGGCCAGCCTGTCTCCAAGTGCACTTTAGTAATCAGTCTGGGTTTCAAAATTACAGCCCAGGCCACATAGGGGAACAAGATAAGCTTGAAATGAGTGCATCACATGGCCTACATTCTGCACCTCACTGGTATGGAGCTGCAAGCCAGGGCAGGGGCAGGAGGGAGCACTGTCACAGACTATGGTTATCCAATCAGATACCAATATTGAGCTGTCAGTGGATCCCTGCCTGCGCTGGGTGCAGGGGGTAGCAGAATATGGCGGTTCTCCAAGGACTGCTGTATTCTGTCACAGTGCTGACAGAAAGTTAAAAGATTCTAAATGTTGCTGCCTGGTGCCAATACTGTCCTCAGCCCACTGTGGAGGCTCATAGGGCTGAGGACTGGTTATAGGAACTGACTGGGTCCAGGAAATGAAGATATGACATGGGGAAGGGGTGCACAGCCACTAGTGCAACCCTTAGGCCTTCATAGCCTCTGCCTCCTCGAAAGACCTTCTGCAGCACATGTCTCTTGCTGTGGATGTGGCGCACACACCCACACTCATCCTCTGGGCTTCTGTGTGCCACCCACCTACACGTGCACATCAGAACTGGATGCACAGGGGTCCAGCTGCCAGGCCTGTGGATGCTTGGGGGTCCCCACATGTGAGGAGCAGTACACTAGCAAACAAGCCTGAGTACACACCTCTCCACAGGTGGGGAAGGTGGTGGTAAGGGCTATCCCAGAATCAGGCCTTTATTCTCATCCTGAGAACAGGGGACCTAAATGGTAATTCCAATCCATTTGAAGATAGGTGTGTGTGTGTGTGTGTGTGTGTGTGTGTGTGTGTGTGTGTGTGTAGTGTTTGTGAGTGTGTGTGTGGTTTCTTAAGTTTGAGTATCTTTCTGTGGGTGTGTTTTGTATGTGTGATTTCTTAAGTTTGAGTATCTTTTTGTTTGTGTGTTTTTTGTGTGTGTGTGTGCCTGTATGTGTGGTTTCTTAAGTTTGAGTACCTTTGTCTGGGTGTGTTTTGTGTGTGTGCACGTGTTTGGGTGTGTATGGGTATGTGTGTGTGTGTGTGCGTGTTTGTGTGATTTCTTAAGTTTGAGTATCTTTCTGTGGGTGTGTCGTGTGTGTGTGTGTTTGGGTGTGTATGGGTGAATGTGTGTGTGTGTGGTTTCTTAAGTTTGAGTATTTTTCTGTGTGCGTGTGTGTGTGTGTGTGTGTGTATGTGTGTGCGTGTGTGTTTGTGTGGTTTCTTACGTTTGAGTATCTTTCTGTGGGTGTGTCGTGTGTGTGTGTGTGTTTCCCTGTGTGCTAGGGGTACAGTGGTTGTAAGCTCATTGAGAGGCATGATTGTCTGTATTTCTGTAACATTACACTGATGCACACTGATTGGCTGTCTTGGGGGGGCAGCAATTTTGTACTTCCCCTCCCATCCCCAGGGTGTGAAAGCTGAAACAGTATATAAATCAGCACCTTCACTGTGCAGCTGATTCTCCTCAGTTCTGAGTGTGAGGTACTTGACTGGCTCGCTCCAGAGATCTGCTCCAGCAACTCCTTCAACACACAAGCAACCAAAATGCTGACTCGGTAAGTCTCCTCTGAGTACTGCCGTGCTCTCCAAACACTGAGAGAATTCTACTTTTCTCTGCTTTTAGCGAAAGAACATGAGAGACAGTTTTCTACTGTTTTCCTTTTTTTTATGCTATATATTTATTATATTTTCACTTGCAAAATAATAGGACAGATTTTACAGTGTATAAGTTAAGACAGTACATAATTACATCAGTCAGATATGTAGCAATACATTAGTCAAAGGTCTCAGGACAACTTACATATTTTAAAAAGCAATTCATATAATGAGCACTAAGACATTTACATAAACCATCATCAGAGTCGATATGTTTCTAAGGTACAAAAGTAGGATCTAAAGATGGAATATACAGAGTCCATTTCCTCCATTTAAACTCAAATGCAAACCATTTATCTGTGCTTTTAGTTATTAATCTCTCTAACACATACATTTCTCCCATTATTCCCTGCCAGTTCTGTATGTTTGGAGACATCTTCTTCCCCCAGTTTCTAGTACTGTGTTCCTTTTTTCATTGGAAGAGAAAGTAGAGAACAGATGCCTAGCAGATCTTACTGCTACCAGAAAGGGACTGTAGTCTGGGGGCAATGGTCAGGGTTCTCCCAGCTCACTGGCTGGAGCTCGCACTCTGAGCTGTGCCATACTTGTTAAATCACTCCTGCAGTGACACTGGGTTTGTGCTTTAACTTCAAAGTGATAAGATTTTCCTTGTCATACTGACTGTTTTTTATATGGATTAAACTGGAAAGAACCATTCTCCAGTTTTTGTTAACAATGTGTTTTCATCAGGATATCCCAGCTGAGAGGCAGCACTTTAGTATTTCAAGCCTCCCCCCCCCCCCGTTTTTAACCATCATGCAACAGCTGGAAGGTTGGGTTATGAAAGGAAGGGAAGGAACGGAAGGGAAGGTATTGCTGTCTAGGGTACTGATGAGGCAGACTTGATGAATAAAAATCATTATCTGTCCATCAGTGTCCACAAATCTAGTTTTGGTCATCACAGTATAAAGAAGACATTGCAAAGGCAGAGAGGGTGCAGTAAACAGGGCTGAAAAAATATTAGAGGTCATACAATAGATAGAAAAAGTCCTGTAAGTTGATTGGTCCAGGGTCAGTTCCAGATGTGAGTTTATTGGTCTAGGGACAGTTCTAGCTTTAATGGTATCTCAGTAACTCACAATTTGAAACAAATCTAAAGAATAACGTACATAAAAAGTTTCTAAAGTAGCAGTGCAATGAAAACTGTTTTTCCCAAAAATTAGTTTCAGCTATTGTTCATACAAATATTGGCATACCTGTCAAATCCACTTTTTCCCAGATATATATTTTATGGTGTTTTTCCATTTTCTTCCTGTAACCCAGACCCCTACCTCAGACGTGTGCCTGCATGTGGAAGCATGCTCACGCTGTGTCTCAAGGTACTCACCTGTTACGTGCTGCCTCTGCCACCTACGCCAAACAGCAGGCCTCTAGCCAGTGGCAGCAGGACTATGGGGGGGGCAACAACCACCCCCTGGGGAGGAGAGAAAAGTAGAGCTGTCTTCTGGCTGCTCAGTCCTGCTCTGGTCCTCCTCCCCATGCTGGCTCCTTGACGACCAGATTCCGTTCCCAAACCCAGGTCGCTGGTGTGGCACGAGGTAAAGTGTACAGCACTCAGCACCACTGGGCCGGCCTCCAAATCCATTTTTTAAGTATCTCTTATGCTGTGTGCCATTTTTTTTTCTTGATTCAAGCCCTTGCCAGGTCTACAAAGATATTTCTAAGCCAAATGTGGTGGCTCTCTTAACTCAATTAAAACATTAATAAAATACTCACATTTTGGATGAATTAGAACATTTTTACAACCAAATAAGACTGGAAGATGACTGGAATTTAAAAAATGGAAGAGAAAGGAAGGGTCAGATTTTTTAACCAGTGTTGTTGCACTGCTGCTTTAAATGATACAGGATTCATTTTCTTATCACAATAAGATACTCTAGTGCACCTGAGGTGGGACGTTATCCCCACATGCCTTGTTGTGTTTCATTGCTTAAGCTTGATGGGCAGCACAATTAGGAGACACTAGAAAAGACAGAAGGGAAAGATGGGATGTGATAATGTTATTTATAGCAGCAATATGTGAGATAAGGCTACAAAAAAGTAATAGAAGCTTCCGAGGGAGGGAGGTGGACACAAGTCTTTTTCTGGAGGAGAGAGTCCTGAAGGGACTTGCTAATCTGAAGGTGGACAAAGCAATGTGGACCAGATGGGGTGCATCAAAGGGTATTGAGGGAGCTCAGTGAAATTAACTGCACCTCTGACAGTTCTATTTAACAGCTTACTGGAAACAGAGGGAGATTCTGGAGGACTGGAGGAGGGTGGAATAGTCCCACTACACAAACGTGGTAGCAGAGAGGAGTCTGGCAATTATAGTCCAGTCAGCCTGACATTGGTGTTGGGAAAGTTAATGGAATCACTGTTGAAGGAGAGGATCATGGAATATCTTGAATTCAGTGGGTTACAAGACCTGAGGCAGCATGGATTCAGCGGGGAAGGTTATGTCAAAGGGATCTGACAGATTTCTTTGGCTGGGTGACAAAGGATTTAGATCAGGGTAGAACAGTGGATGCAGTCTACCTAGATTTCAGTAAGGCTTTTGATACTGGTCTTCAATTTTATCCTAAAGCAGCAGTATCTCCTGGTCTAGTGAAGTCATAGGCACTCTGCTGGATAGGCCTAATCTTCTAATTATCGACTCGATCTTCCACTTCTGTCAGCCAGGAACCAAGGGTGTCAACAGTTATTTTAACAGCCTGTCAGGCTGTTCATCCTAGCTAGCTGAGTAGTGATGCTGTTCATAAAAGATTTAATTTTTCAGAAGTTCCTGTGAAATGGAAGGAGTATCAGAGTTGAATGGAGGAGCCGCCATCTTGGCTGAAGAGCCACCGGAGCTGTTAGATATGTCGTCTGTTTTGGGCATTTTAGGCATGCTGATCACCAAATTAAAGGGACACCACTATCAACCTGTTTTACATCATTTTATTTCTAGTTTAAAACCCACATTTTATGGTTGCTTACCTTCTCTAAAATTCATTAATATTGCTGTTTGTTTTGACTGTCTCTTTGTTTAGTAGAACTGAAATGCATGTAAATGTATATTTATAAACAACTTTGTTTTGTTTCAAATCCTAAATCAGTTCTTCTTAAATACTTCCTAAACATTAGAAGCACCCACAAACACTGCAGTCACTCATGAGGCAGTAGCCACCCAAACTCCCACTGCACCATGAGGGGCTAGACTGTGTTGGAGTTGTTCCCAAGTCCAGCAAAGATGCTGTGGGAGTTCATCAAGGAATGTTAACAAACCTGTTTTGGTGTGGTAACACCAGCATGGTGGGCAGTCTCTTTTTCACTTTTTAAAAAGAAAAAAAGAATCAGAATCAAACTACTAGCTACATCAGTAGTCTTTACAGAATATTAGCAATAATAAAATGTGTGTTTTAAACAAGGGACACTTTGAGGCCTAAAGGTGGTTGACAATGTCCCTTTAAAGGAGAACTGCTTGAATTTTCAATCATGTGTTATCTGTAGAAGCTGCATTTTTAATACTGGTTCACAATCTGTTTTTGTTCCTTCCATACTGGCCTTTTACTAGACTCACAGGGTGTTTCTGCTGTACACTCGGATGGGCAGTACCATTTTAGAACTGTACAGTGTACATTATGTCCTTGTTACAGAACTTACACTGTTTACACAATACATTCACGTTCTACTCGGAAACTCTGTTGCCCAAAGGGGATATAAACTACATCACAGAGTTCTAAAATAGCACTTGCCAACAGAGTGTACTGTAAATCAGAAACACCCACTGTGTTTACTGAAATGCCAGTAAAGATAGAACAATATCAGAAAAGGATCAGATACATGAAAACAAAGCATCTACTCAGATAAATAACTTACAGATTCAGTGGAGTCCTCCTTTAACCGATTCTAGCTTCCTCGTGGACCTACTGCTCCTCCACTGCACCACCTGGAACACACTACAGGGGCTGGGCTGTGAAGGCAAAATTATTTTAGAAACAAGCAGTTCTTCCAAACAAAAGAGGTAAACACCAGAAATACAGGAACTAGGGGATCCCGTTTAATGAACAGTCACTCCATGGAGCAGTAAAACACACAAATAGTTTTCGGGACTGAGGGGTCACACTTTAAGCATGGGTTCACTCTAGACCAAGAAGATTACATTTGAGTATTAAGTCCAGGTTGCTACCTGTTCCCTAGGCAGCCGAACAGCCCAAATACAGGCAGTTCCACCTTGTGGCTAGATCACGACTTTCAACCATAAAGCAGGTCACTTTTACCTTAGCACAAAACTGAACAGTCTCCAAACAGGGGCCCAGTGGATTCAGGGGGCTGTCCCCAGATCCACCCCAGAACCCAACAGCACCCCGCTCACAGTCTCCGTGTCACCAATGATGACAAACCATTCTCTGTGGCAAAGGGTGGAGACAGAAACCCCATGTTCCCTCACCACTCAAGTGCAATCTCCCTGTCTCCTAAACTTCTTCCTCAGCTGTAGGGTCTCTCTGAAACTTGCCCTAAGAGCCATTCTGAAGCAGCCTACTCCATGCTTACTATTTACTGTGCAGGCTTATCTCTCTTTCTCCCATTAGCTCAGCTTCACATTTCCTGGGCAAGGGTAGCTGTGCTTCTCCACTGTTCCCTTAGCAGGTCTCCAGCATAGCGCTGAACAAGGGGCTCAACAATAGACGGCCACCGCCACATCCAGCCTACAGTTCTGAGGCACATAACCACCAGAAAAACAAAACCAGACCCTTTCTGGCCGAGTGGGCAATCAGCCCCATTCCGCCTTCTTCTCCACCTTGATCTCTTCTCATCCCTTCTGCACCAAACAACTCCCTTTATACAGTTCTCTCCCAGGGTGCCAACGCCACCTGACAAAAGCACTGGTCCAATCAGGGACCAAATCCAAGGCACCCCCAAAACTCTCCCCCCAAAAGTCTCAGTGAGTCAGATTTTACTATAGACAGATTCATGGCACCATTCATTCATTCATTCCCTTACTGTTACCAAACTCTGAACAGAGAGACCACTCTCTGCACCGAGGGACTGACAGCCAATGCCCGGCATTAAACAAATTTTTTGGCTGATGCCAGAGGGGTTGGGGTGGCTGGGAGTACATATAATAAACAGCATTGGGCCTCTGGTTGGGTAGGGGAGGTGGAGGGGGTATTTTGCTGTGCTGGATGGGGAAAATGTAATATATATTTATTTACATGAAAGTCGCTGACTGGGGAGAGTGAGGATGAGTGAGGGTGCTAGCGCTAGCAGAGGGAATGGGAGACAAATGCCTTGATACCAAACACCCGATCAGAGCAGATGCGCCTTCATTGGGGACTGGACCATCATGCTGTGGACTGCTTTTAACAAATATTGTAGGGTGCTGCGGGGGTTGATGAGGGTGCTGTGTGGGTAAATGCATGATGCAGATTCCTTCCCCAGTGTTAAGTGAACTTCTTGCTTGAGCAGATTGTCCCCCCCAACACACACACACATGGTATAAAAAGTTGAGGAGACAGAGAACAATATCAATTAATATTTATATTAACTTGTACAGCTCCAGTTGCCTTTGATCTCTGCCATCAGAATAAATGTGTGTCATTCGTCATTAGCCAGCCAGCATATCAGTTAAAATTAAGTATTTATTTATTTATTTCAAGACTTTGGTTATGTTGTCAGTCATCTTAAATGTTATTCTGTCAAGCAGTTGACAGCGGAGACTGTCTGACAAAATAGCATTTTAGCAGGCAGACCAGATGCTAAAAGTCTTGATAGACTTAATTTTAACTGCTATGCTGTGTGGCTAATGATTTATTGTCGACTCCATAAAGTTTAAATTGTCTTTCCTCTTTTCTTCCTCTTTTAAGGAGCTGGATCACTTTTCAGGTCATAAAGGCAACAGTTCTTGATTTTGCTGTAATCTTGGCAGGTCACAGAGCACTGTGCAGTACGACTCGCCCATTCGACTGGCAGTCTTGAATTTACATCTTGATTGACATTTGTACACATTCTTTACAGACTCTGCCACACTTACAAATGTTTCTCTGCACTGTTTGCTGCTAGTTGGCAGAGTAACCTGAACAAGATGTAAATTCAAGACTGCCAGTCAAATGGGCAAACTGTGCTGCACACTGCTCTGTGACCTGTCAAGATTACAGCAAAACTAAGAACCACTGAGCTGTATGACCTGAAAAGTGATCCAGCTCTTTAAAAGAGGAAGAAAAACAAAGGAAAGTCAATTTAAACTTCATGGAGTCAACAGTAATTTAAACAAACAGATCGACTCTCAGAAGCGCAAATGTGTACTTCAGATAATGAATGGAGTGTGTTTCAGATCGATGGCCAGCTACAGACTTTTACGTTATATAGGATGGGACATCTCACTGTAGTTAAAAGTGTTAATTATTGTTGAGTCCATAAAGTTGAAATTAACTTTCTTTTTCTCTTTGTAAAAAGCTGGAACACTGTTCAGATCATACAGAACAGTGGTTCTTAGTTTTGCTGCAATGTTGACAGGTCACACAGCAGTGTGCAGTACGGCTAGTGGGCTTGAATGTAAATCGTGTTTTACATGAATTACAGTTGCTTAATTCTTTTTTTTTGCTTGTTTAGTCTTTGGTAACAAGTGCCTGTTTTCAGGGGTGACCAGGGAGAACTGGGAAGGTTAAGTGACTTGCTCAAAGTCACACAGTATGCAAGTAAAGGTTGTGGGAATTGAACCCAGGTCTGCAGGATGTACCAAGCTCATTACTCTAACCTCTAGGCTATACTGCCAGCTCCTAATAGACTCTTGCACTCTTAAAAACGTTACCTTACAATAATAGAAAGCGTTTTTTTTTGAAAGGGTATAGCCTGTAGCTCAAGGCCTGGAGAACAGCTCCTCCCACATCTCCTACTTAATTCTCAGAGCTTCCACTGCTCAGTTTTGAGCGTTGCGGAAACCAGGAGTTAGTTGCTGCTCTGAGCTCCTGCGTGGCTGCTGGCCAGGCCTCATTCCCCCCACCCTTTCACTCTCCCCGTTCCATTCTGTCATCGCTGCACCTCCTCCATGTCGCTTTGCTGGCTTCTCTGCATTAATTTCCCCCTGTCTCCATCTCTGTGTTCGCTTGCTGCAGTCCCTCTATTTTTTGTACCCCCTTTCCCATTTCTGTTGCTGCTTGTGGTTCATTTCTGTTCCTTCCACTCCTTCTCATTGCCTTTGCTCCTTGGTCCCCCCCCTCCTCTGGCTTCGGTGCTGCTCGTGGCTCACCTGCCCCAGTCCGATCATACCTCCTGCTTCTGCTCTTCTTTGTCCCTTGGGTCGCTCCCGTGTGCCTCCACCTGGTTCCTCTCATCCTCTTTCTGTCCTCCACTCCCTACCTGTTGTTGGCATAGTTGCTTTCCTTACATGGGTTTTGTTCCTTTGGACTTTATCTTTTTGTTTTAGACCCCCATATAGCACTGCCTCCTCTCTCATTTCAGAGCCGCCACTCTGTACATAAACTTTCACCAGTGCTCTACACCCTGTCTCACCCTCCGGCTTTTCTGGTAGCCAGCATTGCTCCTTGCAGCTTCTGCTCTCAGGAAACATCAGCATCACTTGCAGTCTCTGACTATGATATATTTTATTCAAGGAGCTGGCAAATTTCAATCTCAGCACCACTGTATCAGGGGTGTCTAACCTCTAGTGTCTCCACTTGCGGTTGCTAATTCCATGTATTTTCGTGGTGTGTCTCAATTGACTATTATTGCATAAACACCATCCTCAGGACTTCCATATCTTCCTAGTTTGATGTATTTCAGGAAATTCGAGCCATTTAGAAGGAAGTTGTTACCATCACCTTTTAATGATTATACAGGATCACAGGGGAAGCTGGCTCCCATACCAAACACTGTACTACATGAAGAAGCACGGCACCATAGTTCCAGGGTCTACATCAATTTCTTCTGTGAGCTCTGCACCTTGCCTTTCTTGGACTCCAATACTTCCTGCTGCATGTTCTATTGCTCCACTGAACTTCCCTTTTTGAGCACCTACTTCTTCAGATGGACCTACATGAGGGTCCAGCTAGCCCACGTGAGGGCCTATCTTGACTCTCTCAATTGTATTCCTTCCTCAGGGAGGCCTGCATGGGGGTCCTGCCAGTCCAGCTAGACCACAAGGGGGCCAAGCTCTACTCACTCAATTGTACTCCATCCTCAGGCAGACCTCCATGGGCATCCTGCCAGTCTAGCTTGCTTGCGTAGTGGATGAGCTCAACTCAATTTATTCTACTCCTCCTGAGGCAGACCTACGTTGGGGTCCTGTCCATCCAGCTAGCCTATATGCAAAAGCCTAGCTCAACTCATTCACTTCTTCTCCCTCCTCAGACAGACCTATGTGACTGTCCTGCCAGTCCAGTTAGCCTATGTAGGGGCCTAGCTCGACTTACTCACTTCTACTTCTCACTGGGAAGACCCACGTGGGGTCATGCCATTTCAGCTAGCCTACATAACTGTGTAGCTCAACTCACTCACTTCTACTTCTCCTTGGACAGACCTACATGGGGGTCCTGCCAATCCAGATAGCTATGCAATGGCTTAGTTCAACTGCTCACTTCTACTCCTCCTTGCAGCAGACCTACATGCCAGTGCTGTGAGACCAGCTAGCCTACTTAGGGGCCTAGCTCAACTTACTCACTTCTCTCCTTCCTCTGGGCGTACCTACGAAGGGGTCTCACCTCTCCAGCTAGACCACATGGGGACCTAGCTAGCTACTCAAACACTTTACATGCTGTCCTCCAGCGGACCTCTTTGGTAGTCCCACTAGTCCAGCCTGGCTCACATGAGAGCCTCACTCTATGGCATGCACATTCTAACTTCCATCAATTCCAGTTCAAGTTTTTTTCACAGCTGTTTAAATATTCAGAGGGCTACAGAAGTAGTGTCTTGGATTTAAATGTTTTATGCACTATGACTCTTAAATAAAAAGAGAGAAGATGGGGGGGGGGGGATAAAGAAGGAGCCTGAATGCTCCCTTCAGAAAATATGTTGCTGTTCGATGCACCTCATAAATCCGGAACAGAACATGCTCCAAAGTAAAACAAAATGTGCACAGTGCATAGTGCGGGTCTGCAGAGCTGGAGCTGAAGTGGGCACTATGTGGCACTTGTAGATAGTATCCCTGTCATCACCTGCTCCAGGATAGCTGCAGGGACAATGACTTGAAGTTGCAGAAGGAAAGTAACAATGTGGTGTTTGGCCAGCAGCTATAAATAAAGTAGAACAGACCAAAATGAAAAGTTAGCCAAGGGGCTGAATTTTCAGCCATCAGGAAAAAGGTGGCTGTTGGAGTTTTTTCCTATACCCAGGACTCTTTAGGAGGTTTTTCTGTTATTGTATTGTACTACATTAAGACAAGAAATGAAATTATGGTATGGGGCTTCAGGAGTTGTCAAAAGATGTGAGAAGAGGAGCACATCCTCATTCTCCCATTCTTTTTGCAAACCCCTTTGAAAACCCTCAAGAGAAAAGCATACTGTCTGGCAGGATTTGTTCAATTCTGGCCATATTGGCGATGATGTTGTTAGGTCGGAGGGTCTGGCAGTATAGCCTAGAGTTTAGAGTAAGGACATGTGAATGAGCTTGGTACATCCAGAAGACCTGGTTCTGATTCCCACAACCTCCACTTGCACACTGTGTGACTCTGAGCAAGTCCTTTAACCTCCTCAGTGCTCCTGTGTCTCCCCTAAATAAACAGGCACTTGTGCGTAGTGGGCCTTACCTGGTTACCAAAGAATAAAATAAATAAAATTAACCTAAAAAAAAGCTAAAATGTACCTGTGGAAAATCCAGTTTGGAATCAGCTGTATGGGGAGTGTTGCTTCCAGTGATCTACTACAGGGCTGGCAGACCCCAGAATGAAAGCATGTATCGTTATTGTAAGGAGTGATGTTACTCTTACAGGGAGGAGTTTAGCCCCATTAGTGCTTATCAAGTATGGATGCTGTGGTTTTAGCCTTTAAAACAAGGCAACGTTGTTTCAGTCTAAGTTTTACTGGACAGCCCCATAAGCAGTGTATACCTTATTGTTGCATATGATTAAAATATTAGTAGCATAGAGGTATTATGCTGGTAATTAGAGAAAAGGGGTGAATCATCATCGATCAATCAATCAATCATAGTTTATTTATAAAAAGTGCCTTTCTACAACCAAGGCGCTTATACATAGTATAGACAATACAATAAGTCATTCTAAATTTCAATAAAATCTTATATTTAAAATTCACTGTTAAAATACTATCAATTAAAACCATCATATGCTGATTCAAATAAATATGTCTTAAGTGCAGTTTTAAACTCCTGGACGGTCAGGCAGTCTCGTATCCGACGAGGTAGAGAATTCCACACAGTCGGGGTCACAAAGCTGAATGACCGGGCCCCAGATGTCTTTAAACGGACCCTGAAAATCTCTAGCAATCCCTTGTCAGTGGATCAGAGAGGATGGAGGGGGCAGTTAGGGTGAAGGAGATCTTGTAAGTAACTAGGTCCCTGGTCGTGTAGGGCTTTATAGGTCAGAAAACTGACCTTGAAGGTGATCCTCTACCACACTGGAAGCCAGTGCAGTCTATGAGCACAGGCGTTATATGGCTGGCTCTAGCTGTACCAGTCAACAGCCTGGCTGCCGCATTCTGCACTAGCTGAAGCGTTGGACATCAACCACGTTAGCCCTAGGTATAGGGCATTGCAATAGTAAGGTGAGAAGTAATGAAGGCATGGACCAATGTTGGAAGTCTTGGGAGGAACCAGGTGTTTCACCCAGGCAATATTCCTCAAATGGTAAAGAGGTTTCGATGACAGCTGACACCTGTGATTTAAGGGTCAGACCATTGTCAATAATAATGCCCAGGTTCTGCACCCAGTCTGAGGTAGTCAGCGCTACACCCCCAAGACATAATCCCAAGGGTGATCCTGCTGACAAACCCGCCTCCCGACTATCAGGGTCCACAACCATCACCTCGGTTTTAGCAGGGTTCAACAACAGCCAACTCGCACTGATCCAGTCCTGGATCTCGGTGAGACAGTTGTTAAATACCAAGAGGAACACATCCTGACCAGGTGCAAAGGACATGTATAGCTGAGTATCATCTGCATAGCAGTGAAAACTCAGACCATACTGCCTAATAATCTCTCCTAACGGCAGCATGTACACTGCAAACAACATAGGTGACAAGATGGAGCCCTGCGGCACCCCGCAAGATAGGGGGAGAGGGACCAAGGAATAAATTCCCAACATCACTCTCTTGGGTCCTACCCTCGAGGAAAGATCAAAACCATCTGAGGACTGTACCAGACAGGCCACAGACAAGCTGCAGGCACCCCAGCAATGTCACATGTTCCACAGTGTCAAACGCTGCAGAGAGATCAAGGAGGACTAAGATGGAACATGTCTTCAGATCTCTCACTATTAGGAGATCATTTAGCACGCGGACAAGGGCCGTTTCAGTACTATGTCTCTTCCTAAATCCTGACTGGAGAGAATCATAGACATTGTGGCTGGTCAAATGATCATCCAGCAGCAACATAATCACCTTCTCAATAACCTTACCCACAAAGGGTAGGTTAGAGACAGGTCTGTAGTTTGCCAAGCAGTCAGGGTCAAGGGAGGGCTTTTTAAAGAGAGGCTGAACAACCGCCTCCTTCAGGGGATCTGGAAAGATCCCCCTCTCCAATGACTTCCAGACTATCTCTGCTAGGACTGGGCCAATCGCATCAATGCATCCTACCAGGAGGCGTTTAGGGCCCGGATCCAAACCACAACTGGTTAGTCACAACGTCTGGATGATCATCACTATGTCAGTGATTGCAGGCTGGCTAAAGTCAGACCAGGTAAACTGAGGGCCCAACATCTCCAGCCAACCATCACAAATTCCACTACAGTGAGCCAGACAAATATTGGACCTGATTGTGGCAACCATATCTGCAAAGAATCAAGCAAACTCATCACACCATTCTTGCAACAAAACTCCTCCAGATTGGAGAATGGTTGGATTGCACAATCTGTCCACAGTCCAGAAGAGCTGAGCTGGTCGGTTCTGCACAGCAGCCATCTTCCTGGATAGGAATTCTGCCTTCTTATGGGTGATTGCTGATTGATAGACCATATAATGGTCCATCAATCTAAGTTTGTCATCATCCAGGCATGATTTTCACCAGCTCTGCTCTAGTCTTCACCCCCCCATCTCCTTCAGTGTCTCATCAAACCACCAAGAACTTGGGCAGAGGGTAAGGGGGCGAACACGAACAGGTGCTATGGAATCCAGGGCCACCACCATCGCCTTATTATAGGCAAGTACTAGCTCCCCTGGATCCATGACCTCACTTGGTACACCCGATAGGTCCAGCGCCCTCATTAAGCCATCTGGTATAACACCCCTTAAAGGACGGTACCAGACCATCTCCATAGGGGCAATAGGGGCAGGCCTATTCAGGGGAGCCATGAAACTGAACCCGATGGTATGATGGTCAGACCACCAGACTGGTTCCACCACCAAATCGGATATCTCCATTCCCAGGAGGAACACCAAGTCCAGTGAGTGCCTTCCAATATGAGTTGAGGAGGTAATAACCTGTGTAAGGCCCAGCGAATTCATCAAGGGAAGGAAGTTTTGACCAAACTGTGAAAGTTCATCATTGACCCAGGCATTGAAATCCCCCAGGATCAGTCACCTGGGGGAATCCAATGCCAGGTCAACAATGAAGTCTGCAACTTCTTGCAGGAAAACTTTCCCATCTCCTAGTGGATGGTAGATGAGAAGAATCCTGCACCCTAGACCTATGTTCCCCCTTAGGTGTGCGCATGTGCGCCCACACAGCAGTCAGAATTAACCCACATACAGCTTTAGTAGTATCGCACAAAGCAGCTGACAGGGATCCTCATGTTCATGAAGTAGTGACTACAGTCATCACTCAGATTTAAGACTCAGACAGCAGGACATGAAAGTGAATGGGAAAGAAACATTGTATGCCCACCTCTGAGGCCACAACTCATTAACTTTAACAAGCCAGCAGTTAACAAGCCAGACATCTCGCTCTTGTTCCACTTATTGAACAACGGAATCACTCTGCAAAATTCCAGCCAGTCGGCTTTGCAGTTACAGCAATGTTTTTGGCTTGACACCACTTTTCAGTAAGACAGTACTTGATAATGAACAGTACTCCTCTGCTGTTCACAGAAATGGCAAGCTTTATTTGTTTGGTAGATTTCCCCCAACAAAGCAATGCGAGAGATTCTCTGACATAAGGTGTACATTATATTATTTCAGATTTAAAGTTGCACAACTTCAGCGTAATCTGCCTCCTCCCAAGCAGCGTCTCGTATACAAAATGTGTTTATAATGGATTTAAAGCCTCACAATTGAAAGCGTTGTTCTTTTTTTCAGTACAAGACTGTACATATGTTTAGAGAGATGAGATTGCGCTTCTCTTTAAAACAGGGTCTCACATTATACACACATTTGAGATTCAGTGAATCAGTGCTTGTAAAAAGGTTGCCCATGTTGGCTATATATGGGGATAGTAATTCTAAAATGGACAACAAGAAATAGCACTGCTACAAATGTCCTTTTCATTTAATTTCATAAAATCATACTGCTCTTAGTATGGATCCAGAATGGAAGAGAATTACAGTCTCCTAAATGCACCTCCTCTCTCATATCACACCGAGTCACTCACTACATTGCAAAAATACATTTTAAGACCCCCACTGACCTTGACAATACCCAGCATAGTTATTGTAAACCATATCTAGGGTAAATGACATCACATACAATTTTGCATGCATCCATCAAAGATCGCATTGCTAAGTACTGCTTTAAGAAGCTGTCCAACCCTGAATACCACGTTGCCATAACATTATTAAATGATGTACTTTTGGAGTTGGCAAAGTTGTCTAAGATGTTTCAGAAAGTGGTTTAACAAGTTGAAGCTGTACAGATTGCTAGGGCAAAATTAAAAAAAAGTTCAGAAGCCAGTACCTGGGTGAAACTGTCTACTGGAGCCCACCAGTAAAACTGCTTTTGGCTAATTGCACAGCTAAAGTAAGCACAACAGCAATTTTGCAATTCATTGGCCTGTTATGTGACCATCTGGACAGCTGAGTTCCTGCAGGTGAACTTTCTGACTGATCTGCCTTTGATTTTGCAGCAATGCCATATTGCAGCTTTGAGTTTGGCTTATCAAATATTGAGAGACTGTATATAAATATCAGGACTATTTATTTTCATCAGTGGACCAGACAGAAATTGTTAGCCAGTACAATGACTTCAGATTTATAGTTGCTGAAAAAATAAAGGGAGGATAATTAAAATCCTTTACTGACATGATCCACTTTGCTTTGACTAATGTGCAGTACAGCATGGTGGCTGCTTACTGATGCATGTGTTACATTCCAGCTAAACATGAAGCTATCATGTATAGAGTTCCTATACAGTCTTATCATTCCCAGAAGAGATTCTCCATAGGGAGATGCAGAGTGAGAAGGATACGATAACACAGATAAAAATCTTGGGGTGATAGAGGATCATGTACAGAAGCAGAGAGAAGTATGGCTGAGTAGGACCATAATTATCTTTGAGTGGAAGGTTTCACTCAAGGATTCTCATAGGAAAGTTAGGGAAGATTTGTTGCTGCTCTTGGAAAAAGCATTAGGATTTTATATCTCCAGAAACATGGTGAAGTCCATAAAGTTATATGGAGATCCTGAGCCCACAACACATATTGATATTACATTTAAAAATCCTCATACAGCTAGCAGCTTGCTTTCTCTGGCCAGCAAGCTGGATTGTTTGGAAATACATTTAGTTAACACATTAGACTTGGGTGAAGTATTTTCATGGTTTAAACAGACTAAGGATAGTCCAGAATCAATCTTAGAGACAGATAACCCCCGATTGACTTTGGAAACCTAATTGACCCTAATATCTAATCACCGCTGACAGTTATTAATTCAGCTTGACAAATGCAGCCTGTAGATAATATCAAACAATGAACTCTGAATGCCAGCTGGATTTGGATAAGGGAGCTGGGGATCGAGATGTGGATGCCCTTTCTATACTTTCATGGAATATTGAGGGCATCCATCTTAAAATAATTGACCCTGAAATAGTGAGATTTCTGGATAATTTTGATATTATTGGACTGCAAGAAACATGGTGCACAGAACATGTAACTCCAAATTGTCTGGATATTCTATTGTTACTCTGCCAGCAACTAAGATAAAAAGTTTGGAAGGTTTAAAGGGGTATTTCCTTTTTCATCAAAACTTTGCTAAATTTTCAGATCACTAACATTTCTACTAAGTCAGAGGGTATTTTGACACTAATGAGTAGCAAGGGACAAGAGAAGATAATTCTCTACAATATATACGTTCCCCCTTGCAATACAGCTACTGATCCCGCTGACCTTTTCATACAGGATCTGAAAATGGCACTAGACGAATTGTCAGATAAGAGTATACCTTGTCCTGTAATTATTTTGGGAGACTTTAATGCCAGAATTCCTTCTCATTTCTTGGAGGATGTAAATTCAGATATGACCCATACAATATCTATAATTAATCCACATATCTCATATACTAGGACTGCTGAGGATCTAAAATCTAACCTCAGAGGTAAGGACTTGCTAGCGGGCTTAGCCAGTAGAAATTTCTGTATTTTAAATGATAGAACTCAGGTCCAATCTAGTTGGATCCTTACCGTGTAGAGAACCTACTGGCTCTTCAACCCCTGATTAGGTTTGGACCAATTTGGAAGCAGTAAAGCTGATCCAAAAGTTAGAGGTCATGGATAGATTGGAATCAGCACAATGTGCTATTGTAATTAACATCATCAAATGCCCTTTTGGAACTTTAGGGAGTGAGGCACAACAGGAAGAGAGTCTGGAAGTCATAAACAAGAGAAGGATTGGATGGGAGTCGATTCATCAAGCTAGTTTCAAAGAAATTGTTAGTACAGGAGTCTTAGGTAATATTCACGAGTTGGTCCTGGACAAAAGTAAGGCCTTTAATATTTTGGAGAATTGGGAAACTATTTATTCTTTACTTGGACCTAGATGTAAAACAACGTACCATCCTAGGTCCCTTTATAAAAAGTCTTAGCTTAATTTGGTATACCTACAGGCAAAGAAAGAGTTTGGAGGAAAACTAAGCCTAAGAAGAAAATAAATAAGTCTGCAGCAGATTTAAATTGCTAAAGACTGAAAAGAAAAAATATAGGAACATTCTTGAACAGGAGACATAAACATACTCAGGGACTTTGGGAAAAACTGAGACAGCGGTTTTGATAGGATGGAAAGCGTATTTTGGAATATTGTTGCCCAGTGATATAATAGATATGCCAGTAAGATTGAAGCCTATATTACACCTGAAGCATGGGCATCTCATTTCTCCAAGCCCTATTATTCTCATGAAGAGCAGGAGACACCTGATGCTTTCAAAATACAGGAGGATGAAAATGTTTTCCAAGACCTATCTTGATCATAGAGGACGAAATCTGAATGGCACTGATTGGCCTTAAGGCAAATAAAGCACCAGGGCCAGATGGGGTCCTAGGTGATCTCTATAAGGTTTTTACCAACTAATGGATTCCTTTTTTTCTTTGCTGTTTAATGGCCTGGTTCAGGGGTATTCTTACACAGCCAGTTGGGCAGGTAGTGTTATTTTCTCAATTTTAAAAAAAGAGGATCTGAATGACCCAAGGATGTATAGGTCTATTAGTTTGATAGATGTTTCATAGAAGATTTTGTCTAGGATAATTTTGGGCATATTGCTGTCATGGGTCAAGGAGAACTCAGTATCAAATGAGGCACAGAACGGTTTCTGGAAGGACTGTTCTACAGTACAACACTATTATGTACTTCAGCACCCGATCTGAAAGGATATTAAAGTGAGAAAAAAACAGATTATATTGCTGTTTTGTGGACTTCTCCTCAGCCTTCAACAGCATTAGTAGAAAAATCTTTTGGGCTACATTAAGGGATCTGACATTGGAGGCCTCACTTCTTGATGTTATTAATAGACTCTATGAAAATATGTGGGCAAGGATCCAGTATAATCAATATGGTCATCTAACTGATAGAATTGAGACAAATGTGGGGGATAGACAGGGGTGTATTTTGGCCCCCACTCTATTTAACATCTACATTAATACAGTTTTGGATCAGCTAGGTAACCCAGATTTCCATACTGCAAAATTAATTATCAAAGGATTGAATGTTTAGCATATGCAGATGATTTAGTCTTGCTCTCTACTTCAGTCCTAGGTCTTAAAAGAAAACTGGTTCACTTTGAATCTCTCTGTTCTCAAAGGAAACTAAAAGTTGATCTCAGCAAGACCAACATTGTAGTTTTTGGCTCTCAAACCAAGAATACGGTAGGCTTTAGGCTAAACGGTAACCATATAGACACTGTTAAGTGTTATGCCTATTTAGATGCCCATTTTGCCTGTAGCTTATCTTGGACCAAACATTTGGAGGCTATTCAGTTTAAAATGGGATCTTCTGTAAATGCCCTAAAAATATTTAGCAGCAAGATGGAGAAGTCATTGGTGAGCGGGGTATTAAGAGCTGTTAATGCCAGAATAAGAATGATCATGTTATATGTCTCTGAAATCTAGCGTTATACTAAGGTTAGAGAATTAGAAATAATTCTGAATAAACTCTATAGATACATCTTAATATTTTTAAATGGAACTCCAAGCTGTATTCTTGCCTTGGAGGTAGGACAACATTCCTTGACTTCTCTCATCTGTGAACGACAGATTCTCTTTCTGTTGAAACTTTTTCTTTGCCCCTATGAATATATCCCAGAATGTGTGTAGTGGAAGCCATCAAATTGGCCAGCATGGGATATGTACATCCCTTTATTCAACTTATTAAGGAAACAATAATGCTGGCTGGATTGGGCCACCTCTTATATAAAATTTACACGAGACCATTTGAGGAGATTAGGCAGGATGTCAAATTGAGGCTTATTGACTTAAGACATAAATTCTTTCTGCGTTCAACTCTCCAAGCTTAAGCTATATGGGTTTAAAAAAAAAGTAAAGATTTCATGGGGATATGAGCATTATCTCTCTCTTTTTTTAACCTGTCCTAAACAAAGAAGAATCTATACAAGATTTGGAACTGAAAACTATAATGCTTAATGCATTAATTTCAGACAAAAGAGTTGGGATACTTTTTCCATATTGTAAATGTGGAGTGGGGACTATAGATGATCTCAAACATGTGGTACTCTTGTGTCCTAGGTACGCATCAACTAGGAAAAAACTGCTGGGGGATCTCAGCCTCCCCTTGGAGGATCTTTTGGCATATTTGTTTACTATGAAAGAGAAGAACATAGAAGAGATCTTTGCAAGGTTCTTCATCTCAACTCATTTGTAAAGTTTATTGAAGGACTTGAAGTTCTGTGAAGGTTTTTTTTGTGAAAAGATACTCTGTTAAATTGAATTGCACTGTAAAGATATTTAAGTTCCTTGCTGATTTTATTTATTGTCTATTTATATTTACTACATATTTTGTCCAGATTTCAGTATACTGTAACTGCTTTATGCGGAACAATAAATTGTACTACTGCTACTACATTCCAAGCTTCTAGAGCTGACCGTGAAAGAGGCTTCAGCTTCATTAACTGCATTAAGAGCAAACAAAGAAACTGCTTGGAAGAAAGCCATTTAGCAAACAAAATTGTTTTAAACATCTGGTGGAAAAATGGATCTTAATAAAATATAAATCCACTGGAAGAATGGGAAAGACAGAGAGAGAAAAGCAGTAAATGTTGATTTCTTAGCAATGCATCATCAGCACACCCTTTTAGATGCATGCAAGACTCCTTAAATGTACCTAGTTTATCACATATTTCCAGTTCATACTGTTATGGTGCAAAATGCACATCCAAGCTTTGGACTGTGTCAGATTGTATATTTATACTTTGCATTGAGTATTTGAGTGTTTGGTTATATTTTCTACTGTTTACTGGAATAAAATATATCACTTGTTTGGGCCACCCAATTTGCGTACGAATCAATTTTTTTGCACAAAGTGCCACACACACATATCAGTCACCCACCCACAGAGACTAAAAATTAGTGGGAACATTGCCCTAGACCCGCACCCAGAATACACTCAAAGGAGTTGGTGGTCCCCACTGGAACCTCCACCAGGCTCAGTTTCAATATAAAACAAATGGCTATACCCCGACCTCTACGATCCTTCCTCAGGTGGTGCGTCACCAAGTACCCAGCCGGAACTGCTGAGGCCAAAACTGGGCTAGCACTCCTCATCCAGCCATGTCTCAGTGATGCAAGCCAGTCAGATGATTCAACAAGATCTGCTATTAAAGCAGTCTTGTTCTTAATAAACCTGGCATTGCATAACACCACCTAAGTAGGAAGAGTGACCAAGGAAGACGCGTTGCCTTGCCTGCCAATAGCAGAGCCCTTGGGTATGGGAATCAGGCAGGGAGAACCCCTCTTCTAAATCCATTTTGCCCCAGGTCATCTCCTTGTTCCCGCTACCCCAATCCGCCCACTCCTTTCCATTCCCCTACCAGTCCCAGCCCCCACCCTTTTCCTCTTCCTCACTATCCCCAGAGCCCTACACCACCTATATGCTTATGGGGGCAGTGAAGGACAGACAAAAGGGCAGAGGTTCCTCAGTCTGGAGGGGGGGATATTGCCTGGCCATCCCTGCACCTTCCCAGCACATATTCCCAGCTAATAGCCCAGATAAATAAAAACTTAACCAACTAATACCAAAATATACCCTGAAGAAATGGGTCATAAGACTGGTTCCTTTTCTGTCAGGATGTCCCAACTGGTCTACAGTCAATTGACTGGTCGGATGCCACTAACTATGACTACATCAAAGAAGAGATCCTACTGGCAGTATGGCATCAATTCAGAGATGTTAGAGCAATGATTCTGGTCCCAGATGATGGCCAGTTACGACATCCCTAGAGAGACCTATGTTAGACTCAGGGGTTACTGCTGCAAAGGTTACAACTGGCAACCAAAACCCTAGATCAGATTGTGGAATTAATCATAATAGAACAATTTATCCAAGTACTACACCAGGATGTACAGGTCTGGGTAAAAGAACACAAGCTGGAATCAGCTAAAAACACCATCAAACTTGCTGAAGATTATTTGGCAGCCCAACCGTCCAGACCCAGAGGATACCAAGGTTCTTCACCCCAACCCCTGAATCTGGTAAGAACTTTTGATTATTCCAACCAGATACAGGCTAATTTTGGGAGATGGTATAGAGGGGGAAGAATACCATACTCAGACGTCATCTGTTATGGAGTGAGGGTTGAGCCAAGTGGGCTCAGAGATAACCTGGGACAAATTTAGGGACTCAGTCTTCTGTGTGGTAGTTCTGGATGTAGGAAAGAGCCAATTAACATTGAAGTCACCAAGAAGAATGAGCTCACCAGAGGAAGAATGTGAGGTTATGGTAGAAAGAGACTCTAACAGAGAAGTGGGTGAGATCTTGGGAGAGGCACAGTAGACTCCAATACAGATGGGTAGGGATGAGGTGAAAGTGAAAAGGACATATTGTACATAATTGATCCAATAAAAGATCAGAGTAGGGCCATCTGGCCTTAGCTAACTTAGGGTATGTTGCAACAGTTGGGATTGGTCAACAACAGACTTTGGGACTGCTGGACTCTGGCAGCTGACAGACTCTAATGAGAACAATCTTATCCCTGCCCTTGAAGCTACACAGCAGGATACCACAATAATATGTGACCATGAGATATACACCAGTACCACACAGCTGTAGTAGGAATGACTGTCATTGATAAGCAACACTGCATGACTGTTGGTCTGGCACCCAGACTGCCTGTACTGGTCATCATAGGGGAAGACTTTCCTCATTTTGACTTATTGATGAACACCCAACAGTCATATAAAGGTCTTGTTAATGTTGTTATCAGGTTCCAAACCAAAATGACCCAATTACCTCAGGTATTTCCTTTTGAAGAGGACTTGTTTGACAGCCCTGGGAAACCAGGGAAATCAAAGAAGGAAATGAGAAGAGAAAAAGAAACTGTGACTAGAAACCCATAAGGAGGATATCTAAGAGATGGTTCCAAGTCTACCTCAATGTGACATTAGAAGGGAACAACTGGCAGATAAATTCTTAATCCTTTTGCACATTGTCTTGCATGTGCAGCGCAGACAACATATTGTGGTTGCTTCAGTGGAGAAGCAGGTTTCGGAGGTGCAGTCCTGCTGCAGCCAATGGCACTACTGCTTTTTGCGGCCAGGCTCTGTGGCGCCAATGGTATAGCATGCTGTCTATGACAGCAGTTGAGAAACATGCAACCACCTTGAAAGAAATTAGCCACTGCAATCAGGGAGCGCTACCGGGTGGTCCCTGATTGCAGCAGTCAATTACTGCTTGCCTCGTCTGGTGTCCCCATCAAGCAACATGCCAGTGGCTTCCCCATCAGCTTCTCATAGTCCCCACAGAAGCCGATGGATAGCCACCACCTTTCACAGTCCCTCTGAAAGCCGACAGGGTGCCCAATCCCTGTCAGCATAATGTACCCCCCCATTTCTTCTGTGCTGAGGGGGTGCCCAATCCCCCTCAGTTCATCCGACCCTCCCCAACTCTTTATGGATTGTAGGGCTGCCCAATCTCCCATCAGCTACAGCTCCCCAAAAAAAATACTAGTGTGCAGCTGGAGACACTCCAGCATGCCAAATGTCCCTATAAAAAAAACAAAAAACATCCTGCAATGTTTTTTTAATTGTAAAACAGAAAACAGTCCCTCGTTGAGTCCAGTGGCCCCTCCACCAACAAGAGCTCACCCTCTGTGTACCCTGCCTCCCCACACACCCTCACCCCATACTTACCTCCGGAGTCCAGCGTGACAATCTTCAGTGGACCAGAAACACGTCTGCATTCTTTAAAGCTGACCATGAACTGAAGAAATGCCGGTAAGCTGTATAATGATACATTTTTTTTTTCAACTTACGTGGATATCTCGGCCATTCTTTTGACTTTTGCCTCCAAATTTTCAACATGGGGTTTTTGGAACCCCTTCTCATGAATTCAGTCACTGTCATGGTGTTATTCGGTCCCAAAAGGTGATTTTTTGCGGTCACTGTGTGGAATCACCTTTTTTTACAGTTAAACTTTTTTATTAATTTTTCATAAGATATACAGACAAACCTCTTACAGTACAGTACAATGTGAGGATTTTTTTTTAAAAAGAAATTGAGGCAGCATATAATAAGAACATTGATACAATAATACAAGGAGCTTTTGGTTTAAAATATAGTAAACAATACAGGTCATGTAATTAGCATATACTTTAATTTGTAGTGAACTTAAAGCAGATAGTATGATTAGATATGGTTTATATTAAAATGTTACATAATTACAGTATATATGATGCTGCAAAAGGGGAAAAAGTACATTCATAAAAGGATTGTGTAGTAATAAAGAACGATTGAGAACAGAGTATAGGAAAGAAAAGATATATAAGAAAGTTAAGAAGAGAGAGAGGGAAACTATATAAAAAAAGGGGAAAAAAGTCGAGACTACAATGATCAAGGCCACTGTTTTTTGTTTTTTACCGGAAAATCCGGTAAAATTCTGGAATTAGGGCTGCCTGAAAACCGGTAAAAATGAAGATTTCATGGAATCTGGCATTTTCTGTCAGATCAGTAAATCTATAAAAAAGTGTGTTTTTCTTTTCATTCCTTCCTGTACTATTTTTAGTTTGCTTTATTTAATGCTCTGTATATTAAGCCTTCTTTACTTCTGATTATTTATGCACATACTAAAAAATGATAACAGAATCCCGGTAAAATCCGGAAATTAGAGTAACAATCACAGGTGAAATTCCGGAATCTTAAGTCTTGAAAATGGAATTTAATTGTTTTAATCACCGTAAATCAGTGGCCTTGACAATGATGTATCAGTAAAAGGGGAAACTCCATATATATTAAGTCCATACATTGGTGTTGGAAGATTTAGTTGATTCCAAAAAATTAAAAAAAGCCCTGCCAACAATTCTTATATAACATGAGTCTGTCAGACAAGATATATGTCACACGGTCCAGAGAGGCATATTGCAATAGTTGGTTAATAATACGGGAAGGGTAGGGATTATGTTGGATCTCCAATGCATGAGGATTGTGCGTTTAACTTGAAGGAAGAGTATATTTAACCATCTGCTCTGTGAATATGAAATGTTATAAGAACGGTGATTGAAAATACCAAGAATGCAATGTTTAGGGTTCAGTGCAAAAGGCTGACATACCACTTTCATTGCAAATCTGTGAGTACAGTGCCACATCTTTTGTATGAGGGGACAGTGCCATAAGATATGCAATAAATCCCCATTGGGGAAATTGCAGTGCCAGCAATTGTTGTTGTTCAATAAACCCATTTTTTGTAATACAACAGGAGTTCTGTACCACAAATGAAGGATCTTGGTCTGAATGAGGGAACTGCGTTTATCATTAAAAGATTTGTGACAGGAGAGCCAACATCTGGACCATTGTGCATTGGTGATATTATATTGTAGCAAAGTACTCCATCTGTTTTTAGCATTGACAGAGTAGTCAGGAAGGATATCACAAATATCTTTGTAAACAGTGCTATTTAAATTGGATGTTGTTTTTATCCATTTAGAGATGTACTTATCATACAGAGAGCTGATAGAGAAGGTGTGAGGTAAGAGTTGCATCTTGGTCTGAAGCTGTAGATATTTCCAAAATCCCAATGGGGAAGATTCCAAATGCCTCCTAGGTCAGTGTAAGATGTTAACTTTAATGACTTGGGTTCAAGTATATCCTGAAAAGAACACCCTTATTTTTCCAGGTCCGACAAAATGGGGTGATTATCAAGAAGATATATGGTGGATTTACCCCAAATAGGTGTAAGCTAAGGTATGGGGTTAAGATTTAATATGCTTGTGGAATGATTTTCCAATAGAATATAGAAGCAGCTATGGTAGGGTGAGACTTTAAAGAAGAGGTAAGAGTGTTATAAAGGAAAGACATTAGCCACATTACCAGGACATAAGGATGTTTCCATATTGACCCATAAAGGAGACTGGATGTTGGGTTTGTTAAACCATTTAATTGTTTGAGATGTACAGAAAGCCCATAAGTAGGCTTGGAACCAAGGAAGACCAAAGCCACCTTTTGACCAATGGGATCTAAGTTTATTACGATTAAATATAGGTATTTTACCTTCCCAAATGAAGCTGCCAATAGTTTTGTCTATTTTGGTAAGAAACTGGAGAAGTATCAAGGGATATTGGAAAATAGGTATAATATTTAGGAGTTATAGACATTTTAATGGAGGAAATTTACCATTAAAAGAAAGTTTAAGTAACTTCCATCTATCAAGTGTTGTTTGGATACTGGTTAAGAGGGAAAGATTAGCATCCCATAATTTATTCAATGTTGGGGTGTCCAGATATAAGATAAGATATACCTTGGGGAGACTAGCGAAAGCCTAATGAGTTTGTTCATGAGGGGACTACAAATGGTGATAAATGGTAGCCGTTTCAGATTTGTTGGGTTTAGAGCTAGTCCGGAGTGGGAGGTGAAGTCATTCTCAGTAGTTTAACTAAAGGTTGCCCAGAACTTTCGAGGTTTTCAAGTAAAATAAGGAGATAATCTGCATGAGAGTGAAGTATGGTGAGTTACCAATGGCCAATACCTTTTAATTGTACCGGATTGATGTAGGGACATGAGAAGAGGTTCCATGGCAAGTATAAACAATGAAAATAAAGGGGCATCCTTGTCTGTTGCCTCTTGCTAAGTAAAGGAGGGGACAAAATAGAGTTTGTGAGAACTTCGAGCTGAAGGAGGTATACAATAATTGAATCCAAGCAAGGAAATTGTTATAAAATAGTAAATAGCACCTAATATAGATATTCCCAATTGAGAGGTCAAATGCTTTCTCAAAGTCAACTATTATTGCAGCTGCAGGAGTATATAGAGTTTTGCTTTGTAGATTAAATTGAATAATGAGCGAAGATATTCGAACTGTTTCTATTTTGATAAATCTGATTGAAGTATGGATGAGTTTAGTCATAAAAATTCTAAGCGGAGAGTTAATAATTTGTAAAGATTTTTCCATCAGTATTAAAGTGAGATCGGTCTATAGTTTGAAGGAAGAAAAGGGTCTTTGTCTTTTTTGGTAAGACTGTTATAATGGCTTTGAGATTAAATTGTGCATGGAAGTTTTCTTTATTAAGGTTGCTTCTTGGAATACATGCTAGCACAGGATAAAGAATGTCAGATAGGGTTTTATAAAGTCAATTAGGGAACCCATCACTGCCAGAGTGCTTTACTGTTTTTAATGATGATAAAAGCAGTTTGGATTTCCTGTAAAGTGATTGGTTTATCAATAGCTTTGTCCTGAGGGGATAGATGGGGTAGATTCAGTTTTCCAGAAAATGTTGTGTTAGGTTGGGATTTGTAGTATTAGGTTGCGAGTATAGTTGATGGTAAAAGGATTGCATAACACTGATTGATTGAAAGGTTGTCTGTGTGTGTCTGACCGATGGATCTTTAGACTTCTATATGTCTCTGCATCTGTTGAGTTTTTAGCTGGTAAGAGAAACTTTCTGCATTTATCCCCTTGTTCCCAATAACCGTGTTTAATCCTGAAAGGGCAAGTTCAAGCTTTCTTGGATATCAACTCGTTAATTTTAATTCCTAATTGTAGAATTTCAGATGAGTTGTGAATTATGATTGGGTTTATTTAATTTATAGTATTGGGTTTTTTTTCTTTAAGGGATTTTTCTAAATTAGCTAATTGTTGTTCTCTTAATTTCTTTCTATGCGCTGCATAACTAATAATTTTACCTCTAATAGTGGCTTTTAATGCTTCCTAGATAGTACCTTGAGACTACATCTGGAGTGTCATTAATAGAAAGAAAATCTTGAATCTGGGTTTTAATCCAGGAGTAGAATTCAGGGTCTCTGAGTAAAAGTGGGTCTAAAATGCCAAGATGAGGGATTTAGAAGAAGAGTAGAACCCCAGAGTAAATGCAACTGATAGGGGAATGATCAGATAACAATAGGGAGAATCGATGTATCAAGAATTTTTTCAGTAATGAGGAGGAGAGGAGAACCAATAATCAGTTCTACTATATGATTTATGTAAAGAGGAATAAAAAGGTGCAATCAAGTTGTCTGGAATGATGTAGTCTCCAAATGTCAGAGAGACCTAAATCCTTCCATAAGCATTGATAGAGCATTAATACTACGAGAAGTGGGCATCATGTGATGAGTTACTTCTGTCTAAATAGCATGGTGCTAAGTTAAAGTCACCACCAATAAGAATAGGTAAATTATTTTATTATTAATCATAATTTGTTGGGCTAGATTATGAGAAAATGGGTGAATCATAGTTTGGGTGCATATACATTCCCACAAACATGCGGACCTGCTGTGGTGTTTAATAGGGTTATAATCCACCTACCATCCGGGTCTCTAATGATTTTATGAAATAATTAAGAGATTTATGTATTAAGATACAACCCCATGTTTTTTTGGACTGGAGAAGATGATCGCATATACTTGACCGACCCAGTCCCTTTAAGTCTGTCGACATCCTCTGATAAAAGTTTAGTTTCTTGTAAGAAAGCAATATGTGTTTTATGCTTTTTCAGATAGGTAAGTACTTGTTTACATTTACAAGGTGAGTTGAGTCCCTTGACATTCCATGAATGTAAGATTAGATCACTCATGGTACTAGGATATAAGGTAATTAGTTACAAATAGGAATGAGGGACTCCATACCATTAATTTGGAGGATGTCACAGATTCAAAAGGTAAATATATATAATAAACAAATGTATGCAGGGCCCTTAACTTGTATGGGTTCAAGATGATTGAGTATTTGTATACATTTTGTCTTGCAGAAGGAGAGTATAGAGATAGGAATATCAAGTAATTAAACATTAGAACCAACAAACGTTAGTATAAACTCAGTAACAATAATATCAATTTGAAACTTTATATAATGCAGAGCAATAAGAGTCGGTAATATAATTCGGACTCTCACTCTACACTACTAGGCATGTAGAGTAATTAGTGAATCTCAAGATAACGGCTTTACTCCTAAAATCTTAAGATACTAAACTTATATAACAGTATATTAAAAAGTGTAATTGAGATTTGTGCTGAGGTAATTAAAGCATTACCCTGGAAAACCAAAACATCATTCTACCAAATAAAAAGGATAATTATGTAACAGTGTTAAATTCCAAATATAATGAATTATCTTGGACCTAGCAAAAGTCAATATTAAATAAAGTATACCAACATGATGGCAGATACTGCTGGAAGTGGAATGAGCAGATAAAAGGATGCCCGGTGTATTAATCCACATAAGCTAGGTTAGAGAATGCAGTATATACTATAGGTTCATAGTGCATCAGTGTATTGTGGAATCATTTTATAAGTTCCAATGATTTGGAAGAAAATGGGATGAAGAATAATGTGAAAAGGTGAAAAACTCAATGTATAGAAATACAATTGAAGCATACTTTGGTGCAAAATCTGTGAGATATAATGGGAATGCACCTGATGCACTACATACCAGAAGTGATGCAAAATAAATATTAAATAAGCAAATGATATTACAGTATTTGTCTAATCATTCTCCACATTCCAAATGATAGGATTTATGTGGAAAAATGCTATAATAGCAGGGGTTAAGGGCTCACTGATATGAAATACAGAACTCTATATATGTATGTATGTGCCTGACCACATGGTGGTGCTAAAGCTTATGAAAAATTAGAATGTAAATAGCAATTATATATACTAATGTCTGGCACCACACAAGGATTAATTAGAAGAGATCTGCAAACATTGTAATATTTATTCTTTCTCCTATTTTTTCCATTGAATACATTGAGAGTAACTCCCATGGATTAAATACATCCAGTGTCAATTGGCTCACCTCCCAGGAGACAGAATACAGGCTTCTCAGCAGCGATAGCAATTACTGCATTTAAGTGCTCCAAACCTGTTGGGTGCGATAGAGACTGCGCTTTCAGTGCAAATGCACCAAGGAATCGAAAGGAGGTGGTGTGAAGAGAGGGATTCTGGTGAGAAACTGCTATATCACATCTAATTATGGCCATAGTATTTATTACTAATTTTTTTTTTTAGTGGGAAAAGCCTCAGGTAGCCTTGCTCTTCGATTTTCTTCTCCTTTTCTTTTTGGGTGGTTCAGGTGATTTAAAGGAGAGCTGGACACAAGATCCGCACGGGAAGAATTGAGAGAGTCATACCTGTTGAGAGCTTCGGGTCTTGGAGTAAATGTGTCAGATACAGTCTGTCCTTGTGATCCTCCATAGATGAGTGCAGATCTTCTTGAGCAGATCTTCTTGGAGTGGGAGAATTTGTTAGACAAGGTAAGAGGAGTAGAAAAACTGATGTGACATTTCACATGGGAAGTTGGAGAGGTGGAAATATTATTTAAACAGCAGGTATTATTATTTAGAGAGAACCAGATGCTTTTTTTTCTTGTGTGTGTAAGCGGAGCTTCTGGCAGGAGCTACAGTGGCAGATATGATGGCTGCAGATTTCTCAGGGACCTGAAAGACAGTTTCAGCAGGAAGGGCAAGACATTGTAATTTAAGTGCTTCAGCTGGAGCAGGAGCGAAGTTGCATTAGCATTGCAAGGCAATGGGTGCGGCTGTGTCCAATTCAGAAATTCAGAGAGAAATTTGGGGTACTGAAATCTCTGGTAGAATCATTCAAAAAGATGCATTGTTGCAGGGTAACGAGAGCAAACTTAATTCCACTCTGATGAAGGATTGTTTTAATGGGGTTGTAAGCTTTTCGTTTGTTAGATAATTCCTTAGAATAGTCTCTGAAAATTAGGATTCTATTTTCTTGCCAAGTAAGTGCACCTAATTGCCTTGCTTTTGAAGAATCAGTTCAGTATGTGGTTTAGAAATCCCAGCAATGATGGGCCTGGGTTTCTGGTCGGGTCCAGGCCTCGAGATTTAAGTGCAGTGGGATCTCTCGATGGTTAGGTCTGGCGGCTGGTGATTTAAGCAAAGAAGGAAGTACATGAGTTAGAAGGCACTGGTATTCCTGGTTCAACACCTTCAGGAACCGAGAAATCTAAGGTTGTTACATCTGTTTCTATTTTCAATATCATCTATTTTGTCCTGAAGGTTCCTAATAACACTGTCCTGCTCCTGATGGTAGCCTGTAATGTGTTAATGGAATCTTCATTTGAGATGCTTTAACATCAGTAGCACTGATTTTTGATCAAGTGCCTGCATATTATTGATGTTTTGTTGAGGTGCAATTTTTAATACATTGATTTCACTTATTAGTTGCTGGAACATTGCCTCCACTCTAGTAAGAGAACTGTTATGTGGAGATTGGTCCGCCATTATTGTAGGCCTTAATAGAGAAATTGAAAAGCTGTAGATAACTCATATAGTAATTATGAGGCAATAAAAATACTGTACCAGAGCTGTTCTGAGATGTACATATAGTAAGATCTCAGATGTTGGTGAAGGTAGGAAGTCTGGAATTTGTAGGATGGATGATGATATTTGGTGAATCCAGGGAGATGAAGAATCAAGCAGCCATCTTCATCTTCAGCACCCTCTGGCTGTCCTGGAATCACCTTTTGGGACTCAGTAATGAAATGACAGTGTCACTGTTCATGAGCTGGCCTCCCAAAAAGCCTATGCTGCAAATTTGGCGAAAAAATTCCCAAAAATTACTGTTACAAGCTTGTGTTGTGCAGTTTCCACACGCACTCGTAACTTCGACAATTTGTACTATTTTCACTCAAAATTTTCAGCATTGTCAATTTTGCACACGTCCTTATGAACAGTACAGGTGTCATTTTTCAGATCCTGCCCGAAATGTGTTTTTGCACAAGTGGCGCACTATGGTGCAGTCGTTGTGGAAAATCAACGTTCAGGACAGATGAAGAAAATCATAGTGACAGTATTCATGAGCAGAGGTCCCAAAATGCTTATGTTGAAAATTTGGTGAAATAATTCTACTAAATGACTGTTATGAGTGTGCATTGCCCAGTTTCTATGTATGCTCATAAATTCGAGCATTTTTTATATTTTCACTCAAGACTTTCAACACTGCCATCTCTTCACACCTACCTATGAATGGTACAGCTGTCATTTTTCACATCCTGACCAAATGGTGTCTTTCCACATCTGGCGCAGAATGGCACGGTCACTGTGAGAAATCAATGTTCGAGACAGATTAACAAAATCAGTGCCACTATTCATGAGCAGAGGTCCCAAACACTTTCATGAGGAGGGGTTCACAACAATGCCATCTTGTAAATTTGTAGTGCAAATACCAACAAACAGCTGGGGCATTAAGGTTTAATACCATAACGTCTCACCCTGTACAGACTGACAGGTGTCAGGGGTGTGTCTTTGCATTGCCAGCTGTCATACTCACGCCATACCATCCCCCCCACCCTGCAGCAAGTGACAGCTATCGAGGTGTGCCTTGGACTCTTCAGCCCCACAGTTCACCCCATTCTCCTGTGCTGCACCCATTTCAGCTTACTGTATGTCCTTATGAAATGGGGTGACTGTAAAGCCGAACACCCCAAGGCACACCTCAGCACTTATCAGTGTCTGCAGGATAGGGCGAGGTAAAATGCCATGAGCGTTATGGCCCAATGGGATGAGTGTAACATCTGAGGACCCCAAGACACTACACAATATTTGTTGCACTGCAGGGTAGGGTGAGTGAAATGCCATGAACATTATGTCCAATGCCCAAAGGCACACCTCAGTACCTGTCTGTCTCTTTAGGGTGATGTGAGGTTTGATGTCACTTTCATACTTCACTGCCATTCCTATCATGCATCTGTTCAACTCCTGCCCTACCGATGCCAATGTCAGCAAGACAACATTCGGTATTGACAAATGCTTGTTTTTACAGGTTCACCAGGAGGTGAAAGAACAGCCACATTTTATGCTTAAAAATGACATATTGTATCGTGTTTGTATAAACCCTTCTACACAATCATGTGTTGAACAACTGATGGTTCCTAAGGTGTATAGAGACAGGGTGACACAGCTTGTGCATGGTCTGCCTTTGGCTGGTCATGATGGTAGGAACTGAACATTGAGCCAAGTACTATATAGGTTTTTCTGGCCAGGCATCCACCAGGACGTGGCTGAATATTGCCGTGCTTGTACTGAATGCCAGCTAGTGGCTCAAGGGGGTAAGAAAGACCAGGTACCCCTTCAACCCATCTCTTATGTCTCTACTCCTTTTGAAAGGATTGCCATGGACATAGTTGGACCCTTAACAAGGAGTTCCAAGAGAAACTGGTTCATCTTGGTAGTGTGCAATTACGTAACCAGGAACCCTGAGGCTATACGTATGTGTACTGTAACAGCCACTTGGATAGCCGAGGAACTGGCAAATATTTTTAGTAGGATGGGTATTCCTCAGGAGATTCTCACTGACCTGGGTAGTAATTTCACCTCTTCACAACAATAGCGACTCCAGTTCAAGTTGTGCCAGTGTAAAAAACCAGAAGTGCAATCAAAAAAGAACACAGCACCAACACTTCTTTGAAAATATAACTGTATTAAACTCACATATGGATGAAAAGCGATGGTAAATACAGTGGCGCCATGCAAGGTAACAACAGCTCCCAGACAAAAGAACAGCCCGACTGTCAGCAGTAAGAACCTCCCCATACCACCCACAAACCAACGGCCTGGTGGAACATGTCAACAAAACGCTGAAGACCATGTTGAAGAAATACATATAGGAGAAAGGTAGAGATTAGGACAAATATCTCCCTTACCTCCTGTTTTTTACTGGGAGGTACCCCAAGCTACTACTGGGTTTTCCCCTTTCACACTGCTTTATGGTAGGAACCCCAGGAGCCCATGGACATTCTGAAAGAACATTGGGAGGAAGGTCTGAATGTGGGGCACACTAATATTCTTGATTACATGCCCGCATTAAGACAATAGTTGGTTAAATTTGTGACCATAGCCCATATGAATGTGTCTCATAAACCGCAGGAACAAAAAAGTCTTATGATGTTGGGCCTAAAGGAAAATGTTTTGTATCAGGAGAAAAAGTACCATTGCTTTTGCCTTCCACTGAGAACAAATTGTTGATGAGGTGGCAAGGTCCCTTTACTGTTGTCAGAGAGACAGGGAGTATAAATTATGAAATATACATGCCTGGGAATCAACCTATGAATAAAGTATATCATGTAAACCAACTCAGGAAATGGGTGGAGAAATCTTCCCCCTTCCATCTCTGTTCATACACCCTGAGCAGGTTATTACCAAGTTGGATGTTGCTTATGAATGACTCGACCCTCCCCAGAAACAGACATTCAGATTAACTGAGAGTTAGACCCTGATCAAAGAAATGAAGTTGATCAGCTATCACACCACTACAGGGACACTTTCACTAAGACCCCAGGGAGAGCAAAAGGGGGTTATGCACAGTATTAGGGTGACACAAAGTAAACCAATACATCAGAAGCCCTACAAATCGCCTGAAAAGATTAGGCAGGAGGTGATAGAGGTGGTGCGAAATGAAGCAGTTGAGGTATAGTTCTAGAAGCAAACGTGTCCTCCTTGTGTGATATGAATAAGAAAGAGGGAGGTTTATGCTTGTGTTAGATTTCCGTAAGGTAAATGCCATTTCCTCCTTTTAATGGATACCCTATGTCCTGTCTAGATGACTTCTTGAACAAGATAGGAAAGGCTCAATATATTAACACGTTGGACCTGACAAAAGACTATTGGCAGATCCCCCTGGCCTTACAGGTCACAGTGCTGATGGCTTTTAGTGCATCCATTGGATCATATCAGTTTTCCACCATGCCTTTTGGCCTTCATGGTACCCCTGCCATGTTCCAGTGTTACATGGACTACATTCTCAGACCCCACACACAGTACAATGTTGCCTATCTGGACGATGTAGTCATTTTTAGTCCAGACTGGCAGACACATTAAATCAAACTCAGTGCAGTTATACAAACTATTAAGGATGCAGGGCTGATGATAAATCTAAGTGTGCAATAGCTAAAACAGAGACCAAATATATAGGGTTCATCATAGGTCATGGGATGGTGCAACCTGAGTTGAGTAAAGTAGAGGCAGTCGCCAACAGCCCCATCCCCATTGCAAAGAAGCATTTCCAGTCATTCCTGGTTTGGCTAGTTACTACTGGCTATTTATCCCTGACTTTGCCATGATTGTGACTCCCCTCTCAGAGCTGACCAAAAATAAATACCCAAACAAAGTCAAGTGGACCCCTGATTGTGAGGAAGCATTCCAGAGAATTAAAGTCACCCTGTGTTCTGCACCTGTTCTGGTCAGTCCAAATTTCCAATCTCCCTTTGAGATACACACAGATGCCTCAGATCCTGGCATTGGGGTAGTGCTAGCCCAACATGATGAACTGGGAGAACATACAATCATTTTTATCAGTAGGAAGCTCCACGAGCGGAGAAAGGAAATACACTATGATAGAGAAAGAGTGAGTGGCCATGAAATGAGCCATTGAAGCCCTCGAGATTTTGCCTCTGGGGTAATGAGTTCACAGTAATGACTGACCATAATCCGTTGTGCTGGCTAAATCAAATGAAAGAAAAAATCATATGGATGGGGGTGCTAGTGAGATCGACTCCTCACTTAGTGAATAACTAACAAATAAATTTTAAATTTCGAGTTGTCAGAGCGAAGTTTCACCACGTTCATTGGTTTCTACAGAGTCAGACATTTCTCTGGATATTTTCTTTTCAAAATGGGTTGCACAAATAAGGGTCCTATGAGTGGCACTAAAAATGGGCCTACTGAGACAGAGCAGCACGAGGTGGTAGCCCTATCTACATCTGGGAGTGAGCCCTCATGGACTGCATTGCAAAAATCCATGCAAGCGATCAACAACAAAGTAGAATCTATTTTGACCAGGTTTGTGGAGCTGGATAACTAAGCTATAATGCCCAACAGGGTGTGTGTTGTGCTGGGATAACGTCACGCCTGAGGTGGTTGGGCATGAGGCACATATGCCAAAGTGCGTCCAATAACTGAGACGTGACATTATCCCAAACACACACCCTGGAGGGCATTATTGCTATTATACAATGGCTTGTTGTTATACAGAATAAAAAATTCATTTTAAAGATATTCTTGTGTAGAAAAATGTTTTTTTTTAAGAGAAGACAAAACAATCAAGCATATGCTCAAGCAAATAATCATCACAGTGAGGTTGAGACTAGACCCATGATGTTGTACTGGGATAACATCACAGGTCCAGCCCAAGACTGACCAATCAGAGCCCAGGATTTGTTCTTGCCATTGTATAATAAAATAACGGAGACCATGAAAACAGCTACTTCAGTGAAAAAATGGCAACTAAAGCTTTAACCATGACCAGTAAACTGGTCCAAGAGAACTCATAGCTTTGCTATAGATTGGAGGTCCTCAAACTCTCAAAGGGCCTCCAATGTTCACATAATTGGCCTACCTGAAAATTGCGAGGGGGATAGCCTTCTGTACTTTCTTCAAACCTGGCTACTAGATGTTTTGAGACTGAGCTCGGAGATTAGAGAGGAGAATTTTGTTTGAGCTTATTGGATTTCCCCTCGCTCAGTGACTGCCTGTGAGGATATACCTATGACGGTTCTCCTGATTATGTCTATCCCAGCAGTATCTGTAACAGACTGGATGATGCAAGTGGCCAGAGAGACAACTAAATTAAATTTTTTTTTTTTTTTTTCCTATTTACATTTTTTCCTCCTGCCTAGCTGCCAGCCATCCAGTATTATCAGCCCGGTCATGGGCCGGTGACTTCCACCCCAGAGCGACCTGAGCCTCCGATACCCGTGGCTTACCCCCCACGGTGGGAGCTACGGGATGCGGGGGACAAACACCCCGCAGAGACTGGGATAGGTCGGAGGGCCGGCCTGGGGGGCTAATTAAAGCCGCAGTGGGCTTCATGGAGGGCGGCCAGCAGCCGTCCATTTTCCGATTTTTCTGGGAGGCGGGACGTGCAATGATGCATGATGTCCTGCCCCGCCTCCAAAGTGTCTGAGTGCCGGTAGCTGTGTGACTCCCCAGCCTCCGCCGGGGTCACTAGTGCTCCGAGCACTAACCCACCCTCCCCCCTGGAGAAGGAGAGCAGTCCATAGGATGCTCTATCCTTCTCCCAGCCGACCCTTCCAGCGACTCGAGTCCGCCTCGAACCTTAAGCCAAGCGCCGCATGAAATCCAATCAGCTGCTGGACGGGCCGGCTGACTAAACTAAATTAAATTTTAAAGGAGCTGCTATACATCTATTTCCAGATTTATCCTATGCTACAAGAACCAGGCATAAGAAGTTCAATGGGGTTCGGGCAAAACTCAGAAGTTTTGGAGTTGCCCATTCCCTAATAATGCCTGCTAGGCTCCAGATACACTAAGGAGGACAAACATACCAATATACGGATCATGAGGAAGCTGATAAGAAGGCAGAGGTGATAGCTAGGGAATTTCAACATGCTGGTAATCGGGAGATGTCGGAATTGGAAGAGGAAGAAATCTGACGGAGCTGGGACTTCAAATTCTGTTTTGCAATGTGAAATGGACTTCCACTAACAGGTCTTGTCTTATTTTGGGACACAATAAACTTTAGAGCGGTATAGCTCTAATGGCCTCAAAAGATATATTGTGAAATTAAGTCAAAAGAAACCTTGCAATTGAAAACCAAGTTATGCTTTTTCTAATAGAGTGACATACTGTAGAAGACAACATATAAAAGTTGTGGTAATTGCAGAGCTGTTTACATGATCAACATACAGCTTTGTAGTGGCGAGTTACTTCACATGTTAAGGGAACTTGGCTTTGACCATGTTTAAAAGGTTGTTCACTGAGGAAAGGAGTTAATTTCTGTTGAACACTAAATACATCTAGGGGTTACATTTTTTATAGTGGGGACCATATCAACACTGGTTGTTGTGGATAATTGTCTAGTATTTTCTCTATTTTTGGCATTAGGTCTCTCATAAGTCCTGTAGGGTGCAGCATCATATGGATAATAATAAATGTGTGGGCTATTAAATATAAGAAACACCCTCTTATCTGAAAGTCAGAATGCATAGATTATGATAACGTAATTAATGGCTATGATTTTTTCCATTGGAAACTCATGGCATAATTTGCCTTTATAAAGGAGCATTTATAATGGCAAATACGTGCCGGGTTTCCCTACCACTGCATATGTGCCAGGTGCCGCTCTGCTCTTCCTGGTAGTCCGAGACCATGGCTTACCGCCAGAGATCACACTGTAAACTCTGACAGGGCAGTAAGTAAATAGAAGAACTCAGGGCTAAAAGTAGGCTACTGTTTAAGAAAAAAGAAATTATGTGTCTTCAGCAGCCACTTCTGACTGCAAACCGAGTCAGGATTGGGGAGCAGCTGCAAAGGGACAATAATTTTATATAATTGCTGTGACAAAAAAAATCATACCCATCAATTATATAAAATAAAACATGAGGTGGTGTGTAACTCAGTTATTACACTGGGTTAGATGCTGACATAAACCCCTTGAGCTTTGCTCTTGGGGTTTATGAGCATCTAACCCCTCGGGTGTGTGTAAACTTCTTGTTACACATACCGCTGCATACTTCATTCTATATTTATTACATTGGATGTATTGTAATGGATAATGTGAGATTTCTTGCATGAGAACATTGTATGCTGTTTTATCATGTAAAACAATAAAATATAATTTCAAAAAAAAAAAAAGCTTATGGTTTATGTGTTGGTACCTGACACTACAACCATATAAGTTCTCTGTCAAACATTGAGCAGGTACTCAGCATAAAAATGTTGACTTTTTGTCACAATTTGGAGCTGACAGTACATCAATGAACAGTGATTGAATGTATATATGTATGAAATGTTGTAGAATGTTTATAGTTGACAGCTATACAGGTTGAGATAACCTGTACATCACACCTCAGGGAATAGAATGGTATTAGAGATGTTAACACATCAGGATTGAAATATCATTTATGTTATTTAGGGTCCCTGATGGGAACTTCTGGAGTGGGTGGGTGGACGTTCCAACTCTTCTAGGATGAAGAGTGTTTTGCCAACAGTCAAGACTGTTGCCATCTTGCATGGGGGGTTGTAACAGGGTGAGCCCTGTACAGTAAACAAGTTAAGAATGTGCCCAAGTATAAAATGTTCCCCCCCAAATGTTTCCTTTTAACCTTGTATCTTTAAATTTCATTTTTTTCTCATTTTTATCTCTCTCTTTCTCTCTCTCTCTCTCCCCCTCTCCCTCTTTCTCCCCTTCCTCCCTCTCTCTCTCTCTCTCCTCCCCCCTCTCCCCCACCTCCTCCCTCTCTCCCTCTCTCTCTCTCTCTCTCTCTCTCTCTGTTTCACTGTTGGGCTGGCCACCCATAGCACTCTCTCAGTACTGTATTAACCCTTTAAAATGCCAGAGGAGGTCCAAAGCTGTTTAAATATCCAGAGGGCTAGAGAAGCAGTGCCTGGGATTTAAATGTTTTATGCCATGTGACTCAAATAAAAAGAGAGAAGATGAAAGGTGGGGGAGATGAGGAAGGAGCCTGAATGCTCCCATCAGAAAATATGTTGCTGTTCGATGCACCACACTTGCAGCACATAAATCTGGAGCAGAACATGCTCCAAAGTAAAACAAAATGTGCACAGTGCAAGGTGCAGCTCTGTGGAGCTGGAGCTGAAGTGGGCACTACAGGGCACTTTTAGATGGTACCCTTGTCATCGCCTGCTCCAGGATAGCCGCAGGGACAATGACTTGAAACTGCTGAAGGAAAGTCACAATGTGGTATTCACTCAACAGCCATAAATAAATAAAGTAGAATTAACCAAATGAAAGGTTAGCCATGGGGCTGAAATATCAGCCATCAGGAAAGGGGTTCGTTTTGTTTGAAGAACCAGGATTCTTTAGGAAATTTTTCTGTTATTGTATTGTGCTATATTAGGACAAGAAATGAAAATAAATGAAATTATGGTATGAGGCTTTAGGAGTTGGAAAAGAAGGGAGAAGAGAAGAGTGCCCTTGTTCTCCCATTCTTTTGCAAATCCCTTTGAAAACCCTCAAGAGAAAAGCATACTATCTGCAGGATTTGTTCAGTTCTGGCCATATTGGCGATGATGTTGCTAGGTCAGAGGGTCTGGCAGTATAGCCTAGAGTTTAGAGTAAGGAGCCGTGAATGAGCTTGGTACATCCTGAAGACCTGCATCTGATTCCCACAACCTTCACTTGCACACTGTGTGACTCTGAGCAAGTCACGTAACCTCCTCAGTGCTCCCAGGTCTCCCCTAAATAAACAGGACACTTGTGCGTAGTGGGCCTTACCTGGTTACCAAAGAATAAAATAAATAAAGGTAACTTAAAAAAAAGCTAAAATGTACCTGTGGGAAATCCGGTATGGAATCGGGTGTGGAATCGGATATATGGGGAGTGTTGCTTCTAATGACCTACTACTATATAGGGCTGGCAGCCCCCAGAATTAAAGTATTTACTGTTATTGATGTTACTCTTGGAGGGAGGAGTTTATTTTATTTATTTATTTATTGAAAGAATTGGAATTACAATCCTTTGAGTCATAGACTCCTTTGGAAAGCCTCCACATCAATAAGAAAGAAAAAACAAAATACACAATGCATCAATTTGTTAAGTACAAAACTTAAGCATTCGGCAACAGTATACATTGTAAGGTTACATCAGCAGGGATCTTCAAAGAAGGTTCCGGGTCAACTTTACAAACAAATGACAGTATTCAGTTTTGGAGTTATTTACAGTTAGATTGAGGATCCTAAGTATGGGAAAAGAGAAGAAAAGGTCCTTATGCCGGGGGCTACCTCATTGCATTAGAGCAGGAAACCTACTTGATATATGGTTCTGTATATGTGTCAGTAAGGGAGGTGAAAAACCTGAAAATGGGAGGGAAGTTATATACATGTAACCCCAAGGGGGCGCTACCCTTAGGGCTACTACCCCTGTCTGCCCCAACTGAGGCAGGGTGAGGGGCCCAGATCCATGGACGGGTGCCTCTACCCAGAGGTCGGGGTTAGTGCAGCTAGGACTACCTCGGTTACAGCACCTGGGCGACTGCAACCCCTCTTTCGCCCTTCTAGTGGCTCACACTGGCGCCGAAGCAATCTTTTCACCAATACACTTACCCCCGGATAATATCTTCCGCTCACTCCAGAGACCCCCTGTAAAATAAGGTATCTTTATATCACAGTAACCAAGCAGCAGTTTGTCAGCGATGCACAATCCAGCCAGGGTGTAGTTGCAACACAACAATCTGATTTATTGAAGGGGCACATAACAAGGGCAAGGGGATAATCAGGTTAATTGGCTTACACTGTTCCTATATACTTAGGGCTCTGTGCACAGGTCTAACCCTACAATTTACGGTCCCTGGGTACCCAAACCCTAGTGGCTAGTCCAAAACATGGCAGCTGGTCGGGGCCCTTCACACAAAGAAGAAAGAAAGTTTAATTAAGCAGACAGCAGTATAGGAATACCATTTAGTATCACTGTCTTCACACTCAGCAGGGAGCTACCTTGATTCAGTACTCACAACCTCCCAATGAGCAGAGTCCCCCAACGCCAGTAGGGCTGAGCCTGAACTCCTCGAACCTCCTCACACATTTATATGGCAACAGCAATAACAGAGGGGTACCACACCAGGCAGCAACTTCTAGGATCCCCGGATTCCACAGCCACTAAAGCACTGCAACGGCAGCTTCAACGTTCCCTCGGAACAAGCGCGATTCAGAAAAGTCTCCAGTACGCCACAGGTCGAGCTCTGGTGGTAGCTGTGCAGGACACAGCCTCTCTGACTGCCCGCCAACGGATTTAATCCAATTGCTTGAAAGGGAAACGGCCGCCTTTAGGCCTTCACGCACTTCCCCGTCAACACTCTTTCGTCGCAGAAGCACACAGCTCCTCTCTTCTCCTCAGCCACAATGACTCTGCCCCAGCAGTAAGGTGCTCTTCCTTTAGTTCGGGCGCTACCCATCCCCATTGGCTGGCGACACCTGCCAGTCAACTTTTCCTGCTCTTAGTGGTGTGTAAAAGTGCCATAGTCCATAATGCCTTTCTCCAGGGACGAAAAGATCCTCCATTGGTCAGCCATCTCTATAGGGTCCCAAGCACTGATTGGCCCAATTCAACAGTTTTGGAGCAAAATGGAGGAGACAATAAAACAGTCCTCACTGCAAAGGAAAGCAGGTTAGAACAACTATATTATCATTATCATATCACGTTACTTCAAGCAAACTATTCCCCCCCTCCAATAGAGCTTCCCCTGCACCACTAATGATGGCCGACAGGGCGCTTTTCCCCAGCGTCCCAGGCAGGACTCGGACATACAACCACACAGTCCCCCCATTCCAGTTAATTCCGACTGCAACAGGCAGCCCTTAAAGAGACAGTTTGCGGAGGCTTTTTAAAGCACTCACTGGCTACCCATTTCAATGGCTTTATGCTGATCACCAACCAGGTGGGGAGCATAAAACAAGCTCCTAGAAAGCATTCAGGAACCCCCATTTGCAAGGGGGTTACATACAGTCACAGGTTGCAGAGTTAATGAGAAGGGTTTGAGACCAGCCTTAAATTGGCCCGCACTGGATGTAAGGAGATTGTGGACAGTAGGTTGTTCAGCCACAAAGGGGCACAATAACGTAAGGACTGTTGACCAAGGGAAGTTCTACAGTGAGGTCCTGGTAGGGAGGTGTTGGCAGAGTGCCTTGCGGCCCTCCTGTGAGACACTGCATGTATGAATAAGAGGGTAGAGGCCTATTGCAGCTTGTTTGTATCTTTTTGCTAGGAGGCAGGTGTGATACTTAAGCCTATCTTGGAAGTTTAGCCAGCCAATACATTTGTAAAGCTCACATGTATGGGTTAGCCTGTCACAATTAGATACCAGACGGTGGGCTTTATTGAGGGCGAGGTTGATGCTGCACGGGGCAGTATGGTCTGCAGACCCATAAATAACTATGCCGTAGTCCACCAAGGGTAGAACTGAGGAAGACACAGCTAGATGCATCCCCTGCGGGGGAGTGCAGTGCCTATGTCTGTAAAGGATCCCCAGCCTGGTGTTAACAGGTGAGGAAACTTGTTGTATGTGTGTGGTAGGTAAGGGAGGCGTCCAACATGACTCCCAGGTATTTGAAACAGTAGACCAGCTCGAGTGCAATGCCAAGGGAGTTAGTGCTGATTAGTGGTGTGTTACAGAGCAGGGTTCTGGCGGTGGGCGAAGATCATACAGCCCCATTAGTGCTTATCAAGTATGGATGCAGTGGTTTTAGCCTTTAAAACAAGGCAACATTGTTTCAGTCTAGGATTTACTGGACAGCCCCATAAGCAATGTATACCTTACTGATGTATATGATTAAAATATTAGTATAGAGGTGTTATGTTGGTAATTAGAGAAAAGAGGTGGATCATCATAAACCACCTGACAGTGACGTCACCTCTGAGAGGGTATAAAAAGCCCACCACTAGGGGCTAGAAATTAGATAGGTGGTTCAGTAGCTAGCTGACCACAGAGAGAGGTGATTCTTGAGTGTGAACACTTAAACACTGGTCACAGAATATTCCAGGAAAGGCAAGACAAGCACAGGAATTAGCTGGAGAAAGCAATTGCCTGATTGTATGGAGTGATGGACTAACATCTTTTTCCTTTCTGTAAATATTTTTTATTTTTCTGTATTATTTTTGCTTCAAGCAAATAAATTGACAAATGCACGTTTGCAATTTTTATGCACTTGAGATCTGCCTGCTGTGTCTGTTCTTATACCACACTACTACAGAAAGCCCTGCATATATAAGCCCTGTCTTAAAAGGGTGATCTTCTTCAGATCCAAACTGCTTCTGGACAATATCACTTTTAGAAACATAGTCACGTAGAATCTAATGGCTGGTAAGAACCGCTTGGCCCATCCAGTCTGCCCATTTCTCCCTACCTACACTATTACATCAGACCATGCCCGACCTACAGCTCTTTCTCCTTCTCCCCTTCAGTTCTACTATGATTCCATTGTGCTTATTCTCTGCATTCTTGAGCCCCACTACTGTTTTTGCCCTCACCACCTCCACTGGAAGGCTATTCCAGGAATCCACTGCTCTTTCAGGCGAAGAAGTACTTGTTCATATCTCTGCTGAACCTACCCCCTCCCACCTCACAGCATGTCCTCTTGTTCTTGAGTAGGGTTGTCAGAACTAGTTCAGTAGATTCGAACCTCCTCGAACCCTGGTGTTCGAAGTTCTAACTTAGAACTCGAACACTAAATGGTTCTAAAAGGGTTCAATCATCGACAGATGCGAGACGTTGTCTGTTTGCACTTGGCACCTAATGCACGGTCAGGTGGGGTCGAGTAAAGCTGGCATGAGCTCGGATCTGTTGTGGGGGGGTATTTAGGAGATGTGCCACCAGGAGGAGCGCCCATTTGCAGAGGATCTGAGTGGAGGTAGCAGCAGCCTAGCTAAACTGTAGCATTAGCGGTTATGCGTGCCACTGTTGTCCAGTGGCCACTTCCATCATCCATTTTCCTGTGAGACCGAGAACAAGAGAAAGGCTGAAAAAAGCTCAAAATCGAGTGGGAGTGGGACTAGGGGGAGGTTCAGGACAGGTGGAGGGATTAATCAAGAATTGGGAAGGGACTGGGGAATAGGGAGGGATCGAGACCGAGATCAGTCAATATCAGGACTCAGGAGGACTTGGAGAGAGAATAAAAAAAAAATAAGAAGAAGTGAAGAACCTTTGTGAAATGTGATTATTTGAAACTGCAGCACTGCTCAGTCAGTGGTGCACACTGCACACTCAGCAGCTGCCAGCAACAAGCATACAAGGGGGCCAAAAAAAGGCAAATAAATCTGAACCCTTCCCAGTGTAGTGTGTGTGTGTCACAGAGAGAAGCCCAGTGTGTGCCCCTTGACTGCACTGTACCCTACCCAGTGTGTGTTACAGAGAGAAGCCCAGTGGCCAGTTGTGTGGTGGCATTAACCTTACATGACAGAAATGTAGAAATATAATTTCATTCCCTGGGTTGTGTATGTGACTCCGTCTCCTGTGGTCAGCCCATCACCTGCTGCTGTGTGCCCTGACTGCACTGTACCCTACCCAGTGTGTGTGTTACAGAGAGAAGCTCAGTGGCTAGTTGTGTGGTGGCATTAACCTTACATGACAGAAATGTAGAAATATAATTCTCATTCCTGAGTTGTTGGTTATGTATGTGACTGCCTCCTGTGGTCAGCCCATCACCCTGCTGCTGTGTGCCCCTTGACTGCATTTACCCTACCCAGTGTGTGTTACAGAGAGAAGTCCAGTGGCCAGTTGTGTGGTGGCATTAACCTTACATGACAGAAATGTAGAAATATAATTCTCATTCCCTGGGTATGCGATGTGACTCTGTCTCCTGTGGTCAGCCCATCACCCTGCTGCTGTGCACCCCTTGATTGCTATGTGTTATGCCTATGCCCAGCAGCCCAATCATTCTGTAAGCCTTGAACCTGGGATCCTTTAGTTGCAAACTGTCATATTCTTCAATTACTTTCAGTCCACGGTATCACTAGTGTCACACAACCAAAATAAAATTTTGGAGTTGTAGCCAGCATCACAGATCACATTGCTTTGTTACACAGGAATTGTTCGGTGTGGGTGTGTTCACCGCAGTATACTGGTAGTACTGGTACTTACTGTCTGTTATGGCTGACAGCAACATAGATGAAGCATCTAGTGCTGGTGTTGGAGCAGGTGTTGGTGGTGGTAATCCTGGTGCTAACAGAAATAACCAAAATGTTTCACGTGATAAAAATTCAACAAACAGCAAAAGAGCAACAGTGAAGTGTGGTAAAGGGGACCTTTTAAGAAAACCTGTACAGCTGCTGGGGTCACACGGAGAGGCACCATAAGGTATGCCATTCATGTTAAGATCCCTGTGACTACAGCAATAATGCAAGTGACAGTGAGTCCCTCTCTGACTCAGACAGTAGCTCTTGTCTCAGTCCGACACTGTTGTGTCTCGCGACAATCATTACTTCCTCAACAAAGTGAAATGAGCAAGTCTGCTGACAATGAATCAGGTAGTGCACTTGCAAATACATCCAGCACTGTTGGCAATGAAAAGGACATATCCATTGAATCCACCACTTCTGTGTTGGCCAGCAATGAAAATCCATCAGGGTCTTCTGCCCACTCTTCTAGCACCAAGGAGCATGTCCCAGGTTCTGTTAGGACAGGAAAAGACACAAACAGTCTTAGCTATCTTCCTAGCACTCGAACAAAAGCTGTCACATCTGAGGTGTGGAATTATTTCTCTGTCAGTAAAACTGATCCATGCAGAGCAATTTTTTCCTGTGTAAACAGAGTGTAAGCCGTGGTAAAGTTGTGTCATGCCTTGGCACTACAGCTCTTAAACGCCATCTGAAAAGCATTCGGTTTTGCTTCATCATCCAAAACCCATGTCCTCCATCTTCCAGACCGTGACGTGAGAAGGGTCAGAAATCTGAAATGGATACTGAATTGTCTGAACTTGATGTGGGCAGAACCACTGCCAGCCCTAGGATCACTGTTACCACCAATGCCAGCACCATTAGTACCAGTTGCACATCCAGTGATGGCACTTGAATGTATAAGTCCTAGTCCACCATCTCATGCCCATCTGCCCATCAAGCACGGTGTATAATAAACCAGCAGGGACATGTTGCAAACAGCTAACACTGTCTCAGGCATTTGAAAGGAAGAATACCTTTACTAGAAATCATCCAAAGACCCTTCATCTTAATCACCGAATTGGTGAACTGTTAGCTGGAGCCCTTCTCCCATACTCTTTGGTAGATCATGAGGATTTTAGGAGCTCATGACATTAGCAGAGCCTCGCTACAATGTTCCTCATCGAAGGTACTTTTCCTGTGTTGAAATACCAAACATTTATCAGGCTTTAAAGCGACAGTGATGCTTGCACTTAAAACTGCAGAGGGTGGGGTTATTCATGTCACAACAGATATGTGGACCAGCACTCAAAACATAGATTACATGTCCTTACCGCTCATTGGGTCACATTTTCTTGTGCTTCTTCAAAACAAAGACACCTAAAAGACGCTGCTGCTATAAAAGGTTTGGGCAAAAGTCATACTGCTGCAAACATCTTGCAGGAACTAAATGACCTCCTTGACGAATGGGTTTATTCTCACGGTCTAAAATGTGGCTTCTAGTAAGTGACAATGGAGCCAACATCTTAAAAGCAGTACAGGATGGAGGATTTCTGCATGTTCTTGCTTTGCACATTGCTTACACTTAATTGTCATGGGATTTCTCAGCAACGAAACACAAGTGGATGGTATGATTGCTGTTTGCAAAAATTGTGACTACTTTCACATTCAACCAAGGCTATAATGGACATTGTCCAAACTGCAAAATACAAGCTGCCCCAGCAAAAGCTGATGCAAAATGTTTCCACTCGTTGAACTCAACGCTTATATGCTGCAGCGCCTCTTGGAGCAAAAAAAAGCAAGCTGCACATGAGTACTGCTCCGTTACATTATTGGAGATGGCATTATGCTGTCTGTGCTGCAGTGGAAATTAATGGCATACAGTGTGCTGTATCCTAGCTCCTTTGAGACAGCTACAAGGGACATGCTCTTCTGAAGGTGCATCTGTGAGTCAGGTTATCCACTCATAATGCTCATTTCACATCATCTTAGTGTTCTAAATCTACAAATAGAAAAAGACAGATCTGAAGCGCAGACAACATGTCACCTGTATCATGGAATCTCAGAAAGAGAATGAGCGAGCGATTCAAAACCAATGACAAATTAGTTGCAATGATCTAAATCAAGACACTACATCCTTGCAACCCTCTTAGATCCCAGGTTCAAGGCTATAGATCTTCCAAAAACAGATGATATAGAGCAGTACAAATGTATGTTGCTAGATGAGCTGCAGCACTCACAGGAGTCAAACACAGACACTCACAGTACCCTCAGGTTGTCATCACCACAACATGCAGGTTCATCTTCACAAAGGATACAGAACTGGAAAAGTCACCAAACATTAACGTAGTTGTTCCACAACTTCCACTTCTTCGGCCCTTAGTAGCAAGCTAAATCTGTGGCAAAACCTTTCCCAAATTGCTGCCATACCAGCTGCTTCTGCTGATTCCTCTTCTGAGCGGTCTCTGTCCAACATGGTAGACAGTTACCTGCAAGAACTGCCTATTCCTATTGATGCATGCCCTTTTGAATACTGGAGATCAAAAAGTCAATTTGGACAGAGTTGTATGATGAAGCCGTAAATATCTTGGTTGTCCCTAACAAGTTTCTCTTCAGAACGCATGTTTAGCACAGCTGGCAATATTGTGACAGACACCAGAAATAGGTTGCTGCCAGAAAATGTACACACGTTAACTTTTATTAAAGTTAATAAGTCAAGATTTTCATGATCCCTACAAGAGTATACAAACTGATCCTGAAGTGATTGATGTTGTGGATGTTGATGGTGATGACAACTCAGATGGTGGTGGCTGGTAAATACTGTGTGGGACGAGTCTCTCTGCACCAAAAAGGAAACTTTACAGACTGTGATGACTTTGGTTGTCGTCTCTCTCCTTTCTCGATCTACTACCTTGACTATATACCCTCAAAACTTTCACCATTTCATGGCAAACTGCTTTGTAGCTAGGGTCTAAACTAAAGTCAACAAGTTTTATATACAGGGCAATTTTAACATCAGTGGAACAGGCCCAAATTTGGCATAAAAGGACACTGTCACATCAATCCTTTCTGTATCATATTATTTATAGTTAAAGTGAAACATATATTTTGATTTACCTTCTGTGACTTTGTGTGCATCAGTATGGGCTGGGACAGGAGACGGTCTATTTTTCAATTTTAAAGAGGACAAAACAATGAGTTCTAATTGGTAGCTGTTTATTATTTTTCAATTACAGAAATGTTAGCCATAAACGAAAAATGGATGCTAGTACATAGGTGAGGGTTGTGGGTTGGTTTTAACATGGGTGTAAGTGTGGCATGGGTGCTACTGCACAGATGAGGGTGGTGGAAGAAAAGTGGAATGGGTGATGGGGTGAAAGGTGGGTGTTGTTTTAGTTCTTTCATTTACAGATTCGTGATCAGCTGGGAATGGTGAGGAAAAAATGATGACAGACCGAACCTACTGTACACATAATATATATTCTTATTAAATACATTGCAAACTGCTAACATACCTGGCACAATTGTCCTGTCCCCTTTAAAAAAGAATAAAGGAATCAGAAAAAAAAGAAAATCTGCATCAGCAGTTTTCACAGAATGTGACGTATCATAAAGTGTTTTTGCTTTACAAGTAGTGATAATTTGATACATAATGGGGTTGACAGACACTGTCCTTAAACATCACATGCCAACTGCTGCAGCTACATTAAATGTTCCTTAGTATGTGGTGAGGAAACCACTTTTTTTATTTATGTGACTGAAATACAGATTTTATTGAAGTATCAGCTGCAAAAATGCATCATCTTAGAAAGTTGTAAGTATTACTTCAATTTGCCAGCAAAAATGTTGGTATATGTATGCATTACCTTAGAAAATTGCATGCATTTTTGCCAGCAACAATGACTGGCATATTTTTTTTATTCAAATGTCTTGACTGACTACGTTGTGACATAATATGTTTTGCAACAGTTCCACATGCTGCTGCTGTAGTACTTGGCTTAACTTTGTTATAAAAGCTATCTTTTAAATATAGCAACTTTTGATTTACTCATTTAAAAAGAAAGCAGCAAATAGCTGAAATTAGGTAATATCAGTTATTTTTTCTCATAATTCATGACGATGAGTATATATAGCTGAGTACATAAATGGCTAATATGCCTCTTTCTTTCACTGAGGAACTATGATGCAGCTGCAGCAGGAGAAACTTTTAACATATGGGTGGGTGGATGGGCCTGTTCATTATTAAGTTGCTGGCTTTAGCAAACAGAAGAAACCATAGATAAACCTAGTTGTATTCTATCAATGTCACACAAGATAATTTTCTCCCCTTATATTGAACAGTTTTTCCTTTACATGTATTTTATTACTATCTTACGTTACTGGCAGCACAATAAAAAATAGGGTTCGAGTTCTAAAAGTTCTAAAAAGATTAGAACCCTAGAACTTTTCAAAAGTTCTAGACTAGAACTAGAACCCAGAACTTCAGAGGGTTCTGACAACCCTATTCTTGAGCACCTTGCCTTCTGAAACATACTGCCCTCCTGCACCTTATTTACCCCTGTGAGATATTTAAAGGTCTTTATCATATCTCCACTCTCCCTCCTCTGTTCTGGGGTGCACATACTGAGATCATTTTGTCTTTTCTCATAGGGTGTTTGATGCAGATGCTGTACCATTTTATTTCCCCTGTTCTGGATCACCTCCACTCTGTCTATGTACTTACAAGGATGTGGGCTCCAGAACTGGACACAATATTCTAGGTGGGGTCTTATTTTTTTTTTTTTTTTTTACAGTTGTATGTTTTCTCCTACCTGGTGCCCTGGACAGCTACCCCATCCATGCATCTCTGGATCTAGCCACCGTCCAGACCTCAGCTTACTTTGGACCCTCGCCGGCAAACTCCTGCAGCTTTCCCCCCATGGCGGGGTGGTGGGAGCCCCACTTTACTCACCACCAAGTCCAGATTCAGTTCTGGCGATGTCTCCAAAGCCAACACGCCCTTTGAGTGGCCATCAAGCCACCACGACTTGGGACGCCATCTTTTTCCATTTTTCCTCCCCTAGATAGAGGGATGTGCCATGACGCCATTGGGGGGAGCGCACACATGTCCACATGCATTACCTCTGGCACCTGCCCTCTCTCAGCCCCTACATGCAGTGGTGGCATACCACCACCCCAGCCTCCTCTAGGAGCCAGCAGCATACCGACACTGGAGACCCCCTTCCCCTGGAGAGGGAAAGCAGTCCAACAGACGCTCAATCCTTCTCCCACCCAGCCAACCCACAGTGACCCGAGTCCATTCCCAAACCCAGGTCACCGGCATGGCACGAGGTGTGGCATCCAGCGCCTCAACCCTCAGCGCCACTGGGACGGCTTCTAGGTGGGGTCTTACCAGCAATCTATACAGAGGCAACACCACCTCCCTATTTTTGCTGGTGATACCCTTCCCTATGCACCCCAGCATCCCACTTCCCCTCCTGACTGCCTTGTCTCACTGCCTGCCCACCTTTAGGTCATCCAATATGATTAGCCCTTCGTCTCTTTCCTGCTTGGTGGTCGTCAACACCACTCCACCCATTTTGTACCTTCCCGCTGGGTTTCTGTGCCCTAAATGCATTATTCTGCACTTTTTGGCATTGAAACCCAGCTGTCATACCCTTGACCACCCCTCTAGTTTTCTTAGGTCTCTGTTCATACTGTCCACCCCCACCTCCAGCGTGTCCATGCTATTGCAGATTTTGGTGTCACTTGCAAAGTGGTGGACCTTCCCTTCTTGCTCCTCTGCAATATCATTTATAAAGGCACTAAGGAGTGCTGGTCCCAGAACTGATCCCTGAAGCACCCCACCAGTCATCCTCCCTTCCTTGGCGTGAACTCCATTTAGCAGCACCCTCTGCTGCCTATCCCCTAACACATTTCTTATCCAGTTTTGTTAGTGTTTATTAAAATATTTGAACAATTAATTCACAGACAGTCTTCTTCTTTCTTTGATAGGTATCATTTAATCTCTCCTCTTTTTCAGTCGGGTTTTGAACTTGTCATTATACTACCCCTGCTTTCTCATGTGTTGTTACTGATTTGTTTGCTTGATGCATCCCCAGCAATATATCTAGAACTGCCAAAAGCCTTTAATACTATTGATCATAATCTGTTAACTAATAGGCTGTCTTCTTTAGTTTTTTTTTTTGCAAGGATCATTGCGTTTTTAATAAATAATAATTTTATTTATCAAGCACAATTCAGGTATCAAAACTCTGTGCAAATATAAAATCATAAAACTTTAAAACAAGAGTTCAAATCCACTGTACACAAAGGCAATGATTATTCTCAGCAATTCACAAAGCAAATGTACCTTCATAATCAGTTACAGTGAGTTTGTGCCTCAGGTGTGTATTCTGACCATGTCCTTATCAAGAGAGTATACCCCAAGGTTCTGTGTTGGTCCCATTCAGTGTTGGAATTACAGCAGGACTTGCCAGGGCTCAGCCCCAGTAGCTCTGAAGTGAGCCCCAGTAACTGACAACATCACAGCCATTGACTTATAATGGGAATGGGTCTAAATTTAAAGATGGGACCCTTATGGGACCCCTAGCTCCCAAAACTCTAAAGGTATAATTCCAACACTGGGTCCATTCCATTTTACTGTATATTAAGGATTTGCCCAAAACATGCTCCCAGTTTTCTGTCTTGTTTCTATATTTAGCCCAGGTGCTATGTGCCAGTGGCTACCACCCTGACTGTTGACTCTCTAACAGATTAAGGGTCCTGGGTCCTGTTACAGTAGTGTCCAGGGTTCTATCCCAAAGTTATAGCTAAAAACCTCTCCAGCCATGTTAATGGTTGATGGATCCTCAACCCTTGACCCCAAGGTGATCGCTAAACATCTTTAACACAGGCTTTTTCAGACCTTAGTGCTGTTCTACCCATGACTTTTTTGAAAACAGGGCCTACTCCCAAATACCTCAGCCCTCAGTCTAACCATCCCTCTTCTACTTCAGGAAGGTAAGGCTGAATGAAGTCCGCTATATTACTGCAGCTATCTCTAAATCTAGATCTAGTAGCGACACCCTGGACCTTAAGCTTCTTTTGCTCACCCTCAATGAGGTAATTCATCCATTAACAAAATCCTAAACCTCTCTCTCAGCTGTGGAAAATTCCCGGACCTATGGAAAACAGCCACCGTGATACTCATCCATAAAAGTGGGGACAAGACATTCCACTCAAATTATCGCCCCATCTCCATATTGCCCCCACTCTCTAAGGCACTTGAACGCATCGTGGTGATCAACTTACCGACCACTTGGATAAATACAGTATAATTTGTCCATAACAACACGGCTTCCAGAAAGGTCACAGTACCACCACAGCCCTTCTTGAGTTCAGTGGAGCTTTGCACAAATCACTTGACAATGGCCTTCTCACAGGGGCTGTTTTTGTCGACCTCTCCAAGGCCTTCGATACAGTACACCATGGATTATTAATACACCAATTACTGAATGCCGGGCTATCACCTGACTCTTCTCTCTGGTTTAAAAGCTACCTAGAAAACCGGTCACAGAGAGTAAAAATTGCAGAAGCTCTTTCTAACACCCTGCCTGTTCGCTCGGGTGTCCCACAGGAATCCATACTGGGACCCCTCCTTTTTAGCCTTTTTTAAACTCCTTCCCTTACCACTGCTCTGAGCAGATCATACTATATGCCGATGATGCTGTTGTATTCTCCACTCACAAAGATCCTGCAACTCTTCCAACACAACCTTCAACTTGGTTTCAGTTCTGTAAAGACATGGTTTCTTAATCATAAACTGGTCCTCAATGACAAGAAAACCAAATCTATGCTCTTCTGCAGCTCTCATAACGCACACAAGCTACACCACTTGGCTATCTCCACCACCCAGGGAACACTCTAGATCAGGTGGGTCCTTCAAATACTTAGGGATACAGCTTGACCTAATCTCTCCTATGGACTTCATGTAGATAATGTAGCTAGAGCTGCTAATACATGGCTTGGTCTCCTCTACAAACACAGACCACACCTCACCAGAAGCTTTGAAGGTTGCAGTCCTGAGCTCTGTGATCTCTGTAATAGACTATGGTCTCATCATTTATGGCTCGCCACAACCACAACCCTTAGATGCCTCTCAACTACTTTAAATAAAGCATGCGGCTCATCACTGGTGCTCACCGTCTCACCCACACATGTGACCTGTACACTCAGACCGCTGGCTCCAACTATCAAACCACATAAAGTTTCTCACCTGCTCCATGGTGAAAAAAATCTACCTTGGCCTTGCACCTTCTGGGGTCTCAACTCTGTTACAACACCGATTAACAAATGGCACCTTAGGAGATCCACGCTACAGCTACTGAAAGTCCCCACTGTCACACTTCACAGGGTCAATGTTTTTGCTTATTGAGCCACTCTGGTTCAATGGCCTCAGCCCGACCATCTCCTCTGCCCCAACTATTGGTATGTTTAAAACTAGGCTCTGGGACTATCTCACTACCAACAGCTCCTGTGACTGCCCAACTTAACCTTGTTCTCCACTTCCCTTTCTGCTCTAGTTGTCCCCCCACAGGATTCTACCCTCACATCTTGGTATACCCAATGCTGCACTTTTCACCCTCTTGCCACGCTTCCTACATTCCTTCTCCCCCCTTCCCTCTCCTATGACTCTGGCACTTCTTATTTTGTTGTCTGTCTTCTCTGACAAATGCCGCTGGCTTCCTTGTTACAATGCTACCCTTGAACTGTATTAATCTGTACTCTGTTTGCAATGTCCACATTGTTGTAATGCCTGTCTTGATGTTCCCCTTAATTTGCATTTCTCTGACGTGGAACCTTTGTAAAAGAGCCATGGCTCAAAGGTATTTGTAATCCTAGACTTGATAAATAAAAAAATAAATAAATATAGAAAGTAGCACAGTGCCTCCACCCAGAGTGAGTTATAATTGGGTCAGGTGCCTGGCTAGTATAGCCCCTGGGATGCTGTACCTACCCACCTCCCCTACCAACCACCCCACACACTGAATGTCCCAACTGTTCCTTAATACCATTAGCTATGAAAATTTGCAATTGAAAGTAACAAATACGCCCACACAACAAATCACAGCTTTATTGGGAGGGAAAGGGTTAGGAACGGGATACCTGAATCAGGGATAGCTGTGGAAGAAAAGATTGTTAGTAGGAAATAAACAAAGCAGTGGTAACCTGGACCATAGGATAAACCACTTTGGTTGCCCACCCTCACTGTGCCAGTGCTATAATTACAGTCCTTCTGTGTACCCAACAGGTGCAAGCCTGGATGTTACCACAGTTTGGCTGGCTGTTGGTACTCTGAAAGCTTGAAGGGATATATTTAATTTAACCAGAACACTAGCCTTGCATTCCAGGATCAAGCCCTGGGTACTCAAGGTTTGAAGATTTCTCAAGAGTCTCTGATTCAGAAAGGCTCCACACATTTGGGAGTGATGGACTCAGTCTTGACTGAAGGTCTAGCAGCTTGTCTCCTTAATTGCAGATCTGGCCACTTGTCACCTTCTGCCTCTTCTGGCCCATTGCAGAGCACAAATGTAGGTCCCACCCAGCCTCTAAAAGCCCAGACTCGGGAGTGGCTCCACAGCCTGGCTCCCCAATGGGTCACAGGTGCCCAGCACCCCAACAAGTGCTGGTGACCCCCGCCTCAAAGGCTAGCAGGCCCCAACTGAAAGGGGTTAGCAAGTTCCCTTCCTGGCTCTGGCCAGTGCCTCCAAAACTGGTAGAGTCCACTCTTGTCCTGCACCAATACACCAGTTCCAGGGGAAGCCAGAAAACTTTTACCTTTCATTCTGCAGTGCCGTTGGACCACTGACTTGCCAGCTTTAAGCAACAGTCTCACTTCAAACACGGTCACACAGCAGTAGCAGGGATTCTGGAACAGGAAAATGCCTGCTCACCTTTTGCTCACACAGTCGATCAGCTAAGCAGCTTCAGCTAGGACACAGCTCTCAGCAATTTTGCCCAGTCCTAAAAACAGTTTCCACACACCCTGGCTTGCACTCAGTTCTAGGAATGTTCAACTCTCCAAGCAGCTTCTAAAACCAAAAAAAGTGCAGGATTTCTGCAGTGAAGAATCTCCAGAATATGCAGAAGATACAGCACAGTCCCAAATACCCTGAGTGCTCTTACATCAGCTCAATTCCTCTCAGGCAGAATTCACTTTTCTTTCTCAGAATTAACTCTCACCTTAAGTCCTGTGAAAGGCCCTGAGTTCAGCTCTCTCAGCACAGATCCCTCCTGACATGACAGGAGCCTGGAACAGACTGAATCAAACTTCCCAAAGTCCCTGGGATCTCTCCCCACACATCTGCCCTCTGATTGACTGCCCTGCATTATCCATCATCCATATCAATAGTGATCAACCCTCTTTACTTTCCAATTGGTCAGAGTCTCTTGGCATGTAAAATAGTTTCAGTCTATTTGCAGTCCTCATGTTGTCCCACAGTAAGTTGTGATGCAGTCAGCAAAAACGTTATTTATTTACAACACCTCACAGACATGTAGCCCTGACAGGGCCCTTTCAAACTAACTTATTTGTGCACATTTCAGCTTATACTGGCCTTGTTTTGTGGGGGTTTGGGCACCAGGGCAGACCAAAGAACTAATGAGAAACCCAGGAAGAGCAACCAGCAAATGGGAGGAAATGGCAGAAGACAGGTGCAAGTAAGGTAATCCACCAAGGGGGGTTACATTTATGTTGATGATGCGTATTTATACACTTCATATAAAGAGAATCAACAAAGTCCAAGAGGGGAGGATCTTTCAGAAAAAAGAGATGTGCAAGAACAAGGGGGCACAATCTGAAGGTAGGGGATGGCTCAGGGGCAACGTGAGGAATTATTTTTTCATGGAAGAGGTGGTGGACACACGGAATGGCTATCCTGAGGAGGTTATGGGGTCAAAAACTGTGGGGAATTCAAGAATGCATGGGACAGACGTACGGCAATTCTTGTGGGAGGTAGGAGGAAGTAGGTTGTTGGTTAACTAGGATCTGCAGCTTATCCAGTATGTAGGGAAATGGGCAGACTAGGTGGGTCAAGAGGTCTTTATCTGCCATCAAAGTCTATATTTTTATTTTTCTATGTTTAGATTCCTCAGTTGCAGTACAGCTTATCTAAGAGTATTTTGAAAAGATTGTGTCTGTTGTTTTCAATCTCAGGTTACTTTTGAGTGTCAAAAAGATAAAAAAAAACATGGTGGATGTTCTCCACATCCGAAGATGATAGTTAAAAACAGATAATCATTGAAAGTAATAATATGACAGTGACCTTAGTGGGTTCCTATAAATATCTGGGTATCTTTTTGGATGGTTATTTAGCTTTTGATATCCATATTACTTATCTTTCTAATGTAGGCCCTCTTAAAAGAGGGGCTTGTGCACCAACTTAGGTATCTTTCCCCTCCTACCCCATCCCCGAGAGATATGAAATGTATCAGTACCTAGGGGTTAATACCTGCTGGATGCCTCAAGGTGGCAGCAGAGAGCAGGTTGAGAGAGGTATATATAGAAACATAGAAACATAGAATTTGACGACAGATAAGGACCACTTGGCCCACCTAGTCTGCCCATTTTCCTACCTAACAGATAAGCTGCAGATCCTAGTTAACCAACAGCTTACTTCCTCTTACCCACCTTAGGACTGCCTTATGCCTGTCCCATGCATTCTTGAAGTCGCCCACTGTTCTTGACTCCACAACCTCCTCAGGGAGGCTGTTCCATGCATCCACAACCCTCTCAGTGAAAAAATACTTCCTCACATTACCCCTGAGCCGTCCCCCCTCTATCTTCAAATTGTGCCCCTTTGTTCTTGTACATCTCTTTTTCTGGAAGATGCTACCCTCTTGGACTTTGTTAATTTCCTTGAGGTACTTGAAAGTTTCTATCATGTCCCTCTCTTCTTTCCTCAAGAGTATACATATTAAGCTCCTTTAGTCTTTCTTCAGATGTCTTCTGGTGCAGACCCTGCACCATTTTGTTGCCCTCCTCTGGACAGCCTCCACTCTGTCTATGTCTTTGCAGAGATGGGGTTTCAGAACTGCACACAGACTCCAGATGGGGTCTCACCAACTGTCTGTACGAGGATAACAACTTCTGTTTTACTATTGATGCCTCTTCCGCATCCCAGTATCCCTCCAGCCTTCCTTACTGCCTTCTCACATTGCTTGCCCACCTTTAGGTCATCTGATATAATTACCCCAGGTCCCTTTCTATTTTACTGTTGTCAGTATCTCACCCCCATTGTGTACGCTTCCCTGGTTTTTGTTTCCATGTGCATTATCTTGCACTTCTTTGCATTGAATCTGAGCTGCCACATTTGACCATTCCTCCAACCTTGCCAAGTCCCTCTCATCCTTTCCACTCCATCCTGTGTATCAACCCTGTTGCAGATCTTTGTGTCATCTGCAAAGAGACATATTTTCCTTTCAGTTCCTCTGCAATGTCACTTATAGAGACATTAAAAGGACCGGTCCCAGTACTGAACCCTCGTGTACCCCACTAGTAACCCTCCTTTCTTCACTGTGTACTCCATTTACTACTACCCTTTGCGTCCTGTTGTCTAGCCAATTTTTATCCAGGCTACCACCTTGGGACCCATTCCAAGGTTGGCTATCTTTGTATTAATCTTTGTGTGGGACTGTATCAAATGCCTTTGCTAAAATCTAGGTAGGCCATGTCCACAGCCCCTCCCTGATCTACTACTTTGGTCACCCAGTCAAAGAAATCTATTAGATTCATCTGACACAACCTTCCCATCGTGAATCCATGCTGCCTCGGGTCCTGTGCCCCACTGGCCTCTAGGTACTCAACAATTCTTTCCTTCAGAAGTGATTCCATCATTTTCCCTACCACTGAGGTCAAACTAACTGGTCTGTAGTTTCCTGCCTCTGTCCTGCTTCCACTTTTGTGAAGAGGAATTACATCTGCCCTTCTCCAGTCCTTGGGTCGTCAGCGATGTCACTAGTTCTACCCTTAGTTCTTTTAGAATTCTTGGGTGAATCCCATCAGGCCCCATTGCTTTGTCCACCTTCAATTTTATTAGTTCTTTCAGAACCCTTTCTTCTGTAAATGGACTGGTATCGACCCCCGTCTTCAGAGTGTTTCTCTTGTTTGGTTTAGGCAACTCCCCCTCCTCTTCCTTTGTGAATACTGAGCAGAAATATTCTTTCAGTAACCCTGCTTTTTCACTGTCACCCTCTATCCACATTCCTCCCTTTATTAAGCTTCAGTATCCCTCCTTTGGTCTTTCTTGCTCCCTAATGTACCTATAAAGGTCTTATCCCCTTCTTAACAGAATTGGCTATCCTTTCTTCAGTTTGGGCCTTTGCTATTCTGACTACCTTCCCAGCCTCTTTCTGCTTTAACTGATAAAGTTCTCTGTCCTGCTCCTTCTGTGTTTCCTTATATTTCCTGAATGCTGCCCTTTTTCTCTTAACCTTCCCTGCCACCTCTTTTGTGAACCATAGCGTTTTTTCCTTCGTTGTGTTTTATTGATTTGTTTTACGCAAAGGCTTGTTGCCTCTGTGATGGCTGTTTTGATCACTCCCCATTGTTCCTCCACCCCTCCTTCTTGCCTGTTTGCTAGTGTTTTCCTGAGGCATTCTCTCATTTTCCCAAAGTCAGCCCTCCTAAAGTCTAGTACTCTTGCTTTTGTATGGCTTGATTGTATGGCTGTGTTTATCGTGAACCACACTGTTTGGTGGTCACTTGTTCCCAGATGGCTAACCACTTCTAAATCTGAGATTCTTTCTCATCCCCATTTGAAAGTACCAGGTCTAAGATTGCTCCTCCCAGTCGGTTCCAATACTAGCTGTCTGAGACATGCCCCTGTAGGGCATCAAGAATGACCCTGCTCTTGGATGTGCCTGCAGCAAAGGTGCTCCAGTTAACATCTGGCATATTCAGGTCCCCCATCAACAATATCTCCCCTTTTTCTGCCATTCTAAGAAAGCCTTCTATCATTTCCTTGTCCATTCCCTCTCCCTGAGATGGGGGTCTGTATACAACCCCCATGTGGATTGTGGTGCCATTTCCTATCTCCAGGGTGACCCAAAGTGCCTCATCTGCTCCCTGTTTACTTTTTAGTTCTGTTGCTTTGATCCCTTCCTTTACATAGAGAGCTACTCCTCCTCCTCTGTTACCCTCCCTGTCCCTCCTGTAGATTGTGTATCCTGGTATGTTGACATCCCAGTCATGGTTCTCTGTGTACCATGTTTCTGTGACTGCCACAATATCCAGGCAACACCTCTTCCATCAAGGCCACTAATTCAGGGAGCTTGTTACACAGACTACGGGCATTGGTACTCATCACCTCCACTTTTGATAGCCTTACCTTTAGCCCCATTTAAGTCCTTACTGCCTTTGCCTTTTTACATTTAAATCTGTTCTGCTCCTAATAACTTCTGTACCTTGGTGTTTACCTCACTAATCACCATGTTTTTTTGCGGGAGGCTCTGGATTTCCCAGCTCCTTTTCAGTGCCTCTCCCTTGGCTAGTTTAAATGCTTGCCAATGAAGCATTTAAACCTCTCACCCTAGGATCCTGGTTCCCCCTGGACAGATGTAGTCCATCGCACCAGTATAGGTCTGCATTCCTCCAGGTGGCTCCCCAGTCCCCAATGAAGCCAAAACCTGAGCTTCACACCAGTTTTTCAACCACTCATTGAATTTCTGGTGAGTATGCCCTAGCATCTCCTTTTGCCATAGACAGGCAGCACCTCCAGAAGGTTACCGCATGCACTACTTGTCTAAGGCCCCTTCCCAACTCTACAAACTCCTCTTGCACTGCTCTGATCCCATTCCTAGCCAGGTCATTTGTCCCCAGGTGGACAATGACATCCAGCTCCCTCCTCGTGCAGCTCCTCCCACGATCCTGAGTTAGCTTCCTGTCCCTCCAAGCCGTGGCACCAGGAGGCACCTTACCTCCTCTCGCCATCCTCCCCATTTCTACTCCCCTAATGATTGAGTCCCCCACCAGGAGTTGTTTCCTTCCCCTGTGGGGTCCCATGCCACCCTCCTTTGGGTCTCCTTTGTGAAGGTTCCCAGCATCCTCCTTGGTCTCCACTGCAGGTGCCTCCATAGAGGAACCACTATCCACCAGAAGAGCGAATGGATTGTGAAGAGGTACAGCTGGAGGGATGCAACTCTGTTCCACCACCCTCTCCCTCCTTGAGCCCACCCTGGTCCAGCCTCTCCTCTTTCTTGGCAACCTCTGAGGTAGTGGCATTGGCCCTGGTGGTCCCTGGGTGGGGGAGGAGGTTTCATGAATCCTAGCCAGGTCAGCCTGGAGACGGGCAACCTCCTCTCTCAGACCAGAGAGGTGCCTGCAAATAGGGCAGCATCGCAGCCTCCAGAATGTTTCCAGAACACTGCCGCCCCACAGCCATTGCACTGCACCACTCCTATCATGTCTTATTTTGTGTCCCCTCTACTGTTTCTCTGGATGCTTACTCTCTCCTCTCCTTACAGCTCTCACCCTTCCTGTTCTGGCACAGCAACTTCCTATCTTCTTCAGTAGTCTCCTTCTTCCTTGCTCAATATCAAACTTCCAGCAGCTGGGGGGGAGAGTGAGCTACTTTTTCTACTTCAGGGTTGACAAAACCAATGTTTCTCTATGATCCTTTCCTTCCTACTTCCAAACAGGAAGTTCCTGTTGACAGTCAAATCCAGTGGCTATAAAAGTAGAACTGGCTTTGGGTGGGTGGGATGGAGGGCAATTGGTAAGAAAAAAGTTTTAATAAGTTTTAAAAAGCAAGGCTAGCAACAGGAAGTTGCAATTTGACTCACCTGCTTTTCTAGTGTCTAAACCACACCCCCAGGTAAGCTCTCTTTCCTCCTACTGGTTTAGCAAAGTCACCTGATACAGTACCTTTCCCTGCACAGAACACACACTGCCTTTCTTTCTTTTCTTTTTAACCTTAAATAAGACCCCTTCTACTTCTAATAAAGTTATCTGTCTACTTAATCTTAAATGACACTGACTCCTACTGAGATATAAGTTTTAAATTAAGAAGAAAATGTAGCTTCTTTTAGTTAGCTGCTTTCTGCTCTACAAGCAAGGCTAGCAACAGCCATAGCAATATGGTTGGAGACAGGACATTCGTAGCCTTTTTCAGCCTGGGCAGTAGGCCTGGGGATGGAAGGGTGTGGCTGGAGGAGCAGTGAAGTCAGACAAGAAGGGAGCTCGGTGGTCCAGGTGAGCCAATGGGGGGACTCCCCCCAAAAGTGACAGATAGGAATGATCTCTATGATGATGTGGCATCAAGGAGCCAGGAGGGAAGCTCTGTGGGGAAGACAATTAGCCAGGTCCTGCATCATCGGGATAAGGGAGGTACAAGTGGCAGTAGGTGGCCAGGATAGGCAGGATCCCTTAGAGATCCCATAAAGTAGTTTGCTCAAGCTGTCAGGGCTGTGGGGACAGTGGCAGGGTCCTCACAGGAGGAAGGCCAGTGGCAGTGGCTCTTCTGTGTACCGGGTGGCAAGGTGGCCTGAGGGCAGTTGGAGACAGGGGCCTTTCACTCAATTTGGGGCCTGCTTTGAGGGACAGGTCCTGGGATGCCTGCATTAAAGGGCTAAAGCAAGTCACAGGACATAGGACAGGCTTGGAGGGTGGCCATTGTCAGAGCTTACCGCAAGCCTAGAAATGTGTTGCTAGGAATATGGGCCTTGGCATGGACCCTCCAAAAGGGTCAGTTGGGAGTGAAAAGAGGATTTTGGTACTACTTGCAGAGGTGGGCTGCTCGGTGGGGCCTGGGCAGTGGCAGGACCCAGGGGCTCTCCCATGGCATGACAGCCTGTAGCAGGGAGCTCAGGTACTGGAGCAGGGCTGGGTTTAAGGGTCGCTGCACCAAAGGAAAACAGAACAAAAGGAAAGGAAAGACTGAGCTGCAAGGAGGGAATGGGTGCAGTAAGACTGGGAGTACCAACAGGGTCAGGTTCCCTGTAGAGCAAGAATGAGTGGGTTACAGGGCCTGGGTCAGAGGAAAATCCTGGTACTCTTTGAGATTTGGGCCAAGGTCCAGGGGCCAGGTAGGGCATGCAGCACACTTTCCTATGCTGCAGATAGGGCAGCGGCCCATGTCAGATCAGACCGAGCATGTGTAACTCAGAGCAGAACAGACAAAAAGATTTGGCTTACCAGCGCCAGTGAGCCCGGAGCCTGTGAGTTTCTAAGTAGGGAGATTCCTTGGGTAATTCATTCAATTAGGTTAAAGTGAGGAAGCCCTGCTTGTACTGCCTGTAAACCATTATTGCTGCTTTGAATGATCCAGCCTGGGTAACTTGTAAAAAGTTCAGATAGCACCATGGAGCTGCTTTATTTATTCAGTGAAGGATGTGACCCCTGAATTCCTGGAATCATGAGATGCAGGAGCTAGAATAAAGCAGATAGTTTGGAATGACATTGGTAGTGATGTTTCCTTATTCAATTTGGGAGGAAGACAAAATGAAATAGAAACTGACCCTTCCTTATGTCTAATTTATTTAATAAGTTTTAATTCCAGAAGAGCTTCCATCATGCTGCATTCGTGATCGAGGGGCTCTAGCACTCAAAGGAGGCAGGAAGTTATAGCTTGCAGATCCTGGTCCGGTGTCAGTACTCAGGAAGACTCCAGATTTTCGGTGGTGAGATCAAGAGTGTACTGTTGAATGAAGTCACTGAAAGGTAGGACCACTATTTTCCTATCTTGCTTAAGGGTGCACTGGCTTGGATTTGCACTTGATGTAACCCTTTTTAATGCCTCTGGAACAACTGTGACAATAATTTATGCCCCTAGATGAGGGGGCCAGGGGGGTTACATGTGGGGGCTGTAACTTGGTAATAAAATTACCTTTCTCAGATTCTTGGTGGAATGGCACAAAGGAAGAGACAATAGACAAGTGGTGCACAAGTAATACATGTAATTTATTACTATAAATATTAATGATACAGGCTTACTACCAACAGTGAACATGTTCTAGGAGAGCTCCAGTTTCCTTGCCTACGTAGGCTGTAGTCTCTAGTCTCAGAGAAGCTACGTGCTGCAGAAGGTCTTATACCCTAATAATTATTATAGAAACAGCTAAAGAAGATACATAAAATGTGTGTAATTGGCTAAAAACAGGTGGCCTGAGTAACTGTCCTAAATAACATAAGAAGCTGCTTAGCTAGCAGAAGATAAAGTGAACAATGGGGTATCTTACAAGTGTCCAAGGTTACTTGCAGTTAACATAGAAACATAGAATTTGACTGCAGATAAGGACCGCTTGGCCCACCCAGTCTGCCCATTCTCAACCTGATGGATAAGCTGCATATCCTAGTTAACCAGCAGCCTCTTCTTCCTACCCCACCCCTAGAATTGCCTTATGACTGTCCCATGCATGCTTGAATTCCACCACTGTTTATGACTCCACAACCTCCTCTGGAAGGCTGTTCCATACATCCACAACCCTCTCAGAAAAATACTTCCTTAAATTACCTCTGAGCCGCCCTCTTCTATCTTCAAATTGTGCCCTTGTTCTTGCACACCTTTTTGAAAGATGCTACCCTCTTGGACTTTGTTGATTCCCTTGAGGTGCTTGAAAGTTTCTATCATGTCCCCCTCTCCTCCTTTCCTCGAGGCTATACATATTAAGCCCTTAGTCTCTCTTCTATGTCTTCCGGGCAGACCCGCACCATTTTAGTTGCCTCCTCTGGACAGCTTCCATCCTGTCTATGTCTTGCAGAGGTTGGGTCTCCAGAACTGCACACAGTACTCAGATGTGGTCTCACCAGCTGTCTGTACAGAGGGATAATAACTTCTTTTTTCTACTGGTGATGCCTCTCCCTGTGCATCCCAGTATCCCCCAGCCCTCCTTGCTGCCCTCTCACATTGCTTGCCCACCTTTAGGTCATCTGATATGACTTCCCCAGGTCCCTTTCCATTTTTATTGTTGTTAGTATCTCACCCCCATTGTGTACTCTTCCCTGGATTTTGTTTCCCAGGTGCATTACCTTGCACTTCTTAGCATTGAATCTAAGTTGCCACTTTGTTGACCATTCCTCCAACCTTGCCAAGTCCCTTCTCATCCTTTCCACCCCACCCACCTTGTGCATCAACTCTGTTGAAGATCTTTGTGTCATCTGCAAAGAGACATACTTTCCTTCTAGTCCCTCTGCAATGTCGCTTATAAAGACATTGAGAGGACAGTCCTAATACTGAACCCTCTGGTACCCTGCTAACCCCCCTTTTTCAGAGTGGACTCCATTTACTATTACTCTCTGTGTCTATTCTCCAGCCAATTCTTTACACAGGCTGTCATCTTGGGACCCACTCCCAGGCTGGCTAACTTGTATATTAATCTTTTGTGTGGGACTGTGTCAAATGCCTTGCTAAAGTCTAGGTAGGCCATGTCCACAGCCCCTCCCTGATCAACTACTTTGGCCACCCAATCAAAGAAATCTATCAGATTTGTCTGGCATGACCTTCCCACTGTGAATCCATGCTGCCTTGGGTCCTGTGCCCCTCTGGCCTCTAGATATGCAACAATTCTTTCCTTCAGAAGTGATTCCATCATTTTCCCTACCACTGAGGTTAAACTAACAGGTCTGTAGTTTTCTGCTTCTGCCTTGCCCCCACTTTTGTGAAGGTGAATCACATCTGCCCTCCTCCAGTCCTCAGGTACCATCCCATCCTCCCATGATTTGTTAAAGAGGGTAGTCAGTGGTGTCACTAGTTCTATCCTTAGTTCTTTTAGAATTCTGGGATGAATCCCATTCAGCCCCACTGCTTTGTCCACCTTCAGTTTTAAGAGCTCTTTCAGAACTCTTTCTTCTGTAAATGGGCTGGTATCAACTTCTGTATCCAGAGTGTTTCTACTGTTTGTTTTAGGTACTTCCCTCTTCCTTTGTAAATACTGAGCAAAATATTTGTTTAGTATCTCTGCCTTTCACAGTCACCCTCTGCCCACCCTCCTCCCTTTATTAAGCCTCACTATCCCTCCCTTGGTCTTCCTTCGCCCCTGATGTACCTATAAAGGTTTCATCCCCTTCTTAACTGAGTTGGCTATCTTTCCTCAGTTTGGGCCTTTGCTATTCTGACCGCCTTTCCAGCTTCCTTTGCTTTAACTGATACAGTTCTCTGTCCTGTTCCTTCTGTGATTCCTTGTACTTCCTGAATGCTTTTTTTCTCTTGAACCTTCACTGCCACTTCCTTTGAGAACCATAGTGGTTTCTTACCTCATTTCATTTTGTTTATTTGCTTTACACAAGGCTTGTTACCTCTGTGATGGCAGTTTTATTATTCCCATTGTTCTTCCACCACTCCTTCCTGCCCATTTGCTAGTGCATTCCTTAGGCACTCATCCATTTTGGCAAAGTCAGCCCTCCTAAAATCCAGTACCTTTGTCTTTGTATGGCTTGACCTCTATTGCTGTGTTTGTCAGAACCATACTGTTCGATGGTCGCTAGTTCCCAGATGGCTACCACTTCTACATCTGTGATCCTCTCTTCATCTCCATTTGAGAACCAGGTCTAAGATTGCTCCCTCTGAGTGGGTTCCAATACTAGTTGTCTAAGGCATGCCTCTGTCGGGCATCTAGAATAACCTCACTCTTAGAAGTGGCTGCTGCAACTGCACTCCAGTTAACATCTGGCATATTCAGATCACCCATCAGCAATATCTCCCTTTGTCTGCCATTCTAAGTATACTTTCTATCATTTCCTGTCCATTTCTCCCCTGAGAAGGGGTCTGTATACAACCCTGTGTGGATTGTGGTGCCATTGCCTGCCTCCAAATTGACCCACAGTGCTTCTTCTCCTCCCTGTTTACCCTTTTGTTCTGTTGCTTTGATTTCTTCTCTTATGTAGAGAGCTACTCCTCCTCCTCTTTACCCTCCCTGTCCCTCCTGTAGACAGTATATCCTGGTATGTTTATGTCCCAGTCATGGTTCTGTGTACCATGTTTCTGTGACTCACACGATATCCAGATCTTCCTTCTCCATCAAGGCCACTAATTCAGGAAGCTTGTTACCCAGACTATGGGCATTGGTACTCATTGCTCTCCATTTTTGATGGCTTTACCTTCTGTAGCAGCAACCCCACTGACCTTTCTACCTTGGTCTTTTCTCATTTAGTACCCCTGTTTTGTAGGGAGCTGGATTTTCCTGCTGCTTATCAGTGCCTCCCCATGACTAGTTTAAAGGCTTGCCAATGAAGCATTTAAACCGATTGCCCAAAAGACTTTTTTCCCTTCCTGGACAGATGCAGTCCAATCTGCCAATATTGGCTGGTGTCCCTCCAGGTGGAACCCCAGTCCCCAATGAAGCCAAACCCCTGTGTTCCACACCATTTTTTCAACCATTTGTTAAACTGCATGGTGCAAAGTACTCTCGCCTCACTCATGCCACTGACAGGCAGCACCTCTGAGAAGGATACTGTGTGTGCTACTTGTCTTAAGCCCCTCCCTAACTCTACAAAGTTACAGTGATGTACAAGCAATAAAGATGGCACTGTTGATTAACTTATGATTATACAGTAAAACTATAATGGAAAGCATCTCCCGGGACTAAGATACATGTGTAAAGCATAATGAAGCATAATTTGCCTTAGTACAATAAAGAACACAGATCCTGACACTTATGCTTATACGATAAGTGTGACTGCCCTAAGGTTAGTATATATACCTACACGTGTGTTGCTGTCCGTAAGGTGGGGGTGCAATCAGAGGTGCTGGATCATGGATAACATTCCCACCTTGTTGCCTCAGAAGGGCAACAATCCCAGGAAAGTAGTGGATGGAGCTAAAAGTCATTTACAAGCCTGATGCGCGAGCCTTGTAATGGAATTTGAGTTGTTCTCGTGTTGTCTTACAGTACGCAGGCAGCAAAGGTCAGTATCAGAAAAACAATAAACAAGCATTTGTCAATGGCAATGTTGCTTGCTTCTATATGCTGTTTAGGTATTTGAAGTCATTGGAGGCAAATATTGAAAAATTTGCGAACTCATTTAGCGCATGAGGAACTGCGCAACGCATCAGAAACAGTCATTGTTAGGAAATTTTTCACAAAATGTTCAACATAGCCATTTTAAGACCTCTGCTCATGAACAGTGTCAGTGTGATTTTGTTAATGTATCCCATACATTGAGTTTGCACACAGACTGCCATGTATGCGCTACATGGGCGGAAACACGTTTTGGGCAGGATGTGAAAAATGACAGCTGTACTGCTATAAGGAGGTGTGGTAAAATGGCAATGTTGAAAATCTGGAGTGGAAATATTGAAAATTCGCAAACCCACGAAAGGCATGTGGAACTGTTAAACGACACTGAAAACAGTCATTTTTAGGAATTCTTTCACCAAATTTTCAACATTGCCATTTTAAGATCTCTGCTCATGAACAGTGACACTGTGATTTTCTTAATGTGTCCCATACACTGAGTTCGCACACGACTGCGCCATTGTGAGCTTCATGGGCGGAAACATGTTTTGGGCAGATGTGAAAATGACAGCTGTACTACTCATAAGAAGGTGTGGTAAAATGGCAATGTTGAAAATCTGGAGTAAAAATATTGAAATTTCGGAACTATGACCTGCACATAGGAACTGCATAGCGCATGCTAAGTAAAACAGTCATTTTTTGAATTTTGGACCAAATTTCAACATGGGGTTTTTGGGACCCCTTCTCATGAATGATGTCACTGTCATGGTGGTATTCAGGCCCAAACAGTGATTTCACAGTCACTGCGCAGTCACTGCGCAAAATCACCCTTCGGGTCTGAATAACGCCATGACAGTGACATCATTCATGAGAAGGGATCCTAAAACCCCATGTTGAAGATTTGCAAAAATTCCAAAATGCCTGAGATATGCAATAAGTAGAACCCCTCATCTAGCCCATTATACAGCTTACCGCATTTTCAGTTCGCGGTCGGCTTTGAAGAGTGCAGACGTGTTCCTGGTCCACGAAGATCATCGCTGGAGTCCGGAGGTAAGTATGGGGTGATGGGGGATGTGGGGAGGCTGGGTGCGCGAGGTGGTGGAGTGCGGGATGTGGGAGGGGGTGGGAGGCGTGCTGCGGGGCGTTTTTGTTTTACAGGGTTAAAAAAAGATGTCGTGGGACCGTTTGCCATGCTGGAGTGGGCTCCCAGTGTGGCACAAGGACAGGGGCTGTTCAGCCGACGGGGATTGGGCAGCCCCATCGCCAAAGGACTTATTGCCACGCGGGTTGGGCTCCCAGCGTGGCACCAACCACGGGGATGACTCAGCTCAGCTGGCGGGATTGGGCACCCAGTCGCTACAAGTATGTGGGGTTGCTTCAGCCGACGGGGATTGGGCACCCCTGCCTGCCAAAGGGACTGGATTGCCACGCTGGGGTGGGCCCCAGCGGCGCACCAACTATGGGAGGAACGACGAGTTCAGCCGGGTGATTGGGCACCTGCCGGCTACACAGCACGGCAGGGACGCCAGATGCCTGCATGTGTGGGGGAGTTACGCTTATCGGGTGCTCACTAAAGTGTAGTTCTTCAATTGGGAAGTTACTGCATTGGAGCGGTCATAGACAGCTCCAAAATGCATTGTCTTACAGGGCCGCTCCTGCCAGCTCACTGACTGAATTGGAGGAGGAGGTGACACACTCCAAGAAATCTCTGATGATGGCACTATGTTTCTTGCATTACGCGCAAGCAACATAAAAATGCTTGAATAATAACAAAGCTTTAAAAGTCATATTCTAACCAAGTACTGGACACAGCAGTACTTAAATCACCATCATGAATAAAATCATTAAGAGCATCACTAGCCTTAGAAATATTATTGCTAATATAAATCAAATGTGAATCTTTTCTAGCTTAAAGAGATTTCAAAGAAAGAGTCAAAGGGTCAATGTGCACGTTAAACACGGGCAAATATTGAGATAAAGCAAGCAAGTAGTGCGGATTAGTATCAGTAACATCTGGTTCAGGGACAGGAACAGGAGTGATCACTGTGTGACCAAAGACTGTTTTCTGCTGTGGAGTAAAACAGAAGTTAGGATATGCCATATCACAAGTTTTTCAACCATAAGCAAAAGATTTATGATTTGTTGCCACACAATACTGCCCATCATAATTGTAAGTCACTCTTACGGATGGTACTGTCCACTGCTGTAGACATATGGGACAAGAGAAGGACTGGTTGGTGAGCTGTAATGTGAAGCTATGTACCTCCTCCTGGTAGCTTTGAGAGGTAACTGTTTCGGCGTCAGGCACTGAAGATACAGCTTGAGATTTGGATTTGTCATCCTCGTCAACATCAGAACTATTGGATGGCAATTCATCACCCAAGGAGAAGGCCCATTCAAGGTGTTCTGGAGAATATCCACAAACTGGTTTCACAATGTCAAAAATGTCACCGGTAATAATATCCCTTTTTGGCACAACAGTTCATGTGGGGTGCCACCCAGGCTTGGAGCACAGCATGGTAGACCAGTAAATATAGAAGGCCAGTTCTTTCATGCTAGATGTCATCATCCAGGTGTCCAATGGAATTAATGGCAGCAAGTTTGTCAAAAACAGATGTATCAGGATCAAATCATGGTAACGAGACTGTGAAAGTGACAAACATATTATCGTGTTCTTAGCAAGTCTTAGTAAAGTAGCAAGGAGCTTGATTTGGATAATGTGAAACGTACCCAAGGTTTCTAGCTGTAGACATAGAAAAGCTAACAGTATTTGCTAAACACATAGCAATACAACCATTGGATCTGCAGTGAAGACAGTACCATCTGCCCAGTAAGCTGTCATGAATAAGATCTGGAATGTGTCCTGTTTCCAAGTCCCTGAGGAGATTGTTAACATTGGTAATTACACAAGCACCATAAGCAGAACATAAAAGTTCACAACCAATATATTGCTTGTCTGCCTCCTTGTTATTTTGAAAAATCAGTTAATTAATGTTACTCTTGGTATCATTGAGCCCTTTGGCAATTTCCTGCTTGTTGTAAACTGTAAAACTTTCTTCCTTACTTAAACTGTCTACACCACGTAACAGTGGGGGTAGGATATAATTCTTAACAGCTTGCTGAAAATTACATTTATGCTTTAATAGCAGCTATATCTGCTCTATTCCAGATAGACATACCTGAGCCAAAAAGGCCAGAAACGGTGCCTGCTGTACCGGTAACTTTGGCAGTTTCACGCCTAGTTTGTGGTCTATCCTTAGCATTAGGAGTGGGTCTAAACACCCCTACATGATCAGTAGTGTGAGGTAGACTAAGTGGATCATTAGTGCATGTTTGATAAGCAGCTACAATACCTGTAAGTATCATACTGTAAAATTTAGAAGTTTTGGTCATGTGACAGAGACCAATCTCAGTCATATTCCAATGTGTAAGACTGAAAATAACTAGGACATGCATTAATTGTGCATTATTAATCATAGCACATGGCAGTCAAGCCACTAGGAGGACTTTCCTCCTTGGGGGGCAGTCAGTCATTTCTTCTTCAGTAGGTGGGACTACACAAAGAAAAAGAGCTTCAGTAGCTACATAGTTGTGAAGACAGAAAGCATGTGACTCTTCAGAGGTGAGGCGTCACATCAAGCAGGATCTATGAGAGCAGTAAGGTTGTAACAATCAGTATGTCTGGGAGAAATCTGTCGAATGGAGAGAGTACCATTTTGCGAGATGTCAGTGTTAGGCCATCAGTGGAATGTACCTTTGGATAGGCAAGCTACAGGGAGTGTGCACCCTTAAGATCAGTATCCCATTGTATGGAAAGTGTGGACTTGTCTGGAGCTACTACCATAGCATTCAGATAGGCATCTGAGCTTTTCTTAACAGTAATCATTTTGTTGGGCACATTAATATGAACTCCCACTATGGCTGAATGTTCAAGTTTACTAAGAAAATGTTCTGTACATTGTTTGAGTGCAGTTGATAGGGTTTGTTCTGGGAAGCAGTCAGGAAAGTAGTCCCACTAGGACAAGGAGGTACAAGATGGCCGTCTTGCCACAGTACCTGAAAGAAAACAGAAAAGGATTAAGTGAGGAGCACTATTCCACCCTAAGTGGGTTAGGAAAAGTAAGTTTAGTCACCATTGTACAACTTGAGCTGATTAGCATGGAACCTCTTGTCGGTGGTCTGTTTTTGCTGTTTAACTCAGACCTGATAGACAGCAGGACTGAGTTTGTTGACAAGAGGATATGGGCATTTTCCATTAACTGGCAAATGAATGAGTGGGTTGTCTGTACTGGAGAAGCATAACTTGGTATCCAGCTTGCCAGTCGACTTCTTCAACATGCTTATCAAAATGTGCTTTAGCTTGTTGAGATTTACCCATTTGATTGGCAGTGAACAGCTGTGTCTTCATGATGTTATCATGAAGCTTTTCAACAAACTTGTCTACAGATACTCTATCTGCAGTAGGGGTGTGGAGATCAATCAACAGACGCTCAGGTAATCTCATGGCTCTACCAGTCAAAACATCATAAGGTGTGCACTGAGAAATGGCTGCAGGAGTGCCCTGATTGCCATCAGTAGTAGTGGCATGAGGGAATCCAACTCCTTGGGATTGTCGCTGATGGATTTGCATAACATCTTTGATTCTTCTGTTGTCTCTTTCTACCTGGCCTGAGGACTGAGGATGGTAAGGGATATGGAATTTCTGATCTACTTTAAGTAGTTGGAGCGTTTGCTTCATCAGCTCTGCTGTAAAACTGGTTCCCAGTTCTCAGTCTACCTTTAGGGGTAGGCTCCACTTGAAGAACAATTGATACACCAGGATCCTGTCAGTTGTCTTTGTCATGTTACTTAGTGGGAAATGCTTCTTCCCACTTAGAGAACAAATCTGTGACAACAAGTGCATACTTGTTGTTCTTGCTGGAGTTGGTAAGAGGCCAATGAAATTGATTTGTATTGCATTCCATGGTCCAGTTTGCCTTTGAGGCAACAAATTGGCATTTCTTTTCATCGAAATTGGATTGTTTTGGGTACACACTATGCAGTTCTCCACATAATGCTCTACTTCTTTGGCCATGTTGGGCCACCAGACAGTTTTGAGTCTCTGAAGGGTGTTGTCTGCTCCCTAGTGGCCATCAGTGGGGGTATCATGAACCATGTGGATGAACTTGGGTCACAAAAAATTGTGGTGCAACCCACAGTTTGTCACCAGTATCCTCTTTTCGATACCAGATGGGCTTCTGATCACTAGACAAGTGTATGCTGTCAGAGTGTCTCTTGTATGGACTACCAACAGGTAGTGGTTGTTCAATTCCTTTGTCCAGGAATTTGAACACATCTTTTAGTTCTGGGTCTGATTTATGTGCAGCAGAAAGGTCCAGTGGAGGTTCTGATACTGGTTTCTGCCTAGTGTTAGCAGCTAAGAAAATAGCTGCCACAGCTATTGGGTGAGTCATTGTCCATGCCCCCCCCCTTGGGCACCTGCTTTGGCAAGCAAGTCCACTCGATCATTGAATTCATGGTAAGGGTCAGATTTGCAGTGAGCCTTTGTCTTGTGGATGTACAGTTTGTGAGTAAACTACTGTGTCAGGGTGTGTATGTACACAAACAGATACCTGTATTTGACAGGTGTGCCATCAGAAGATGTAAAGTTATTTTTCTCCCAGAATGGTAGGAACTCAGTAAGGGATGAGCAGAACCAGTTGGAGTCTGCAAAGATGATGGCATCCTTGTCACCATGGGGCTTGACCTCTCAAGCACAGGCAACAGCTGCCAATTTGGCATATCGTGAGGAGATAGTGCACTTTCTGGAAATGCACCTAAAATCACCATCTGGATCTAATATGAGCACTCCTAATCCTGCTACCTGCTCTCCATCCACATAGGAGGTGGAACCTTCTGTAAAGACATGATACATGCTGGTATCTTCTAAAACATTGGGTGTAGCTGGTAAGAACAGTTTTGGCTCAGGTAAGTCAGGAGATTGGAGTGCACAGTCATGGGGCTTACCTGTGTAGAGTAGGCCATGGGTCATGGGCCAAGACTGAGGGCATTTTAGCAGGCAGTACTTTGATGTCCCTGTCCTGCAAAAGCAAAGATCAGTGGGTAAGTCTGATGCTGAAGACTGAGCCATCTTTCACTTTGTCTGAAAGCAAAAACTAGTTGGGGTGTGACAGGTATGCAAAACAATAGGAGCATGCCCAATGGTGTATATAAGAAATGTTTGACAGCCCAGTAGGTTGCCAAAGCATTCTTTCAGAGACTATACTTCCTCTCAACTGGGGATAGCATCCGAGATGCATAGGCAATGGGTCTGAAGTACCCATTGTACTTTTGTACCAGCTCTGCAGACATAGCCACATCAGAGATGGCGGTTTCCAGATGGAATGGGAGATTTGGGTTGGGGTTTATCAGTGCTGGGGCTGAGTCTAAGTTTGCTTGAGCTGTGTTACAGCTACAGTGTGAGTGGAGCCTCATGTCCATGGGACATCCTTTTCAGAAATTCATATAAGGAGCAGCCTTCAAGAAAAGTTGGGATAAAATTCCTGGAGTAATTTATCATTCCTAACAAACATCTGAGTGTTGCCACACTAGTAGGAAGTGACAGATCTTGCAAACTCTGGATCTTCTTGACAGTTGACTTCTGTCTTGGTCCGTGATGCATAGGCCAAAGAAAATGAACTCTTTTGCACACAATTGTGCCTTAGATGGGTTGCATTTGAGGCCTGCTTTCCTGAGGAGAGACAGAAGTTCATCTAGAAGGGCCAAATGATCTTCTTTCATGGTGGTTGCTAGAAGCAAGCCATCCACATACTGCAGCAGGAGACACTGGGGAGTGGAGAACCCCTGCAAGGTATCCATCATGTGGAGATAGAAGAGGGAAGAGCTGCTGTGAAAGTTCTGGAGAAGGCAGGTCCATGTGTACTGGTGTCCATCAAAGGTGAAAGCAAATTTATATTGGCGCTTTCCTGTGCTAATGGGAGTGAACAGAACCCATTAGAGAGGTCAAGGCTGTGAATCACTTTTTCTCAGGAGTCAACAGCTTGAGCACATTAGGTGTTGATGCTACTGCTGGGTTGCAGCCGGGGGTAAATTGATTAAGTAAACCGGCAATGGCACCACAATCCGCACAGGGGTTGTATACAGACCCCCTTCTCAGGGGGAGGAAATGGACAAGGAAATGATAAAAAGTATACTTAGTATGGCAGAAAAAGGGGAGATATTGCTGATGGGTGATCTGAATATGCCAGATGTTAACTGGAGTGCAGTTGCAGCAGCCACTTCTAAGAGTGGGGTTATTCTAGATGCCCTACAGGGGGGCATGCCTTAGACAACTAGTATTGGAGCCCACTCGAGAGGGAACAATCTTAGACCTGGTTCTCTCAAATGGAGATAAAGAGAAGATCACAGATGTAGAAGTGGGTAGCCATCTGGGAACTAGCGACCATCGAACAGTATGGTTCACAATAAACACAGCAATAGAGTCAAGCCATACAAAGACAAAGGTACTGGATTTTAGGAGGGCTGACTTTGTCAAAATGGGTGAGTGCCTAAGGAATGCACTAGCAAATGGGCAGGAAGGAGGGTGGAAGAACAATGGGGAATAATAAAAACTGCCATCACAGAGGTAACAAGCCTTTGTGTAAAGCAAATAAACAAAATGAAATGAGGTAAGAAACCACTATGGTTCTCAAAGGAAGTGGCAGTGAAGGTTCAAGAGAAAAAAGCATTCAGGAAGTACAAGGAATCACAGAAGGAACAGGACAGAGAACTGTATCAGTTAAAGCAAAAGGAAGCTGGGAAGGCAGTCAGAACAGCAAAGGCCCAAACCGAGGAAAAGATAGGCAACTCAGTTAAGAAGGGATAAAACCTTTATAGGTACATCAGGAGCGCAGTAAGACTAAGGGAGGATAGTGAAGCTTAATAAAGGGAGGGAGGGTGGGCAGAGGGTGACTGTGAAAAGGCAGATATACTAAACAAATATTTTGCTCAGTATTTACAAAGGAAGAGGGGGAGGTACCTAAAACAAACAGTAGAAACACTCTGGATACAGAAGTTGATACCAGCCCATTTACAGAAGAAAGGGTTCTGAAAGAACTCTTTAAAACTGAAGGTGGACAAAGCAATGGGGCCTGATGGGATTCATCCCAGAATTCTAAAAGAACTAAGGGTAGAACTAGTGACACCACTGACTACCCTCTTTAACAAATCATGGGAGGATGGGGTGGTACCTGAGGACTGGAGGAGAGATGTGATCCCTTCACAAAAGTGGGAGCAAGGCAGAAGCAGGAAACTACAGACCAGTTAGTTTAACCTCAGTGGTAGGAAAATGATGGAATCACTTTGAAGGAAAGAATTGTTGAGTATCTAGAGGCCAGAGGGCACAGGACCCAAGGCAGCATGGATTCACAGCGGAAGGTCATGCCAGACAAATCTGATAGATTTCTTTGACTGGGTGACCAAAGTAGTTGATCAGGGAGGGGCTGTGGACATGGCCTACCTAGACTTTAGCAAGGCATTTGACACAGTCCCACACAAAGATTAATATACAAGTTAGCCAGCCTGGAGCGGGTCCCAAGATGACAGCCTGGGTAAGAATTGGCTGGAGAATAGGACACAGAGAGTAATAGTAAATGGAGTCCACTCTGAAAAAAGGGGGTTAGTAGGGTACCAGGGTTCAGTATTAGGACCGGTCCTCTTCAATGTCTTTATAAGTGACATTGCAGAGGGACTGGAAGAAAAGTATGTCTCTTTGCAGATGACACAAAGATCTGCAACAGAGTTGATGCACAAGGTGGAGTGGAAAGGATGAGAAGGACTTGCAAGGTTAGAGGAATGGTCAAATGTATGGCAGCTTAGATTCAATGCTAAGAAGTGCAGGTAATGCACCTGGGAAACAAAAACCCAGGGAAGAGTACACAATGGGGGTGAGATACTAACAACAACAAAATGGAAAGGGACCTGGGGTAGTCATATCAGATGACCTAAAGGTGGGAAAGCAATGTGAGAGGGCAGCAAGGAGGGCTGGGGGGATACTGGGATGCATAGGGAGAGGCATCACCAGTAGAAAACAGGAAGTTATTATCCCTCTGTACAGACAGCTAGTGAGACCCCATCTGAGTACTGCGTGAAGTTCTGGAGACCCAATCTCCGCAAAGACATAGACAGGATGGAAGCTGTCCAGAGGAGGGCAACTAAAATGGTGCAGGGTCTGCACCGAAGACATATGAAGAGAGACTTAAGGAGCTTAATATGTATAGCCTCGAGGAAAGGAGGGAGAGGGAGACATGATAGAAACTTTCAAGTACCTCAAGGGAATCAACAAAGTTCAAGAGGGTAGCATCTTTCAAAAAAAGTGTGCAAGAACAAGGGCACAATTTGAAGATAGAAGGGGGCGGCTCAGAGGTAATTTAAGGAAGTATTTTTTTCATGGAGAGGGTTGTGGATGTATGGGACGCCTTCCAGAGGAGGTTGTGGAGTCAAAACAGTGGTGGATTTCAAGCACGCATGGGACAGTCATAAGGCAATTCTAGGGGTTGGGGGTAGGAAGAAGTAGGCTGCTGGTTAACTCGGACCTGCAGCTTATCCATCAGGTAGGGAAATGGGCAGACTGGGTGGGCCAAGCGGTCCTTATCTGCCGTCAAATTCTATGTTTCTATGTAATCAATTGTGAGTCTCCAGGCTCCATTTGGCTTTTTCACAGGCCAAATAGGCGAATTGATGGTGGTGACACAGGTTCTAATCACTCCTTGCTGAAGCAGTGACTAGATGGCCTCCCTCAATGATGGCAAGGCTTCAGCAGGAAATGGATACTGCTTCTGTCTCACATGGTTAGGTCCTGTGATCTCAGTGGTAGTGTGCATCCTACCACAGTCATGCTTGTTGGTGGTAAACACATCAAGGTGTTTTTGCAGCAAGGTGCAAGCTCAAAAAGGTCATGACTTTTGAACAAAGCCATGATTTCTTACTTCTTGTTGTTATGGGAGATGGCTGCCACCACATTCAAGTCTGGAATGGTGACAGCATGACATTGTTCTTGATCTGTAGAAGTAGTCTGCTGGCTAGCTCCACTGCACAGGCGTGTAGTGCTAGAAAGTCAATTCCCAATATGCTGGGGTGATGACGTAATACCATGAGGTCAAAGACAAAATCAGTCCTGATGTGGCATACCACCACGAGTAGAGGAACAGATTGGTAGTTATGTAGCTGGGTACCATCTACACCCTGGGCACTGGTCTTCCAGCCAGTAGACCAGTCAGATGAGATTGAGTCCTCATCATGGAGAACTGACAGGGCTGCTCCAGTATGCAGAAGCATGGTAAGTTGGTGGCCCCCGACTTTGGCCTTTACACAAGGCCGTCCATTTGTGTCAACAATCAAGTCACTCACAATCTGGACTGGGGTCTGTAATTGTCAATCTGCATTTTCAGAATCATCATCATCATCCTGTTCCTGAAATCTGAGGCCCCCAGGATCTCTCAGGGCCTCCTGTAAGTCTTGTACAGGGTACAGATGTACTTGTGATGTCACAGGTGTGACAGCAGCCTGCGTGGATGTTTCCTCCTTGGTCATCCCATCAGCCTGGCCAGTAGCTGATGCCATGAAAGGATTCTTCCTTTGGTTGTTTATTCAGCAGTCGAAGGCAGGAAAGAATTGCCCTGACCGCATTGTTGACCAGCGGCTGAAGCGAGGGCTGCTATGGTTCACATTGGCTTAGCCACTATCTTAGCATGGACCTCCTCCAGCAACTTTCTGAGGGTCTCGTTCTCATCTTTTAGGCTTCAATAGCTAGGTCCATTGTGGTTCTGGCCACCAAATTGGGCATTTGGATTTTTCCGATTGCTTCTGTCTCAGTTCCTGTTGTTTTTATCATTTCAGTCCCCCCCATGCAACTGTTTGTCATCAGAAGGGGTGTCAGATTTCTAGTTGTTGTCCTCTCCGGTGAAATGGGTTGGGGTGTCTGAGGTGGGCTGTACTGCAGCCACATGTGCTGCCGGAGCTTGGATTATGGCAGCCTAGTTGTTTTTACTGGAAACAATTTTATGAAGGTAAACCTGATAGGCATGCTCTGTTTTCAAGAGAATATTTGCAAAGGAGTTGGTATTTGGGTAAACATTAAGTTTAACCCCTTCCTGCAAGGCTGGAGTCATGTTCCAGATGTACAAATTCTTGTACTCAATCTGTCTTGGTCTGCAAGTTCACCTGCTAGACCTTTGCCAGTGTAATATGTGAGCCATAACCATTGGTGGTAGGCCGCGGGGCTTTCTATCACATTTGCTTAACCTTGTAGCCCAAGCAAGCTCCTATGACACCGAGGGAGTTAGCAGCAATTACAGCAACAGCGATGTCATAAAAACAAGGTATCACAGTTGCGGACCGTCTCCGGAGTTTGGCCCAGAGGGTAGGTTCGATCATCTGTCACAAGACTTGAACCTAGTACTCGGGTTGGAGAAAAAGCCTCTCACAGTGACAACTGAGATTGTCAGTCGGGCCCATCTGTCCAATACTTTCGGCAATTTTCTGGACAGAGTGAGCGACTTGTAGGGGGTTGGAAGTATGAGGAATTGCATTCAACTCAATACATTCCATGGTGCTGCGAAGTGCAGCTTCCACTGCTACATCAGTAACTGCCTTGTATGTATGATCCTGACTGACAGTGTCTGCGAATATTCTATCAATTTGATCCCAGATGGCACATTGTTGGTCCTCCGGTGCAGTGATATCACTAATAGCCTCCTGAATTAGGCCGTGCACCTCCACTGTGTCCTCCCTGGTGAGGGAAGGGGAGCAAGTGGGGGCACGCCACAGAATACAGACTGTCCACCTGTGTAATGGGGGCCGCATTTGGTATTGCACAGGGCTTTCACCATGTTTGTGTAGATGTGGCAATGCGGAGTGTGTACCAATGTGGGTGTCATCTTGTGGATGGTCGGGCGGGAGATACACTACCACAGGGTTGGACTTGCATGTGATGTGGCATGCATCATCCTCAAAGTCAGAGTCGTTATCACCAGATGACGATTCTCATAGGTGTATACTGAAACCCATTCATGGCCTTAACATGGCCAGCAAGAACCTCCGTTGATAATGCAACTTCATCATCTTTTCTCTACACTTCTTGTGACAAACTCTTGCAGTGCCTTGCTCAATACCTCTCTCAACCTCACGCTGCAACACTCTGTATGCAGCACCCAATTTGACGTTTTCTCTAAGTTCTTTCTCCAACTCACAATTCACTATCTGTACTACTCTCTCAACCCTCATTAGTAACACTCAAAATATCATTCAAATACACTGTTTCTTATCACATTTCAACCGTCCACAATCATCTCTCAACATACAAATTTCTCACTCAGAATCTTGAGCAGTACAGTGCAACCATCTGTTATTTGCATCATGGAGTGACTGTGTCTCCTCCACTAGTTTCTGTTCCCTTTTTCTGAAACTCCAATGCCTGCATGCCCATCTCTTTTTTTAGAGATGCATTTTGCAGTTCAAAAGAGGCACACCTCGCTGTGAGACTCTCTACAGTGGTATATAGAGCCACAACAAAAATACCTTTAAGGTTGTACTTTTTGGTTGTTTGTTTGGACTCTACGTATTGGTCAGATATTAGCAGCAATAGTTTGTATGCAGATTTTGCGTCCAGCGCAAAATCTGTCCATCCGCCATGGTATGTGAGGTAGTTTGAGACATCGAGTCTCAGTTCTCGCACAGATCAGACATGACAAATAAGGGGTAGACAAACAAAAGAATCAGTCGGAAAACTGGACAAAATCCTTGGCGCCATCACCCAACTGCTTTCCAGTCCTTGATGGGTGAATGGTGGTGCCAAAGCAGTATGCTGTCACTCACAGAGGGAATGTAAGGAGGTCTGGTGTGGGTCTGCCATGCCCGAGACCAAGACAGAGTGTGTCTGCCAGCATCGCTACCACTGTAAGTACAAGTAAGTCCAAGTAGGAAAAAGTTTCACTACACTACTCAACATTCAAAATAAATTGAATGGAATCTTCTTTTGAACCTTCCAACTTGCACACAGTCACCAAATGTAACTTGGTAATAAAATTACCTTTCTCAGAATCTTGGTGGAACAGCACAAAGGAAGAGACAACAGGCAAGTGGTGCACAAGTAATAAATGTAATTTGTTACTGGTAAACAATAATGATACAGGCTTACTACCAACAGTGAACATGCACTGGGAGAGCTCCAGTTTCCTTACCTACATAGGCTGCAGTCTCTAGTCTGAGAAGCTACGTATACAAAATGTCTTATACCTGATAATTACCATAGAAACAGCTAAAGAATATACATAAAATGTATGTAATTGGCCAAATACACGTGGCCTGAGTACCTGTCCTAAATAACATAAGAAGCTGCTTAGCTAGCAGAAGATGAAGTGAACAATAGAGTCTCTTATAAGTGTCCAAGGTTACTTGCAGTTACAGTGATGCACAAGCAATAAAGATGGCTCTGTTGCCTAATTTATGATTATAAAGTAAAACTATAATGGAAAGCATCTCCCAGGACTAAGATACATGTGTAAAGCATAATGAAGCATAATGTGCCTTAGTAAAATACAGTAGAACACAGATCCTGACACTTATGCTTATATAAGTGCCTCTGCCCTAAGGTTAGTATATATACTACATGTGTTGCTGTCCACGAGGTGGAGGTATAATCAGGGTGCTGGACCATAGATAATAGGGCTCATCAGAAAAAGGAGTCTGATTGGGAGATGGCTGGAGAGGAGCTACAGCAGCTGCAAGCAGAAGCCCCACCTTGGGAAAAGAGATTGAAGAGAGCAGGGTGGGAGTATAATCAGGAGTGCTGTACCATGGATAATGGTGCTCATCCAGGATGTTTCCTGAACCCCGAAATGCTGACAGTCCCAAGCCTTCAGTCTGATGTGTGGTCAGGCTTACCGGTCTAGTTGGGCCCTGCTGCGCAGGAAAAATTAGTTGTGGGGTAGGCCTGAAGCAAGTGTAGACCTCAGCATGCCTGATGTGGTGTGCGCATGTGACTAGCTGATCACATGACCCTTAGAAGGATTCTGATTGGGTGATGGCCAGAGAGGAGCTGCAGCAGCTACAAGCAGAAGCACCATCTTGGGAAAAGAGATTGAAGACAGTGGAGCTGAGAAGGTGAGGAGAAAGAGAGCCAGAGAACAAAAACAGTGAGAGAGAAGTTTTGTACTTTCACACCAAAGCAAGTGGACTGTGCCACCAAGAGAAGCAAAATAGAATAAAACCAACAAAGTAAGTGAGTCCCTTACTGTGGGTACTGGGAGGTCTAGAGGAGAGACTTGAGCAAGTAACCTCATGGACTGGCAGTGGATAGTGTCTGGCAAGGATGAAGGAGGATCAGAAGGGATCCCCCTGGAGGAACCACTGGCCATGGTTCCTGCCTCACTGCTCTCCTGGCTCTGGAAAGCTGGTGGAAAAGGATGAGAAAATGAATGATGTATGAGGTGTGGGTATCAGGGGGAGGAGGTATTGCCAGGCTGCCTGTGTGCCAACGCTGTACAGACATGCTGCCAGTTCCAAATTTGGGGTTCCTTCCAAGTTCCACTGCGAGCTCCTATATACTGTGGTCATCAGCCAGTGGGAATTTGGGGGCCTTGATAGACTTTCTGTGGGGGAAAGCACCTGTGCCCAAGTGGATGAGACCAGAAGTGCTTCCCCTATGTCATCGTGGAGGCCAAGGAAGAAGAAGAAGAAGGTGCAGGTGAAAAGCAAGGAGAGAAGGTGATGGAGAACACAGCTGTTTGCTCCACTCCCTGTCACTGGCTACAAACTATCTCAGTGGCAGTGGGAGGGGCAGACATCTCAGACAACTGGCAGGAGATTTCCCAGGGCCAGTAGAGGCTCTGCCTCGGATCCTGTCTGATGATAACCCACAGGCCCTGTTGACCAAGTCAGAGAATACTTTGGGAGCCAAGTTCAGAATCAAGCCCAGCAGGTTTAGCTCCGAGTTTGGTCCTGCACCAGCAGCATCCAGGGAGAGTACTAGTGATCAAAGGGAGCTGGAAGAGTTAGATGAGAAGTATGTTGGTAGCACCTTTCAGTTCCAGGACTACCACGTGAGTTGGGCAATCCCCAGACCTTACCATCACCCACATGATCACCTAGGCAGAATGTACCCCACAGCTCCCAGTCTGGGCAAAGACCTCCAGACCTGGATGGATGGGTTGAATTCTAGTGACCTCTTGAACATTAAATACCGAAGGGAGATATGGCTACCAGTTAGGCAAGCCAGGAGGACCAGTATCAGAGACCTGCCAGAATGGAGCTAGGCAGAGAGGTGGGTCCATAGGAGGCTGCACGTGGTGTATCCCCATATGAACTATTCTTACATGCCTGAAAGAATATGGGACATCATCGAGGAGATGAGGGAGGACTGGATCTTCAAGGAACAGATAGAATGCTTGAAGAATCGCCCTGGTGGAGGAAGTGCCCCATCTCAGCAGTTAATACAGCAGGTGGGGTCAATGTGTCACAGAGACTTGGTCTGGCTTGACTTGTTCAAACATTTCACCATAGTCCAGGATTTGGCAACAGTTCTTATTCTAAAAGTTGCCTTTTTCTCATTACACAACACCCTTGAAAGGAATGTATGATTCATTGGGAAGATTCAGGAGGTTACTTGTCTGAGACTCTCATAGCTCAGATGGTAAGAGCTAGGCACAGATTGCTGATGTCCTGGGTTCAAGTCCCAGTGAGAGTCACACTTTTCCTTTCATTACAAAATAAGATTTCTAAATAATGCCTCACAGTGGCTTACTGAATTGAGAGAGAGAGAGAGAGAGAGAGAGAGGGGGGAGGGGAGAGAGAAGTTATTTCGGTCTTTGAAAAAACTACCTAGTTGCTCATTATGCAACACCCTTGAAAGGAATTTGTGTGATTCATTGGGAAGATTCAGGAGGCTTACTTGTCTGAGACTCTCAAAGCACAGATAGAGCTAAGGCATGGATTGTTTACATCCTGGGTTCAAGTCCTAGTGAGAGCCATACTTTTCCTTTAATTTCCACAGTTGGATTTCTGAAAAAAGGGAAATTCTTGATGTTTAAAATGTTGCTATTAACAACATTTTTATAATCATGATAAAAATGTTGGTATGGGAGTTGGAGGAGACTGGTCAGAGAATGTGTGAGTGAATGATTTGGGGAGTGTACACGTAAGGATAGTTCATATGGGGATACTCCAAACACAGCTTGTAAATGAGCCTGCTCAATGGAGTTATTTTCCTGCCAATAAACTTTGACTTTGGCTTGACACAGAGTAACCTGTTTTAATTGGTGGGAGGTATATTGAGGCTTAGCTATAGTGTTAGAAAACTCACCTCATTACTGTTTTCAATGTTTAAGACTGAAGTCCAGTCATAATGGAACAATGATTAAGGTTATTTGTTTGATAAAGAAATAATGAAGGTTTTCTAAATACAGTAGTTAAGATTATCTCCTGGAACAGGTAGGTTTTAGTTTATATGGTGTGTTGGGTTTAAAGAGGCAGGTTGGGTGGTGTGTATGACCAGGTATGGTGAGTTTTTCCTTCCAAAATGTTGGGGAACGCGCATACTGAGTTTGATGGGAGAAGACCATCACTGGACCCTTGCCATCATTCCCAGGAGGGAATGATTTTCGGGTTGGGGGAAGAGTGTAAGCCCTCCTTAAAGGAGGGGCTTATGCTCCCACTTAGACATCCTTTTCCCCCTCTTACTCCCCCCCCCACCAGAGCAAGGGATTTTTTTTTTGTGCTCTGGAGGTTAATATCTGCTGGACACTTCAAGGTGGCAACAGAGAGCAAGTTGAGGGAGGTATATAAGGTTGGACATAAGAAGTTCTGGGTCTATTCCAGCCTGAAAAGTAGGTCTGGGGCTGGAAGTGGGTGGCTGGAGGAGCACAGAAGGCAGGCAAAATGGAGCTCGGCAGTTTGGGTGGGCCAG